>JAXCLQ010000007.1:1054511-1208836 GCA_035584115.1 Cedrela odorata
TTTTAATAAAAACATAGTCTGTCATTCAAATCATCGGGCTATCTCATTTTCTCAAGTGGTTACCTTGGTTGTGGTAATATCAACTGTACCTAAGGGTGTTGCACTCTTTATTGATCACCACCACCTATACAATGCAATTCCTAATATTGATCTCCTAAAACTGGAAGGTGAGGAGGTATATAGGGATATACTCCGTAAGTGGACAAAAATATATTTTAAGAAAATCTTTTGTAAATGTACATAAAATAATATCATTTTAATAAAAACATAGTCTGTCATTCAAATCATCGGGCTATCTCATTTTCTCAAGTGGTTACCTTGGTTGTGGTAACTTCGAGACTGTCAGTAGACTTTATGCACAGAAAATAATAATTATTTCATAAAATAATTTTTTGTAATATAAAGAATGAATATTATCTTTTCAAATCTATCCACTACTGACGTTGACCTTGAATAGTCATGTGATAGTACTTATGACTATCTTCGTCAATCCCACAAATAGGAAACTCTCAAGTAAATATTGACATGACAATAATTAGTCAAAATATAAAATAATATTTCATTGTTAAAAATGACTTAACAATTCTTATTCAGTCATGAAAATTTAACTTGTAATCACATTCTACATAAAAGTTTTCTTTTAATATTTTAAAATATACACTTAAAATATTATTTTTTTTAATTTCCATAGTCTTACATAAAAAAAAAATAAAAAACTTACGCTAGATAATTCAAATAGAACCGTTGAATAAAATTATGTCATATAATTTATATTTTTTTTCTTATTTTATTATGATTAGTTAATTTTAAAATAAAAAATTGTATGTCAAAATTTTATTAGATGCAAAAATAAAAAATACGATACACTTGTTTATATTAAGAATGTTTTTTTTTTTTTACGTATTATTATATATTTTATATTTTAACTAATTATAAAATAAAGAATGAATATTATCTTTTCAAATCTATCCACCACTGATGTTGACCTCGAATAGTAATGTGGTGATACTTATGACTGTCTTCGTTAATCCCACAAATGAGAAATTCCATATTATCATCCACCCATATAACTGCCTCATCTGCGGCGCACTCACCTAGGCAGCCTCTCATAGGTCCGTCCCTAAGCTACTACCTTGTAGTTACAGTCACATATCAATTTGGTTCTCCGACTATATTACCAATACAATCCACAATCAAAATCATTTATAAACATTTCATTATTAATATCACTATAAAACATACATTTTCAATGGCAAACTTGGTCTCCTGGCTATTTACATGTTCATTCAATCTCACAGGCTATACGTATTTATTCAAAATCAACAAGAATAAATATATTTCTTATTTCATAAACCAGTAAGTTTCATAAAATATTTTAGAAACACGAAAGCAAGTAAAATAAATGTTTGTATCTACTCACAGTAATTAGGAAGGTATCTACTCCTAAAACTACTCCTCACACTTAGTATATCCTTTTTCCGGGTGCTTGGCCCCCTATATTACACACATATAACATCATGAATTTTGAGATTCTAATTAATCAATATTTATGCATTAAATGCGATGTTTATGTCTAAAATTTCTTAGTTTGACACATTTAACCTTACAAGGCTTCCTATCGAAAGCTATTTAGCCGATTCCCAATAATGGAATCCTATGACCATAGTTATCTCAATGTCCGCATTTTCATCTCACATAGTTATACACATTCCAAGTGTTATTTTTAATGCTCATTTAGTACTATATACTTCCTAATATTGCCAATTAACACATTACCACGTTTCCTACGTGAATTTAATCGGAAACCCTTGAGTGAATAGTGAATCCTAACACTCAAACATGCTCAAATTCATTAAATTGAACTTAGAATGGGTTTGTAGACTTAGCATTAGTCTGCAAATGTCCTTAGAAACCTCACATTGGCGTTTAAACCCGAAACTCCCAAATTAATTCAAATTAACTCACTCCCGCATTCCTCCTTACTATTTCAAGCTAAATCCAGTATCACATTATTGAGGTGAGGTAGTTTAGTCACTTGATAACCAAATTTGGGTGAGAAACCCAGAAGATTTTACTAAAATCTATAAATTGCCATGAAAATTAGAGAGAGAAACGAATTTTAGAGAGAGATAAATGGCTAAAATGAAGAAGACACTGAAATCGTTTTTCTCTTGTGGGTATTTATAAACGTGAGTGAAATTACCAATTTGGCCTTTGAATCTTGCCCAAATTTATGTAAAGTATCGATACTTTTAAGCTAGGTATCAATACTTTTGAGCTGGATATCAATACCTTTGGTCTAAGTATCGATCCGTTTCTTAAAAATTCGATTCTGAAAATTCATTCAATCTCGAGTATTAATACATTAGCTTTTGTGTATCATTTTCTTTTCAATGAATCGATACCTTTATTAAATGTATCGATCTGATTCAATATGTAATTAATTTTTAACTCTCTGTCTCAGCTTGTATCGATATATTTAATGAATGTATCGATCTAGTCTATTTTGTAATTATTTTCGCACTCGCTGTTTTGCAATGTATCGATACCTTTGAGGAAGGTATCGATCCATTTAGTTTGTAATTTCTTCTCAAGTTTTTAACTTACAAGATATCGATACTTTTCTTCATAAGTATCGATCTGCTCAATATTTATTAACTTGAATCTTTAATGTATTGATACTTTGAGCAATGTATCGATACTTCCATTCTTGATATCAATCTTTTCATGCTCAAGTTAGATTTTAACATTTTCTTTTCATTCTTTAGCACTAATTTCATTTACCTTTCGGGAGCTCCACCCTTGGATCCCCCGCAAAGGCGCTGCCCCTTGACCCCGCTCGCTAACTGGCTAGTGAGATCACCGAATGATTTAATGTAGGGCAACATGCAGAAATCTAATATATGTTATAATTCCAAATTATGCATTTCATGAACTAATTTAAATCCACTTAAGCCTCGTTAATGTGCCAATTTATCTTGTACAACGCACGTGGGATAATAAATGTTATTAAATAACTATCATGCCCCTATGTTCGAAGAACAAGGTTTACATTTAGTGTCAAAAAAGCCAAAAATGCTTGGAAAATTTTGAAGCAATAATTTAAAGGTTCTGGAAAGGTTGTAATCATCAAGTTGTAAACTTTATGGAAAGAGTTTGATAATTTAGCAATGAAAAAAATGAAAACGTTTGTGATTTTTGTTCTAAAGTCACTGAAATTGTAAACTAGATAAGAGGTTGTGGTGATACTATTGAAGACAAGAAGGTTAATGAAAAAGTGTTGAGAAGTCTTCCTTCAAAGTTTAATCATGTAGCTACAGCCATTGAAGAATCAAAGGATCTGTCCAAGTTGAATTTTTTTCAAATTTATCTGATTCCTTTCAATCACATAAGCAGAGAATCAATCGTTCTTCAAATCAGCTTGTGGAGAAAGCTTTTCATTTCGAGACAAATTTTAAAGATCATAATAAGAGTGGCAAGAATAAGCAGAACAATGAAGGCTCCTTACAGAAAAAATGGAAACGTGGTAAAGGACAAAATAATAACTGCAACAAATGGAGAGGTAACAGAGGAAATTCTTGTAATGCAAACTCTCAATGCAGCATTTGTAAAAGAACTAATCATGAATCAAAAGATTGTCAATTTAGATTATCAAAGTGTAGAATTCATAATATTTACAAAGGGATTGCTGGGATCAAAATAAAAAAGATAAAAATGAGGTGAATTTTATAAAAGAATGTGATGAGGACTATCTATTTTATTCCAGCAAAAATGCTGAATGTGATTCAAAAAGTTTGTAGTATTTGGATAATGGTTGTAGTAACCACAAGACAGAAAATCGAGGGATCTTTGTGAATTTTAATCAAAGCTTCTCATCTCAAGTAAAGCTTGGAGATGGAAAGTTGCAGAATGTTGAAGGAAAATGAATCATTGTTGTCCATACTAAAAGAGGTAACAAAAATCTCATCTCTGATGTTCTATATGTTTTGAATTTAATTTAAATCCTCTTTAGTATGGGTCAACTTATTCAAAAAGGTTCTCAATTCATTTTAATAAAGAAAAATGCAAAATTTTTTATAAAAGGAATAACATTATAGTGGTTGTTGTCGAAATGTCAAAAAATAAAAATTTTCCTTTTGTCATGCTATTAGATGATAATTTTGCTTTCAAAATTGAAAAATCAAATTCTTCTCAATTATGGCATTTGGGATATAGTCATTTAAACTACAAGAGGTTGTAACTTCTTAATCAAAAGAACATGATGATTGGGTTACCAATGGTTGGAAGAAATGAAAAAATATGTGAAAGATATATATATAGAAAATTACATTGACTTCCATTTCCAAAAACTTCCTGGAGAGCCAAATCACCTTTAGAGTTGGTGTATGCTGATATTTGTTGTCTACTAGGACTCCTTCACTCAACAATAAAAGATATTTCATTGTTTTTGTTGATGACTTTACAAGAATGATGTGAATCTATTTTATGAGTGAAAAATCCAAGCTTTTTTTTATTTTTCTCCACTTTTAAAGCACTTACAGAAAGGCAAAGTGGATGCAAAATTAATACTTTAAGAACTAATCATGATAGTGAATTCATTTACACTTCATTTATGAATTATTGCAAGGAAAATAGAATTCAAAGGTAGCTCTTTTGTCAACAGAAGTCCACAACTGAATGGAATTGCAGAATGGAAGAATCGTACCATTACTGAGATTACGAAAAGCATATTAAAAGGCAAGGGAATTCCAAAAAACTTATGGGCAGAAGCTTGTCATACAACTGTCTATGTTTTTAATCGTTCTCCTATAAAGGCGATTAGAGATAAGACACTATTTGAAACTTGGAACAAGCATAAACCTATCGTTAATCATCTCAGGATATTTGATAGTATTGTATATACTTTGCCTCCTTCTTCAAAAAGAAAAAAGTTCGATGAAAAATGTGAGAAATATGTGTTTATTAGCCACAGTGATAAATCCAAGGGTTATCAACTTTTAAATCCATCTTCAAATTAGCTTGTTGTCTCTTAAGATGTAGTATTTGATGAAACATCAACATAGCAGTGGAAAAATGAGTTTTTGATGTCACTGAAACTCCATCATTTTTACCAAATTTTGCAAAGAAAAATGATTTGTTGCAAGATTCTTCATCAAATTCTTCAATTTCAACAACTAGATTTTCACCAAACAATTTTTTTGATAAGGAAAGTCCACCAAGGAAGATGAGATCGTTGAGAGAAGTATATAAAACTAATGATGTAGCTTTATTTTCTTATGAGCCTTAAACTTATGAAAAGGCTTCAAAAAATAAAGTTCGGATTGATGCAATAAATGAAGAAATGGCTACTATTGTCAAAATAAACATGGGAGCTTGTGGACTTGCCAAAAGGAAATAAGACAATTGGCTTAAAATGGATCTTCAATATCAAGTACAAGGAAGATGTTTTAATTCAAAAGTACAAGGCAAGGTTGGTCTCTAACGGATACACTCAACAACTCGGAATTAACTTTGCATAAACTTTTGCACTAGTTGCCCGAAAAGAGGCAATAAGAACTGTTCTTTCCTTGGTAACTTAATTGGAACTAAATGTGTTTCAACTTGATGTGAAATCAGCTTTTTTGAATAGTAAAATTAAAGAAGAAGTGTATGTTGTACAGCCTCAATGTTATATTGTGAAAGGTGAAGAAAATAAGGTTTATCGTCTTTGAAAAGCACTTTATGGCTTGAAACAAGTGCCACGAGCATGGAATAGCAGGATTGATGGGTACTTCATCAAAAGTGGATTTAACAGAAGTTCATGTGAACCTTCTTTTTATGTGAAAAATGAAGGTACTGGTTTTTTCATTGTTTGTTTATATGTTGATGACTTGATTTACTATAGCACAAATTTAAAGTTGGTGGAAGAATTCAAAAAAATGATGATGAAAGAATTTGAGATGACAGAATTGGATTTAATGAAGTATTTTCTAGGCATACAAGAGAGGCAAATCAAAAGCAAAATTTTATTGTCTTAAGAAAAATAAATCAAAGATTTATTAAAGAAATTTCATATAGATGAATGTAAGTTAGTTCCTGCACTTATAGTTCTGAATGAAAAGCTACAATAAGCTAGCGGAGAAGAGAAGGTGGATGAGAAAATTTACTGAAGTTTAGTTGGTTCTTTAATTTATCTCACCAACACCATACCTAACATTACATATTCTGTAAATGTGATTTTCAGATTTATGAATGATCCCAAAAAGACTCGTTATGTTGTCGCAAAAAGGATATTAAGGTATCTTCAAGGCACTAAGAAATTAGGTATTGAGTATGGAAAAGAAGAAAATTGCAAGCTCGTCGATTTCACCAATTGTGATTGTGCAGGTTCAATTAATGATCAAAAAAGCACATCAAAATATTTATTTTGACTTGGTTCAAATATAATTTCATGGAGTTCCAAGAAGCAAAAATCAATAGCCTTATCATCTACAGAGGCAGAGTACATTATAGCATCATATTCAAGTTGTGAAGTTGTTTGGTTAAGAAGAATTCTCAAAGATTTGTAGTTTAATCAAGAAGAATCAACCATAATTTATTGTGATAACATGTCAACCATAGCAATGACAAAAAATCCAATTTTTCATGCTAGATTAAAGTACATTAAGCTTCATCATCATTTCATTCGTGATTTGGTGTTCAAATGAGAAATTAGCACGAACTTTATTAGCGCTCATGAACAACCTACAGATGCTCTTACCAAAGTAATTACAATTGAGAAGTTTGAAAGATTTAAAAATCAATTGAAGATTACAAATTAAGAGGGGCTGTAGGAAAGTAATTTGCAATTTTGAAATGAGAGTAAAAATTAATCCAAAAGTTTGACAGAAGTGGAGTCTTCTTTAACAAATTTTATTAAAGTACATCTCTTAGAAATATAAAAATGTATCATTGGTTATCTAATATAATAAATATTTATTGTGTTTAAATATAAATGAGGCGCATTAGTACTGTAATGAGAGTTAAAAAAATGTAAATCATGTTTTCATTTTAATGAAAAATTGAAAAAAGTTTTTAAAATAATATTTTTTCAATTTCCCACTTACCATATGCTTGTATTCAACAAAATAAGCAACATGTTGATGCACAATGGAAGAGTAAACTTGTGATAATAGCAAGATTTAGAAATGGTATGGGTAGACATGCAGGTGCATGTATGAATGAATACTTGCTGCAAAAGTTTAGTCAAGCAAATGGCTATATTCATTGACCCAATCAAAAGGCATAAATTCTTTTCTTCTTGTTTAATCAAAGCTTAAATATTACATGAAAAATTAAATTTTCATACACCAAAAAAAAAATTAATAGAGTACAATATCTTTCAACTTGGCCAAGTAATTTATTGAGACGAGATGGCAAGGAAGTTCATTTAGATAAATAATGGTAATATCATGTTCCAAACTCAACATATATCACATCACGAGGTTTAACTTACGAGGTCATTTATCCGATTTCTAACAATGAAATTTCATGGCTGCGAATATTCTAAACTCACATTTTCGTCTAACACGAAATATACACATTCAGACTACTATCCAACATATATACAATCACCATATATTTTCTTTTAACCTAAGTTAACATAAATTTACGTTTTTTTTATGTGAAATCAAAATAAGTGTCAAATGAACAATGAACCATAAATTCTCAACATACTCAAAAATCTAAAATTAAACTTCTAATGGGTTAATAGATTTATCTTTAGCCTGTAGAAGTTCGTATGAAGCTTAATTCGTCGATTAAACGAAAAAGTCTCAAGTTTCTCTTGAACCCTAATTCTTTTCTTGCTGTTTTCAGTCCAAAATAGGTACTAATTTGTAGAGGAGATGATGGGTTAATCACTTGGTAACCTACATTACAAGAATAAGCTAAGTATTTGAAAAGATTTGGTCAAAACCGATTGAAAGAATGAGAAATGTGTTTTTAGAGAGAGAGAGAATGAGAGAATGAAATAAATGAATGAATCCCCCTATTTATAAAAGTATGTGAAAATACCAAATTGTCCATCAAATTTTACCTAGATTAACGTCATGTGTCAATGCCTTTAGACTAGCTATCAATATGTTTGGGCTGAGTATTGATACATTTGATCTAGGTTTCCTTAAAATTTCGATTCTGAAAATTTTCCTCAATCTCGAGTATCGATACATTTGCCTTTATATATTGATCCCCTCTTTTTGAAGTATCAATACCTTTGATAAAGATATAAATCTGGTTCGCCTTGTAAATATTTTTCAACTCTCTGCCTTATCATGTATTGATACCTTCATCCAAGGTATCGATCTGGTCAATTTGTATTTTCTTCTCAAGTCTCTGATTTGTAAAATATGATACATTTCTCCATAAGTATCGATCATTTATCAGTATTAACCTACATTCCTTAAGTATCGATACATTGGTAATGTATTGATACTTCCATTTTATGTACCGATCTCCTCAGTCAAAAGTATCAATATTTCTTGTTCAAACTTAAATTTTCTTACAGATTTTAAGCTAAAACCACATATTTTTCTGCCGAGGCTCCGCCCCCTGCACCCCCGCAAAGGCACTGCCCCTTGACCCCGCTTGCTAACCGGCTGGCAAGATCGCCGACTACGTCAGTGTAGGGCAATATACCCAAATCCAACTTATGAAAAACTCTAAATTACAACATCAAATTCACTATATTCATATCATTAAACTTAATTTAAATTCACCTAAGCTTGTGTCAACTAACCATTACCATGCATGTGTGAAATGAATTGCATACAAAATGACTACTTTACCTTTATGTTCAAAGAATAGGGCTTACAAGGAAAGTCCGACTGCAATGGACTCAAAAATAATTTTTAAAATCTCAAGGCCTACATGTTGACCGGCTTTATATATTGCCAACCTACGAGCTTTAAGAAAATGAGGCGAAACTGCAACTATAGCTTTCGAAATAAATTTGTTGGTAGATATGGAAGCCAATTGTTTTAACTCATATAAAATGTAGGACAACATCTCTTCAGCAGTGTGTGTTTTTCCCGTTTGCAACAAACAAGAAATCTTCTTCATCATTTTGCATTATATTCTCTTTAACAAAATATCTTATCAGTTCTTTTGTAGAGTATAATCACCAAATTTTAAGTCGATTATATGGCTAATCCTCAAAACACAAGCTTGTGGAATCATATTTGGCCTCTAAACCAACCACCACCTTTGGCATACGAGAAACCAATAGACACTTTCAGTTTAAGAGAAACATTTGGTTTATAAAATGCAGTCATTGACGAAATGATCGACTCTCCAACCTAATTTGAAATAAGCTTAAGGTTTTGCACCTAATGTTCAAATATTAGGAATAATGTAACAAAAAAATAAAAGGAAGAACTATTGAAAACATCAAATAGACTTACCTCTTCATCCATAATTGTCACATATACATTGCTTAATACAATATTTATTAGTACAACATAGGGTTTCTCACTGTAACAATTTTTTTTTTTATGAAAAAGAAGAATTTATATTTATACATATAAATACTTATATATATATATATATAAGTATACATGTATACATATAAGTGAATTAGGGTGTATACATATAAATATACATGTATACACATATACATATCTATATGTACGTATACATATATATATATATATTTATATATATTTATATGTGTTACATTGATAAATTAATGGATAATTTTGAAGTGAATATCAAGTAAATTTTGTATAAATTACTATAATTTAACAATAATTTAACAAGAAATTACTAATATATACTTGCAAATTTTGTATTTTATAAGAAACGTACCTTTGCAATAATTATTATCATGCACAAAAAAATAAATAATTATTTTAGAATATATTATTAATATTTAAAATGTCAATTGTAAATTTTTAGATGAACCATTTCAAATATGGAAATGCATTTGTAAGTTTGTGCATTAATAAAGGTAAAAACATATTAGCGTTGGATCTTGGAAATGAATATATTAGTTGGACTAAATATGTACACTCTCTAACAGCAAATCCACCGAGGGTTGGGCGATTTGGATATTTTCTTAAAAAAAATCAATATTTTAATAAATATTATATTAAAATATAAATACATATAATGTATTAAAAAAATAAAATTATGAATATTAATATTCTAATGTTGCAGATGGATAGATGCAAAAGAGCCTAATTATCTCAAAATATTAAAAGAATATGTAAGTATTTTAATATTTATTTGAAAAAATTATAATAAATTATATATATATATATAATATTTGTATATAAAAAAGAGAATAATATTGGTGGTTTTTTCATTGGTATTCCTATTACATGCCCAATAGAGTATTTAAAATAAATTGTATAAATATTTATTTATTACTTATTTTATTTTATTTTATTATTTTGTTGATTTGATTAGGATAAGATAGTTAAAGATTTTGTGTTGAAAAGATAGTGCAATCAAAAATAGGAATTATGTATTTCAAAATTAGTGTGGCACAACCCTAATGGCAAAACGTTTGCTAGAAGAAGTGGGCGGACAACGTGTAAGAAAGCCTGAATTGGATGAACTTTTTTCTTAAGTTATATTGCAGATTTTTGTTGAGGAAAACATTCCAATGCCACCACCAATGCCATAGACGAAGATCAAATCCAAATTTATAAAAATGAAGATTTAGACAACTTTGAACTAGATAATTTTAAGGATGTCATGAGAGATGATGACTACATGTTGAGTTGGAAAAATATTAATGTTAATAATAAATTATGATATTATTGTTTTGTTAGTATTTTGTTTTATTTTATTTTTAATATGAGAAAATATATTATTGTTTTGATAATATTTGTTTAAACATAAATAAATAAATTATTAAACTTTTAATGTTTTAAACTTAATTAAATTATAATTTATTTATTGAGTTAAAAATTAATAAATTAATCTAATATTTTATTTATTTTATTTTATTTACATAATTCAATTCTGAAATAAATAAACAAAAAATTTCATGATGACAACGGGTCGGGGATTGCCATCCTCGATCCCTTATTCCTACCCCATTTTGAGAATGGCATTCAAGTCTTCGGCTGGGATTACATCTTTGTACTTGGTTTGTCTTCGTTTTAAGAAAAAAAATTTCATTTTCGACTTGTCTCCTCTCATCATTGTTTAATAAAATTAAATAAATAAAAAATGTAACAAAAAATAAAAAGAATAACTATTAGAAAAATCAAATAGTCTTACCTCTCCATCCATAATTGTCGCATATGCATTGGTGAATCCAATATTTATTTGTATAAATACTTATATATTTAAGTATATATAGATATGCACACATATATATAGATATGCATACTTATATTTACATAACCATTTAAACTACAAATCCTTTTCAAATTCCAAAAAAAAATATCCGAATAAATATGTCTAATAAAATACATATATTTAATTGACCTAAATTACAAGTGTGAGTCAAGAAAGAAAATTTACCCAGAGCGTCGTAGGCTTTTTACTGCTATCACAAGCTTAGTGAGAACTAATGCGCCTAACCTAAAAGTTGTAATTATGAGGGGTAAGCATACTAATATGCTCAATGAGTAAATAAATCATATACATATATACATACAACGCACACTTATTCTCAAATTCATGATATTAGGATTTTTTTCCAAATTATACTCAAAATAGATATATATATATATATATATACATGTTCATTCAATCAATTAATCATAAAAAACTTTAAAGATGGTCTGCATACAGTTTATCACAAATAAATCGGGCTGACCGTACGTTCTCGACTGCTACCTTGGCCGAGATAACATCGAAAACTTCAGTGAGTCTTTTCATGAATAAAATCATATACAATGAGTTCTTATAAGGCAGAAAACTATTTTTTATGCATTGTAAAATTATTTATTTAATACAAAACATGCCTTTATAAAATTAACTGTCCGTCTTACTGATGTTGACCTCGAGTAGTCACCTGACGATATGAGTGACTATCCTCGTAATCTGTCAAATCAACAAGATCCCTATCAAGTCACTAAGACTTTCATAGGGTCTCTATAATCGCACATACGTGCACGACACAGAGTGGGCTTGTCATGGCTTTTACCCCTTATATCAGCCCCACTGCGGCTTCACTCACCTATGCGGCCTCTCAATAGATTCGTCCATAAGCTACCTCTCTATATAATCAGTAAATAAAAAGGCTCAAAGGCTATACAACTGGCCCACTAGCCATATAACAATATCTGATCGTACCGACCACATCATCAGCATACATGTATTAAAACAATTTATTTTCAAAACAATGATATAATCATATAAATCAAATCAGACCTCCTCAGCCATTTCAACATGTATAATTAATAAACAGTTAATAACAGACCATACAAATGTTATATCTCAATATCCAAGTAAATCATTTGTAACACATGCATTTCGAACATTCTTTAACATAAACATTATTTGTTTAACACGCAAGCATATGTATAACTATATACTCACAAATAAGTATATATATTTATGTATGTATAAATTTACTCACAACAATGGGAGGGTAATCACTCCCACTATGTGTTGATATTTTTAGCTAAAGTGTCAACACTTTCATAGAAGGTCGATACTCTTGGAAACAGAGAATATACTTTTGGACAAAGTGTCGATACTTTTTAGACAAAGTATCGAAAATGGGTTGATGCTTTACACTTTGTAAGCTTCAGGTCGATTGTAAAGTATCGACACTTTCAAGCACAGTATCAATACTTCTCAAAGAAAGAATTGATACTTTCAAGAAAAGTATCGATACTTCAGGCAAAAATAGGTCGATGCTTCTTTCAAATTTCCAATTGACATCAATCATTCCCTATACAAGCTAAAACCAAATTATTATTTTCATTATACTAATTTAAGTTCACCTAAGTCTCATTAATGTGTCAAATAAAGGGTTGAGTTTATACTGACCAGTACATAATTTTCAGATCAACGATGATTAGAATTAGACCACGAAATAAAGAAATTAAAAAAAAATTAAACTTGCCTTGCTCAGGAAACAGGATCTTGTGTAAACTTTGCTTTTTGAATATAAAAGTAAAATGGTTATTTAATGACATTCATTATTTGACATATGATCCTGTATTAATATTTTTACCCAAATTGTTTCTAAAACAACATAATTTTTTATTTTAATATAAAAAATTTTACGGTCCCGACTTAAGCTAATATGATAAATTAATAATTTTAATAAATTAATAAAATAATACTTTTCTAAAACCCTTGTATAGCTTTATAGTTCCATACATACCACAAATTAATAATTTGCTAAAATTACAAATATAATTGACTATAATATTTTATTAAAATATGACTTGTTATTTTTTAATACATCTAAAAGTTTTGGGGTTGAATTCTTGAATTGTGATAATAAAAAAAAAATTATGAAGTGTTTTTGATACTTTGAGTACTTTCATGCACGTAACAAACTCCAAAGTTATTGTATCACCATCCACTTCGGCAACAGCATGATTTTCAGTGATATTAGCAACAATTTCGTCTAAACTTGAAACCTTTTAACTTTCATTTTCATCATGGTAATTCAAGAGGTAATTTACACTCATTCTATTATGGTATCCCAAATATTTGATTATTGTCTCAAGCTCATGAATGTCTTCTTCATCTAAGGATTCATGTAAGTAATTTATTAAGAAATATAAGAATATTTTGTGTTTGTTTATATAAAGATTATTTTTAATCTAATTCAAAGTTCTCCATTTAAGTTATTTTTCTTCTGTTGAAGTGAAAGATGGTTTTAAAGGATACGACTAAGACGTGTAAACACCAAACCATCTGGTGGATTAACTCTTGGTCACTAATATTTAGGGCAATGGCTTATTTATATTTAAGCAGAAATCAATGTACAATCTGATACGGTTTATTTTCATTCAATGATTTTTATATCCTCTTTGGGTAAGGTTCAATGTTTATGTTCTATTCCCAATCTTGTCATGTAACACAATCTAATCCCCAATTATGAAGGTCTAGATTAACCTCGGTTATCAATCCATGGAGTCTCCACCTTCCCTTGGAGTTGGGTTCTTGATTTTCTGCACAACCAAAAAGATTTCAATAATTAGAAATTGCAAAAAAAGATTTGGTGTCAACTTTCTGTTGATAACTTGAAAGTACCTTGCGCTTCCATGGTCCTTTCTACGCTGGATTCGGTATCTTTGGTGGCCTCCAAATTCCCTCCTCTTCATCCCAATCATCAGGCTATTCAAAACAGCAAGACAAGGTCATTCAATGACATAAACCTGTTTACCAAGATAAGCAAGAGGAAAAAAATAGAAATTGCCCCATGATAGACAAAGAAACCTTCTTTTGACATTGTTTTTGAATTAAAAAATTAAAAAACAATTTCTGGTTGGTTGAAAAGCATATATGTTTTATCTCCTAAAGTGAAATGGGCACGAAATATAAGACATTATAATGTATGAAATACTTGAGCAATCGGCAAACCTCTGTAGCTTTTGGATTAGGAAACTCGGCTAATAATGTCACAGCGGGGAAATGTACTTCATATCAAAGAATTAATACCTTTATCATCAGGTTCTCCATACCATTTCCCCACTGTGTTCTTAAAAGTTCCTGCTTTTCCTTCTGCTCTTTTCCAGTCTGAGAAGACTCATCTACTCTTTCATCCATCTAAAGCACACATTCAAAAGCAACAATATTCAGCTTCCAATCAATCATCAATATGACAACATTCAAGACTGCATTTTTTACTTCGACAAAAGCGCTTCCAAATAAGCAAAGGGCTGCTATATCCATTTTGTAGTAATTTAACTGAAATATATTAGATAGCTGTTTTTCCAGAAAGCACGCGAAGTGCTTGTGAAAGAATAATCAGTAGATATTTGTTTTTCCAGTAAGTGCTTCTACAAAGAGCACTTATACTCAAACTGCTTTTAAACCCACCAAAATATATCTTAATTTACGTAAACTTAACATAGAAGCAAGTTCATCAAATTATGAACTAAGCATTTAACAGTAGAAGCTTCAAGACTTCTAGTCCCAGCTCTTTGGCCGATCAAGATCACACACACATTGAAGACTATAAAGATGATTGTTAGCTTGTTTTAACTTCTTCTTATGACTTACTTTCAAAGCGCCCTTCGAAGAAGATTTCAGAGGAAGCGAAATTAATAAGAAGAAAAGTTGAAAGTAAAAGCAGAACTGCAGAAGCTGAAGCTGAAGCTGCAGCTGCTTCTTCTCATGGCTCTCTCTCATTTCTGCTAAACGAACCGTTTAATGGACGCCGAGTTTCCTAGAGGTTGCCTTATAAAACATCGCCGGCAAATTAACCTCGTCTTTTTAATTTAAAATAAAATTAATAACAGTTGGATACCTATAATTGTATTATTTTCATATAAGAGCATAGGTTTTCTATTTATAACATATAAGTCCATATTTCTTAATAAAATAACCAAATTACCATTATAATATTAACTATTTGTTTAGACCAACTACTAAATATATTACTTGATATTAAAGAGTGTTTTAATTATTTCAATATGGGTTAGGGACCTATTTGATATAAATGAATACATTATGACCTTACACAAAAAATAATAAAAATAATAAAAATTTTGAATGTTATTATCCCACATTAAAATCGAACAAGATCTGAGTTAAAATTATTTATTAAAATTTTTAAAATTCAAATTACTTGTAACATTAAGTTTTAACATAAAATTTAAGAAATTAAAATTAAACATGTTACTGAAAAAAATTTAATAAAAAATGAGTTATACATAATTGCAATAAATTATTTATGATAATTTAAATAAAGGATAAATGTTTATTCATGTATTAGTAAATTTTTAAAGAAATCAACTTAAATCTGCTAACTTTGTATTATATTTGTGTTATATTGAGGAATTATAACGAAATCAACTTAAATCCGCTAACTCTGTATTATATTTGTGTTAGGAATTATGACGCACGTTGTCTATGTTAAGGGATTGTGTCACATGTTGTCACTCTTAATTTCGTGCACCATACAAATACTATATGTTGTCTTAGTTGAGGGATTGTGACACACATTGTCACTCGAAATTGTGTCACATATTATCACTCTTAATTTTGTGCACCGTACAAATACTATACGACGTGGCAATATTACTAGCTCATCATAGGTGAGTAACACATCCATATCATGGATGAAATTTGCCATTTTTCTTCTTGACAATCCTCTTAGATCATAGAAAAAATAGCAAAAATGACGATAGATTATAAACCCACAAGTTTGAGTTTCATGCTGACCTGCAAGACACAGATTGTTTCATCTCCCCAGTACAAAACAGCAATTTGTACTTGCTACAATGTTTCCTGTCTAAAAACATTTTCACATTTCTATTGATGTATACATTCACAAAATGAAAACAAGACGTCTTAGAACAAGTAGATAGCAAATTGCAATTGCAATGGCAATGCTAATCAATATGACTAATCCAAACTGTTTTCATCTAAATGGCATACACTTTCGCGGCGCACAAGCAAGTGATCAACTTTCTACTCTCCTCCAAACTGTTATAATTTTTATAATTTCAGTAAACAAATTCCAACAAAAAAGGAAAAATCTTTGCGCATCATATCCAACTCTATAACCCAACCCTGTGTAGGATTTATGTACACATAAATTAGGAAACTGAGCTCCTGGAACCACTTGGTGGTTGAAGAGCAGAACTTTTATGGCTCAAATATGGCATATACATTGAGAATACCGCAATTTATGTAGGGAAGTCACCTTTTTGATTTTGTTGTTTCGGTTGTCCGAACATGTGGTGAAGATTGTGATCCGCCGCCTAGTGCAGCAGCAGCGGATTCAACATGTGTAAGGAGATACTCGTATATCTTCTTCCTTAGCCTGTCGACTGTCTCAACTGAAACATGGGGTGTTTCTACTTCATCTTTGTTTGATCCAATCTTGTCTAACCAGTCATTTACACTCTTGAGCTGAGTCAACATCCCCGCTATTTGGCCATTGTCAGACAACAATGAGGTATCAACATCAGCATCCAAGAACTTCTCAACAAATCCCAAGAACCAATCCTGAGATTTCATCTGCAACATTTCAGCCAAGTCAACAGCCTCGTCAAGGCCATCTCCTCTAGTCCACTCTGGTAGAGGTTGGGGCAGCACTTTCTGACCATTGGCTGTACTGTCACCTGGTCTGCGAAGCGCTCCTGTTGCTACCAGCTTGGAGCCTACTGTTGGACGGGGTTTCCCTTGGGGTTTTACCGAGGCATTCTTAGTGGAATTTTCAAGTACTATCATAGGTTGATTGCCAGATACGATCTTTTGGCCTTGAGCGGAGGCCATGGCAGGTGTAAGAATAGAATTAGGTTCTTTGCTAAAAACAGAGAAGGATGATAGATTGGTGGCTAATGCAGCTTGGACCCAGATCGCTGCATGCTTCTGTCTATCTGATGTGATCTTTAGTGCTTCTTCTGATGGGTTTTCTTCGTGATCTGAGGATGAACCAGCTGGTAGAATTTTTGATAGAGAATCAGCAATCATGCAAGCATTATTCAAGCTTGAATGAAGGGTCAAGAATTGCTCTACAGCTGGCTGTGGATTGTCTTCCTTGGCAGAGGTAGTTAGCTCAGAATACAAGCTGTGAGCAGAAAAATAGCAGAAAATAATGAGTCTGATAAAGAAAAGGTCCAAGTCATAAGGCTACAAAGAAAAGAGGATTCTGCCACAACAGAAAGCATGCTTTAAATTACACCTATAACACTGAATTTGCAGGATTCACTTCAGGCAGACATTCCATATTTCTCCATTATAAATCCCTCATTTCCCGAACATTGGTGCATATCTATGAGCACAAACAGTTTTCCTGAATGCCACAAACAAAGCGATGATCATAACGTATCCTTCATCCATTAATATCACCCTTGTCCTGCAATTACTCTACAATTTTACTGAAACTATCTGTCATCATTTCTGTTAGGATAGAAACTCGTAACTTTTTGAGAAGATACAAAATCGTTCAAGACTAAGCAAATCCCTGTATCCCAACCACGCTCCAAAAGTATTCGGTCATGCTAGGATTTGCCACTGATGCTGATTGCTCCTGCAGCTACTGCTCATTGATGATGATAATGATGATATTTAAATTTTATATATGTACTGGTGTTCTATAGCAATTTCAGTAACTCTTGACTCGTACTTCATTTCCTGCAAATCAACTCAATCCATCTTCTTTTACCAAGCTAACGATAGCACTGATAACAACCTACCAGTAGATCTAACTTCAAGGATGATGTAAGATATGACTTCAGTTTCTCAACTTCTCCCAAATTCTAAAATGTGTAAAGAGATCACCTTGAGGGAGCTAGATCTACCTCGCTACTCTAGCCCTTATTTCCAATGCCATGCTCTCTTCAAAACCAACCTCCTTGATCCCCCTGGAACCATCACAGCAGGTGAAGTGCTCCGCTCATGCCCTTTTTCCCATAACTTAAGATTTTTCTGTGTAATACAAATCTTATTTGGTTGAACTACACCTAGCAACCAACCTAAACATGGAACTGGGTACATCCGGCCCCAAACAAAGAAACACGTAGCTCATGCTAGCCAAATTTCTTGATCACGCCAAAACAAGGAAAAGCCCTTGTTCAGGCATTACTTGGCATAGATTAAAATCACATTTTCATTATTTCTAAACTGAATTTTGGTTTTTCAGTAAAGTTACAATCCATATATTTTGGGAAGTACTATAGTAACTTCAGATTTCCATGCAATCTAGCCACAGATCTAGCTGACCACATGCGCCTTAGGGAAATTGCAAATGAAGCTCACTATCGGAAAAAAAAAATTAGGGTGCCACCAGTGACAACCTGGCCGGTTAATATTAATATCACTACCACCCCGCTAGCATAAAGAACTTTCATTATGAGGGAAAAGATTCTGTATCAACTAGTTTGGCTGGTGAGGTCTCTTGTAGTCATACAAGAGGTCTTGTAATTAATCCCTCTCATTCCAGGGATAGAGAGAGTTTAGTGTAGGTATGGGGCTTAAAAAAAGCATAAAAATGGGAATATGAGAACCAAGAACCGACTTTGGACCATTAGCTTTAACAAATAACATCCAACAGTTTATATCCAGCAAAATTAAACTCCTTGTAGCAAATAAATCAAAATGCCAGAACCTCATTCATATTTTGAATTCCCATCCCACAACACAAGAAAGCCAATCATAGCTCATTCTGAGAGACTGTGGAGTTCTGCTTATCCAGAAAAACTATCAACGGGCAAACAGATAAAATTCATAATATTTTGACCAATTCTAATTGACCTTAACTTTAAGGTCAAAGCATTAATCAACCAGCTATTTTGATTTTAAAAACTGTCCTCTAGATGAGAAACTTCTAAGCAAAATTAATTGATACTCGACGCTCTGCGCCTATCTTATATTCAAGAATATTTGACAATATAAGATTACAAATCAACTATATCATAGTTTGTAATATACGAGAGGGAAAAGGAAACAAAGGGAGGTAAGAAAAAGGTATGAAAAAGAGAGAAAAAGGGTAGAAATTTCAAGAATCGAGAATCTAGTAATATCAACTTCATGTAATCTTTAAGATCCATTCCCAACCCAGCTTGAGGAAAGAGTCTTCCACAGATTGTAATAACAGTCCATCCAATAAGCTTCCACAGATTGTAATAACAGTCCATTCTATAAGCTTCAGTTGCTAATACAAGTTAAAATATGAAAGCTCTCTAGATTCTAGGCCGATAATTTGAGCAATGCTACAATTGCTATGCAATTTTAACCAGAGACGATATTGTCATCAGAAATTCTAGGAAATGAATAATTCCTAGTATCTAAAGCAATAGAATGCACCTAGTTTTACCTTAAACATCGAAGTAAGCTCTCTGCAGCAGAAGCCTCCTGCATAGCCTCTATAGCGGCTGTCTGTGCAGCATCTCTATGCCTCATGACTTCCTGTAATAACAAAAGTGAAAAAATAAAATAAGAAAAATGACGTGCAAAGCAAAAGAAATTGACATATTTCTTACTTCTTCAGACTAACTACCTCGCTCATGTTTGCCTAACGAAACAAGTTAATGACACAAAACACAAAGAATCAAGTAACATAAGGCTCAACCCCAACTTATCAGATATATTAGACAATTCTCACTCTAAAATTTCAAGGCTTCCTAATTTACAAACAGCTTAAATAAAATTTTCCAATAGGCTGTTTATGCATGTGTCAATTGTGTTTGTACGAGAGTGCAAAACAAGCTAATAGCAAGTACTGACTGTTTGCCTGATATTTAAAGGAAATTTTTTTTTTAATTATTGAAGATAAAAAGCTTATCGAGATCCAAGTTATCATATGCTTTATACCTTTCCAAGCCTTGCAAGGGACGAGGGGAGTGCACCCCATGAAACACTTCCATCTGTTAATCTTCTACTATTTATTGGAATCTTGACCAAATTTCCTGGGAGACCATTATTATTCAGTTCTCCTAATTTCCTTCCAATAGAAGACTTTTGTTTATTTGTTTTTTCTTGATCATCCAATGTTCCATTTGCAGGAACCTTCTTAGCTGAGATTTGAAACTTATTGTCCTCTTTAGATGACTTTGCAGATACATAGACCTTATTATCCTCTTTTGACAGCAACCTCTCACTCGATGTGCTTTTTCTAGGAGCCTGAGGAATATGATTGAATTAGATGCACAACATAATTGTTTAACATGAGGAATAAAAAACAAAAAATACGAAAAAAAAAAACCAGCCACCAATGCATAAATTGAAGACAAGCAGCAAGAAAATTGTGAATTTGAAAGACATTCAGAAAGATCACATAAAATTCAAGAGAAAAGTATACATGAAATATCATTTTAGATCCTTAAAGAAAATATCTCACCACTAGTGTGAAATTCGATTAAATCTGTTCTATCTCAAATTCTAGAATATACTCATTTCATAAAAGGACCGCCAAATAAATAATTGAAAAAACCATAAATTCTTATGACAATAAGAAGTAAAAAAATCAACTCTACCTAGTCAACATCAAGCATATCTTATACTTTTCTCCAAAACACAAATCAACAAACACATTTTTAATTTAATTTTAAGAGAAACAATTAAACTCACCGAAGCACTCCGAGATTCAAGCCTGGGATCGTGTTTGGCAGCTCTCAATTTTGAGTTTTCTCTACTCTTGATCTCCATATTCCCTTCCCAGCTCTTCCTCAAGGCCTTGGCCCCAAACTCAATCCCTTGAACTATATTCTTAATAATCGGTACCTTCCTCCCAGTTGGACTCAGTCCACGAACAGAATTCATCTTTTCCACCAATCCCACCTTTGCCACAGCCTTATCCAATCCCTTAATCTTTGACTGATGCTTAACCCCATTTGCAAATTTCTCAAACGAAGTAGGCAACGAATAACAACTCGTGGGAGAAGAAGGGATTGATCTTGAACTCGATGACTTCAATTTACTAAAAGCCTCCTTCTTCACAACATCTAAAGTCAATGCTTGTTTCGACAATTGAGTTTTTGATCTACTCAAAGTTGGCCTTTTCTTTCCCAATTGCTCATCTTTAGCTCCACCATTCAACCTATTCCCCACTAATTTCTCCTTTTCACCCACATGACTATTGCCTGAAACTACTTTTAAAGGTGATTTCACTTTCTCTCCAGGTTTATAACATGAAGAATTATTACCACTACTCTTGTTATCATTGTTTAGGAAACCAAGTGAGTGAGTTGCCACAATATCTTCCGGGCTTCCTACACAGGGATGCCTTCCAGGAACTGGCCTAACCCCGCGAAGAATGGGAACCGGAGAAGCAGAATCAAGCCTCTCAACATGAATAAATTGTCCTAACTGAATCTTATCACTAAGAATCAAGTCATCATGTTCATCAGGCAAAGATACATATGTAGCATGAGATGAATCTGAAACCTTTAAGTAAAATCCTTGGTTCGGAAAAAGCTCACCTCCTGCTAATGCAGGAACTATACTCACTACTTGCAAAAGAGATGACCTATGCTCGCCGGCAACTTTCACATCTGTGTTCATGTGTTGTAAAAGCTTGAGAAGCACACCAGGCACAAGATTTGCCATTGCAGAGACTTCCAATTTGCATTACTGTCAGAACCCAGATGGAAAAATTCAAGATTTCACACGAGAAACCGATAGATCTCGAAGAAATGCTAGAAAAGACTGGATTTTGAAAAATACCCAGATTGAGTAAATGAATGAAAACTGTGTCCACTTTATTCACGGATAAAATCTGTTGCCAAAAAAATGTTTAATCAACCAAAAGCCGTAGAGAGAAGTGAAATATTCAAGGTTCAGATTGGGAAGCGGTTGAAGCCTTTTGGTAGTTAATAATTATGGCGCAAAAGATTTACTATTTAAGACACGCACAAAAAAAAATTACACACCAACCCAACTGACATTAATATAAAAAATAAAAATAAATACACTGATCATGGAAACCAAGCCAAGAGAACAAAATTAAACAAGGTTTCAGTATTTGGAAGGTAAAAATAATAGTTGCGTACAGCTCGGAAATTTCTTTCTTCAATAAGAAGAGAAAATTTTACCAAAAACTCGCAGACCCAGTAGCAAAAAAAATGACTGAAACTAATAAAGAACAATTGACATTTTACGAAGCAAACAAAAACGGAACAGAATGAAAGAAAGGAAAGAGTACAAAACTAAAATATTTTGTATGGGTTTACAAGTAACAATCAATTATTCCAGCAAAAAAGCAAATCCAGAGCAAAAAGCAATTTTTCTAGAAGACAAGAGAGAAAGATATGTAACCTAAGTTGAGTAGAAATCATAAATCGATGAAGAGTGTGGTGTAGGTAACATGGACTGAATGAAATATTTGCAGCAAGCAACACAAAAAGGCAAAAAGGAATAACAAATGATGCCAGCTTTCTCTCCAATGCATGATTGACATGTATGTATACATGTATTGATTTATGATTCTTTGCATATGATATGTGTCAGAATCTGACACTAACACAAACACAAATATATAAACATGTGGACTAAGATGAATAAATCAATGTGTGTACAAAAAAATAGAACCTGACAATCCACTTTAGGTTTGGTTGAATTGCGCTGTGTTGTTGAAGAGTTAAAAGATTTTTTTTTTTTTTTTTTTTTGCGTTTGATCCAATCAAGTAGAAGAGTCTCATTCAATTCTTACAGGAGCTCTGGTCTGGAATCCTGGCAGAGAATAAACATTTTATCTGTAATTTTCTGTAAATTTTAAGTAAAGTAAATTTTTCCTTTTAAATACAATCAAACAAGCACCAATTACCTTTTATAAATATAAAATACACATTTGAAAACTTTTCAGTCACCTAGAAATATTAAACTTAATTTTAATCATTAACACATTGGAGAATAAAGAAAGTCTTCATTAATTATTATATTAAATTATTTTAATTATTATTTTACTTTGTAATGCAAATGGGTGCATGTGGAAAGTTACGGAGATGTTAGAAACCAAAGGCAATGGGCGTGTCGGCTCGCGTGGAAGTTGTCACATCCCCTTGATAATTGTTGTTTTACTCTTTTTTCTTCTTTCAATTTTTTAATAAATTGTTTCAATTTTTAATTTTATTTTCGGGGTTTTGTTTTTGTTTTTTTAATGTTAACCACAATTTGCTTTTAAGAGTATGGTTTTCAAGTAATATATCAAACATGTGGTGGGCATTAAATCTACTATCTCAAAGGTATAATAGTATAAACATAACCAATATGATGTATGATTAATTTCTGAAAATTATTCAAAATTTATCACATATCATTGTCAATGAAAATAAATTTGAGTAGATTAAATGAATATTGATTTTACATTTCCTCCAAATGATATTCCTATATATAGTGAGAATCAATTACTCCCTTTATTGATTTCATTTTTTTTAAATAAAATTATATATTATGGCATAAAATTTATCACAATGAATTACAAAATATTTTGGTTGTGCTGTATCTAATCTAATTAAAAGACGGGTTCTAGCATATCCCTCACTAATACACGAGAATTATAAAAAACAAAAAAAAAAATTTTTGATCAATTTTAAGATCGCCTAAATTTTAATTAAAGTTAAAAATTGTCAATACAATTTAAAGTATATCATACTCCAATTCTATCTCATCTTAATGGTTAATCTATCAATCAAATTGGGTAAATAATTTTTTTCGTTTTACTTACAAACATATTATCAATAGTAATAGTATTCTAAATATATTTGGGTAAATTTTACTCCCATTAAATATAGAGATTTATCCACGATTTTCTTGAGAAAATTTAAATATTTTAGATTAACTTTAAATATAATTTAAGTGAAAATTATAATGCTTGATTAAATTTTAAACAAGTTTTCACTCTTGGCAACTTTGGATTCCCTTGAATTTGCTCAAACTCACTATCAACATTGGCAAACCCAATGATTTGGGACCATTGCATACTTGTCATTAGTACATATATATACCTTATTGTTCTCTTGCTTTTCTTGTTCTTTTTTATAATTAATGAATAATTGATATCTTATGATTGTGATTTTAAAATAATATATGTCACTCAATATAAATTATATAGAGTTAGTTCCATGTTAGTTGTCTATTTTAATATTTTCATAATAGGGTTAGTTTTTGGTTGGTCGGTCTTGACCCGCATATTTTTGGCTTATCCTCTTTTCTATATATATATATATATATATATATATATTGTCACATTATGTGGTTGGAGTACTAAAGAAATAATTTGCTCATGCTATTTTTTATTATTATTATTTTAACTTCTTTTTAAAGAGAGTTTAAATTATATATGACAAAATTGTATAAATGAAATATTGTTTGAAATTTTTGACAAGAAGACCAAATTTTGTTGTCACTAACAAAAATATTTATTGAATTTTTGACAAATTCGAGCGTTTTTATAACTCAAAATACATTTGAAGTTGTTTCATAAGTTTTTAAATAATTTTAAAGAATTTTATTATTTTATAGGAAGCTCATATTAGGATTTTTTTATTTCAATTTCTAATTTGTTATATAATAAAATCTCAATTATGCATGAATTCTTTAACCAATTAATAAAATTTTTGTTATACGAAAATATTATTAATAATATAAAAAATATACTTTTAAATCCATTTTACAAATCTAAAATAAAATATGAATTTTGAAAATCAATGTGATTGTAATTTTATTTTTGAAAATAGAGAAATGTGGTCCACTCTTAATCAAAAGATAAATGTATCACTTGATTGGAAATTAAGACATTATTTTTGGTCACTTTTTTAAAAGATGAAGAGCTCATCAATCTCTCTTAAAAGGTTAGAAAGTTAAGTGGTTGTCTTAATTCAATTTGTGTCTTTTATGCAAATTCATAAACCAAAGATTAATGCAAACATTTATTATTTTTATTAGTTCTTCAATATTAATTTGGTTTATAATTCTTGTTTGCATATGCCATGCCAATTTTTACATACTAATATTGGTGTTTATAAGATAAAAAAAAATGAGAGTTTAAAGGGTATTATAATCACATTAAATAATATTGAATTTTAAATTTCAATAATCGAAAAATAAATCATTAAATTAATAAGTAAAAGATAAATAATAATCAAAATTCAATGTGCAACATTACGTAAATATGTCAATGTGAACCCAAAAAACAAAACCTAATTATAATATTTTAGGCAACCCTAGCTAGGTTGAATGTTAGGCCAAAAAAGGGTCTATCAATAACACAAATACCACATCATATCCATTTTCTTGGAAAGTGCCACGAGAATTTTCCGAGAATGTCAACTAAAGTAAAGAAAATGAACATGCCAGGAAAAGTAAACTCAAAACTATGATTGGGTGAAGCATTATTATTTTGTTGAAATGACCAAGTCAAACTAACAAGATCTAGCATTAATTCAACATCACATTGCACCATAAATTATTTAATAGTGGCATAGATTCAACATTATTGTAATTAAGATATTGTTTGTAACATTTTTAAACTATAGAAGAAAAAAAAAAAGTTAGCCACAAAAAAGTAAGCCACTTAAGTATGATTAATTATTAAGCACCATAATTAAGAATAAGTCTTTCTTTTGATACTTGTGTGTAATTGTTCCCCACTACCCAAAAAAGAGGTCATGCTTATATAATTAAGGATCAGATAATAATTATTAAGCTCCATAATTAAGAATAAGTCTTTCTTATGATACTTGTATGTAATTGTTCCCCACTAACCAAAAAAAGTGGTCATGCTTAGATGATTAAAGATCCCCACTAGCCAAAAAAAAATGGTCATGCTTAGATGATTAAAGAAATGAAAGAAGTTAATGAAATTAATTACATCTTTGAACAGAAAATTAAAAGAAGAGAAAAAAGAATAAATAAAAACAAAGAAAAGGAAAAAATGTGTGAAGAATATGTGAAGCCCCTATAAGAAAAACAATTCATATGTGTCTATATATATATATATATATATAGTTTGTAAGTTCACATTATTTTTGTGTAATTTTATTTATATTTATATTATTTTAAATTACTTTAATTTAAATAAAATATTTTTCTACCCTTATCTAGCAAGACAATTTTGTAAAACTATCTTAAATTATTCAATAATATTAATAACAAATTTTATGTATTCAAAGTGAAGGAAGGGAGAATCCAAAGAGCCCATGATTAATTTTTTATTTTATTTTATTTTATTTTATTTTATAGTTTAATCATAATATTAATTAATAAAAAAAATCATAAATTAGATAAAATCAAAGATCATTTCTCCTTTTTGGAAACTAGATTGAGTAAGCTTGTTTGTTAATTGATTGATTACCTAATAATGATCATTATGCTTGGAAATTGTTCCACTTAAAGGAAAACACACAATAATTAAAACTAATTAATTTTATTTTAATATATAATTAAAATATTTATTACCGAATATACTAAAGTAGTTGAAATTATTGGATAGCTTAATTAAAGTTAAAGCAAGCAACTAGTAGTTTTAGCAAGCAAGCAATCTCAAAGCAAAGCAAAACAAAGCAAAGCAAAATGGGTCAATGTCACTTCATTAAATCTTTATATATATATATATATATATATTCATTTAAAAAACATTAATTTATTTATGTTAATTATGTTTTTAATTCAAAATAAAATTGAATATTCTAATAAGTTAAATCATTAAGTTCAAAATCCACGACCTTGTAATATTCTTCTAATAAGAAATTACTAAACAAATCTACAACCGGGACCACGAGTGACACGTGTATTAGCCATTGTGATTATGACATGTGGAATTAATATGATGCCTGAGTTACTCTGTTAAATGATCCGTCATGTTACACGACTTGCATTAATTAAAAACAAATAAATAGGAGCATGTGCATGTGATTAAATTGACTTCGCCCACCTTAAAATTTATTTGGTAGCCGCGGTGGTTGACATTTCAAACACATTTTAAGATTTCTACTTTAATTTTGAAAACATATATATGTTAAAGCATGTGCTAATTCTCATTATATAAACACTTATATTTGATATTGGACTAAATCTATTACGCAATAATGGTAGTTTAAAGATTACATAATCTTAACTTTAAATAAAATTTAAGCTTTTTCATTATAATTGATTCGTAGACGATAATTTTTTATAATTTTTAAAATTACATATTTCTCAATCTTATTATTTAAATAATATTATTTAAAATGAAAATTTTAAATAATTATTTAAAATATGTAGTGTTACTCGATTTTTTTTTATTACATACATAAATATTAATTACCAATATAAGTTTATATATGTTTTAAAATTACAATTCATTATTTGATAAAAAAAATAATGATATTTTAATTCTTTTTAAATAATTTTTTTTTAAAAAAAGTGAATTTTTAGATGAGAAGGTCAATTCCCATTATCACCTAAAATTTGATTTATTTTTAAATATTTCATTCATTTTATGATATATTTTTAAATTTTATTTATAAAATAAATGTTATTTAATTTTAATCTCTTTAATTTTATAACTTTAACGTTTTGGTCCTCTCTATTTATGATTTATTTTAGTAAAAAAAAGGTTGGAAGCATGTGGAATCTCAATACAAAGTATTGAAACATGTGGGGTGTTACTTAAAATTTCAAAAAGATATGTAGGGTCTCATAAAATCAAATTATTATTTTTCTAACCTATTTTCATGTCTACCAATTCATGTGTCGGTTCTTGCATCACCATACATCAAACGATATCGTTTCCTCCAACTTCGAAACGTATGGATGTAGTTGTTAATACATAAAGATATTAATAAAAAAATATTAAATATGAAAATTGAATCGTTACTCGTAATATTTAAAACCTTAAATTTATATATATGTATATATATATATATATATTTTAAATTTAGGTTATATTTAAATTTGATACTTCAAATCTATAATTTGAATCGTTAAATTAATAAAAATAATATACACATACCTAATATTTAATAATAAAAAATTACTTTAATTTTGCTGATTGAAAAAATAATCATAAACAAGCTCTCTCTTCATTAAAAAAAATTATATTAATTTAAATATTACATTTATTTTGTCTAAATTCATGGATGAGATAGTCGAAAAATTTTAGTAGTTTAAAAATTACACTTATTTTTATCCAAATTCGAAAATAACGAATTAAACTATTTGATTCAAACTCATGAATGAAACTGACTAATTAAACTAACATACAAAATATGTGTGATGTAAACCTTGTTCTTCGAACATAAGGGTAAAATGGTCATTCATGGATATTTAGTATCACACGTGCAAAATTCAAAATTTATTTGATACATTAATGAGACTTAGAAAAACTTAAGTTGATTTAATAAAATGATTAATATAGATTTATAAATATTTTTCAAAATATGAAAAGGGACTAAATTGAAAGATTTTTAAGGACCAAATTGTAAAATTTTTAAACAGTGAAAAAAAATAACGAATTACTGTAGCAGTTATTGTAGCGTCCACTATAGTAGTTACTATAGTAAAGTCGAAAACGATCGACCGGCAGTATCGACGTTGATGAGCAGTATCAATCCGGTTGACTGAATTGGAAAACGGTTGACTGGCAGTAAGGTTGTTCAATAACATTGTTCACAGTACTGTACACTGTAGCGACTGTTCATGGTACTATTTACTGTAAAAATTCAGTTTTCTCAAGATTTTTCAAAATTTTTAAGAGTATTTTGGAGTTTTCACACTTTATCTATATATACCCAAGCCCAAATAGTATCTTAAACCCTCTCTTACTCTAAAACAAGCCAAATTCTTTACTCTCTTTCTCTCTACAAATCTTCTCTTACTTCTCTCTACAATTTCTCTCATTTCTTCTGATTAAATTTGAAGTTTTTGCCACCAAATAACTCCATGTCACCTCCTCTTTGATTTGATACCGATATTGAGCTAGAAAACACGAAAAACTGCGAATAAGAAAAATGAATTTTGAAAAAAAATTGAGACTTTTGCGTGTAAGTGATAAATTAAAATTTATACGGATTTGAGCAAGTTACTAGTAAGTCAAATAACTCATTACAAGTATGATTATGAGATTTAGAACAAATTGTGGCTTAGGATTTACTGTTCATCCAAAAATTTAAGTTTAATTTTGTATAGAAAACGTAGAATGTTGATATATAGCGATAATTAGAAGTATAGAATATAGAATATGCATTGAATTGTCGTTGGAATAATTATATTGGTAATTGTTGAAAATGCGAATTTTTTTTGAATTGTGATAAAAGGGCGATTTACCATGATATATGTATGTATATACACGTGTTGAATGTTTTCGATAATAAGCGTGGTTGCCTTAAACGTAAAAGTAAGAATTTGAAATAATTATAGCCATGAGATTTTGTTGTTGGGAATCGGACAAATGACCTTAATAGTTAAGTCTTGGAAAGTAATGTGCATCAAATTACGAAATCCTAGACATATTATTCATGAACATCGCATGTAAAACATGTTATATTTACGCAGAATATCGAGTTCATAACATTATACATATATGTGTATTATAGACGCCGAACACCCAGAAGAAGAATATACTAGGCGCGAGCAGTAATGTTAGGAGTAAATACCCTTCCCGTTACTGTGAGTGGAATTATTTTTAACTCATTTTCAACTTATTTTCATGTTTTAATATGTTTTATAAAATTTACTGTTTCATGAACTAAAAAATAGATTTATTACTGTTTAAAGTAAATGAAAATGGCCTGTGTGATTTAAATGATATATGAATGGTCAGGGGCCAAATTTAATATTGATAAAGCATACTTATAACTGTTGAAATGAAATATTTATTGATTTGAAATGTGAATGGCCAATGGCTAACTTTGAGATTGAAAATGCATGCTTTATAATGATTTGAAATTGAAATTGCATGTCTATATTGTGATGTGAAATGAATTGATTTTGAATATATTGAATATATATATATATATATATATGCTTGTGGCATTGTAATGGTGATATGGTCGAGAGGGCCAAGAGTTGTATGTGACTGTAACTACAGGATAGTAGCTTAAGGACGGACCTATGAGAGGCCGTCTAAGTGAATGCGTCGCAGATGGGGCAATTATATGGTTATATATAATAATATGGAGTTGCCCATCTACAGGATTGTCGAGGACAGTCATAAGTATCACCATATGACTACTCCATATGACTACTCGAGGCGAACGTCAATGGTAGACAGATTTGACAATTCATGCATTTCTTTATGTTAAAAAGAATACAATTTGTTATTTAAGCATCGTTTTATGTGTATAATGTCCACTAACTGCCTCGGGATTACCAAGACTAAGGTAATCACTAAGAATAGAAGTCAGCCCAGTAATTTGAATGACATGCCTGTTTTTATCAACATAAAATTGTTTTATATGCATTAACAATGATTTTAATAAACTGTATTTTTATATATTCACGGGTATATCCTCATATACTCACCCCCCACATCTCCTAGTTACTGGAGACCGATAATTAGAAATGCATTGTACTAGTGGAGGTAGTGATCAGGAGAAAGGTGTAACGCCCTCAGGTACAGTTGACTTTCTAGACTCACTGACTTGTATGGACTGTCCACTGGGTATCTTTTGAAAAACTATTTTATGTATGTATTTATTTATAAACAATAATGATGTAATTGATTAAATACTCAGTATGTATTGTAAATAGAATACATTTTAATTGTAACATAATTTGATGATTATCTCGAAAAGACAATATTATGCACCTGTGTTGAATGCACGGTTTCGAAAAGTATTTTGGAAATACATGTGAGTATATATAGGAAATATGTACTTAAACAATCTTACAGGTTTGAGAACCTATAACAGATGTCATGTGTGAACCCCACGAGTAGGGACATGATATGTGAATATTTTTAAAATTAGTAGAATTAAAATATAGATTCGACCAATCTTTAAGGTTGTATGTCGGTTACCTTCTCAAAAAATTAGTATTGAGATCAACATCAATGTTTGTGTGTAGTTGCTATTGTATTAATGTTTGTGTGTAGTTGCTATTGTACTGTGAGACATGACATTTCAAGAAGGGGATGCTTGTTAAATTTTGTGGCATACCACTTATTTAATGGGTAGTTTGAGACTTTAATTGAAAACAAGCACAATGTTGTATATAGTTGGCAAAATTTCTTTATTATTGATGTAGAAAGGAATACGAACTTGCAAAAGGGAAGGAATTGCTCAACTATAAGTGAAGGTGACATATTTTGAGAAGAGTAACACTATTTTATTATATTAAAAGATGGTAAAAATTGGTGAAGGAAGAAGAATTGTTAGTCCATGGACCATATCCTCATTCATATTCAGCTTTAAATTATTTCCTTTTGTTTTGGCATTTCATCAAACCTGTCTTGTGCAATAGAATTCAGGAAAAAAAATAATTGCCACCTTTCAACCAGACATCAGCAATGGTTTTTAATTATAATTTCCTACATGCACACAGTAAAAATGTTTTTCAAGTAGGCCATAAAGGGTTTCTATATCAACAAAGCTTCTGCCAACTGGCATTCACAAATTCTAGTAGTATGAAAATAAATTCAACAAAACTTACTTTTGACATTTGCATCAGAAAAATGAATACACCAACTACCTAAGCGTCGAGTCTTTTCTCAGAGTTTGGAATGAAAGCAGGTACCCACTCATAAGACTTGATGCATGAATTTCTCTTCTCTTCGATGAATGATGGTTAAGAATAATTGTTTACCATCTAATCATCAACCACAACAAGCTTGTATCTTATTCCCCACCTCCCATTGTCTTCACAATAACCTGCTGAGGGACTTAATAAGTGATTTCAGATTCTGTCTTGTAGCCTCGTCTCCCGTGAATCCCAGAATATCGGAACTTATATTCTGCAGTGATGGAAGTTTGACAAGAGGAAACATAAAAAGAGGATGTTTTAGATTTAGCCTATGCAGTTTCAGAATAAAGTAACTAGCAAAGGACATAGTGAAACCTCACCTCAATGTTCTTCAAAGTAAAAATCAGAGTATATATAGATTTTTGAATCAATTCGGTGTTCTCAGGAGTCATAATTGATGAATGCACCCTTCTGTAGAAAAAAGTAATTATGGAGGATTTATCAGCTTTTCAACTAAAAGAGAAGGGGAGATTGCGGGGAGGAAAATGCATCTGTGTGCATGTGTGTGAGTGAGAGAGAGACAATTTGCCAATTCATTCCATTTTGGGTCTACTGTTGAGCCTCATCCTCAAGGCCACATTACAGGGTCATTAAATAAAACAAATTAAATCCAACAGTAATATGCCCAAGAGGAGAAATCTGAGTCAACATGTCTAAATGTTGCTATCTTTTACACGTGTCATCGTTCTCATTACAGTTGCAATTGTTCTTTTATTATATTGGTTGCTAGTGGCAATATATAAATAGCAATTTTGAATGTGAAAGTGCTTTAATTCTGTTAACCTGGATAATAACTTTTTCAGCTCTTGGGCATTTAGCCCGGTCATACAACTATTGAAGTTGGAAATACAAGTTGTTCCGGGGTGTAAAATAGCCAAATAGCTTTTATATAACAGACAGTCCTCTTCATTTTATCCTCGTACTTAAAGCTTAAAAGAAAATAACCTCAGCGATAAGCTTTGTCTCAGTTCAGTAAAGTTCTATTTATCTTAGTTCAATTACAGCCCTCATCTCAAACAATTTTCAAAGGACAAGAAGGTGTGCAAGCTCATAGGAAACTGTTACCCAAGCTAGGACACAACCTTCCACGTGCTTATCAATATCTCTCTGTCGGAGCATGTATTTCTTTTTTACACCATGCAAATTAGCATTTTTTCAAGTTGTAACCATCTGGAGTGAAATGTATGCAAAAGAAGAAATAAACCGAACAGAATGGGACAATGCACCTCAAGTCCTCAGATGCTTGTGTCAGGCTTCTGGTTAAGCTGTCAACTTCCTTAAGCAGACCACTATCACGAATTTCAGCCAGCAAAGGTTGAACATCTTCAGCCATGGCTTGAATCTGAGACATCACTACATCAATGCCAAAGATTTGTGCATGAGCATACATAAATCCTAATCTTTTAACCAAAAAAAAAAAAATCGTCTAACATTTTGCTACAAGAATATCCTCTCAACTATGCAGCCAAATGAATCAACTGTTATCAGTTACACCAAAAAAAAAATACATATATATATATATTAGAAGGCACATCACACCTTTGCAAGCAATGGCTTTGCATCTTCAATAACATAAGAAACTCGTTGAGCCATCATATAGGTATTGGTGAGACCAATTCCCTCCAATTCACGTCCAAGACGGGTGACTATCCCAACCAGTTCATCTACACTTACTCCTAGATGTCCCTTCATCTTTTGTCTATTGCACACAATTAGACCTTCCTTAACACATTCAGGGTCTAAGGGTCCAACAGTAGGTGTTGGAATTGGATCCCTTGGTGTTATTTCAATTAAAGTTTCATTCAGAAGACCGGACTGGTTCACTTCAACCAGTGAATTTCGAGGTATTATTATTTTATCATCTTCAACCTACCAAAAAAATACAACATAAGTGAAAAAATAAACCAAGTAGAAACAACAAATTTCTTGGCTGCATTTTATAGATTTCACTATTGAAGTGGAAAGATGACCAAAATGAAGCATCAATGGTAAATTATGGCATTGAAACACACCTCAACAACTGCTTCAATATTTTTTAGAGAAGGATTCACTTGTATAACATTGCCAACAGGCACTCCTCTAATCCTCACAGGTGTTCCTGTAGACATACCACAAGCCGTAGAAAACTCAAACACAGCCAAATACTTCCTGAATTTAGACCGTATCTGAAACCCCCTCAACCAAGCCAAACTGAGAATAAAAAGTGCTGTGCCTGATACAAGAAACAACCCCACCCCACCTTCCCATATGCTCCTCCGACCAAAACCAAAATCACTTAATGGACGTAATGTTTGTCTCCAAATATTCCGAGGAACTTCCAAAACAGCAGCAAGTGGATTCTTTGGCTCTGAGGAAGAGGGAGGTTGGTTATGTCCTGTATCAGCAGAAAAGGCTCTAACAGGAGTAATTTTTGCCTTTGGTTTTGGAGGAAGACAAGGCAAAAAATTTAAAGAACTACGTGAGTGAGTAATCATCGACGAAGATAACATAGCAGGGCATGTTGAAACCTGGACCAAAGAATTCCCAACCATCTTCTCCACAATCAGTTCAGCTGAAGTTGCTGCAATGACCAATGGATCTCCACAAGAACCTTAATCAGTAGCAATAAATATCTTCAACCAGATTAAAATAATCCAAATTGAGTTCTCTGTAAGTCTTTGCCTGCTGAAACTTTTGTTGGCAGGGGTGTGAACTGCAAAACAAATTCCAAAAGAAAAACAAAAAAAATAAAAATAAAAATGGAAAAGGCTCCTAATCAAACTTAAGAACTCATCAACAAAGCCAACAGTTGCACCCAGCGGCGGAACCAAAACAGTTCAACAAACATAAGATTAAAAATGGAAAAACAAAAAAAGATACAATAATACTAGTTACTATCGGAATAATAGAAATAAAAAATAAAAATTGTATAATTTATGGCCTATGGCACTTTACTCAGCAATCGAAGAGTGATAATGAAATTAACCAACAGCAAACTTTGAGCAAACCAAGAAGAAAAAACCAGTACAAGAATTACCAAAGCTGGATGATGATGAGAAAGTTACCTCACAGAAAAATGAAAATGTAGAAGAGATGAATAAAGAGTAGGGTACAGAAAATTAGCAAGAGATAAAAGAACTGTGGGATGTTTAGAGAGGCAGGCGTAAATTTTGGACCTAAATTTTCATCTTCTGTCAAGGCTAATTAGTCAACTGGTTGCATGTATCTGGCTAATTTTCTTCTTCTTAGTTACAGTTGCAATCCAATTAAAACAGAAAAAAGTTCTAATTTCTCACACTATTCCATCTTTATCATCATAAGCAACCAAGCATTACTTAAATAAAGAAACCTAACTAACAAATAATGATTTTTAAATACTGTTTAACCGAAAAAAGGAAACTAATAATCCTTCAAAAAAAAATCAGATTCAAAGTATTGATTCAGCAGAGCTATTAATTCCTCAATTAAAAAGAAACCCAAAAAGAATTAATTGATATCAATTAAGTAAAACCTCCAATAGGGTTGTTGTCATACATGATTTTCTTTTCATTTTTCGACACTTAGTAAGTAACCAATCAGAGCAAGCACGAAATATTAATATAGAAAAAAAAAATCTGGTAAAAAGATTCATGAAACAAAGGATTAGAGCTTACCTTGAACTAGGGTTTACACTCAAATTCGAAGACCGAATTGTCTAAAAGTAAAAACGCAAGCAAACTGCAGTCAGACCCGCTTTGTTTCGATTTCCCAAAGAAAGCAAAGTAGAAGAAAAGGAAAAGGCTTCATCTTGTCATATTGGATATTTTAGTGAAAATCGAGGGTGTATTCATCATTTGACAGAGGACGTCGGGTTCGGGTCACTTAATGTTCCTACCCGAATATATATATTTTTATTTATTAATTTCAATAATAATTAATTTAAGATACTGATATTTTATTAACGTATTATTTTCACTAAAGTTATTTTAAAAAATATTTATGAATTTTTTTATAATATTAGAGATTTAATTTTTATTTGCTCTTGTGATATAATATATCGAATATTTCAATAAAATAGCCTAAAAAAATAAAATAAAATAAATTCTTAATTTGTAAAATAATAAAATTTTTTAAAAAGAAAATAATTTATTCTTATTTTTAATTTTCCAAAAAACCTGGCATTACATTAGCTTTGATAACGGGGACCCACTAATTAAGTGCTTTTTCTGCATTCAACTAAAGTACTAGTAGTGTTGACTTTTATTAAACACGTGGTCCATATGAATTGTCATTTGTCACGTGTCTTTTAACTTTCATTTTCACCTAATATTTAATTGGGAAAATCACTTCAAAAATAATTTTTTTATTTTATAATTTAATTTCATTATTATCAGTAGACAGATTATTAGTAGCACCAATTTCAACAATTATTTGTTCTCTTGTTTCAAATACACCCTTATCGTAGCATTTCATTGTTTTGTTACACTATGTAATTATCAATAGAAAAAAAAATTAATTTTTTTATTTAAATAAAAATATATTTTACTTATAAATTTAATGATATTTATTAATAAATTAAAATTTAGAATTATTTTTTATTTTTAATTGTATTTTATTGAAAGTAATTATTATAATAATTTTTTTTAATATTCTTACATATAAATACACGTTATATTAATTAATTATTTTTGTTTGGATAAAAATACTTATTTTTAGTGAAATAATTTATCCATTTTATAATTAAAAAATTAAATTAACTTCAAATTTTATTTTTAAATATAAAATAATCGAATTGTGTAAATTTAATAGCTAATTTGTAACAAATATTTAAATTTATATTATGTAAATATATTTGTTGATTAAAAAAATATTTTTATATTTTGAATGAATCCCTTATTTTTATTTTAAAATTTATAAGTTCAATTGCATATCAATTCTTGTGAATAAATTGATTTTGAGTACAATTTAAATTTGATATTTTTATATGTAAGGGTGAGTTGGATTTAAGTAAAGGAGGGGAAAATGAAATGAATATTCAAAGGAACAATGATTCATTTGTTTGGTTGGAAGAATAGAGAGGGAAAAGATAATTCCTTAAATCTTTATTTCTTCAAGGGGGACAATGATTTTTCTCCCATGGGTGGGAATCATAATTCCCTTCTCCAAAATGATTAAACTTTTAATTTTATCTCTCATTTATTTATTTTATTAATTTAATATAAATTATTTGAATAATTAATTACCAAAGTATTTTAATTATATATAATAATTTGTATAATATTATTTAAATATAAAAATTTTAAAAAATAATTGATAATTATTGAAGACACTTAGGCTACATTTGATTTGAAGAATGGAAAAAAGTAAGGAAATGAAAGAGTAGAGGAAATGAAAGGAGAAAGTGAAAGAATAAAATTTTCGTTGTACTATGAAATCATCAATGGAAAAGAATTTATTGTTTTTTACTTAGACAAAAATATAATTTACTTTTAAATTTATTGATATTTATTAATAAATAAAAAATTTCAACTGTTTCTTCATTTTATTTTTAATTTTAATTGTATTTTATTAAAAGTAATTATTATAATAAATATATATTTTAATATTCTTAAATATAAATACACGTTATATTAATTAATTATTTTTGTTTGAACAAAAATTCTTATTTTTATTGAAATAATTTATCCATTTTATAATTAAAAAAATTAAATTAACTTCAAATTTTATTTTTAAATATAAAATAATCAAATTGTGTAAATTTAATAGGTAATTTTGTAACAAATTTTTAAACTTATAATTTGTAAATATATTTGTTGATAATTTTTTATTATATATTTTGAATGCATCTTTTAATTTTTATTTTAAAATTCATAAGTTCAATTGCATATGAATTCTCATGAATAAATTGATTTTGAACATAATCTAAATTTAATATTCATATATTTAAGCATTTTTATTTAGTTTATTAAAAGTGTATTCAATTTTCAATAATATTTATAAAATTATATTACAATTATAAATAATATTACTTTTTTATTTTATTTGATAATCAATTTGTCTTTAAAAATAATATATAATTACATCAATAATTATTTTTTATATAATAAAAATTAAAATTATCAAATAAATATGACTAGCTGTATAAATTATAATAAGTATAAAATCATAAAATAAAATTATAAATCAATATACATATGAAATATATAAAAAAAATTATAATTAAAATGATGACGAAAATATAATAACTATAATTTAATAAGATAATATTGAAATTTTATAATATAAACAAACATTAATGATGACAAATTAATTTGTAAATAAAATTAAATAAAAACTAAAATGATATTATGTTAATAATTATCAATTAATTTTTAAAATTTTATATTATAAGTTTTAAATAATATTATACAAATTATTATATATATAATTAAAATAATTTAATAATTAATTATTTAAATAAATAAAAAATAATTTATATTAAATTAATAAAAATAAAATTATGATAAAATAAATAAATAAACGATAAAATTAAAAATTTAATCATTTTGAAGGGATCCTCTGCTTGAAGTAATAAACTCTATTCTTCCAACCAAATAAAGGAACTCTCGTTCTCCCGAGGATTATTTTCCTTTTCTTAAACCAAACACACCATTAGCCTTGAATTTGATGTCAAATTGAGGGGTCATAATCCTTATGTAGCAAGGTCTTGATACTCAAGTTTCAGGTCCTGCAACTGAGACCTCAATAGTTGGATCCAAAATCACAGAACCCATACTCGACCCTAATATTTGAGACGTAATACTAGAATTTAAAGACTTGAGACTTGGTGTCAAGAACTTGGAACTCTAGGCTTAATATACTTGGCACATTAACTGTAGGACTCGAGAGCCCGGTGGTAACACAAACTTAAATTTTTATTAAATCTTGAGAATAAACCTATTATTAATATACAATACTTTGTAAAAATATATTTTTTATATTAAAATTTTATTAGTTTGAAAAAAATACTTTTTTAACTACAAAACCAAATAATCCAAATACTCGAAAATATTTTTATAATTAATTGTCAAACAATAATAATTTTTGGTATTACATTCCAGATTATATTAATTATCAAAAATATAATTCATAAGAAGAGAAATTTAGAAAAATTATACCGGAAAATTTAACCTCATCTCCAATTCCAAATAATTGCAGTCAATGATTCAACCAAACTAGCCAAAAGCATCAAAGATTCAAGGGTAGCAAGCATATCAGCATCATACATAATACTAATCCCATTAATGGATCTCCACAGGCAGGAAAATTTATTTTTATGTGATACCCTTCATGCAAAACTTTTAATCCATACCAAATCCAAAGAGAACTTCAAAGGAAAAAGGAAATGATAATAGGAGAAAAGCTGCAATGGTGCAATCCAAATTTAAATGTCCATAAATCAACTGGTAAAAAGATCCACATCCTCCTAACAATAACGGTTAGGAAATACCAAGCTCAGATCCATTACACCAAAAAAGCATGAAATGTAAAATGTAATTCTCAACTCCTAGTAAAATGAAGAACAAGCTCAGTCCAGTCTACATTCACAGGTCTACGGCACTCAAACCTGCATGCACGAAATGGACAAACAGAGATTAAAAGAGTCCAGTAGAAACATCCATCCATCACAGCCTTGAAATTAAAAAAAAAACAGAGTAAAGAAAAAATGGCACGCATGATAAAAGCATAAGTTTTCATATTTATTTTATTGGTGAATTCAACAGTAATGGCATGGTGAATCATAAGATGAATATTCTACCAAAAATTACCTGGAGGAAGAGATTGCTTCAACTTGTCAGCCTTCTCTGTGTCAAACACACAGAGGGTGTAGAGGTACTTGGAGCAGCGAACCTTGAACTTAACAACATCTTTGCTCCTCTTGATTTTCACAGAGCGTGCATCCTTCCTTCTAGCAGTGAGAAGGAAATCCTTGATCTCGTGGATCTGCTTAGGCTGTGTAACATAACACAAACACAAAATTAAAACAGAAAAAATACTCAAGCAAGTATTACACAGATGATTTATGATATCAACAATTGCCTAAATTATCTTATCGTGGCTTAAATAAAAGTTTAAACAAAAGACTATATATAATCAAACCAAAAAAAAAAGTATTACATGGCAAAAACAGAGGACTAGGGAAGGCACACAGAAGACATCATAATATTAACAGAGCATACTAAATAAGAACAATCAGTGACCACTGGCTGATATTAGTTAAAAGGTAGGCAACAGGGTGTTCAATCTATTTATATATTTGTATCAGCTTCAAGGTGTTCAACAAAAAAGTTATCAATGGAAAACAATGATCACTTCGGTAAAATTTTAGAATTTCTAATTGCTCCATGGAATCCTAATCAAAGCAATTTCCACAATCATCTCAGTAATACGAGCATCAACTTACTCTGAATCTGTTTACTTATATGTTTCATCTAATTCTACTCCGCCTTTTGAATCTCCTATTCTTGAGTAACCACCGAAGAACTAACTAACCGCAACCAAAAAGTGATAACATACAACATAAAACACTATCCAGTAAACAAGCAAACACACATTCATCTATTTACTACACAAATTTAACCTTGTAATGATAACATTCATTTTGATTTTTTTTTTGTCCAAACCACTAAACGCACTAGTTCGAAGACAATTAATCTCCAAGAAATCTCATTTTTACTCTTACCCAAAATGCAAAAAACTCAGAACCCTTGTTAACACTCAATTCTCCGTTCACTCTATCAACACTGTCCGTGCACAAAGCACTTAACTTTCATAAATATTAACGAAAAACAGAAGAAATAAACCAAATGCAGATTAGAAAACAAGGAAGAAAGACGTTAGATCCCATTATCAATTTCTAATCCAACCCATATACATACAGCAACAGATCAAAAACAAAGAAAATGAGAAACGTACCATAAGAAAAAGTCAAACGAAATTGATGATTTTTCATAAAGAATTACATAAATTTAAAGATAGTAAAGTCGAAATTAGAGTAATTACCATTCTTGGTTGAGGTTTTCGTTTCTCTAGTACCGAAAAGATAAGCACTCCCTCGAACCCTAGCGTCGTTTGGAACTTCAAACAATTTATAGCTGCTGATTATAAACCCTAGAAATTCGATGTAACTACTTTCCCGTTTTGACCTTGTTTGGTTCTAATTTTACGTTTTAAGTTATCTTGATGGACTTTGCTAACTAGCCTGGGTTGTTGATTGTTAGTAAATCCGGGCTGCTTTTTTAGTTTGGGCCTATGACTTTAGGCAAATGGGCCTTTGAGAGTAATTTTGAATTTGAATGATAAATCCAGATTAATTACGAGGCATTTTTGTTTTTGTTTTGTTTTTTTTTCATATATAAATGATAAAATTTATGAAATAAAAGAAAAAAAGTTCCAATAAATTAGGAAAAGGAAAACTTTATAAAAGTTTTAAAAGAGTACTATGACATTAAACAATATTAAGAAAGACATCAAGTATCTTCTTATAAACACTAGTAATAATCTTAAGAGGACGATACCCCAAAAATAAAATGACAAGATAAATATGCATGAACTATGTTGATGCAATCCGACACTTTGCGTTTAATTAAAAAAATTATCAAATAATTTATAGGTAAATAATGAAATTTAGTAATTATCTTTCAAAATTTTATTACAATGACCCAAAATAGTATATATAATAGTTAACAATAAAACACAAATGATTTACGAGATTCACTAAATTAGTTACGTCCACGGATGAATTTAATTAATAATGAGAATAAACATTATGAAATGCTTTTATATTATAAGAGATGTCATTATTTGCTCTAATTGAATCTTACAAAATAGATAAAAATAAAATAAAGTAACAATATTTAACTAATTATCTAAAATTCTTTCAGCCCAAATATAACACTCTAATATCTCATAAAGTAAGGATATAAATGAATTTAATGTACTTTGTTTTAATTTCAATATTATAACAAATAAAACATTTTTTTTTCTAAAGCAATAATCAAGGGTGGGACTTATAAAGAGTTATATTATTAATATAATATAATATAAAGAAGTACATTTCAGAAGGCCGTAAGGTTAATATAGTTAAGGTGGACAAAGTTCGGTTTGGTTCTATTTTAGCTGGACTTGAAAATCGAACTAAATATTCAGGGTATGTTTGATTGGAAGAATAGAGGAAAAAATGAGAGAAAAAGAAGAAGAAGGAGAATTCATTTGTTTGGTTGGATGAATGGAAGGGGGTAAAAATGATTTATTAGAAATCCTTAGTCCTTCAAGTTGGGGAATGATAATCCTCTCACAAAGATAAGGAATCATCATTCCACTTTTCCAAATAATTAAAATTTTAATTTTATCTATCATTTATATATTTATCATATTTTTTTATTTTAATTAATTTAATATAATTATTTTAAATAAATAATTATCAAATTGATTTAATTATATATGATAATAATGTATATAATTTTATTTATAAATTATAATATAAAATATAAATTTGAATTTATAATTATTAACATAATAATATTTTAGTTTATTTTATTTATGTATTAATTCACAATCACTAATGTTGAATGTTATCTTAATAAACTATAATTCTTATGATTTTCGTTATCATTCCAATTATAAATATTTTTCTATATGTTTCATATATATATTTAAAAAAAAATAAAAAATTAATCATATTTATTTGATAATTTTAATTTTTATTATATAAAAAATTATTGATGTAATTATATTTTTATGTTTTTTAAAGACAAACTGACTCCCAAATAAAATAAGAAAAAAAGTAATATTATTTTATAAATATTATTAAAAATTGAATACACTTTAATAAATTAATTAAAGACACTCAAAATTAATTTATCCATGAAAATTCATATGGAATTGAACTTATGAATTTTAAATAAAAATAGGAAATGCATTCAAAATATAAAATATTTTAAATATTTGTATAATATTTTTTTAATCGACAAATATATTTACATATTATAAGTTTAAATATTTGTTACTAAATTATCTATTAAATTTATAGGATTGATTATTTTATATTTAAAAATAAAATTTGAAGTTAATTTAATTTTTTTAATTATAAATGCAAAAACTATTTTAATAAAAATAAGTATTCTTGTCCAAATAAAATATAATTAATTAAAAAATGTGCGTTTATATTTAGGAATATTAATAAAATATATTTATTAAATATTTATTATAATAATTATTTTCAATAAAATATAATTAAAATTTAAAACAAAGTAAAAAATAATTGAAAATTTTAATTTATTAATAAATATCAATAAATTAAAAAGTAAAGAATATTTTTATCTAAATAAAAAATAATGAATTCCTTTTCAATTTCATAGTGCAACTAAACAATGAAAAATTCATTATTTTCTTTTCCTTTTTCCTTTCCTATTCCTTTCTATTCTTCAAACCAAACGTAACCTTAAATTTTTTAAAAAGGAATATAACTAAACCAAATGTAAGTATAAAACCGAATCAAAATCGAATTGTTCTATTTAGTTTGATTCTGGTTCAATTTTATAACTTTGATCCAAGTGAAAAAATAAATTTTTTTGTCTAAATATTTTAAATATATAAATAATAGTATTTTAATTTAATATAATCACTTATAGATAATTAACATATAAAAATAAAATACTAAAATTTTATTGTTCTGATTGGATTTTTAAGTTTAATAATTTAAACTGAAATCGAAAAAAAATCAAACTTTACTTTATGAAATCAAGAACCAAACTGAGACTATTTAAAATTGAACTGAACTGACATGTTTTCAAATAGTTCAATTTTCCAATTTTTTGCCCATCCAATATACTAAAGTGTTTATAAATATTTAATTTTTATTTGGTCACTAATATTTTTCTTAAACTCACATGTTTATATTTGATAGCTAATGATTTCATCCCGCAATAGTTATGGATGAAAAGTCGCTGCATATTAATCCCAAACATATCCTAAATAATGTTAATTAAAAATTGAGATCATAAATCTCAAGAGTTATCACGCTCAAAGTAAAAATAATAATAGATCTTCAAACTTTCTATTCAAATTGATGTAATCATATGAAAATATTACTTGATGACAATACAAAATTCAATGCAATTAATTAGGGGTGAGCAGTGTATGTTAGGATTGGTTTTAGTCTAAAATTCAAACCGATTCAAAATTGTTGGTCTTAATTTGAACCAAACCGATTTAAATAATGACAAATCAAACCGACATTTATTAACACTTATTGGTTTGATTCGGTTCAATTTATTATTTACTTATGGATTTGGTTCGATTCAATTTAATGGTTTGTACCTAAATCAAATATAAAAATTTATTTATAACTTTTTTTTTATTATTTTGTATTAATTAAAAATGAACGAACTACTTTGTACTCATTGAAATATTAAAAATAATAAATATTTATTTAAATAAATATATTAAAAATATATATAGATTCAATTTGATTTTTATAATTTGGATAAAGTCCAAATCAAAACCGAACTGATACTTATGGATTTTGATTTTTTTTTTCAAATTGAAATCAAACCTACAAATTTTTAAACCAATCCAAACTATTGATTTAGAATTATTGGATTGGTTCAGTTTAAATCTACGAAATCCTACAATTAACGATAATAAACAAACAATGATAATAAACAAAGTAGGCTATGTGACAACCATATAATAATATAATATCAGTACACAAGGAAAGTCTTAGATGTGATAACTATATATTAATATAATTTCAGTTTGCAAGAAAAGTCTTAGATGAAACAATGTACCATGTCACTCATATGCTCATCCAATATAATTATAACATATATGCATTTAATATAAAATTAACCAATCATAAAAGTAATTATGATAATGAAAAAAAATCATATATCAAAAATTTATTAAATGATCTTATTACAACTGTTTCTATACAAGACCTTTTAATTTGTTGATTTTGTGACCTTAACACTATTTAAATGAGCTACTTTTGATCACTTGGAAAATTTATTGGTGTATATATATATATATATATATATAGCAATAAATTTTCTAAGTCATCAAAAGAACTCATTGTCACAAATTTATAAAAATAATTATTATTGATCAAAAATTTGTTATCTTTTGTTTGTATGTACACGTTTTGATGCAAACAGATGTATTTTGTAAATATAAGTATATGTGCAAGTGCACACGCACTAGATGATGCAAAGAGATTGATAATTGGTAAGAAATGATAAACAAATTAATTGTATCAAAAGAAATGGGAGTGAATAGTGGAAAGTCTTATCTAAATCAAGAAAAGTTGTTTTCCACTAAAATATGTTGGAGTAAAGTGAGAACAAGAGTATGGTAATTAAAGGCAAACATGGGATCTAGTTGGTACTCTTCTGTTTGCCACCAAGGTCTCTTCCTGGTCCCTCTCTCTCTTTATGTCAATTTTTTATTTTATACATCTAAACTCATTACATTATCACTATGAAAAATTAGCTTGCTATGCCTTAGGTAAGTGGCTACCACAATATAAACTATTTTCAACAAAAAGAAGACCCAAATTGCTTCTCCTTACTTTGGAATATCATTAATTTATTTGCTTGGATGAATTTAGCTAATTATATATAATTTTATTGCATTTTCTAAATTCCTTATCTGATAATTGCTTCATATTTGATAAAAAAAAAAACTCCCATATCATGCTTTGAGTTCTTCATAAGTTAGTTTCAGAGTTCCATTTTTAATGTAATAGGCTGCTTCAGAAATTAACTCTAGGTTTGCACATAAGTATAAATTGTGCAATTTGAGATTAATTTATTAGATTCACATAGTTTAACTATGTATAATCAACAATTTATAAGCTTCCAATAGGGTAGTATATAAATTCAAAACCCTAATTATCAATGCTTTCACAGACAAATTAAACTATATTAATCATCAATAAAGGTTTTACTGCACCAAAGCTCATGCATAATAGATTATTAATAATGAATATCTACACAATAGAGTTAAAAGGAACATTAAGACAATATGATGAATATGATCAATCATAATTTCATTCATAAAGTACATATGTGAAATAATTTCTTACAAAATCCCACTAGGGATGAGGGGAAAGAAACCGAGGAAAGCAATCAAAATAGGAATTGGGATATAATGGAAGTAATAACTAAAGATATAGGCATAATTCAAACACCTTCAGACAAGAACAATGATCTAAAAGCAGGAAAAAAGCAACACAAACTCCCAAGCATAAAGCATAATAAACTAAAAGTTGGACATACGGGTAAGCTACAAGCATGCATGAATGAGAAGATAGTTTAGAAGAAATTATGAAAAAAAATGCAATAAAAACTTCATAAATGGCTTCCAACTTGTGAATAAATTGGCATGCTAAGCTTCAAGTGCTTTTCAGAAAATTAATGGTGCTTTTGGCCAATCTTTTAGGGTTTCCATGCTGAAGCCCAAACTACTGGTTCTTCTTTCCATGTTAAGTATATTCCTGAATCATCTGTTCCTTGTGGAAGAACGAGTGCCCAGCCTGTTCTGTATCTCTTCAGCAATGCTTTAACATCATCAACAACATCATCACTAAACCCAACTAGGGAAAAAGATGCTTCTTTAAGCTTCTCAGACCATTGGCTTCCTCTTTCTCTTCGCTCAAATTCTTCTTCTTCTTCTTCTTCTTCACCATTGTTATCATCTTCACAAGCCAAAACCCTAACTATGCTCCTTGAACATTCCCTCTCTAACATCAATCTTTCATTGCTAGTAGGGGCAAAGCTCTCTTCTAGCATCTCAAAATACAATGTATAGAATCTAAGACACTCTTCAAAGCACTTTACAAAGTCATATCTAGAGCTTGTGAGATCAGCTTCTTCCTCAACAATTGTCACAAGTTTTGGCTTAAGTGATTGGAACATCTGGATTACAGACACTCTTTCCTCTACTGAAACTCTTCTTAAGGCCCCGATACAATTCACCGCCACAGCTTCATCTTCTCGTACTCCTAGCGTCTCCTTCGTGAGCTCTCCTAAGCGATTTAATCCAGTTATCACATTGAATTCAAAGGGAACACCCATTAACCTAGCAAATTTCTCCATTCTTTGGCCAATTTCCTTCATGACTGATCTAACGATGCTAGCAGTTACCACAACAGTCAGCTTCAAGTGCGGCGTCTCATCATTTCTTGTAGCTAAAGCTTCTAACAGAGTAGGCCATTGAGTGCAAAGTGTGTTGCTTATATCAATTATGTGAAGTTTGGTTTCTCCTTCTAAAGCTTCTAAAATTGCACCATTTGAAGCTACATGACCAAAAGTTGTCCAAGGGCTAACCTCTTGAAATTTTAGGATTAATTTTCTAGCAGAATCAAAAGAGTGACTCTTTTCAGCTACAGAAGTTAGGGTTTTGTAGCATCTTTGACCTGATTCAGTGGCCTTACAAAAGAGAGCTTGCAAGAAATAAGATGCTAATTTCTGATCACAATCACCATAAGGAGAAGCTAACTCATTTAACATCCATAGAAGATGATGGATTTTGCTAGAGTCCTTGTCGGAGATGGCTCTAGCACATTCCTTAAGAAGCTTTGATGCCCATTTGTTGCCGCTTCCCGTCGTCGCCGCACCTGCACACGGCTCACCGGAGTCCGATGAGCGGCTGGTTGATGTGTGGCAGCTGTTTTGAGGGTGAATATTGTTGTTGTTGTTGTTGCTTTGCATGTCTAAAGCTATGTGATCATCATTGCTAATTTGCTGCTGCTGGTTTGAAGTGAATAAGAAATGAGAGTGAGTTCCTTTTGGAGAAGTGAAGAGAGTTATGTCCATAAGAAGAAATGAGGGAGCCCCCCCTTGAAACTTGAGGAGGCAAACTTTGCAAAACTCAATTTCATTTCATGAGTTCATAAATTCTCCAAGTACAAAAACTATGGTTTAGAAAACCATAGTATATATTATATTATAAGGTCATTTTCATGTTATATTTATTTATATACTTTTTAAAGTATTTGTCTAGTGCATTGTATTGTATTCTATCCAAATTTATATTAAATAAATAATATTATTAATAATAAAAAGCTTATGTTTTGAGTGAATTGCTATTTTCATGTGGAAGAATATGGACCTACCATGCTTCCTTTATGATTTGGTGACATAATTAATTAGGATTTCAGAAATTCATGTGGATTGTAGTTTTTGTTTGTTATTTGAGCAAATAATATGCATGGAAGAATAGAAAGATCATCACTAGCTTAGCTTGCAAGATTTCTTGGAGAAACCAATTTATGCTTATGGTTCAATATAGTGCTCTGTAACATAACACCATAAAATACTAATATAGTAAACCTCCAAGACCCACTTTGAGATTAAAATCTGAAAAGATCTCTGATTCATATGTCAATTCAAATCTTTATCCAAGTTAAGAAATAAATATATAAAGTATTGTCAAAAGTTAATAGTATCGTATTTACAAATTTGATATATAATATTTATTGTGGTAGTATGGAATTTCAATGCACTCAACAGCTTAGTTTAGCAACTAGATGATTAGATTTTTTTATAATATAATTATAAATGATTCACCATCAAGTTGATGTTATCACCATTGTTATTGGAAGAACAGCTAGCTATGGCCAATGGGGAGGGAGCTTTGGCAAACGCATAAAAACATTTATTCCAAGAAATTAATATAAAAATTTAATGGAATCCCCCATTGTTGAATAGCAACTGCATCCTGCCAATATAAAACTAACAAACAACATATTTTCTTTGTATAATGAAGACAAACAGATGATGTTAAAGGGCAATAGTATTAAATAATAATGATGATTTGTTATGTGATTAGATTTTTCCTAAACTAACTTAATTTGTCTAACTTTCTTTACCCAGATAACATTTGTACCCTTCTCTCTTGAAGACATTATTATTGTTATTGTAGTTTTATAATAAGGTTTCAACCTCTTAGCCTAACAGTATCTACCCATAATTAATTTATATAGGTTCCCCGGTTAACTTTGGAATGTGTCTCCAGAATCTAGGACTGCATATATTGTTGTATCAATAGCAATATTATTCCTACTAGTACTACAACAGAAATATATAAATATTAACAAATAACGTTAGCATTGAATCACTTGATCAGATTATAAATATTAATCTCTATTGTTACTAGACCCTAGGAAATGGACATGTATATTAAGTCTACAACTCAACTGCCATTTAATAATCATCCAATAACTATCATTAATTAGTTTATTACACACTAATCACTTTCCATTCAAAAGCACTTTGAACTGGACAATGTATGTTTTGTTCTCTTCTTAGTTTCATGATATTTCTTGTCAATTCAATCCTTCTCGTTGTTAGCTTACTCCATAATTCAAACCTTTAAGTAATTTAAAATTTCAGTTTCAATCAGTATACCTCATTGTCACAACACATAATATTGATAATGAAGGTTAGGAAAAAGAAAACTAATTAACATGGTGTCGATAAATAATATTTATTTAATTAAACGTAATTTTTTCTTAAATTTACCTTAATAATATTTATTTTATTATTAATAAATAAGAGAAATAACAAGGAAACTTACATTATTTGGTTGAAAAATTATTGTTAATTTGAGGTTATAGATTAAAGCTATATATACCATCCATAATATTGCACTTTTAAAGTCTATAATACTCTTAATTTAAATTGTGGACTGTGGGCAAAGAGGGAAAAACTATCTGAAACAGAAATTAGAAATAGAAGAAGAAGAAGAAGAAGAAGGTGAATTAAGCAAAATAAAAATGGTATCAAAATGAAGCTTATTCCTTGCTAATGATTAGACAAGAAGACAAGGTTGAAACCACTGTTTCTTCCACCCAATCATTGGGGAAATGTCTTTGCCTAAGCTCCCTTTTATTAATTTATTTTGATATTTTAAAGAAAGTATATAAAAAAAAAATATATTTCATTAAAATAAGATAGCCTTTAAAATAATTCCATTCATGTGGTCCATCAATTTACGGCCAACTTTGTTTGCAAGTTCCTCACCAATATATTTCCATTTCAATAATAATAATTAAAACAAAAAATTAATAATTGAAAGTTTAGAATGTAATATATATATATATATATATATATGCATGGTGCTGGATATCCATGAACATCTACATATTTTGATCAAAGGCAAGATATTTGTTATAATAATTCTACGTAAATGAAACTATATATACAAACTATTTGTCAAAATAATCCTACAATATCTTATTTTTATAACATCAATTCTTATTAATTTTGTTATTTTAACCTTTCACAAGTTTTATCACATGAAATTATATATAAAAAAATTTATATGTAACATTTTAATTCAGACGTTACCTTACCTTAATAGTGTGCAATACAGATATACTGTTATCATAATTTTTTCAATGACAAAATGATATTATAAACCAAAATCCTGAGAGATACATTGATAAAGTTAAAATTTGATTAAGACCATTAAGCGTTTACCTTGATTTTAAAACACAATTGATTCAATATTATTTTTAATAAAAATTATGTATTTTTAATTAATATTTGATATATAATAATTTTATCTCACAATAATTATAACTTTCAAAACAAGGTTCTTTTTTTTTTTTTTTTTTTTTTTAAATTTTAAATTTTAAATTTTTAAATTTTTAAATTTTAATTTTTTTTGTCCAATTGCTTTTCCCATAAAAATAACAATCAGCACTTTACTTTAGAGAATAATTCTCAAAGAATTATTTTAATAGCTCCTTCCTATGGAACAAACAAGAGGAGAAATTCTAAAGGATATATTTCATTAAGAAATACTTCAAATATTCCAAAAAACCATTTAATAATAATAATAATAATAATAATAATAATAAAATACTTTTAAATTGTTCAAAAGCAGTTTTGATAATACCAGAGTTTTAAGATTAAACCATTAGCAAATAATGTATCAATGAAATGCTTTAACAAAAAGATGACCTCTCTCACTCTTCTTTTTTGACTTTTTTCATTCCCTTTTCCACTGATGCAAGGGTCCTGGCTTTTTCACTGGACTGCTTTTCTGCTGACACCAAAGGTGTAGAAAAGCACCTCTGGGACTAGAAGTGCTGCCAGAAAAGTGATTATGGGTTACAAAAACAACACAGGGCCCTGAAACCGACCATAAACACAGTAAGGCATATAATTCATACAAGTATGCATTGATGGCATCAAAACTCAAAATTCTAAAAATCATCATAACCACCCCCCTAAAATCGTCAAAAATATCGTTTAGAGTTCCACAATCTTTACCAATTCTATAAACAACGGAAATCTACATTGAATAATACCAAACCTCAAACAATGCAATTGAAATTTGCACTAATTTAACAATCATAGTTTGTGGGTTAGACAACAGAGCTATATCAACAGATACCATGAATAATGCTACTTTAAGTATCAAACAACAACAGCCAAATTCAATCGAATAGAGCTAATTCTAAGTAGATTACGCATCAAATCAATGAACATAATAAGCTTGGGTGCCGACTATGATATAATAATTATGTGATGGGAAATTAAAGAGGCACATGACATGTCCCAACAAAAGTAGAAAAGAAGTACAACTTTGAGAGGTGATGTTACATACCTCCACTAATTTTTCAATTTTGTGTCAAAATCTGGTAATACAGATATAATTTTCTTAGGCAACTTGTTTTTAGCACCCTAGCAAGTGTTCCTAAGAGACTCCAAAGAACAGATCTAAACGACCACAAACAGCCACAATATAGCAAACACTATAACTTTGCATACAAGAGCAAACTTACATCCCAAAAATTGACATAACAGTTATCAACAAGATGTCGAAGAATTTCCAATACCACACATACAAAAAGAAAAAAACAATGGAATAAGAACAGTGTTCAACATGTGTTGGGGTATTGCTGATTAATTCTTGGTTGATTTAATTCAACCACAAGAACCTATCAAGAAGTTCATTAGATATCTTGAGAAGACAACCTCTGAGATATGGAAAATCTTATAAAGCTTTGGGACCATGGTGATTTCAAGATTACAGTAAGAATTACAAAATTCAACAAACATCACTTTTTCATGAAAAAAGTGTATGCACACATGTGGGTCTCGTGTAGGAAATGTCCGAATGAAAATTCTAGTTAGCAAAGACAGAGAAAATTGTAATGGAGAATAATTAAATATGACTTCATATGTAGATGAAACTCTTAAAGAAAATTTATTGCACTATAGACATCACAAACTTTGATTACAGATGAAAGAAAACGGCAGCCACAATCACTTCAAGACCAAACAGAGTACTAAATATATTGCACATGATCGAAGGGATGAAACACAAAACATCCAGTGTGTTTCCAGCTCCCTGAAAAGTATGGACAATTTTCATGGGCAGAGTTCGTGATACCAAAAGCAACCCTTCAATGCATGTGTTATTTGCCTAATTCTATAAACATGATTTGGCTTATAACACCGAATTTGGGTCAATGCATCAGAAAAATAACTAGTGATTCCATCACACTGACTGCTTAAGCAATACCACAATCTTAAAAAGGAAAGGCTAACAGATAATGACAATCACATCATAGAGAGTGACTACAATTCATACATTTATAGCCTTGTATATATCTATATAATTGCAACTGTACGTCTTTCAGTTTGTATAACGACGGCACCACAAGCACAATTTAAGAGACTGGTCTGTCAAAAATAAGAAAACGTAAAAATGGGGATTCTGAAAAGCAAATGATGCCATGTTGTAGGATATGCAAATAATTTTGTTCAATAATTATTAAAGTGAATAGTAAACAGAAAATGTCTTTAGCTACTGTATGTTGCATGCCTTCAAGAATCCTTAAAAGATTAAATTTCGATATCAGTTGTCCTCAGGATAATTACATACACTACATGTTCATGGTAAGAGTTCACTAACTACGATGCCTCAATCAGACATAGTTTGGAAGAACAAACCAAATAAACCAACTTTAAGACCACATATATAGCAATTAAAACTTGTCCACCTGAGGGGGCAGTCAGATGCAATCATATCGCAAGCAGATCCATAAGAAAGCTCTGCAATGACATGGCCTACAAATATATATATCTTGGCTGTCAAGTGTGAGGTAAAGTTGCTCTCCCTTGTGGTCGACATCATCAATCACAATCGATTCATATTATTTCAGCGTTGGCTGCATAGTTTACCATCTGTCAATTTTTCCTACACACAATCACTTTTTTCTCCTGTACTTCATGAAATTGTGAGATGGAACAGTAACTTAAATTATAGAGTGATCATTACTACCATCATCATGACAATTGCAATTATTATTAAAAATAATGTGGTCAAGAACCAGCTTGATTTCACACTTACCACTTTGATGGCTGCAGTAGTACATTTAATGGTGCTTAAGCTACAAAACTAAGATTTCTGTATATAGTCCTATTTAAATCGACATCATCACTTGCCACTACTACTATTGCCAATCACATTTAGCTAAAAGGTTCTCTCATTCTCTTTCCTGACATGGATATCTTAATATACAACTCTTAACATTATTAAGCTGTCCATTGACACAACGGTGTTTAGTTGAAATGGTAAAAGCATAATTAAGGGGTTACATCCTATTACAGAGGGAGCATAGAAGGAGAAGAACCAATAGAAATGTATCTAAGCATGTGCACATATGCATGCAACTCCAAGACTAAAATTTCGAAGCACCTAAGAATTCCATAGGAGAACCAAAATGAAAAAAGAAAAAACAAGCAACAAAGGGAGAAAGCCAAACGAGCAAAGCAAAAGCATAATCCCATCTCAAAGAAGGCGACAAATGGAACTTTTATCCCCGAGCGAAATATGGTAGATTCCCTAATGAGTAATAAATGTGGGAGGATGAAGGATTATTATTTTATTAATATCCAAATGTTAATTTTTCATCAAACTCAACCTCAGTTTCATCTGTTAATCCAAGTGATCACTTATTTGATAATATTTTAGGTAATGATTATAAGTATGCTCATCAAATCTGTTATGCAAGCTCAATTATTTGATTAGCCAAAATCTCACCTCTTCTGCTCACAACTATTCATACCATTAAAAGTATTGACTATCGATCTACATCTCAATAACTTGTAATAATTGTAGAACTATTCATATAGTAAATGCATATGACATTACTTGAGATTAGTTAATTTTATAAAATATTTATTTCCATCATATCATCAAACTATATAACAAGGGACTGACTATTTCTAAATTGATGCACTGATTTTCTAAAAGTTCAACAATATGAGATGGAACTTCATCTGGAAGTAATTACATACATCCTAGTACATGATTTCATTCTAAATATCACTATTATTTTAAAAAATTCTTTAAAAAGCTGTTAATTATCAAGTACAATAGTTATTAGTTATACACCATCAAAATGAAGAAGGTTAGTTAAAATACAACTATAACAGTAATTAGCTTGTTAAACATTAACTATAAGATGTTCATAGTGAATAACTAAAACTTGCTAGCAGAGATAAAAATGTGTTGAAGGCAATGGAAAAATACATACACCCTCAAACTTTTCAAAACCTTAGTTTAAACTTTCATTAAAGGATATTTCTTGAAATGTTATACACCCTCAAAACAGAAGTTGAAAATTTTCTCATATGGCCCGTACAAAGTTGAAACTACCTTTAATTCTCATACCTCTGGAACTTTTTCTTAAGATGAAGGTGTGGAAATGTCCTAGATAAACAAATAATATATTATCAAAATAAATGTTTAAGGTTTATGTGAACATAGTTATCTATAAAAATATATACTGATTTAAAGTTGAATCTCAGTGGTGCTGTGTGCTGCGTGCTCTGGGATTTCAGTGCTAGCATATCCGTGCCATCATCCCCATGTCTTAAACTGACATAAAGATTAAATAGAACAGTAGAAAACATTGAGTAAATGGGCCATAAGAGTAAAAAAGAGCAAAATCCAAGTAAGCTAGACTTGAAATAAAATCAATCTCTAAGGACACAGTTAAGCAAGTTCCTGTAATTTAAAGGAGAGAGATAAAGAAAAGCATGAACTTAAATACAAAGGAATCATGCAGCTACCAATATCATTCAGTGCTTTATGAGCATATTAAAGGTATTTAATTATCATGTATGCCAAAGCATATCCCAAATCCAAAGATCAAATACTAATCATCACATTCTCTTTTGCAACTCTCGTTATAGTCAATACACATTCTTTGTTGTTTCTCCCAAAAAAGAGAGAGAGAGTATACTAATCACCACTTTAAATAAAGTATCAATTCCATGAATATAAAGACTTGGCCAGGCATATTTTCATCACAACAAAGGGAGAAAAAAATATAGAAAGAGGAAGGCAGTTATCTTAAGTAGACAAAATGATTATAGATCAAGGAAACAAATGTAAAAATATTAACATTCAATGCTTCCATCCCTTTGAGCGACCATCTTCCATGTATGGTTCAATAAATCCAATGAGCTGAAATGACACAAATATGAACATGAAAACTTAAAATATTTGATTTGGCAGTGACCACTGACAAGGATAAAGCCTCATCTATTCAAAGGTTAAGGTTCAATCCTAGAACAATCTTTTTCAAAGAAGACAGATTTTATGCCAGCCAAAATGCTTAATTCAAAATGCATTCATGGTGTGTTGAAATAGAAATGGCTTTATGCAGCAAGCCAAAAGGACTGAACTTCCCAGATACTAGGATACATGTTTTAGCCTGAAATACTCAATTCCAATTTAAGCTGTGGCTTATTCGAGCATTCACTCTAACCAACCAATATATTGGACAAAAAAGATAGTTATTTTATTTATTTGATATTTTTTTTAGTTTTGGGGGATGGGGTTTTGTAACTAGCACAAATTTCAAATTAATACAAATGAGCTTCCACCCGGGCATTCAAAGTTCAACATTCTAAGTCAGGTCAGATCATCCTTACATGTTAAAACCTTCACATTTCAAGCTTTGAAAATAACAAGAATAGTAATAACAATAGTTTCACAAACACAGAACCTGTTTTAACAAATATGATTGCAATCATACATGAAACACCAAGCATATACCTTGGTTCCATCCTTGGACCACCGCGCAGCATAACCATCAGCTACCCTAATCTCAAAGACAATCCCATGTGGTTGAACAATATGCACATTCAACCAGCAACAATAAGTAATAAACGACCAATGACATCCATTGCAAGCCTATTTTTGTCAGAATTAGGAAAAAAGAAAAATCAACAATTTTGCAGCATTAGACAGTAAGAGGAATCAATAATGCTTTTTATGATATATTTTATTTTCACAGGGAAAAAGATTCAGTATCATATAAATTGATAGGGTCCAAACCATCCAATGAGATATGACCAAAAATACCCACAAATCCTAGCCCTTTTCACCAAGAACCCAAATTTCACATTTAAATGTTTCCAAATATTATATTATGACTTATTTCTAAATTTAATTGCTGCCTAAAACAAAGAAAGATGCACTAGATTTTGGATGTGTACACTAGAAATTTCAATAGATGATCCAGAAATTACATCCTTAACCTCAACACTCTCCAAGATATACATACACATCCTCGATACACAACCCAAAACCACTGTAGTAGACTCCAAAGGAAACCTATTTTTCTCACTACCTATTAGGTTTGGAAACAAACTGACTGTTCATGAGTAGCTTAATAAAAGTCCATCAAATTTTCTTTATTTCAGATAACCTCAACTTGCTTAGGTCATGAACATGACTCAGACAACTCACAATCAAGAAACATAAATGACCATATGGCTCAAGAAATGTTTTTCGTAGGCTTGATTGTAAATGTCATGCCCCGACTCTGAAGTCCTCCTGTAAAAATCGCACTCTTATGATACACCCTATACACCAGAATGTATTAAGAGAGCCTGTAAGGTTGCCCTAGAACATCCAAAACCTGAAAACAGATTATAATAAAATATTCCCTCCTTTGGATCATTAATATCAAAGAATTAATATTCGTGATCAACTCATCCATACTATGTCTAAATAGTAAAATATCAATATAGAAAATCCTTCACATATGGGTTAAACAAAATAACAAATTTTACATAAACACTTAGTTTGCAATACTTTACATATATCCAAATAAAACAAATCCATATCCAGTGAAAATACATATCCAGTTGACCCCAGACTTACATGTGAGTCAAGAAAAAAAAACCTATCCAGAACGTCGGATGTTCTCTATTGCCACCACTAGTCTAGCGAGGACTAACGCTCTTAACCTGAAAACTGTAATTGTGAAAAATGAGTATACGACTATACTCAATGAGTAAATACATACATACAAATATACATACATGCCACACACTTTCAAATCATGATATTGAGATTTCATTTATCACATGCTCTAAAATACATATATACCTTTCATTTACAACAATTGAATAATTAAACAATTCATAGGTCTGCATTTATTTAAAAATCAAAAACAGGCTGGCCAAACTTTCTTGTCTGCTACCTTGACCTAGGCAACGTCGAAAATAATCAGTGAGTTTTTTCATGTATAAATCACATGCAATGAGCATTTATAAAACTAAAATTGTGTATTATTTTTTATAAATCATTTTTTTTCTCGCAAAGCATGCAATTAGAAAACAACCCCCGTTTCACTTTGGCCCTGAATAGTCACTTGGTGATAGAGTAACTGCCCTCGATATCTGTCAAATTCATGAGATCCCTATAAAGCCGTCAAGACTTTCCATAGGGTCTCTATATAACTATGCATCCACGCATCGACACGTAGTAGGCTTACGATAGCTTAACTTTCCTTATGCAGCTCCATTGCGGCTTCATTCACCTATTCGGCCTCTCTTAGACCAGTCTATAGGCTACCTCCTTATATATACAGTACATAAAACAGGCCCAAAGGCCATATAACCATATCACCAATGTTCATGCATTTCTCAAAACAATCATTTTTACCCAATAATTTTAAAAAAGTTCAATAAAACAGGTCTTCTCGGCCATCACAGCATGTATATCTAAATAATTTTATCAACAGCAGATCACATAAAACCATACATCCCAATATCAATATGAAGTATATAGAAAGCATTCATTTCAAGTTTCAACTTATATTTTAAGACACTGATTTAACACACAAGTGTACATATAAATATCACATGCATTTAATTTACTACTCATATATGTATAAATTTACTTACAACTAAGGGAGGAAAACTACTCCACTATGTGTCCTCACGCTCAGTCGGCCCTTCTCACAGATTTTCTGAACCTAGTACCACACGCACATAATAAATTTCACAATTCCAACAAATTTAAATACAATGCGTTACATGCATGATTCGTGGAAAATATGTTTAAAGTTCCTCAGTTGACACACACATTTTTCAAGGTTTACTAACCAATGCCATTTAATCGATTTTCAACAATTAAAATCCTATGGCAATGAGTGTTCTTAACTAACATTTTAGTCTATAACGTACTACATGCATTCCAAATATTATCCGACACTTATAAAATCACTTCATGCTTCTAATTGTCTTAAATTATCACACGTATCTATATTTCCTACGCAAAAATCAACATAAGTCTTTGGGTGAACAATAACTCTAGATTTCTAATATGTTCAAAATCATGAAATCAAGCTTAAAATGGGTTAATGGACTTACCTGGAACTTATTAGAGTCTTTAGAAGTTCGAAATAGTCGTTTAAAATTAAAACCCCCAATTTCACATCAAAACCCTAATTTCCTTTCATCTCATTTCTTACCTTTTTCAGTCCAAATGTAGTACTAAATCGAAGAGGAGAAGATGATTATCAATTGGGCAATGAAAATCTACAAGAAATTCGGTCAAATTTTAAGGAATTTAGCTGAGAATTGAAAAAGAAATGAAGAAAAAGTGTTATCGGCAAAGAAGAAATGAAAACCTGAGACATACTGGAAACGAGAGAAACCTTTTTATTTTGATTTCTCAAATTTCGTTGAGATCCCTATTATTTTTAAAAATTCTGAAATTACTTGAAATTTTGAAAAATCTTCATTTTAATCATTTATTCACAAAAACAAGGTTTACAATTTCTATCATCTTTAGAAAAATTTTATCATCAAAATTTCACATACCTACTACTGAAATAGATACGGATACTACTGTTTCATGAAGTGTTCAAGCTCCCAAGTTACGTCATCGACATTTGCATTACTCCATACAACTTTTATCATAGGAATGGTTTTACTTCTCAAAACTCGATCGTTTTGAGCAATTATCCCCATGGGATAAGTTTTATAATTCAAGTTCTCTCTCAACTCTATTGGAGATGTCTCTAGGATGTGCAAAAGATCCGACAAATACTTCTTTAACATCAACACGTAGAACACATTTTGTATTCTTACCAACTCTGGTGGCAACTCTAATCTATATGCTATTGTATCCACTCTTTCCACTATTCTGCACGTCCCGATATACCGAGGATGCAGTTTGCCTCGATTTCAAAAACGAATCACCCCTTTCCAAAGTGATACTTTCAAGCACATCATTTCATCAACATCAAACTCTAAAACATTTAGTTGGTGATCAACATATGATTTTTGTGAATGAATGACTAAAATAATTTTTTTTTTTTAAATTTCAAGTAATTTTAAAATTTTTAAAAATAATAGGGGCCTCAACAAAATTTGCCAAATCAAAATAAAAGTATCTCCCTTTTCCAATGTCTCGGGTTTTCATTTTTTCTTCACTGAAAACACTTCTTCTTCATTTCTTCTTCAATTCTCGACCAAATTCCTTAAAATCTAACCAAATTTTTTGCAGATTTTCGTTGCCCAATTGATTACCATCTTCTTCTCTTTGATTTGGTACCACATTTAGACTGAAAAGGGCAAGAAATGACATGAAAGGAAATTAGGGTTTTCATGTAAAATTTTGGGTTTCTATTTTAAACGATTATTTTGAACTTCTAAAGACACCAACAGGTTCCAGGTAAGTTTATTAACCCATTTTAAGTTTGATTTCATGATTTTGAATATATTAAAAACCTAAGATTACTGTTCATCCGAAGACTCATTCCTCACAATTATAGCTTTCGGGTTAGGAGCATTAGTCCTCGTTGGACTAGTGGTGGTGGTAGAAAACATACGACGTTCTGGATAGGTTTTTCCTTCTTAACTCACATGTGACTCTGAAGTCCACCGGATATGTATTTTTACTGGATATTTATTTTCACTGGATATGGATTTGTTTTATTTTGATATATATAAAGTATTGCAAACTAAATGTTTATGTAAAATTTATTATTTTGTTCAACCCATATATGAAGGATTTTATATATTGATATTTTACTATTTAGACATAGTGTAGATGAGTTGATCACGGAGATCAATTCTTTGATGTTAATGATTCCAAGGAGGGAATATTTTATTATGATTTGTTTTTAGGTTTTGACACTTGATTTTGAAATGTGCTTTTAAATATTTTGAAAACAGTTTAATGTTTTTAATGGATTGAACTAAAAATGATTTTTAAATTATCTAGTAGACATTAAGTGAGTTAAGTCATAGATAAGCATAGCTGTTGTGAAGCATATATAATCGAATTCCATTTCTTTTTGTAGTGAATATGCCTCCACGTATAGGAAGAGGAAGGGATAGATCCCGTAGGATATTGTTACCTGAGGAGGAACCAACATATTCCTCACATGTACCACAGTTTCCTCAATCAGAACAAGCAGCTCTATTTCTACAGCATGGCATGGAAATGTCAGCTAATGTTCGACCAGAGATGTGGGCAGCATTTATGGCGTTTTGGAATGCCTAAAATCAAACTCAAGCTCAGCCTGAACAAGTTCCTGCAGGCGCTGCAGAGCCTTATAAACCAGTGTACATGCTTTCTAAGTTAATAAAAGAAGCAAGACAATTAGGATGTGAATTTTTCACAGGATCTTTTGATACAGTTATGAGTAAATGACTGAGAGTGGTACAACAGAATCTACAGGATATGGGCATTACAGATGAGGATAAATTGAAAGTAGTTATACGGTTGTTACAGGATAATACTGCTATTTGGTGGCAAAACATATTGGCTAGATTTATGACACAATTGATTTGAGCTGATTTTCTGAAAGAGTTTAAGAATCAGTATTTTACTCACTACCACAGCAACCACAAAAGACAAGAGTTTATGAACATGAAATAGATGAGCAGGACAATGATGAAATATGAGACTCAATTGAGAGAGCTGACAGAATTTGTTCTAGAGTTTGCTAATAAGGAGACCTTTTGTGCCGAGTTTGAGGCGGGACTAAAATTGGACATCAGGGAACGGATGACAGTGACTAGTATACAGAGTTACTCAGAAATGGTGCAATTAGCATTTCGGGTATAAAGATTGATAAGGGAAAAAAAGGCAAGAGTTGGTTTTCAAAAGTAAAAAGATTTGAATATTTTGATAGGCCAATCATCGAAGAAGAGCCGCAGTAATGGTTCATCCAGCGATGCTTCTGTATCTAGTCCTGCTAGTAATCTTCTTTTCTCTCTGCGTGAATCTTTTGGATTTAGATCCAAACAGGGATTAGTTGCTTTAAGGACTGTTTTAGATTCTCAGCAGACGCAGAGAGCTAGTAAATGTCCTTTTTGCAGGAAGTAGAATACTAGTACATGTAAATCTCCAATGACATGTTTTCATTGTGGTCAGATAAGTCATATCAAGAAGAATTACCTAAGTTTGGGGATGCCTGAGTTGATTAGATCTTTTGCTCAGGGTCAGCACTTACATTTTCTTAGCAGCGACCTCCAGCTCAAACTTCTGTTCCATCCAACAGAAGGTTCAGTTCTGGTAGTACCTCCTCAGCTCAGAGTACACAGAGAAGTCAATCTAGGATTCAGACCAGAGTTTTTGCTTTGAACCAGAAACATACACAAGTTAATCCAAAGTGGATCACAGGTATGGTGTTAATTTTTAGTCAGCCTGCATACATTCTTATTGATTTCGGATCTAACAAATCATTCATTAGTACATCATTTAAACATCACGCCGACCGAGAGTTAAGTCCTTTAGACCAAGAATTAGTAGCGCATACACCCCTAGGACGGAGATTGCTCAAAAAGACTGTGTTTAGATAGTGTGATGTAATAGTAGGAGAGGCTACCTTGGAGGCAAATCTCATTCCACTAAAAATCCAAGATTTTGATATCATTTTGGGAATGGATTGGCTATCACAGCATTGGGCTTCAATGGATTGTTTTACCAAGCAAGTGACTTTCTGAAAGCCTAGTGAACCTGAAATGATTTAGATTGGTGAGCGCAATGTGGTTATATCTTGTGTAATTTCGGCTTTGAAAGCGAAGCGATTATTGCAAAAAAGTTGTGAGTCATTCCTGGCACATGTAATGGATATGATAGTTCAGGAGAAACAGCTAGAGCATACCCCTGTTGTAAATGAGTTTCCTAATATAATTCCAGATAAGTTACCTAGAATACCTCCGGAAAGAGAGTTTGACTTTGTTATAGATCTTATGCTTGAAGCTAATCCAATCTCTATGCCTCCATATTGTATGGCACCAGCAGAGCTTAACGAGTTCAAGGTTCAGTTGCAAGAGTTAATTGATAAAGGTTTCATTAGGCCCAATTTTTCATCTTGGAGCGCACCTATTTTGTTTGTAAGAAAGAAAGACGATACCTAGAGGTTGTGCATTGATTACCATCAGCTGAACAAAGTTACCATCAAGAATATGTATCTGTTACCCCAAATTGATCATCTTTTTGACTAGTTGCAAGAGGCAACTACATTTTCCAAGATCGACTTAAGATCTGGATACTATCATCTAAGGATTCGGGAGGATGATGTTTATAAAATTGCTTTTAGAACAAGGTATGAGCATTATGAGTTCCTAGTGATGTCATTTGGGTTGACTAATACTCCAACAACAGTTATGGATCTCATAAATTGTTTCTTTCTTCTTTATTTGAATGGTTTGTAATTGTCTTCATTGATGATATTCTAGTGTACTTCAGAAATAAAAGAGAGCATGTTCAACACCTTAGAATTGTGTTGCAGACCTTAAGGGATAGAAAGTTGTATGCGAAATTCTCTAAGTGCGAATTTTGGCTTAGAGAAGTGATATTCTTGGGACACGTTGTGTCAGGTGCTGGAATCTTTGTGAATCCTCGAAAGGTTAAAGCCATAGTGTAATGGAAAGATTGAAGAATGTCACCGAGATCCAAAGTTTTCTGAGTTTAATTGGATACTACAGAAGGTTTGTAGAAAGATTTTCTTTGTTAGCTGCTTCACTAACTAGATTGGTGAGGAAAAAAGTTCAATTTGAATGAGATGAGCAGTGTAAGCAGAGTTTCTAAACACTAAAGAATTGTTTTACTTCTGCACTAGTTCTAACTCTTCCTACGCTAGGGTATAGATATGTTGTATATAGCGATGCATCTAAGCAAGAATTGGGCTGTGTATTGATGCAGAATAGGAAATTAATTGCTTATACTTCTCGTCGGCTTAAGCAGCATGGAGTAAATTATCCTACTCATGATTTAAAACTTACGGTAGTAGTCTTTGCATTAAAGATTTGGAGACACTACTTATATGAGGAGCAGTGTCAAGTCTTCACAGACCATAAAAGTTTAAAATATCTCCTTACACAGCGAGAGTTGAATTTGAGATGGAGGAGATAACTTGAGTTAATCAAGGATTATAACTTGGTTATCGAGTATTATCCAAGAAAAGCTAATGTAGTAACAGAAGCTTTGAGCAAGAAATCTTCTGTTACATTGGCATTTATTCGAACAGCATATATGCCATTGTTGATAAAATTGAAGGCTTTGAAGGTAGCCTTGAGTTGTGATGAGACTGAAGCTTTGGTAGCTAATTTTGTGGTGAGACCCACATTGATGGATCAGATTAGAGAAAAACAGATGCAAGATGGTAGTTTGGTCAAGATATGTCAAGATGTACTTGATGGGAAAGATGGTGGCTTTTATATCATGTCAGATGGTACATTAACTTCGAGAAGCATAGTTTGCGTGCCTAATGTTGATGACTTAAGGGAAACCATTATAAAAGAGGCACATTATTCTGCTTTTGCTATACATCCTAGTAATACGAAGATGTATTGAACCATCAGAGATAATTATTGGTGGTCAGGAATGAAGAAGGACATAGTTGAATATGTTGCGAAATGTTTGATATATCAGCAGGTTAAAGCAGAGTATTAGAAACCAGAAGGAACTTTACAACCCTTACCCATATCAGAATGGAAATGAAAACCCAAAGAAACTGTTTTTGATTTGACAAATTTCATTGATGCCCCTATTATTTTTTAAAATTATAAAATTACTCGAAATTTTGAAAAATCTTCATTTTAGTCCTTTATTCACAAAAATAGGGTTTACAATAAAGGTGTAGATAAGACCTTGTATACAACATTTAGACTTGTAATCAACCATGCATGACTGTTTAACCATGCCAAGCTCAAGCTCATCATAAATTTCTCATAACGTGTAATTGGAGATGGTTTAATGTGCCCGTGCATGTGTGCGGAATATATTATATTAAATGAGATAAGAAATAAAACAAAAACACAAACAAACAAAAATATGTATAAGAACCATAGTAGAAAATAAAGTTTACATCAATACTGACCACTTCCATCATATCTATCCAGCAGCATGTTCTGCCAAGGCCCTGGCTTCATGAGTTAAGGTACTACCTTTGACCTCCATCAACAAGATAAAACATTCAATAAGCAACTCAAAATTTTAATACAATCAGTCCTACAACATAAAAGCCTACAAGAAAATATCTTGAACTTTGAAAGAATAGTGTGATTCTAATAGACCAATTTGACATCAAAACAGAAACATATTCATTTAGAGATAGCCAGAATGAAGATATCCATGCTCTAAGGTCCCACCATCCAGTGGGTCCCATCGACTGTCAACAATACTAACTGGTCATAAGCAATTTCATTTGTAACAGAATTTCAACTTCATTCTGCTAGCATTGACCAGTTGATCTTGTTTCTCGCATGGAGCAGACAAACCCAAATAGTTTCTTCTCACTGCCGTCTGATCAGACAAGTCTTCCTTTGCATTGTTATCACAGACAGATAATCGGCATATCCAAAATATTTAGTTGATGAGATGGAATAATTTCCAGTGGGAGAAAAACCTCTACGTAGCACAAGACAAAAAGCAATTAATAACAGGTCATTTTCTTACATTTGGCTTAAAAGGCAACATGAATGATGAGAGAAGAGTTGATCTTGGTGGGGGAAGTGCATCTGAAATTGTTCCAACAGTATGTGCGAGACCCAGAAGGCTACGAATACCCCCATAACTCAGTCCCTAAATTAAAAACATGAAAATTAGGACTAATTACCGAGACATTGCAATTTTATGAGGCAGAGGCATGCTTTGGATATTTTGCATGGTCCATGGCCAATCATATATGAGAAAAAATGGCAATCACATAAACAAACACACATGCGCACATATATATCCATGCATGTTTGCACACAGATGCATGTTTGCACACAGATGCATGTATATGGAAAGCTACAGAATTAATAGCCAAAGGGGTAGGATGAGTGATGAAAGGCTCTTGGATTCAACTAAGGGGTCAGGGGTTCAAAACTCCTTGGGGCCACCTACCCAGGATGTTTATATCCTACGATTCCTGCCTATCAAGGTTGCAAGGTCCGGAAGTAGTCCCCCTAATAACATGGCGAATATAGAAAGGTCGAGAGAATTTTGGATATCAAAAAAATACAAATTGATTATAAGAAGTGTATGACATGTACAAGCCATGCTCAATATGCTTGGCACCTAGTAACCCGTCACAACATTAGAAAAATCACAATAAGAAGAAATAACCTGATATAACACAGGATCAGGCAGAAAGATATAAGCATGATGATATCTTATTTTCACATGTGACCACAAAAAAAAGCTACAAATTACTAACAACTCCCTGCTGGATCATATCCAGCAAGGAATAATTGTCATGATACAAAGAAGATATTTCAAACGAGACCTAAAAGTATCAATCTAATGGATTACAATCACCACTGAAACAAGTAGCTGATATCCTTCAAAAACCTAAATCACTACATAGAGCTCAGTTCACGGTTTGATTCATACAAAAAAGAATATTCTTGCTGAACAACAGTTTAGATGGTAACAAAACTTCAACTGTGTTTTCATCAAAATATCAAGATTCAATAGCAGGTGTGAACTTAAAAAAACCAAGTTGACCATTCATCCTGTATTTGATAGATCCAATGCCACATTCAGTAAAGATTTATTTTACATGTAATAATGGAGCTCCCTAAACAAAAATTGTTTCTTCATAAGCTGAACTGGGGTAAATTTTTCGAGCACCTTCAGTCATCAAACAGATAGCATTCTCAGATCATCCATAACTTGAAATGTTAACAAACGATCGTGATGTGTACAATAGAAGTTCATTTTCCACAATGGCTCAAGTGTTGATATTGTTAACATTACAGACCACGACACTAGATACCAGTAAAATGGGAAAATAGTTAACAACCACAACATGCCAATTTGTAAAACCTCAATAATTCTAGAGTATGCCTTTTCCTTCTGTTATTTTCAATTCATTGCTAGCAGAACATTAAGCAGTACGATATCATTATTTACAGCTTTATAGTCTATTTTAATAGCAATTCAAAACACTCATTAGGTATGAACTTTATAGCCTTCTATAGTACTTCTATTCTATGACTGACACATTTTGAAACTTAATGAGGATGAGGATGACTAAGTCACATTTATATCCATACAATAAAAGGAAACATAAAAACATAAAATTTATGTACCAGAAAAAGAAACACACGAAAAAAATAATGCAGAAAGTAAGCAACTCACAGACAATATGCTGGCCAAAGTAACATAGGGCGAATAGCCAGTTTAGAAACACATATTGCTAGGACACCATTGAACCTTTCCTTCTCCTCCGCATAAAACTTCCTATGAATTTGCACACCCGAAAAGACCATATACATAAGTACACTATTTAATTCAGACACCAAAGATCATAAAACTTACTCAATCATCAAGCTAGTGAAATTTATATATTATACTGAAAACAAATCGAGAGACCTGCGTCTAGAAATTGCTTATTAGCCTAAACTGCATCAGCATGCTAAAGTGAAGGGAAATATAGGAATATTGAATAATTTTAATCCATGTGGAGTAATTTTAGGGGTTACCAATTGCAAACTAAATGCTCAATATCTGCATTTATTTTTTGCAAGTCACATATAGTGCAGCAAGGTACTGAAGCACTATTTTTAACACTCTTTTAGCCATTATGTAGCTATGAATTTCTTTAAAACTCAGGGATTCTTTATCTTCGAGCATTAGTACAAAATTTGGAGTAGCATGATTTAAAAATTAGACTTGATTGAACTTTTTTTTCCTCTAGGAAACAACAATAATCTTCTATGGAGATGAATATCCAATTTAGAACTTTATATCTTTATCCAAAGGTGTTTGCTTAGACTATGTCCATATCTTTCTCCTCTTTTGGTCCCTTTTGTCCTCTTAGTTTTCACCAACCTGTCTGCAGTTGCTCATAGTTTTGCTATTTCAAATAGGCAACCACCGTTCAAGCTCTGTAGAGAGGATAGGCTGGTTTTCCAGATGCAGTGCTTGCTAATCCATTAAAATAGCAATATGACTGTAGTTCTACATCTAAAACTCTACTCTATCATTACCCCTCACCTATAAAACAATATACAAGAATGCTAATCCTCATTCCAAATTTATGGTAACAAGTTGGAGGTTTTAGTATTTGCACAACCAGTCACGTAAGAAAAGAAACCAAAAGGCATTTCTACTTTGAGTTTCAAATAAGAATGCCTACTTGAAGGTAAACGTAACCCGATACTATCTGATCATGTTACAACTCTAATAGCTTCTTCAATGGTTTTGACTCCGGGGAGGGCTTTCAGAACACTCTCTGCTTCTAACATCTCTGAAAATGAATCATAATGGTAAACACACTGCCAATTGATAAAATTATGAAGGCCCAACTCATTTCAGAATATGAAAGTCAAGAATAAATTACGTAAATATGTTATCACCTGAACTTGAAGCGTCATGCATTTATTTAACAGAATCACTGCACCTGGTGCAATTCTGTGATCAAATAACTAAGTAAATGGTAAGACAGAAAGCCGGTGATCAATGAAACCAACATATACCAATGGCAAAAAGAGAATAATCATCTATTGGTGATCATAACAACACATAAATTAATAATTAAAGCTTTAAAATTAACAGTACAAAAAACCTCGTTAACATCAACAAAAAAAATGTATCTTTCATTCTTTTTACACAGAAAAATACAGAAATCAGCTCCTTACTAAAATTACGAGCAAAATGGAAATCACAGCCCATAACTGTACTATAAAGAGGTAGACTCAACTGCAAATCGGAGGCATGGCTGATCTTGAATAAACTTGGAGTACCCTAGGCTGACTCCTTTATAATTTTTGGCCCCCTAGATATAGAAATTACATGTCTTGTATCCATGTCAGCCTCCAAAGATCATTTACAGTGTTTTTGTCCAAAAGGATAGATTATAACCCTAATACATTACATTAAGGAATATAATACATAAAAACCCCAAAATGGAAGCGTACATGTATAAAACAATTTTTACAACAAATAGATATAAATCATACCTATTGTAATCTCCAATCACGCACCTTCCCTCCACTCTTTTCAGACCATCTACACACAATCCAATTTATATCAAACAATAAAAAGAAATACTAAAAAAAGTACCAAGAAATCAATATTAAACTATCTAAGTGTTACAGTAGATAATGTATTATACTTTTCTACATACCTCTTATCAATGAAAAGAAGGGCACCTGAACATGAAGTTCAAACTCCACAGCCTTCAAAATCTACTACAAACCGATCAATAGCATTAATCCCTTGAATGTGCTTACTAAAATACTTTTAAAGAATTTAAGTGTGTTTAGTATTTAGCAGAGCTTTTACCATCACCCAAAGTGCTTCTGCATATATTTTGCTGTGTTTAATAAAAGTCAAAAGCACATGGAGTGCTTTTCTAGAAAGTGTTTAAAAGGAAAAACAAAACACTTTCAGTCGTTTTGGGTCGAAAAATGTGCTTTTTTTAGAAAGTACTTTCAGATGCTTTTCCATTAAAAAAAAAAATTACATTGACCAATTCAGACCCCCTATTCAAAATCAACCGACTCCACTCCTCTTCCTTTTGTTCCAAGCAACTAACTTCATTCATCAATGCCATCTTCCTATACGTCCTACAAAAATCCCTAGAAATCACCGCACGATGCAGCTCCAAAGCTAAACGCTTGTACAGAGGACTCCACATCAAAATCAAAACCTAGAATGAACAAATCAACAAATATGTAAACAAATATATATATATATATATATTACATTTTTTTACATAATAAATATAATCAAAAAAATAAAGTATGCATATCAGCGTATGATTACCGCTGGAGGATGAAACGGCGTCGTTCAACTCACCTTGGAGGAGATTGGAGCAGAATTCTTAGGGGACTCCGAGGTTGAAATCTAGGGTTTCGTCCATGAAGGAGCTGAACGTGAACTTCAGTAGCTCCTCTATACGGTCTTCCAGTCGTTCCATTTATCACGTATTAAGTATGAAGCTTGATGCGTTTGTTTCTCCGTTGTTAATTCATCGATTCATGTTCTGAAAATGTGCTGTGAGAAATCAGTAATCCGTATTCTTCTAATTTTAACAAATTTCCAATTTAATCAATTGTCCCCCATTTTGAATTTTCAGTAAAGTATTATTATTATTATTCTAATTTTAACAAATTTCCATTTTTTTTTATCATCATCATCATCATCATCATCATCATCATCATCATCATCATCATCATCATCATCATCATCATCATCATCCCTAAATTCTATTTCAAAATTTAATAGACCAAAGCAAGTTGATCACTTGCCCCATATATATATATATATATATATATATATTTTTAATTTATTACTATTTTATTGTTTTTTTTCCTTATATGACTCAATATTTAAGCTTAATAATAATTTCTAGCTCATTTTATATTTTTTTTTATAAAAAAAGAAAAAAAATTGAACCAAAATACTCTACTTACAATAGTTAGTTTTGTTTATTTATTTTAATAAATTATAAGATTTATTGATTTATCAATAAAAATAATTTATTTAGGAGATAAATTATTCCCTTAATAAATCATAAAAATTGTTGATTTGTTGAGAAAAATAATTTGTTGAGGAGAAAAATTATTCTTTTCACAAATCATGAAATTTATTGATTTATTAAGAGTATAACTTGTTAAAATAAACAAATGAAGTTAAACTTTGTAAGCAGGGATATAATTGTTCAGAAAGTTTCCTTTCTATAAAAAATACGAAGATAATTTAAAATAAGTTATAAATATAATAGAACTTAAATTTTGGGTCATATAAATAAATATCCTTATTTTATTCTGAAAAAATATTTTACTCAACTACCAAATATATATTTTTTCTTTAAAATGCTATTTTTAACAAAGTTACTGAATATATGATTTATTTAAAAAAAAAAAACATTAATTTTATAATTTTGATTTTTTTTTGAAAATTACCAAACACATAATAATGTTTCGGATTTTCAAATTCTTATAGTTTTAAAGTAAAGGTGTACTTTGTATATTTGTATCAACTAGTAGAAATAACAATTTGGTTGGATATTTTGGATAAAAAAACTATTTGATATTCGAAATTAAGTTTATCGGATAGTGAATAAGTTTTAATTTTAAATTTATATAATTGAAATTAATTTCGGTCAGTTATGGTTTTCAGTATCGGATATCCAATATTTAATTTAAAAAATATTATTTTTTAAATAGTAATTTTACAAATTATAAACTTAAAAAATAGAATTTCTTTTAAATATTTTTTTTGTTGAATATCCAATATTTGACCAAAAAATTATATTTTTTAAATACTTCATTTGAAAAAAAAAATATTAGTAAACTTAATTTGAAAAATAAAAATATTATTTTTCGGTCAATTTCATATATAGATATCAAATAGGTAATTTTTTCAGTTACAGTTAAGTCTCGGATATTGAATATTTTGGTTGGTTTCAAATTTAGATATATCAAAATTTTTGAATAATCCAATCCATTACCATCATTATGAACTAGGCCATAATATATAAATTTTTAGTGCTCATTTGGTTTAGTTTTTTTAGTGGGCAAAAGGATGTTTAATGTTAAAAGTTTTTTTCAAATTTTTTTGTGTGGTTTGGCTGTGGCCAAAGAAGAGTTTATGAAAAATTAAAAAAGCTATTTTGCTTATACTAGTAAAAGCTTAAATTTCGGACTTTTGGGAGTAGAGTTTTTTTTTTTTTTTTTTTTTTAAAGTTAAATTGTCTATTTTAAGAAGTTTTTTTTGAAAAGTTATCCAAACTTAGTATTAATGAAATGTTTGTTAATTATCCAACAAAATGTTTAATATTATTTTATTTCTATTTAACTTTAAAACAGTAATTAAAATGTTTGATAATCACTAATTTACTAATTATATTTTAAAATAAAATATAAAACTCATAACTTAATTTTAAACGCACTCTTAAGTTATATATTTTACTATATTAAAAAAATGAAAAGCTACGTATTTTTATTTTTTTAATGGTCAAAATTTAATTATTTAATAATTATTACCCAAAATAAAAAGCTTTATTGGCCCGCTACTATCTTTACTTCCAACCGCTATTGACTTCGTTGTTTTTGTGAAGGAGAGCTTCTCAAACTGAGCTGCTAGGTTGGTTAGAGGCATGTGAGTTGGCTCCAGTCGGCAGAGTTTTAGCTTAAGCATCGTACTCTATTTCCTGAAAAAAAAAAGAGTCTTTTAGAATTTTCTTGTCAAATAAACAAGATTGGCATATTTTGAACTTGATATCAGAGCTACCATGACCTGCGCCAATCTCTCAACGACTGTTGCTGCCTCAAACGCTTCTTTTTTCCTTTATTGATCCAATCAAACTTGATGGAACTAATTACTTAACTTGAAAATCGCAAGTACTACCATCAATCAAAGGAAATGGACTTGAAAGTTTCATAAGTGAGGATCGAATTTTTCCTCTAGGATTTAGATCATGAGAAAGTGAAGGTTCCACTGGAGAGTCCAAAGTTCATCATGTGGAAGCGGTAAGATCATCTTCTTCTTGACTGGTAGATGTATTTTATGAGTGAAGCAGTAATCAGCCTGACGATTAGTTGCAATACTTTTCTTGAAGTATATAAAACTCTTGCTAAGCAATTCCGCTCTTAGTCCAAAGCCAAGGCATTTCAACTTCGATTTCACTTCAAAGCCAAGAAATCTTAACCATGACTATGTATGTTATCAAGATGAAAAGCATATTTGATAACTTGGTAGCAATTGGAATTTTGTTATCTATCTTCTTCGACTAAGAGCCAAGGCATCAGCTTCAAACCATGATGATTTTGCAATTGGAATTTCTTTGATTCAGAATATGATTTAGTTACTGTACATATCACTGGAAGAAGTGATCCATTGAATCTTTACTAGGTTTACCCAATTCTGGTAACTTATGAATGCAGAATTCAATAGCAACACTCAAGTAATGTAACTACAATGCAAGGAATCTATGCTTCTAACTACTCTCAAACTAAGAATTTTTAGAAGAAAGGGAATGGACAACAATGTTATAATCATAACATCAGTAAGTGCTTTTTTTTTTTTTTTTTTGTGGAAGAAGAAGTAATCAAGCAGGGAAGAACTTGATCTAATGAAAAGGGAAACTCAAGGCCAATGTGCTAGATTTGCAACAAGATTGAGCACACAGACAATATTTATTTTCACATATTTAATAAGTATATACCACAACAAGAAGCTTCTCCTCAGCAGCAAGGCTTTACTAAAGGATTTTTTCAGCATCAGACCTATTCGCAACCTAATTCTCAAGCACCTAGTCAATATGGTGTAGCTGCTTACATTGGCAATGCTTAAGGGGAAACAGCAACAGGTGAAGGATGATATTAGGACAGTGATATAACTTGTTGCTTCTGCTACATTATGCTTTAGGAATGCATCTAGTTCATCAAATTTACTTCCCAAAACTACTATTTATTTGAGAAATATGTTATGTGTGTCGCAAATTACCAAAAAATTGATAAGTATTTAATAATTAATAACAGATAACGACATAATTTTTGAATTTTCTAGCGTTTGTTATTTCATTAAGGACAAGAGAATTAAGACTATATATGTTGTTAAAAGGTGTGGCTACAAAGAGGTAGAGGTTGCACAGGCTGTTGCTAAATATTTCATAATATTGTTTTATAAATACTTTAGCATTTAACCCCCAAAATTTTCAATTTTGTCTCCCCTAATTTTATCCCTACTTTATAATACCGTTGATACTCTATGAATCTACTAGAAAAGGTCTCTCTCCGAAAGAGGGATTAGTCAACAACGACAGATACAAAAATAACTTTAATAAAAATATTTAATAACCTATAAAAAAAGTGTTTAACTATAAATTTAATTTATAGAATAATTAAGGTCACTAAGTTAGGACTAATTTGTTAATATTACTAAATTATATTCTTATTATTATTTCACTAAAATTTAAGGACTTGTTTGTTGTTATCTCAATAAAAATATTTAAAATTCTTATTTAGTTAAAAAAAATTAAATAATAAATAAAGGATCTTAAATTTCCTAAAATAAAAAAATAAATCTACTTAAATAAAAAAAATTATATTAAAACTAAAATAATATATATCACTGAAATAATAAAAATTCTATTCACATAATTTAAATTTCCTAAATTATTTATCCAAAAATTTTCTTACGTCATTCAGATATGTCTTCTTCTTCGAAGGCGCGACACTTGTCCAAATTGAAGTAATCTTTGCTTAAGAGTTCAACTACAGAAATAAGAATCCAAAGTTCGGAAGCCCAAAGAACAAAGTTGACAAGCCATATCTTCATTTGAGAGGGAAGACATCGGAACGAGTTTGCCAAAACCCTAACATTCACTGCAAATTCCATTGATTTTCTGTCGATTTCGATTGAATTTCCGAGTTTCGGCGACGACGGCCGACGAAAGGTGACCATTCAGAGCAATTTTTTTGGTGGGTTTGGGTGAATTAAGAGTATAATATTTCTTTTGGTTGTGTTTAGTATGCTTTTGTAGAGTTTGATGCATCTTTTATGAAGTGCAATTGAATAACAAAATCTGATTTTCTCCTTGTCCAAGCACGCCTTTCTTCGCTGGTGTATTTCGAAGTGTGATTGTATTTGTCATTTGAAAAAAAGGGCATGTTTAGAGTAATTTTGTGGTCTAAGGTTTTGCATTTTGTTTAAAATTGTGGTGATTTAGCTTGTTTGATGCAGTAAATTTACCATGTTCCCTTTTCTAATAATGGTTAAAATCAATGGGATGGTGCATGAGATAGGATATAGAAATCCCGAGGAATACAAAATTGTTAGGTTGTTACACGAAGTTAAGAATGTTATCACTAAGTACAGATACGACTACAATTGTCAAGAAGATAAGATTGAAACCTCTGTTGTGCTGCCATGGATTGATAACGGGGAGAGGAAGTTAATCACTAAGGATAGTGATTTGTATTCGGTCTTTGAGGAGTTCTTTATCAAAAATTATCCTGCAATTGAGTTTGAGGTAAAGATTAAGAATTCTATAGAACAAAATCATCGCGAATGGTTGAGCAAAATAGCACCTGCTTTCCTTGAGCGTATGGATAGAAATGATCTTATGGCGGCTGGATTGATGTTTCAAAAATTCCCGATGGAGAAAAGAAGAAAGGACAATAGAGGGTTCGCGATCAAATCTAGTGCTTTAAACAACAGTTTTGGGCACATCCAAAGACGCACAAGAATTATACAGGTATACTTTGAATGCCATATTTGAATTGCTGTACTTCTTTTTGTTGAATTAGTGAAGTTAACTAGATGGTTATCTCTTAACACGAAAAATTTTTATGGATATATGATAGACAATCCTGATTATCTTGCTATTGTACAAGCTTTTAATAGTTTTTAGACAAGTTATCAAACACTGTGTCAATCTTAAAAATATGAAATCAAGAACACCATTTTTATTCTCTAAACAAGTTTTAAAAACAGCATCGTTTGAAAAACAATACCAAACGCACCACACGATTAATAGCTTTTGTTTTATTTGTTTAATAAAGTTTGTGATCATTTGCAGGGAGTGATGAATGGACAAGAAGTTGGCAGCAGTTCTGGGCAAACTGGTCAGTCTTCAACCAATGCGACCAATGCGAGGCAAGCAATGGAGCTGCAAGAAACTGGCAGTAAGGATGAAGAAGTTTCACCTTGGGCTTGCTTTTGATATTTTGTTCTGTAAATACATGTAGCTGTTACTTTTGACTGTACCTTGTTTAAAACTTTAAACTGTTTGTTTTATTTTGACTGGATAGATAACATTTTGGATTCTGTTCTTGTACATTTTTTTTGCTTGGCTACAACTCAAATTATATATGTTTATGGGTAGATTTTTTTCGTTAATTGGAAGTGGAAGAGTATGTTATTAGAATTCCTTTAAAACTGTTTTATTTATTATAATTTTAATCTTAGATAAAAATACATAAAAATAAATAAATATATTTAATTATTAAACTTAAATAAATTATTTTTACTATTTACGTCTGTCTTACGTATTTTATTAATAATTTATTATTTTTATTAGTTTTTATTTTCTATTTATAATAAACTTTTTTTTCTAAATAATTACAATAACAATTATTATAATAATAGGTTTACGTAAAACAAAAACAGATAAGGTTATTTTTTAAATTAATAGTGTAATAATTTTTTTAAAAATTTTAATATGTTTTAGAGTTGTAAATAAAAAATAAAAATTTTAAATCAAATTTTGAGAAGTTCTAATAGTATCACTCTTTTAAAAATATATAATATTAAAAAAAAAACAATCAAGATAACTGGTTAACAACTATTTTGTTCATATTCATATTATTTATTATATATTAGTAGAAAATTAAGTCGTACAGCAGCCAAAGTTCAATATTTTAGTTGTTTTATTCAATATTTTACTTGTTTTACATTAAAAATAAAAATAATGATTTTTTTAAAAAAAATTAACTATTATAAATTGTAAAATAATTTAATTTTTTTAACTAAAAAAATTGTGTATTTAGTTTTTGATTAATTGTCTTGAATTATAAAATAATACAATTCCTATCAACCCAAAACTTCAACAAAACATAATAATATTTTTCATATGCAATTTATTGGAGCAGAATTTTAATTATGATAAAATTAATTAATTTCAAATTTTAAAAATAATAATATGAATAACAATATGTGTTTCTAAATTTTGATACTTTATAAATAAAAATATAACTTATTTATTTATATAAAATAAGTACTTGACGTCTATTAAAATGGCAAAATTATTTTATATATAAGTTACTTATTGTAAATAAATAAATTGGTATGAATAAATATTTAAATCCTTATTAATTAATTTAATTATAATTTAATTAGTTAATTTATTGTAAAAAAATGTACGAGAGTTAATTTCACCAAATTTCTGTAAAATAAAACACTGTAATTCGAATGGAATGATAGTTAATTACAGTGGTACAACTATAGTAAACTAAGTTGCTTCACTTATCGGTTTAGATCAACAACGATCGGTTAATTACAAGGGTACAACTATAACTAGTAAACTAAGTTGCTTCACTTATCGGTTTAGATTAACATCCATTTGTTATTGTGGATGGTAGATAATTTTTCCCAAGATTGCTTACTAAGTTGCTTCACTTATCAGTTTAGATTAACATCCATTTGTTATTGTGGGTGGTAGATAATTTTTCCCAAGATTGCTCGTATCAAAATATATTGGAGAGGGTAGACAATTTTTTCCAAGATTGTTCGTATCAAAATATAAAATAATAATATTTTTTTATTGGTCGGCTGATTTGAAGATGATAATTCAGGAGAGTAAATGGAAGAGAGAAGTCTTAACAATTTCATTTTAGTAACAGGGTTTTTATATAAAGTGAAGAAAAGTGAAACAAATTTGACTGTAAAACTAAAATTGTACTCGCATTCTTACAAATTTATTTAATTGTTACTACCTAACAATTCATGTCTTTCCCATTCAGTATCAGTTTAACCATTACTGTCAATTTTCTGTTTATTTTTCTCCATTATTTTTTTAATAATTAAAATGCTTTTATAAAAATATATATTTTAATATAATTATCATGTGTTGTCCCAAAGATTTAATATTTCTACAAACAATTACATAGATTTCTCATTTATGACAAATAGGTACCAAATCTCTCTTAATGCAATAAATTTCCATACTTTAATATTAAAATTAGGGACTTATAGGTTATTAGTCCAGTCAAAATTAATTTATTACCACCAGCCTAGTCATGCCTTCATCAATTTTCCTCTATACGATTCTAAATAAAATAAGTAAAACTAAATACAACAATATATAATCTATAAAATATAATTTTTTTAAATTTAAATATTTATCTTAAATTAATTTTTTAATTTCAAAACTCTTTCATTGATAACGTTTATTTATATATATATCCTCTATTGTCAAAATAATAATAAAAAATAAAAAATTTACCAATTATTATTATTAATTCTTTCTATTTACCCATAAAAGATAAAACCATTTGGTGCTTGTGAACCTACTTTACTTGTCTCATTTTTTAAAATTATTTTTTAATAATCAAAATTTTAGTACTACTACTTATACGAAATTAACATAAAATTAATATCATATTATTAACACATATCTTGTAATTTTACACTAGAAAAAAAATATTATGTAAGAGATGCGATAAGAATATAATAATGGAACGTTAGTTTATATTTTTAATATTATTGTCAAATTTTAAAATATCAATATCGGAAACTCATGTTTCAAAAAATTTATTTATCTAAAAATCTCATGATCCTAAACTCATGTTTTAATTTTTTTTTTTTTGAAGCGGGATTTATTTGATTTTGGTAAATGTTTCACCTGTAATTTCATAAGTTTTACATCAATTTTTTTTATAATTATTATTTTTAAAAAATTAAATAATTTAGAAGAAAATAATAGTTCATTTTAAATATAGACTTTTATATTATATTATATTATATTATATATCATTGTTTTTAATAAAGATTAAACTGAAATTAACCCAAATTACAATTTCCAAAATCTAAATCACATAATTTACTTGTTTAATGATTGAGATTAAGAAATCTTTTTGGATATGCTTGATCCGCATTTTTTAAGGTTATTTGTTATCCTCTCTAATAATATATATAAGGTAGTTTGTTATGCAAATTTTATGCACCAAATCCTCAACGAAGAAAAAAAAATGAAGTCTACCCTATCTTCCTCTTCAATCATCCCATTTCTTCTTCTATTCACATATTATTGTGGGGTTTTTTCTGCTCCCGATGCTCGCCACCACAACTTTCTTCAATGCCTTTCTTTGCTCTCTCGTAACTCCGCCTCCTTTTCAAAACTGATTTACACCCATCAAAATTCTTCATATTCATCCGTTTTGGATTTTTCCATACATAATCTCAGGTTCTCGACGCCTTCCACCCCAAAACCTCAAGTAATCGTCACACCGTACGATGTATGCCACATTCAAGCAACAGTAAAATGTTCCCAAAAACATGGCCTGCAGATTAGGGTTCGAAGTGGCGGCCATGATTTTGAGGGTTTGTCTTATGTTTCTGATGTCCCGTTTGTCGTCGTTGATTTAATGAACCTCAGTTCAATCAACGTTAATGCTGAAGAGAAAACTGCATGGGTTCAAACAGGCGCAACCATTGGTGAACTTTACTACAGAATTGCCGAGAAAAGTAAAACGCTTGCTTTTCCAGCAGGATTTTGCCCTACAGTCGGTGTTGGTGGACATTTTAGTGGCGGTGCCTACGGTTCCTTGCTGCGTAAATATGGCCTCGCAGCGGATAATATAATCGATGCGCATCTGGTTGATGTTAAGGGTAGATTTCTTGACAGAAAATCAATGGGAGAAGATCTATTTTGGGCAATTCGGGGAGGAGGAGGAGCAAGTTTTGGAGTCATTGTAGCATGGAAAGTAAAGTTAGTTACTGTTCCACAAACTGTGACTGCATTCACAGTTCCACGAACACTAGAACAAAATGCAACAAAGATCATTCACAAATGGCAGAATATTGCTCATAAACTGCCTGAAGATTTAGTCATCGATGTGGTCTTAACCAGAGAAAATTCAACGATATCTGCTTCATTCACAAGCTTGTTTCTCGGTAGAGTTGACAAGTTACTTCCATTGATGCAGGAAAATTTTCCTGAGCTTGGCTTGGTAAAAGAAGATTGCAAGGAAATGAGCTGGATTCAATCTACTCTTTACTTCGCTCAACTTCCGAACGAGCCAGTGGAGATTTTGCTCAACAGAAGTTCTGATATCAAATCGTTTTTCAAATCAAAATCAGACTACGTCAAGAAACCAATTCCTGCAAATGCTTTAGAAGGAATTTATGAGAGGTTTTATAAAACTGAGGGGCAAGGAGCTCTAATTGCGTTGATTCCATACGGCGGGAAAATGAGTGAAATTTCAGAATCCGAAATTCCATTTCCGCACAGAGCTGGAAACTTATACAAAATTCTGTACGAAGTGCATTGGATTGAAGAAGGAAATGAGGTAACTGAAAGGAATATAAATTGGATCAGAGAGCTGTATAAATACATGGCTCCGTATGTTTCCGAAAATCCTCGATCGGCATATCTGAATTACAGAGACCTTGACATAGGAAGAAATATTGACGAAGGGTACACAAGCATCAAACAAGCAACCATTTGGGGGAAGAAATATTTTGACAACAATTTCGAGAGATTGGTTCATGTGAAAACTAGGGTTGATCCTTGTAATTTCTTTAGAAATGAACAAAGTATTCCGCCTATTTCGTCTAAGTGGAAGAGTATTGATTAGTCTTTTAAGTATTTCAATGTGTCCCTGTTGATAAATTTTTATTTTGTTTGTAATTCTTTTTACAACTATTTAGAACAATACAGTTATCCTACCTTACATCTAAATACTTTTCTCCAAAAATCAAATATAATTCAGCATAAAATAATATTTATGATGTTTCTGTTAAGATTTTTCATCAAAATTATAATCAAGTTTCATCAAAATTATGTTTAAAGAGTGTGTAATTCTTCTAATTTATTAAATGGGTGTACATTAAAAAAAAAAATAGAGCTATAAGTATATTATAGGGTGCAAATAGCCTAATTCTTTAACATTTTATCTAGTATTCAGGGTGATTTAATTTTTTGTAGTTAAATGATCGGTTTTGAAAGATATTATAATTAAGCCAAACATTAAGCAGTTAGTATTTATTTTTATTTTATTGTATTTTTAATTTTATAATTATTTTAAAGTTGCAAAATAATACACTCTCTCAACTCAATCACCTTAAATCTATTTATTTTAATTTTAAAAAATAAAAATTATAATATTTTATTTTAACCTTTAAATAAAAATGAGAGGTAATTTGGCATATTCTTTGAAGTTATGTTCATTTTGAAACTGGTCTTGACACTATCAAAATGTGTTACATACCTCTCAAAGTTTGAAAAATGTCATATACTTCCACAAATCAAACCGACTTCATGTTTTAAAGAGAAATAATTACAATCACACTCTTAAATATTAATGTAAATATACTTTAATTTATATAGTATTACAACATCCACATATTTCCTAAATTTTAAAACAATACACAAAAAAAAAAATCTAACCCAAAGAACTTATTATGTTCAACAATATTAACAATATGTGTAATGTTATAAAATAATAAAAATATTTCATTGTGAATACACATATATTCTAAATTTAAAAAAATACACAAATTTTCTAACCCAAAATTATTATAATTATTACTAAAAATTAAAAAGTTAAATAAATTCAAGAGATAAATTTATTTTACAATTTATAACAAGTATTAAAAATAAAACATTCTTATTTTTATGTATGTCCAATTATACACGAATGATTTGTGAGCCAAAATAAATAAATAAAAAATTTAATGCCTAAAAGTTCTTTGAAATTATTTTTATGTTTTTTATTGTAATTGGAGAACAAGTTCTTGATGATTAAAAAAATATTTTACTTCTACTAGGAGAAACTCAATTTTTGTAAATTTAAAAATTAGCTTTTTGAGTTTTTTGAAGAGTTAGATTATCATCAATACCCTTATTTTATTCTTACAAGTTTACTTCTTTCACCTGAAAACAAAATCTTAAAAAAAGTTTCTTTTTTTTTTAATTAATGTAATAACACAAATTTTGCTAAAAACTCTAAATAATCAAAAAAATTATTTAAAACTCTACTTATAAAATTTTGCTAGTAGAAACTCTATTTGAAAAGGTTACACAAAATAGGACCTCAAAAATTAAGAAACTAAATAGACCAATGAAATAAAATTATTTAACAACTTATAACAATTAGTCCAATAGTGTACTATTTTTATTTGAAAATTTAAAAACTAAATAAATTTTTGGATAAATTATTTATAACTTTTAACAATTAATTAAAAAATATATTATAATAATCTCTTTTGAGTTAGAAAAGTTTTGTATATGTATATATATATATATATATATTAAAGTTTTATGGCATATGTGTAATGTTATATAATTATATAAATCAAAATTTATTTACACCAAGTTTTAGAAATATGACTGTAATTATTATTCCTTTTCAGTTAAGAGTGTCCCTTGAATTTGAGGAGCATATAGCATTTCAGAATTTAAGGAGTGTCGGAATCAATATCAAAATGAGCTAAAGTTATAAAATAATATTATTTTATATTTTTATCATGTATTCAAAGATATAAAATAATATTATTTTAAGGATATTTTTAGTTTTTTATTTTATTTTTAACTAAAAATGATAATTTGTTAGAGCATATTAAGTTTTTAGGGTTGCTTTAATAAGTCATGATAAATTAAATATTTTTATTAGATATCAAATCAGATAATGACCAAATTAAAGAGAATGAAAAAAGAAGAACAAATATCTCAGATGAGTTGATCCTACAACCCACAGATATACCAAACTCATATATCAACCACCACAAACCAATTTACAGTTTCATTGGTTTTGGTTGCTACTTCTAATCCTAAGTGCTCAATTGCCCTCTCTCACAAAATGTTTGGTGTGCAAACTTCAGAAACTTGCACTATTCTTGTTAATGTGAACTGTAAGAAATATAAATTTACGGTGAATCCTTTTTTTTTTTTTTTTTTTGGCTTTGGTTTAATTTTTTGTTGTTTAAGAGGAAAGCAGTGAGTACTCGGTCATATTTTTTACTCCGACCAAAATATAACAGTATAATTTTTGTAATTGCATTTATTTGGAGATACGATAGTTTTGGATGATTTTTAAAGAAGCTAGGGAGACTGACTGGAAAATATATATATTGGACCTAAACAAATTAGGAAAGAGATGTTACAAATTAGTGCAACTTATTGCTGTCACATAGTTTTTAGGAACTGTTGAAGCATTTCATAAGTTTGTTTCAGTCTTAAGTTCATTTAGGAGTCAATTATTTGAATAAGCTTGGTCATTATTTGATGAATAAGCTCAGGAACAATTATAATTACCGAAGCTCTGCATGCAAACTTATTAACAAGGGCAGGATTTGTGGGAACTTATCTCTAGTGATGAAACAGCAATTCCAGCAGATAACCCCTAAAATATTGAGTTACTAAGAAAATGGAAGATCAAGTGCGACAAACCTTTATTGGCTTTGCCAACATCAATCAGTAAAGAGTATATTGAGCATGGTTGTGATATAAAATCAACAAAATAAGTGTGGGAGACACTAGAAAATTGTTCACTCAGAAGAATACAACGCGACTACAATATTTAGAGAATGAACTTGCTGACTCAATTTAATCTTCTAATTTCATATTATTTCCTAAAAGTTAAAAATTTGAGTGTTGCAATTTTTGAAATGGATATGGACAAACCTACGAGCAATGCACATTTGGTCGTTATCTTATTTGTGATTTGCAAAAAAAAAATTATGCCTTTTATCTCGTCAGTACCAGAGTGGGCAATTCTGTCCTCAATCATTGAATTAGAGATTTTGCTTACAAATTAGGAAGCATTGGTGAAATAAATGATTAGCAGCAATATGCCTCTTCCTCAAATGTAGGATTTTCTTTACACTTAGGACCAAGGAAAAAATAATTTTTCCTCCAAGCAGTCTTCAGGTGATAGCAAATAGTCCAAGGAATATTCAAAAGGCTGTTATATACGTGGAAAGCTGGGACTAATCAAGTGCGATTGTCGGTTGAAAGTGGTATGTAATCGGTGTGGTAAACCAAGCCATATTAAACCTAATAATCGTGTTAATCTCACGAAAGCAGGAGCAAATGCTGCATGTGAAAGTAGTGATTCTGAACAATCAAAATGGGACAAATGTTTATGGATTGAAGCTACTGACCAATCAGCTAATGTAGTTTTTATTGTGCACTAGAGTAATGCATTAATAGATACAAATGCTTTCATAAACTACAACAGGGAATGGATCGTTGATTTTGGTTGCTCTCATCGTGCAACGGGAAATGCTTCATTACTTTCTAGTGTTCGTCTGTATTGTGGGAAAAGGGTTATTGTAAAGGTTTATAATTCATTACATCTATAGTGAAAGAATGACTTTTCAATATCAAAGCAAGTAGCTAGAATGATGAAAGTGTTTTTCTTAAATATATTAATCATGTCCTAGTGTCCCCTCTATGCAGAAATAAAAGATGGTGACGGACAAGCTACAACTAGAAGATATTTGTATTTTTGTACACGTATTAGCCTTGATCCTCTAGGTTTTCGATGCATTGTAAGGCATAGATGTATATATATATATAATGTGATAGACCGTGGAGATACAGAAGAGTAACCAAGAAGAATCCCAAGTACGCGAACAGCATGCAACGGGCAAATTACCTGGACAAGCCTGCATTAAGTGGACAAGCAGCCACGACCCACGTAAACTTACCTGCATGCATCATGCAACTTACGTGGACAAGCGGCCATGACCCATGCGTGTTTCATACACGTGCAAAGCTACCAGTTTCTATCAGATTCGCATTGCTAAATAAGTCCACATCAATATAATTGATTTAATTAGATTGAATAAGTTAGTTTCCCTGTTATTCGCCCAAATTGGTATTATTCATTCAAAATTGTTGCAGTTTGTTTCCTTAAATCTAGGCTTGTTTGCTTCCTGAGTTCAAGCAGATTTGTTAAGCTTGACTCTATAAATTGTAATTGTCAACCATGAATAAAGATCTTCACCTGCTTAAAGAAATATATGTGGTTTTTCTTTCACCCAGAGAAAGAAAGTATTCAGCATTGTGTTTTTGTTTATTGATTGGGACCTATCATTGGTATCAAAGCCAGGTTCACAATGGCAACCAACAAGGACAGAATTGAAGCTTTGGAGAAGGGACTAGGAAGGGTTCATGATGGCATGCAACGTTTGGAGGACACCATCCTGAGAACCTTCTAGCGACAACAACAATGGATGAGAAGGGTCTTCCCGTCCGCAATGAGAAGACAACTAGACTGAGGGCAGCCGATAAATTTTCTCTTCCAAGATGGCAAAATTAGAATTTTCAAAGTACTCAGGAGACGATCCAACTGAGTGGCTCAACAAAGTGGCACAATTCTTTGACTTTCAAGGTACTGAAGAAAACTACAAATTGAAACTAGCATATTTTCATCTTCAAGAAAAAGCCAATCAATGGTGGTAGTGGCTGCGTAGGGCTTATCAGGAAGAAGATCGCATAGTCATCTGGAAGATTTTCTAAAATAAAGTGTGAGCTCGTTTTGGACCTACAGAATGTGAAGATTTTGATGAATCTCTTTTCAAAGTTCATCAAAATGGATCCCTTCGTGACTACCAAAGAAAGTTTGAAAGGTTAGGCAACCGAGTTTATGGTTGGCTATAGAGGGGTCTCGTTGGCACTTTCATGGGAGGACTGGAACCTGAAATTGCCGATGGGATTCAAATGTTCAAACCCAAAACATTGAAAGAAGCCATTAGTTTGGCTAGAATAAAGGATGAACAGATTGCACGAACAAGAAGATTCACACGACTGTTCCTACCAAACCATGTACCCACCATCTTCACTCAAGTGATTCGATCTACTCCATCGACGACCCCCAAGAGATTGAGCTGGGATGATATGCAAAAAAGGAGAGCTCAGGGGCTTTGTTTCAATTGTAATGAAAAATTCACACTAGGGCACAAGTGTTAGGGACCTCAACTACTCCTTCTTGAAGGACCTACCGGCAATCAACCAAATGAATATATAGTAAAGGACGAAAAGCTACAAATGGACGAAAATATGGGCAATATAGTTGATCCAGAAATTTTAGTACATGCACTTACTGGATGGGCAACTCCACGAACTATGCAAGTTGCGGCTACCATAGGGTCACAACCTGTGATGGTGTTAATTGATAGTGGATCCACGCACAACTTTCGGAGTGAGAAAGTAGCTAGATTACTCCGACTGCCAGTAGTTCCAACTGAATTGTTTACTGTAAGCATAGCCAATGGAGAATGACTAATTTGCCAGGGTTATTTCGAGAAGGTCCAAGTTAATTTACAAGGTATAATTTTTTCACTAACCTTGTATTCTCTGCCCTTAGCAGGACTGGACATGGTATTAGGAATTCAATGGCTGAAGATGTTGGGTTCTATGGTCTGTAATTGGAAACATTTGACTATAGACTTTCAGTGGGAAAATTAGGCACGAAGATTGTAAGGGATTAACCAATCCATTCAAGCAACATCACTGGCATCGACTGCAAAAGAGCTGCGTCAAGGCCAGATGCTATTTGTCGTATATCTACAAAATGCCGAGAAACCTACATGGGCCGAAATCAATCCTGACCTGCAGACTATATTCGCTAAATATGCAGATGTATTCCGAGAACCAGCTATGTTACCACCATTAAAAGATATTGACCATCATATTCCTTGCAAGGAGGGTACTCAGCCTATCAATGTTTGGCCATATAGATATACTTACTTCAAAAGGCAGAGATTGAAAAACTAGTTCAAGAGATGTTTAAGATGAGAGTTGTTCGACCCAGCACTAGTCCATTCTCATCCCCTGTTTTGCTTGTCAAAAAGAAGGATGGAACTTGGAGATTCTATACAGACTATCGGGCATTAAACGCAGCTACCATCAAAGATCAATTCCTCATTCCTACGGTTGATGATATGCTTGATGAGCTGTATGGTGCAGCTTACTTCACCAAACTAGACCTTTGGGCAGGATATCACTAGGTACGAGTCCATGCTCCTAATGCCCCGAAAACTGCCTTTAAAACCCATAATGGCCATTTTGAATACATAGTCATGCCTTTTGGTTTATGCAATGTCCTCTACATCCCAAGCCATCATGAACTCGATATTTCATCACCGTCTTCGTAAATTCATATTAGTTTTTTTTTTTATGATATTCTTGTTTGTAGCCCTACCTGGGATTCTCATATTGAACATGTTAGAACAACCTTAGATATTTTGAGACAACATCACTTTTTTGTCAAAGCCATCAAATGTGACTTTGTCAAACAAGAACAGGAGTATTTGGGTCATATTGTGACAAATCAAAGGGCAAGAGTAGACAACAAAAAAATTGAAGCCATGGTAGCTTGGCCGCTACCTACTAATGTTACTGAGTTACGTAGATTTTTAGGCTTGACAGGTTATTACCAAAAATTTGTTCGGAAGTACGGACTGTTAGCATGACCCCTTACCAATCTTCTCAAAAAGGGAAGCTTTCAATGGACTGACAAAGCAGCCGATGCATTCAAAGTGCTCAAACAATCCATGACAACAACTCCAATTTTGGCCATGTCGAATTTTAATGAATCTTTCATCATTGAAACTAATGCTTCAGGTGACGGGATTGGCGCAATCCTTACTCAACAAGATCGACCAATCGCTTTCATGAGTCAAGCTTTGGAATTAGTTAGCGAGCTTGGTCTATCTACACCAAAGAAATGCTTGCTATCGTCAAAACTATTCGTACTTGGCGGCTTTATATCTTGGGCAGGAAGTTCTTCATTCGAACAGATCATAGAAGCCTTAAATACTTCTTGGATCAGCGTGTGGCTACACCCGAACAACAAAAGTGGGTAGCCAAACTTTTGGGCTATGACTACAAAATTATTTATCGACCAGGACGAGAAAATTCAGCTGCTAATGCCTTCTCTTGTCATCTTGATAGTCCTCTTCTTCATCCTATATTTGTCTCTCAGGTAACTCTTTGAGATGACATAAAAAAAGCTGCACACGACGACCCATATATGTGGCAAATCCATAACCAATCAGCTAAGAATCCATCTGGCCCTTACTCAGTACACAATGGTATTTATTTATACATAAAGAGAGTAATTGTTCCTCTTAGCATCCGCAACAAGTTACTATATGAATTTCACGACAGTAAAGTGGTAGAACATTTTGGAGTATTAAGGACATTCAAACGTTTAACTCAGCAATTTTATTGGCCATCCATGTACAAGTCCGTCCAAGACTACATTATAAAATGTGATGTTTGCCAAAAAACTAAAACTGAAACATTAGCTCCTACAGGATTGCTCCAACCACTTCCCATCCCTTGTCAAGTGTGGGATGATATTTTGGATTTTATAGAAGGCTTCCTTTTTTCAAATGGGAAAAATAGTCTGCTAGTAGTCGTTGATCGACTCAGTAAGTATGCCCACTTTGTTGCTTTGTCTCATCCATTCTCTGCCAAGATTATAGCGGCTCATTTTGTCGACAATATCATTAAACTCCATGGCATGCCAAAATCAATTATTAGTGATCGTGACCCCATCTTTATCAATAAATTGTGGCAAGAATTCTTTACTATGTCGGGTACGAAGTTAAAACTAAGTTCTGCATAACATCCACAAACGAATGGCCAAACCAAGGTGGTGAATCCTTGTGTTGAACAATACCTCCGTTATTTCATTCATCAATGGCCACATAAATGGTACAATTACTTGTCGTGGGAAGAATTGTGCTATAACACCACTTACCACATTTCTACGGAGATTACTCATTTTCAAGCTTTGTATGGTTTGCTTCCTCCTTTCATTCCATTATATTCTGATGGGTTATCTTCAGTTAACGATGTCGATCAAACTCTATTACAAAAGGATGAATTGTTGCAGCATTTGAAGAGGAATTTGGATATGACAGCTAATCAAATGAAATAATTAGCCGACACAAAACGACATGGTGTAGAGTTTGAAACGAGTGACTTGGTTCTTTTGAAGCTACACCCTTATCGCTAACAAACTGCTTTCAAGCGTATTCATCATAAACTTGCCAACAAGTTTTATAACCCCTATGTTATGGAGAAGGAGATAGGCAATGTGGTGTACCAACTTCAGTTACCAATAGGGGCTCGGATACACCTTGTTTTTCATGTCTCTTTCTTGAAAGAGTATGTTAGAGATCCTTCCATCATTCCTGACAAGTTTCCTTATGTTACGGATGATAGTGTAGTTATAATGGAACCTGAAACAATTCTTGATACATACTGGATTAAACAAGGAGGACAATTAATTGAAGAAAATTTGGTCAAGTCGACGCAGTTGCCTACTGAGGATGTGACATGGGAGAATACACTCTTACTGCATGACCAATTTCCTTCTATGGACCTTGAGGATAAGGATCCTCTGGCGAAGGGGAGTATTGATAGACCGTAGAGATATAGAAGAGTAACCAAGAAGAATCCCAAGTGCATGAACAACATGCAACAAGCAAATTACCTGGATAAGCCTGCATGCATGCAACATGCAAATTAAGTGGACAAGCAACCATGACCCACGTACACTTGCCTGCATGCAACATTCAACTTACATGGACAAGCGGCCATGACCCATGTGTGTTTTATACACGTGCAAAGCTACCAGTTTCCATCAGATTCGTACTGTTGAATAAGTCCAAATTAATATAATTGATTTAATTAGGTTGAATAAGTTAGTTTCCCTGTTATTTGCGCAAATTGTTATTATTCATTGAAAATTGTTGCAGTTTGTTTCCTTAAATCTAGGCTCGTTTGCATCCTAAGTTCAAGCTGATTTATTAAGCTTGGCTCTATAAATTATAAGTGTCAGCCATGAATAAAGATCATCACTTGCTTAAAGAAATATATGTGGTTTTTCTTTCACCCAGAGAAAGAAAATACTCAGCGCTGCGTTTTTGTTTATTGATTGGGACCTATCATAATGTTAGTGAAAAATATTGTAAGCCAAAATACAAAGTTTCTTCTCTTAATTTGTTTGTTTTCTTTCTAAGTTTGTTGATCTATGTTACACTGTAAAAGCTAAACTTTATACTATCACAACCCTAATGTAAGTCATTCACGATTTTTTGGCTTTATGTTTTATGTCCATGTATAGAAATATAGTCAAACTAAACTTGATCCAAGGGCAAGATGACATATTTTTGTTGGCTATGACACTCACATGAAAGGATGGAGATGCATAGATATGGAAACAACGAAGGTTATTGTTTCCCGTGATGTGGTGTTTAACGAATTGTCATCTTATCAGTTTAATGCAAATGAAGGCAAAAGCATAACTAATCTTACACCTTTTTTCTAGTGATGATGCATCCAGTGAGAGTGGGAGTAATATTCAACAAGATGAGACTACTAAGGCTATGATTCAAAAGTCATTTAGACAAATAAAGCAACCTAATTATTTAGATGACTTTAAAGCTGAATCAAATTATTCCTCTGTTTTGTAATGCTTTTATGTGGGAGATTCATATGAAAATGAGCCTAATTATTTAGATGACTTTAAAGCTGAATCAAATTATTCCTCTGAATGGAAAATGCAATGTATGACAAAATTTCAATCTTAAACAAGAATTGCACTTGGGAACTTTTTCTAATGCCACAAGATGTTGATTTAGTTACTTGTAAATGGGTTTACAAGTTGAAGAAAAGTGATGACACTATCGACAAGTACAAAGCTTGTCTTGTTGCTTGTACTTTTTTTCAACTTTGTACAATAATTTCTTTGGCTACGCCCAAAGGCTAGAAATTGTGGCAACTAGATGCGAAGAATGCATTCCTTTTTTTGAAACAAAGCCATGGGTTATTTTTAAGGAGTTTAGTTTTTAATGGATTAAATTTATAACTTTTTGACACATAAGTTATTTCTTTTTTATTTTCATATATATCAAAATTATAAAATTTGGTCAAATTAAAATTTAGACTTTTTGGCCTTAATTTTTTCCAAATCTAGAATTCAATAAATTATGCTTGGAGTACAAGAGTACCAAAAATATTATCGTTGGATATATACTCTAGTATGCTTAAGGTCCATAAGGCTACTAGCCCAAGACGGTTCTATAAAGGGAAACTAACAGTGTTCGGAGACCAAACATCACTCGAGAAGAACTATCCGAATAGTAAAAGGCAAAAGGTTTTCTCAGAAGCCAGTATTTAAGGGAATAAAAAGTTCTCGGGTCGGTATCCCAAACAGACAAAAAGGTCTCAGCCATAAAAGTCTTGGTCACAACTTACAAAGGTCTTGATCACAGATTACAAAGGTCTCAATCACAACTTATAAGGGTCTTAGTTAGCTTATAAGACTCTTAAATGTACTACACTTGAGCTCATCTCATATGAATAGAGAAGTCTCGGATAAAGATTCTTGAGACCTCTCGACACTTATGTATTTATGAAGGACTTATTTCCTTCCCGTATCTTTCCCGAATTATTCTCTAACAAGGATTCTTGTTAATTAAAACTTCTTACATAATAAGAATCCTAAAGATAAATTTCATGTAAAAAACACGTGATCTCATAAAATTCGAAAGCGATGCTTAACCTATGGAATCTCCATGATTCTTACGTGATAAAATACTTGTTTCCAGATTCTGTAGAAATTTTACCATAATTAAGAGACATAAACATCTATAAAAGAAGACTAACTACAATTAGGTATGAGGATTGAAACTTTGGCAAAAAGAATTACAATTCTCTTAAGCTTTTTCTCTCATTATAAAGTAAAACCCTGACTTAAGCATCGGCGAATTTTCGCCGAACAACCGGCTTTTTAACTTCACAGCTTTTGATTGTGAATGCAGGTCAAAGCTATCAGACAAGAAGAAAAAGATTGTTGTTAGTGCATAGAGTCTAAGGAATGATTTTTGTTGTATTAACCTCTAACGTCGACGGGAATACTGGACAAAAAGTTAGTAACCACTGTGAGAGAGAAAAACTATGGTTATTTTACAAATGTACATTACCAAAAATAGGGCAACGACGAGGGGGAATCTGTATGACAATATCATGGAAGAGAATATGGTCGTTAATCAAGATATCGGTGATCAGCCACCACTGTTAAGAGGCATAATCCCTGATTCAAAAGCTTCGACACCGCACCAATTCCCTCTTCTCCCGGAAACAACAGAAATCGCATGGTTGGCCAAGAGGTTGGCCGAGAACGAAAAACAGCACGCTGAGAAGGATAGAGGAGGTAGCAAGAATGAAAAAGATATTCCAAACTAGTTCCTTAGCGATGGAGACGTCCAAGTCAGCAAAAACAGTCAAAAGCAGTATGTTAGACGCCTCACATGCCGTGAACTACAGAATTAGGCAGCAACAGAATGCTATTAGAAAAAGGTATACCGCTTTAAAAAAAAGAAAAGGGAAATTCTCCAATTATCCCCTCAAAGAACCCCGAGGCGATAATGATGCCTTTAGAATCCCCGACGAGCCTGCACTAATATTTAAATATTCACCTGATGATTTAGTGGTTATTTGTAAGAAAGAATTGCGCAATGGCCATGATCAGGAGGGCATGAAGACGTTTCTTGATAAAAAATGACAAAGAAAAGGCTTGATGTGGAGTCCACCTCGAAGAAGGAAATCTAGAGAAGATAGTGTTTGGGTCGAGAATCTAGAAACTTGTGCTTGAAAAGTGGTCGAGGAATTGAAGGATAAGAAAAGAAGAGAAAGACAAAAGAGAGATGGTCCACTATAAAAATAGGATTTTATTCTAAGTTTTATTTTTCTAAAAAAATATTGGTTCTTGTTCTTCCCAGAAAATTCAAGATGCCCCAGATCAACCTCTTTATAAGAAAAATCAACCCCTCCCTGCACTTAGATTTGTTCAGGGAGATGATGTTAATCCAAGGGTTAGGCGAGTCCCAGATGTGTCAGTTGTTCCCACTAACCTTGGATGGACAAGCAAGGAAGTGATTCACTAGTCTAACTCCCGGCAGCATTGGCAATCTTGAACAATTGTACAAAGTATTTGTGAATGAGTTCAGAGAGGTTACTGTTAACCTCAAGATTCCTAGTTCGTTACTGCTTATGAAGTAGGGAGAAAGTGAAAGCCTTAAGAGTTTTGTCAAAAAATACCATGATAAGGTGATGGAATTAGGGGCCTATCATCATTTCTTAGCTCTGGAAAGTGTCAGAAAAGGCTTGTGGGTTAACCGAGGATGATACGCAGTACAAAAATGGTTTGTTACTATCTACAAAATAGCTCAAAGAAAATTGTTAAATGAAATTGAAATTGAAGATCAGATTGCCCTCAAGCTTAGAGAAAAAAAGGCTTTTGAACTACAAACCTTCAATGGAATACAAAATCTCATAACCAACCCGAGAAGAAGGCGTGACGACAGAAAGAATCTTCGAGACTTCGATGGAAAGGGCAGATATGCCTAGGATCAAGGTCGCACATCAGAAGGAACAAAGGAATTTCCCCTAAAAAGGTATCGCTCACCGAGAAGAGAAGACAGAAAGAGAGTAGTCCATGTCCAAGGAGATCAAACTTTCACTCCCTTGAAAACTCTATTTTCACAGGTCTAGCAAAATATTAAAGAACAAGGGACCATATTAATGGAACCCCGCCCCATGTGAGCCAAACCGATAGAGAAAGCAAATAACAAGTTCTACGAGTTCCACCAAAGTGCTGGCCACCTGACGGACGAGTATTTTGACCTCAGAAGTTAGATTGAGATGCTAATCTGCAATAATTATTTGTCGAACTTTGTAGCCAAGAATAAAGAAGAATGTAGAGCATCGGATCAAGGGATCGAACAAGAAAGAAAACATGAGGAGCGGATTATCGTGATTTTCGGCGGAGCGACATTAGTAGGGAATCCAAGATACTCCATGCCTAATACAATCTCGGACATTCACATAAAGAATATCCAAGCCGAATAAAAATAAAAATTCGCTTTGGTACCCATTATGTTCACAGATAAGGACGAGGTAGAAGTTCATTACCCACATGATAACGCACTGGTAATAACCTTGACATTAAGAACCACTCAGGTCAGCCGAATACTGGAGGACACCGGAAGTTAGACCGACATTATCTTCAAAGAAACTCTCGACTCCTTAAAGATTGAAGATCTGAGACTGAGATTTTTCGAAACCACCCTCCATGGTTTTGGGAAATCATGCGTTTGTCCTTTGAAAATAGTACAGCTACCCATCACCATGAGAGAAAAGTCATACCAAAAGACTACAATGGTGGAATTCCAAGTGGTTAATCTAAAAATGACTCACACTATAATTCCAAGAAGACACTTCCCTAGAAATACAAAGGCAGTAGAGAGTGTGCATTATTTAAAGTTAAAATTCTAAGCATAAGATGGGATTGGGATTGTCAAGGGAAGTTAAAAAGAAGTTCGGTCGTGCTTCGCGATTTCTTCTAAAAGTTTATACTGTCTATTGAAATGCCCGTGGGGAGAAGTTTTAGAAGTAGATGGCGAAAACTCACAAGAAGAATAAATCGCCAAGAAACTCGACCAGGATAAAAGATCGTCTACCTTAGAGCCAGCGGAAGAGCTTGAGTCTATCATTCTGAATCCAAAATCGTCTCAGAAGATAGTTAAGGTTGGTACTCAACTCCCAAGCTGAAGGACAAACTTAAGGATATCCTGAAACAACACATGAACGTGTTTGCATGGTCTTACGAAAACATGAGCGGCATCGACCCACAGATAATTTTCCATCGACTCGCTATTAACCCTCCATACAAACCAGTAAAGCGGAGGAGAAGACCATTCAATATGAAGAGAAGAGAAGCGGTATATGTCGAGGTAGACAAATTGATAAGGGCGAAATTCATCAGAGAAGTACACTACCCAGAATGGGTATCAAATGTAGTAATGGTCAAGAAGGCTAATGAAAAGTGGAGAATGTGCGTAGACTTCACGGATCTAAATAAAACTTGCCTCAAAGATAGTTTTCCATTCTTTTGGATCGATCAGTTGGTAAACTCAATAGGTGGTCATAAGTTATTAAGTTTCATGGACGCATTTTCAAGATATAATCAAATCAAAATGCAGGAGCCAGATCAAGAGAAAATAGCCTTTATCACTAAGCAGAGATTGTACTGCTATAAAGTAATGCCTTTCTGATTAAAAAATACAAGGGCTACCTTCCAATGGCTGATCAATTGAGTTTCAATTTGTTAATTGAAAATATCATGGAAGTATACGTAGATAACATGATCACTAAATCTCTAAAAGACTGAGATTACCCGAAGCATTTGGAAGAGAACTTCTCATACCTGAGAAAGTATAATATAAAATTGAATCTTGAGAAATGTACCTTCGGAGTTCAAGCTGGGAAGTTTTTAAGATATATGGTCAGTGAACAGGGCATCGAAGCTAATCCAAAAAAGGTCAAGGCCATATTGGATTTAAAATCCTCATCCAGCCTCAAGAAATTGTAGAGTTTAACGAGACGGTTGGTGGCACTGAGTAGGTTTCTGTCCAAAGCTACCGATAAGTGTTTTCTTTTTTTTTAGATCATGAGAAAATGAAAAAAGATTAAGTGGAGAAAAGAATGTGAACGCAGTTTCCAAGAGTTGAAACAATAACTTGTATCCCCACCCCACCTAACAAGGCCCAAGACTAGAGATACATTGTGCCTTTACCTTGTAGTAAGTGACTATTCCGTAAGCTCAGTCTTAGTGAAGAAAAAGGCCGAAAAGATCTATCGTCTCATTTATTACACTAGCAAAGCATTATTAGACACCGAGACGAGATACTCACCACTTGAGAAGTTAGCCCTAACATTAGTGGTAGTAGCTAGAAAGCTTAGACCATATTTTCAAGCTCATCAACTGGTGGTGCTAACAAACCAACCTCTGAGACAAAATTTACATTGGCCGGAACTTTCAGGTCAATTGGTGAAATGGTTTATTGAGCTCAATGAGTATGACATCGATTACAAGCCTAGAAAGGCAATTAAGGGTCAAGCCTTGGCAGATTTCGCAGTTGAAAGATCAATATTTAAGCATCTCTTCATCCATCAGATTGTAGAAAGGTCTCTTCCTTAGGAGGATCCAATCGCCCCAAATAAAGTAGAGTCGATCAAGAGCTTTTTCTTTGATGGAGCTTCAAACGCTCAAGGAGGAGGAGGAGCTGATGTGGTCCTTATAAATTCAGATGAGATCAAGGTGATATACTTTTTAAAGTTTGATTTCAAAGTTACTAACAACGATGTAGAGTACGAAACTCTAATTACAGGGGTCAAGTTAGCTCAAGCGCTAGGAATCACAGGCCTCGATATTTACTGTGATTCTCAACTTGTAGCTAGCCAGTTGGACGAATAGTTCCAGGAGCGAAAAGATAATATGCAAGCGTACCTGAGGAAAGCTTAGTAATTATTGAGCACATTGAAGACTGTCACAATCAAGCAAATTCTGGGACCTGAAAATTCAAAGGCAGACATGCTAGCAAGATTAGCCTCTACCTTTAAAGGGAATATTCATGTCTTATTCCCAATTGAAGTGCTAGAACAAATAAACACGAAAACTAATAATCACCAGTCCCATATAGATCCGAAAAATCAAAAATAGATCGGCAAGGTACACTATCATTAAAGGAGAACTATACAAACGAGGGTACAGCATCCTTTACCTTAGGTGCGTAAAGCCTGATGAATCAGCACAAATTTTAGAAGAAATCTACCGCGGAGTATGTGGCGGATATGAGGGAGCTTAGACTATGACCCATAAGATCTTAAGGTAAGGATCTTATTGGCCGACACACTCAAGGGACGCAGCACAGATAGTTAAAACTTGTTACGAATGCCAAGTGTATGATTGCATCCTAAGATAACCTCTAGAAAAGCTGACCTCGTTATTGAGCTCTTGGCCATTCTCCCAATAGGGGCTCAACCTCATTGGACTATTGCCACCAGCTAAGGTTAACAATCAGTATGTCATAGTGGCTATTGACTATTTCATGAAATGGGTGAAAGCCGAGCCCTTAGTCGCCAGTACTGAAAAAATGGTTACTACATTTGTCAAAAACAACATTATCTACAGGTTCAGAATATCTCGAGTATTGATCACAGATAATGGAAAGCAATTTGACAATGCAAGCTTCAAGGAATTCTACTCGAACTTTTTAATCGACCTTAGATTCGCAACTCCAGCTCACCCAAAAGCCAATGGACAAGTGAAAGTCGCCAACAAGGTCATCAAAAAAGCCCTCAAAAAGAAGCTTAAGGAGTACAAAGAGGTATGGATTGACTAACTTCTCAAGGTTCTTTGGGTATACCAAGTTATTCCCAAAGTAGCCACAGGTGAAACCTCTTATAATTTACATTTCGGGTGCGAGGCAATGATTCCAATCAAGGTTGACATACCAACTTTTCAAGTTAGCAACTACAACAGGGCATCCAATAATTAAAGCTTACGCTTGAGGTTAGATCTGTTGGAGGAAAAAAGAGATTAGACGATGATAAAGGCACAACTCATCAGCAAAGGGTAGTGAGATATTACAACAAACACATTCGGCACTATTCTTTTCAAATAGAGGATTGGGTTCTAAGACAAGTAACCTTGAACACCAAAGTACCAAGAGAAAGAGTTTTAGCACTAAACTGGGAATGACCCTATAAGGTCACTCAGGTCCTCTGACTTAGAGTTTATAAGCTGGAATCCCTCAATGAAAATAAAGTTCAAAAGCCATGGAATGCCGAGCGCTTGAAGTTGTATTACCCTTAGAAACATCGAACAATTTGTAACAAATTTCCTTATAAATCAATGAAGTTATTTTTATTTTCCATCTCTGAGGTTGGCCAACAAAAAGATCCAAGCCTATAACATCGAAATGTCTCGGGGTAATCTCCTCCCAAAACCTAAATATGGGTAATACGATTCTCAGACTTCAGCTTATTAATTGCCCCGTGGTAATATTACCCTCAGCTCAAATAAGGTCTAAGTACGTTCTCAGAGAGCATGAGAGTAAAAGAGGTTCTCGGGTAACTACATCAAAACGTCTCGGGGTAATCTCTTCCCGAAGCCCAAGTATGGGTAACACGGTTCCCAGACGTCAGCTTATTAATTACCCCAAGGTAATAATATCCTCAGCTCAAACAAGTCTTAAGTACATTCTTAAAGAATATGAGAGTAAAAGAGGTTCTCAAGTAACTACATTGAAACATCTCAAGATAATCTTTTCCTGAAGCCGAAGTATGGGTGACACGGTTCCTAGACGTCAGCTCATTAATTGCCTCGAGATAATAATATTCTCAGCTCAAACAAGTTCTGAGTACGGTCTCAAAGAGCATGAAAGCAAAAGAGGTTCTAAGAGGGCTACTTTTAAACGTCTCGGAGTGATCTCCTCTCAAAATCCAAGTATGGGTGACACTGTTCCCAAACGTTAGCTTATTAATTGGCCCGAAGTAATAATATCATTAGCTCAAACAAGTTTTGAGTACAGTCTTGAAAGCTTGAGAGTAAAAGAAGTTCTTGAATGGCTACTTTCAAACGTCTTGGGGTGATTCCTCCCGAAACCCAACTATGGGTGATATGGTTCCAGACGTTAGTTTATTAATTGCCCCAAGATAATAGTATCATCAGCTCAAATAAACCCTGAGTACTGTCTTAGAGAGCATGAGAGCAAAAGAGGTTATCCGGTAATTACATCAAAATATCTCGGGGTAATCTTATCCCAAAGCCCAAGTATGGGTGACACGATTCCCAAATGTCAACTTCTTAATTGCCCCGAGATAATAGTATCCTCAATTCAAACAAGCCTTAAGTACGGTCTTAGAAAGCATAAGAGCAAAAGAGGTTCTCGGGTAACTACGTCAAAATATCTCGGGGTAATCTCTTCCCGAAGCCTAAGTATGAGTGACACGATTCCCAAACGTTAGCTTATTAATTGCCCCGAGGTAATAGTATCCTCAACTCAAACAAACCTTGAGTACAGTATTAGAGAGAATAAGAGCAAAAAAGGTTCTTGGAGGATTACTTTCAAACGTCTCAGGGTGACTCCTCCTGAAACCAAAGTATGGGTGACACGGGTCCCAAATGTAAACACGGTTCTCGGACCTAAGCTTATCAATTACCGCGAAGTAATAGCATTCCCAGTTCAAACAAGTTCTGAGTTAGATCTCGAAACAAATAAAAAAAAAAGTGTTCTTAGACGACCATCCCAAAATGTCCCGACATCATCTCCTTCTCAAAAAAACTAAAATAGGTAATACGATTCACGGACGACTGCTCTGCATCCCCGTTCAAAGCCACTTCAATGTTCTTAGATGATCAAGCTTGAGCCTACAACTTGAACGAATCCTAAATTAGGTTAAAATCAACAAGCTTCCAAGACAAGAACATCTTAGATTCTATTAAGTATAATAGAACGAGCTTAGAATGCACGAAGGACGATAGGTCACGAATTGTTTTAAAATAAAATATCGATTTGTTAAGCGAAAAACCAAGTCAATATTAATAATGCTACAAGTTCAAAGAGCAATCAAAAGCTGGGAATGAGACCAATTATTGAAAATAAAAAGGAAACAGAACAGAGGAATAATGCAAATCGAAAAACTTTTATTGAAAAATTCATTGATGTATAGAGCATTACGAAATATATAAATAAATAAATATATATATATATAATAATAATAAACTAAACTAAACTATTTCAGTAGGCTGGTTGGTTGGGGGGTCAACTTGAGGATTCACTAGGTTAGTAGAAGGGGCTTTAAGGTCAACCGCTCCTGTAGGAAGAAGAAGGCCTCAACCTCCTCAGCAGAAGAGACCTCCACAGGATCAACCACGATGGCAAGAGGCAGCTCAGCGAAGGGACCAGTAACGGACTCCGTAAGAGGCACGTATGTTGTCTTAAAGTTGGGGTGCTCCTCTCCCTCAGGAAACACCCCATCAGAATTCTTTCCACCTCAGGTAGAGCCTGACGTCCCAAAGCCTTATATAACCAACTCAAGTCCAGATCTAGGTATCGGCCTTAAAGCGTCTCATAAGTCAGGTCAATGCTATCATTGACCCGCTCGCGAAGCCGAGCCCCGATACCCATTTCATCCTCTTTGACCTTCTTGTCCAAAAGCGAATACCTCTTCTTCTCGGCGTCCAAGCTATTTTGAAGCTCTTTACACGCCTCATTAATGCTTTGAAGGTGTGTCTGCCCCTCCTCCTTCAGGCTGTCCAGTTCGAACCTCAGAGCCTTGGCCCTCATATTTGCCTTGGACTGGGAAAACTTAGCAGCAGCCACCCTGACCTGAAGCTCTTTTCACTTCTGCGCCAACTTACCAAGGTCGAATTCAAACTTGGTCCTCTCCAACACCAAGTTCTTCTCCGCCTTCTCAACACTTTTCTCTGCCTTAGAGGCTCTAGAGAAGTCATCCATCAGGACGCCATACTGCAGTATGGTCGAGTAGAAAAGCTGAAAAACACCAACATGAGGTTGTCAGAAGAAGTTATAATAGACCTCGTTTATTATGAAAAAATCAAGAAAAAACACTTAACTAACCTAACCATTTTAGATAAAAATTTAATAGTGACTCCTCCGAAAGCCCAAGAATGTCCTCGGAAAATTAGTGGTTGATGCTTTGGACTTGCAGATTGATACAGAGGAGAAGTGTGCAAAGAACTCTCGCTTCCCTGTAGGAAGGTCCTCGGGAAGGAGCTCATATAACCCGACCGACTCCTTGTCTGCCTGGCCAAACATCTTCTTCTTCTTCTTGGCTCTCACCTCAGAAGCCGCAGCTATAACCTTGTGCCTACCTTTTCCCTTATCAGTAAAAGGAGCTGGAGGAGAGGTACGAGGCCTCAGATCATCACACCTTTACCGAGAGCCAAATTAAAGGCATCAATTACTCCCAGGGCTTTAACCGAACCTTTTGAGGTAGCTTTCAGAGGCTGAAGAGCCTTCTCAGCTCTCTTCTCCTTCGCCGATCTTAGTAAGACCTCAAAAGGGTCTGAAGGAGGATTTCTATAAGCCATCTCGCTTGCAGTATTAAGTAAAGATTAGGTATGGCCACTCGAACTCAAAGATAGGTTATCCTAAGATAATTACCTCGTAGAGTGGCCTTCTCCGAGACTAATTAGTCCCTAGATATACAAAAGTTCACGAGACTAAATGAAAGCATCTCATCATTTGAGAGCAAAATGCTCTGGTCAAACGCTTGAGACCTCGCCAATCTCACCCTCTCTCGGTTACGGAGATCTAACGCAAGTTTACCACTCCAGATGACCACTTCTCTAAAAGCTCTCAGCACGTGAGAATAGAGAGTGGAGTTCTAGTTACCCCCATCAAAAAATCACTTCTTCTTCCAGTTCTTGTTGCAAGTAGGGTTACCCATAATAAGGTTCATCTCGCTAAGTCGATTTTGAAGGTAAAACCACCCTAGACTTCTTATTGGGTTCCTTTTCAGTATATACAAGTGTTCGGTTTCCTCAAGAGACGGGGCGAAGTTCGAGATCTGACACCACAGAACTTACAGACCTGACAAGATCCTCCAACTGTTAAAATTCAGTTGGTATAGAGGAATCTTGAAGGAGCAAGAATTTGGGTAAAATAAGGTTTGAGGGGAAGCCTAACACCTATATGGAAGAATTCCTCATTGAAGGCTATCTCACCCACAGGCGGATAGCTTGGAAGTTCATTTACCCCTAGAACTCTAAGTAAACTCCTTCAGGAATTCTATACAACCTAGTATACACTTCTAAGTCTAACTCTGTTATAACAGAGGAAAACTTATCCGCCTCAAACTGTGTTAGGTCTCGCCTCACTAAGATAGGAGAAGCTATAGGGACAATAGTTTATCCTTTGCTAGAGTCGTTTCCTCTAGAAGCCATTTTTTTATTTTTCACAAAAGAAAAAGAGATATTTAAAAGCCATTCTAAGATCATCAACAACTCAGAAAGGTGGGCTTAAAAGCCTTTAAACCTAAGAAAACGTCTACCAATTTCCTTATTTAATCAAGTATGCCGCAAAATCAATCAAAAGTGAATAAAGGGAAGAAAAATATACTTACCATTTATAGTCACTGGAAAGAAAAACTTGAAGTTGATAAGGTTTAAAAACCGAGCTGCTGTTGCTTTGCTACTGTTGAAGCTATTTGCAAAGGAATGTTGACGGCTTAAAGGTAAAGATGAAAGAAGTAAAAAGGTAAAAGACAGAGTATTTAAAGGAGTGGAAGAACCCCAACCGCCGATGCGCGTTACAAATCAAGGGATAGGGTGACACCACGTCAAAATAAGAAGCTGAGGGGATGTTTTTCATTTATGAAAAGGGGGCTGCCATCATTAAGGACAGTTAGATCTCTAGGGCCCCGAGGCGTCGTAAGCCCAGAAGCTAGTCATATTCTGCCACATAATGGAAGCATGCGAGTTTCAAGCTGAGCATTTAAGGGCAGCGAAAAGATACGTCTTTTTGAATGAGTACTTTTATTTTTGTAAAAAAAACCAGTCATTTTTTACTAAAACTAGGAGGTTTGATGTTGGGTATATAGTCCAATATGCCTGAGGCCCATAAGGCTACGAGTCCCGTACAGCCATGTATGGGAAAACTAATAGCATTCCGAGACCAAACATCGCCTAAAAAGAACTATCTGAATAGTAAAAGGCATAAAGTTCTCTCAGAAGCTAACACCTAAGGGAATAAAGAGTTCTCGGGTCGACATCCCAAACCGACACAAAGATCTTAGCCATAAAGGTCTCGATCACAACTTACAAAGGTCTTGATCACAGCTTATAAAGGTCTCAGTCACAGCTTATAAAGGTTTCAATCACAGCTTATAAGGGCCTCGATCAGCTTATAAGGCTCTTAGACGTATTACACTTGAGCTCATCTCGGATGAATAAAGAAGTCTCGAACAAAGATTCCCCGAGACCTCTCGACACTTACGTATTTATGAAGGGCTTATTTCCTTCCTGTATCTTTCCCTAATTATTCTCTAACAATGATTATTGCCAATTAAGATTTCTTACATAATAAGAATCTTAAAAGTAAGTTTCATGTAAAAGGCACGTAATCCCATAAAATCTGGAAGATGATGATTAACTTATAGAATTTCCGTGATTCTCGCACAATAAGATACTTATTTCTAGATTTTATAGGAATTCTACTATAATTGAGAGACATAAACATCTAGAAAATGAAATTAACTACAATTAAGTACGAGGACTGAAACTTTGACAAAAAGAACTACAATTCTCCTAAGCTTTTTCTCTCATTATAAAGTAAAAGTCTAACTTAAGCATCGAAAGGTTTTCGTTAGACAACCGACTTTTTACTCCCTTAACTTTTGATTGTAAATATAGGTCGAAGTTAGTAAACAAGAAGAAGAAGATCGTTACTAATGCACGGAGTCCAATGAAGAATTTTTGCTATATTAATAGTTATTAACTAATGTATGAAAATATATAGAATACATAAGAAATTAAAAAAAAATGAGAGATCCTTGAAATAAAATAGAAATTGAAGGACATATTATTGCTCAAAATTTTTTCCTTAATTTCCATTTTCGGGTTTGTCCCGAATTTGGCCTCTATACAGTAAATAGAAAAAAGAAAAAGTAAACTATTCTGTACATCTGTAACAAATAAAAAATGTATTATCACATATCCTATATCATGTGTATAATATATTTTTTATCTTGATCTTTAATCAATTCTCGTACTTTCCATATGTATCTTTTTTGAACTTAGCAGCTACTAATTTCTAAACTTGATTAATAATTGACTGATCTTCCGTTACTTTTGTTTTGCCGGAATCCGAAAAATCTGCAGTTGCTGCAGGATGATCTTCAGGTTTCACAGAAACATCTGAAGAACGAAGTTCTTGCTGAAGATGATCAGCTAGGCCTGTCCATAGCAGAACCAGAAACACCATTGTTATGGAGAGGAAAACCAGAGCTGCCCAAACCAAGTGAACATATTTCTTCAATGGCTTGCAGTGTTTGTCAAGAATCAAAGAAAATGCTGTCTCCACTGACTGACATTGTACTAGATTTTCCATTTCTGGATACACATTTAGTAGTTTCTGAACTGAGCTTGTGTATGCCTGCACTGTTTTGTATATGTTGTTTGGGATGAACTGTCCATTTCCACAGTCTCCATTGTTGCCATCAGAACATGTAAATACCCTCAGTACCTACAAGAAAGTGGACAGAAAAGCTTAAGCACGGATATAATATAGTTAGATTTGGTAGATAAATCTATGAAGTAGGGGCTCTGTATTGGCACGACACCACCAAAACACAAATTAAGTAACTTGATCGAAAAGGTATGAAAACTTGTATGGGTTTGTGCCAAGCTCGCATGCTAGACATAAAATTGATATACAAAAACAGCAGTGTTATATCATTACCATATGTCCTATATTGTCAACTAAATAAATGAAAATTCACTGAAGTGAGAAAAATAAATTATATAAAACATGTGTCACTAATTATAAAAGATAAAAAATGAATTGGAAGGCAAGGTACGTCACACCATTTAACTGGTTAAATTTTTGAGTTACTACAATCACTACACGGCATGACCAAATTGACCCTTCTACTTGAACAGAAGTATTTTATTTACATGCATCAGCGGTAGATTTTTAACACAGTGAGGAAAAAAAATGTTGGCATACCTCTGGGATGTCTCCAATTCGGATGGTATTTTCAGGGCAGAAATCTGTCAGATATTGGTAATCAGGAGGTCCGGAGAAAGGATTGCAGACACGGGGAATTCCTGGAAATGTTGTTGCTTCCAGGACTGATAAGTTTGCATTCACCTGGAAATATCCACAAGAAGCAAAAACTAATGATCAAACTTCAACAAGAAATTAAATTCTTTATGTAATTGTTTATGGAATTGGATTTTATGCAGCAGAAAATGAAGGTAAAACATTATTATCAATTTTACCTTGTTAACAACATCGTAGACTCCTGCACTGAAATCAGACAGGACATTCTCTGCAGAGAGTAATTCATCACAAGGAAGGATTGAACTCAGGCTGCTGTTATATGGATTTTGTTGGAAATTTTCTATTGCTGTACATGTATCATTTGCGAAACTGAAAATTTTAATATCGATTTTCAGTCATTTGCTCAAAAAAAAGAATGGAAAGGGAAGGGAAGAAAAATAAGTTCAAGAAAAAATGTAATAAGTTATTACTTTTCCAGGAAGAAATAGACCCCAAAGAGAACCCAGCACAGAAATGTCAAGAACCAGCACAATGTGATTAGCCTGTTAAAGGAAGAGATCAATACCATTGAAATTTTGTACTACAAGAATGTTTACTACAAAATGATTCAGTTTACTTACAGATAAAGTGCCTTTCGGAACCTCAAAACTCCAGAAACTGCAGGAAAAAGTGAAAATCATGTTCAAAATGCTAGATGACAATAATCAAAGATTGCTCAGTAGTTAAATGCAAGTATGCAACGCACATAGACACATACCTGATAGAGCAATCAGTGCAACCAGATTCAGGGAAACTGTCACTGTGGTTACAGCATACCTGCAAGAAAAAACATTCAACTTCATTTTCATGCCATGGTTATAAATGTATGCACTATGCAGCAAAAATTTGTATGCAGAAATGTGGAGAGAGAAATTTACACTATCTTAAGTCCCTTATCAATCAGGCGCCTGTTCTTGCTAGCCTGCCTATGTATTTCAGCTGCTTCAGCATCAAGTTTTACGGCTGTGTCGGTAAGGAAGCCAGAAGGGACACTACTTGCATTAGAATCTGCCAAGTTAGTTTCCATCTCTTTCATTGCTACTGTTGTGTTATATATTGTTCCCGATGCTTGATTTGCTGTATCTATGATAATGTCCACCACGGTTTTCGCTCTAGAATTGAACCTTGCGTTTCCTCCCAGAACTAACCCAGATGCAGTTCTGCATAAAATACAAGGATCGTACAATCAAACAATAGTTTGACAATAGATTAAAAGAAAGTAGAAGGAGCAGAAATTACATTGCCAAAATTGTGAAGAATGTAGCTAGGAGAATGGAGCGAAGGTAGCATTGCTTGTTACAATTTTCTCTTTTCTTTGGTTTCCTTCTACTTTTACAGCAGAAAATTTTTGCTAGCTGAAAAGTTCCATATATAATCCCTCCCAAAAGCCACAACAACCCAATTGCGTAGCCATAAATGCCTGTAAATGCAGTTGACTGCAACCCAAAATAAATAAATAAATAAATTTCATAGGTGACTGAAAGAGAAAATTTATTAGAGGAAAAAAAATTAACAATGAGAGGAAGGAGAAGAGAGAATTACACTCCAGTAATGCTTGTTGGTGATGTCAAAACCTCCTCTATATTTTTTCAAATTATTTAAAGGATCTACTCTCACTGTATCATCTTTTTGTCTCATGGGTTCAGAATCATTGTTGTTTGTTTGAAGCAAATTTCTTTTTGAGAAACCTGAAAAACAAAATGAAACAATATTTAGAATACTTTAAAGTACGTTATGTTAGTTGTATATTTAAGGTAAATTTGTCAAATTTAGTGTCGCAAGGATTAGTTTAATTTCCATTTGAGCTTATAGTACTAACACAAACTATGCATATAATTTGGGCCCCCAACTAGTTTCAACCCAATTGCCTAAACCTATGAAAATTGAAACCTAAATGAAGCAATGGGTCGGGTCTGACCGGCTCGGCCCTGACAATAAATAATGAAAGCTCGGTCCGACCTACAATGAGTCCGGATCAAGCCTAAAAATAAGGGCCTGTCACTAGCCAAGTCCAGCCCACAAACCAATTTAACATATTATATATATTATAAATTTATATTTTATAAAAAAAAATATTAAATAATTTTAGTCATTTTATTCATTTATATATCAAATAATTTTAATCACTTTATTTTAAATTAATTTATGTTTATAATATTAATTAAATTATTATTTTTAAAATTTTGAATGATCTCATTAAGGCTTATGTGAACTAGGGCCATATTTTTATACTAGTTCGACCTGTGAACAATATTATCTTGGCCCGCCCTAGCCCGCGAGCCCTCATGAGCTTTATTTTCGAAATGCAGGCTGAGCTATATTTTGTAGTAATTTAAACTCTTCATTTATATTAAACACTTTATATATATATATATATATATAGGTTTTTGTTTTCTTAATTAGAACTTATTGTTTGCTTAAATTTCATAAAAAGTAATTAAGTTTTCATCAAACATCATCCAATAATGCACTATTAAGACAATCCAATAATACATTAATATGAATTACAAGATAGAGTTCTCATTTGATACTAAAATTCTTACCAAATATTTTAACAATCCCCGTGATATGATCAATTGATAAAATTTCTTAAAGTAATACAAGAAATTAGGGATTAATTCAGCGTTCAAACCCAAAATGAAAGAGGTTTTACTTTATTTTTTTGATAATATTAAGAGAACAAAAAGCATTTATAAAATTCTAAAGATTATTGGTAAGAACTGACCTTTCTCGGATAAAGTTTATCTATAATTTTTAATTGGGTAACTCAGTATTAGGTAAACAAACTCTTAAAAGAGAAAGAACGTAAATCTTACCTGGAATGGAATTACTGGATGCAGCTGTTTGTGCTGAAATTTCTGTAAAATTTACTGCAAAAATCATCATCAACAGCATTACGTAGACGGCCAGTTGTTTGGCATTTTGGGAGTCCATATTTTTGACCTGTCAAACAAGCATTAATAATCAATTAATTCACATCCCATTTACAAACCTTCATGGAATTTGACTAAATTTAAGTCATTTTTCAAACTAACCCACTACTAGAAATGCTTTCTGAGAAAGCAGTTTAGTATAGAGGAGAAAAACCTAACCCATCAAACAAATTAACAAGAAAACTGAATCAAGCAGTAACCTAACAAGTTAGAGAGGGAGAGACAACTCTTCTTGGCTTTCGTTTTGAAACTGTTATAAGAGAAACGAAACTACTTCCTTCATCTTAAATATGTTTTTTTTGTTTTTTGGATTTGCTTCAGTGTGAACAGACAAAAGGGTTTACTGTACAATTTGATGCAAAAACTTGTCGAAAAGCAACCTGCTTTCGGTAGAATCAATTCTTTGCAAGCAAAGCACATATTTTCCAACAGAATTTAAGCATCGGAGAGGTTTATATGAATAAAAATAACAGAATAAAAAACTTACTTAAACTTGAAGATGAAAGAAAAACCTATCAATCTCCAATCAGGAAGCTCTTGAAAAGCAGCTTCCTGGAAAGCAATTCTATGCAACTTTGATGATGAATGAGCAGTGCTTTAACTTCTAAACCAAATTTGCATACGAAACAATAAATACAAGATTTTCTTCCTAAACATGCATGAACCCTATTTAAAGAGAAACATGAATATTAAATATATATATATATATATATATATAATCTAGAAGCTGTGACTCTTTGATTTCAATATTAAAATTCAAAATCTTTCTCGACTTTTACAGGTTAATCTCAACAAGGAAAGCCAAGTCAAGAACTTCAACAGAAACACATCTAGAATTTCAAGTAAGTCTTGTCTTACATATAATAACTTAAAACTTCTAAACAGTCATTAAAAAAAGCACTTTCACGTTAAATTTTTAATCCACTTTGTATTGTTAATGGATTAGTAGGAAATTTATGAAAATAAAATATGATTCCAACCAAAATTCTCACAGTTTCTGTCCCTCCAAAAGTCAGAGAAAACAACCAAGTTGCTCTTTGATCAAATTACCTATCCTTTTGGTCAAGGATATGGTCGTCATATTATTTTATTAATTTATCCTAAATTTATGAATTTTCGCAAATTATATATATAATACAAAGCTGCCTTCAACTTTTTTTCTTCTTTTTCAATCTATTTTCTTCTTCTTTTTTGTCAGAAAAGCATGGTCAAGAAAATACAGCAAATTATAGGAGTTGGTGTAAATACTTTTGGGTATTTTTTTATAAAATATTTACTTAAATTTTTTTTTTTTGAAAAAATTTTATCACACCCCTAATCTTGTTGTGCCAAAAGTACACACCAATCCCTTTTTCAAAATTGGTGTGAGGAGAATTTGTCAATTAAAGAATATAATTTTAAAATTTTAAAATATTTTTTACATTATTTATCATCTAATTTATAAAATATTGTACTTATATTGATAAAAATATTAATATTTATATATAAATTCATTCGTAAAAATTGTTGTCTCAATGTTATATAGTTATCACATGTTTTATATTATAAACTGATGTTCATGCTTATATATAATGATGTGTAACTATTATATTATTGTCATTATGTCTTACATTTTTATCCATACAAATTGATGTGCAAGTATTATATTAATATCACATGTCTCATATTTCAAGCCGATAAGTTGTCATATCTTACATTTTCAAAATAAATAAATAAATAAATTATATGCAATATATGACAATAATATATCACCGATATATCAAATTGTACCGATAGAATTTGTAAAAGAGTTGGTATCTCTAATGTAATGGAAATGTATAGGCATAAGTTTAAATACATAAAATTGAATCTTCCAAGGTGTGTTGGAAAAGAATAAAGATGTTAGATATGGTGGCTGCAAATAAGTTTATTAACTTATTTATTTTTGACTATAGGTAGCAAAGTGGTGATTGAAGTTGAAAATTATGAACTTAATACAATTCATAGTTCTATTGTTTGATCAAGGACGAAGGAAAACTTTATAACTAACTAAAAATCAATGATAATAATTAATAAATTCATAGACACCAACTTATATTAAATGAAAATTGTGGGTTTAATTAGATGGTCCTAATCATTATTCACCTACACGCACAAACATAATATATATAATATGTTGAAGAGAATTATTACTCTACTAATTAATTACTTCAAAAAAAACAAAATTAAATAATGATAATTATACTCAATTCCTAAAGTGAATTGTAGGTAGAGATATAATCTTGGAAATTACTAATATAATTGCTTTCTAAATACATTGAAAAGTGAAAAACAATTCTTTTTTGTAAACGGAAAAATAATTCTCACCATTAACTAAATACTATTTTTTAAACATACTTACCGAATGCGTTTTGTATTATTATTTTAATTAAATACTTTATTTTGTATTAAATTTGTGTTAAAAAAATAAAAGATAGCCCTATCAAAAAATGAGTAATAAACAATCTTTACACTTTTAATTTTTTTTCTTTTACTGAAAATAATTTATAATGTAACTTAACGTTGAATACAAATATTTAAATGAATTTATATAATATTAATTTTAAAAATGCGGTTTTATATTTTATCTATGGTATGTTTGCAATATAAAGTTTATATATTTATCTACAAGAGTATAATATGTCAAATAATTTATTTTCTAGATATTTATACACAAATATAATGAATGAAACATACATATTTTATTTAAATTTATATATTCAGATTTATTTAGACTTTATATATATATATATAAATATATATTATTGTCATATAAATCAAATAAGTTAGGTAAAAATCACACAAGAACTTATTTGATTTTTTGATGTGAAAATGAAATATTGGTAAAATCAAAAGAAAAAATAAAGGAAGTATAATTATTGTACAAGCAACATTATTAAATTCCAAATGACAAGGAAGAAAGTATAAACATGAGATGGGAAACATTTATGGCCCACGACCAAGAAATTTTGTGTTGAATTCAATGCTTTCTTTTTTGGTCAAATTCTTCTGATCAAACGGCTGCGCATCCTTTTTCATATTGATGCACATTTTCATTATGAGTAGAATTGACAAATAAAGAGAAACATAATTATGTTGTGATGATGTAAAATTTCACTAACCATGTCATGATAGTACAATAACAGTGCACTCCATTCATAAATTGTTCATCTCAATGTTTTATTTTACAACTTTATATTGTAATAGTTTAAATACAAATTTTTATATAAATTTATTCACACAAATTGATACAATAATATTATATTATTATTACATATCTTAAATTTTTACGAAAATTAATAAAAAAAATTATAAGAATAAAAAAACTATTATATTAAACATTAACAATAATATAATTTTATCATATAATTTTATGCAATTTGTATCCTTAGTATTATTGACAAGATATATATATTCACAAAATGGTACTATGTATGTATATACAAATTTCCTCTCTTTTACTGATGTCAATATTCTTTAAAACTCTTAACAAAACCTTGGAGCTAGTTAAAGAACAAATTTATTAAAAATTCATAACCAATGCACCATATTGATTCGAATTATTGGGAAAATGCAAATGCTCATACGAACTGAAATCTCATTAACAACAAATATATTGTAAGGCTATATACATGTAAATTTATTTACAAGAAAATAAAATAAATAATATTGGTACTAAATGCTAATGGACTCAACTAGTAACATACATCTCTTAAAGTAGATTTACATTTATGTATTAAGAGAAAAAAAGATTGAGATTGAGAATCAAATCATGGATTTGATATCATAACTGGCTGTTACACCCGAAAAATGCCCAGCTGATAGAGTAGGTTAGTAGAGAAATTAAAGCAATAATAGCAAAAACATAAACAGAAAATAAATACACACCAAAATAATATTAAGCACTGATTATTACTCTTTAGTTCCTACTCTCTTTACATAAAAATCTAATTCAAAATCTACTGCACAAACTACTTCATAAAATTTCAACTATATGGACTATGATACGAATGGAAATAAAACAAGGTATAGAGAAATGGTCAGTTCAATCCGAGAAAAGAACCGTCAACTTGTTGCCATTTGCCCGTTGTTTAAACAACTCCGTGGTTGGAATTCCGTGATCACATCGGAAACTTGTCAGGTCCGGTTTGAAATATCAGGGCAGATTCATGAATGCCTTTGAATGTTCAGCAGAGGAAGGATGGTGTTAGCTAGCTCTTCATTCACCTTCACTGGCAGAGGTGGCATGTGCCTCATTATGTCTTGCGGGTTATTCAAGCTGTGCAACGGAGGGGGAATCAAATTACTTGTAAGGAAAAAAGAAAAGATAATTCGGCTTAAAAATAAATAGTAGCAAAATGAACAAAACAAAGAAAAAGTTATAGCGCTGATAATAAAAGAATCTGCAGAAAAATTGGCATCAGCAACTAAGTTAATGGGCTAGAACTTCCTACTTTCTACGGTCAATATTTAATTTCAGTTGCATATTGAGGCTTTAAAATATAATTTCATTTTTGCCAAGTCATACATAACATAAAAGCAAGGAACAATACTGTATTTAAACACTTATATAAGTTATAATAAAACAGTAATAGATAAAGCAAGGCAAACATACTCATTTAATATCCGGAGAAGATTATTGCGAGTTTGACATAAGAGACTGATATTGTCCTGAATCTGAAAAGAAAAAAGGTTAAGAAAGTAAGCTCGGTGATGACCATCATCACCGAACAAAGCCTATAAAACAAAATGACTTGTTAGAATGTCTCCAAACAGCCGAAATGCTACTTCCAATGATATATGTTAAAAATGAGTAGGTGTTTCAAACTAAACTTACTATCCAGTAGTTCTTTGCTTTAAAGCATAGCAAATTTATATACAAAGAAAATAATAAAGTATTCCTAAAATAGTACAAGTGCCATTGTACAAGAGTACAAGAACAACGCTAATTAAACAAAAACAGTTCCAAAATCTCATGACAAATGATTTCAATATCTTTACTTTTATTGACAAACGATTAACATCATCCAACGAATATAAATGATTTCATTATAATGAAATTTTGTGTGCGTTTTTTTATTTTTTATTTGGTTCAAGTCTTGAACAAGATTATCATGCTAGAACATTACAGGCATCTAATCAAGAACTGCCCTTGAATTTCATATCCTTCTACATTATGTTTGGATGGTTAAGAGTGATTCCTAAGACAGAATGAGCATCCAGGAGACGTGACTGATAATAATATTCTTTAAGATATGCCAAACATGTAAAAATCAAGTGTTATATAACACCAAATCCACATTACTTTCCACAGAAGTAGATGAACTATGATCAAGATCTTTCGGACAGGAGGTGATATTCATCATAAATGTATACAAGACAAGTACGGGCAAAAAGCATTTGCATTTATAATGCTCTTTAAACTAAACTTATAGCCGGATTAAAGTGAAATCAATATGTCAACATATGCACTTAACCTGCAAGGATGCAAGGTTTGCAGAAATTTGATTGAAGGTGTGTGCATTCTTCTCGAGAATCTCTCCCATTGCGCCACCAATGGCTGCAAACACCACAAAGAAGATTTCCAACATTACATATCCATAAATATTTCATCAGATATTATACCCGACAAAGAAAAAAAAAAGGAGACCATACTAATTGAGGAAATAATGTTTCATTTTGCAAAGGAAATAATCTCCCAAGCAGAAAACATATCACAAAGTACAATCAAATGTCAACTATAAACAAAGGAGTAGCTGCTAGTTGATTCAACTGGTAAAACCTTTTAGTGTGATACAAGTGGTCTAGGGTTCAAATCTCGCTCATACTGGGGTTAGGGAGGAGTTTCATTTATTTCTTTTAACATTTTGGAAAAAAAAAAAAACAAATATAAACAAATGAAAAATCTTTACTTGCCCCTTTCAAATTATTGGTTACAAATACTTGAAATACTTTGTTGTCATTAAATTAGAAAAGCTAATGTGCCCCTGCACCACCAAACATAGCGGTGAAAACACTTTCCACACAACTCTTATATTATTTGAACAAATTCATCAAGATGAAGGTACCCAATTTGTAACACACCCAATTATAATCAGAACCAGAAAAATACTCTGTTTTCTTCCCCTACCAAGAGAAACCATGTATGGTACATCTACAAACACACCAATCCAAGCATTGTCTCAATTTAGGTCCAAGCTAAACTTAATGTTCATGAATATCAGAAGTATTCTTCCCAAAAATATAAAACCCTGTCCAAAACGTGTTCTTAATCTTGGCCCCACCCAAGCAAATTTAGAGAAAAAAAATGACACAAATTTATCCCTCATTACAAACAAGAGTCCTTACCAGACAGGTAGTTCGTATCCAATAGCCCTCTGACCAAGTAATCTAATGGATATCCACCATTTCATCTATTCATGCATACTTTACTAACCTTAGCCTTCCTATTATTTGAATTTCCAAAAACGATAGCAGACCTAATTTCTTGAAATAATGAAGCAAAGAGGTGTAACTTCCACCATGTCAACCACCCATATCCTCAAGCTCATATGCTTCATTACAATAAGAAATTCTCTCTCTCTTCTCAGACCAAAGCAAATTCAAGATCAAAGCATAGATTTAGCTTTAATTAACTTTAAAAATATGCTCAAGTTGTGTCTATCAAATCCAGACAAGGATGAATCTACTTAATTATTAAACCATAATAGTACACAAGTTCTGTAGCATTCAAGTTCCGCCAAAAGAAAAAGGGTGAAACAGCAGAATAAGATGATCTAGATTGAAAATCAGCCTATTTTAATTGCATAGATATCCCTCTATTCGATATGCAATTCATTTGCCTAAGCAAAACTTAGCCATAAACTCATAAATTGCTTATATCCATTTTGAAATATGTTGAAGTGAAAACATAAAAAAAAAAAAAAATCATCAAAAAGTGACAGCATCATCAGGATGAATGCTGCACCATTCTCTTATGAGCTTAAACAATGAGATCTAGACTCATCTAATATTAGTAGAACTTCTAATTTCAAATTGTTAGTGAAAAATATCAAGACAAAAAGGGAAGCTGATCAAATAATAAAATTTAGTCAAAGAAAGAAGGGGAAAAAAAACCAGGAAGCTTAGGAGATGAAAGACAAGTACAAGAAAGGAAAAGCATTGTGTTTCTATATCTCAAGAATAATTAAGAGCTATGAAACAGATTAGAAGATATGTAAGAAAGCTAACCTCTGTACGAAATGTAATCATCATAGTCTGTTGGAATAATTGTTGACGCGTATGGAAGAACATTGGGCCGAGCTACAAAGTGGGCTGGCTTTACGGAAGGATCAATAATTCTTTCCTAGGAATCAAAATCAGAAAATGTTCCCTAAGCACCAATGAATCTATAAATCACAATAACAATTTTAAACTATTTATATGAAAATTTATTGTATCAACCCTAAATTCCTCCACATCAAGCATACAGTCATGAATTAACATGTTTCAGAATAATTTCTTCTAAATTAAATGTTATCACCTCACAATCTTTGGTTAAAGCATGGTATCAATTCGATACAAATGCAACCAGAGAAAAAGACCATTAAATTGATGCACATGCAAATAAAGCATTAGAAATTAATGCATCAAACATCGTTTTAAGGGTCTATAGCAGTGAAAATTGACAACTGGAATTGCCTTGGGTGAGGTACGGGATTTGCCAGACTAGCAAGAGGTATTTGAGAAAATAAGTGACAGCAGAATTTCCATCAGTATAATGTTTCAACGTTATTTCATAAGGACATTTTATGGAGAATACCTTAATATCCTAAATTTTTTTGTTGTACGTAAAGACCTCTACATAAACAATTAATATACGGCCATCCAATTCATCAAGTAAGCATTCATCTTGTAACGTCTAATTAAAATATACCGAAGTGTGTAGTTTTCCAGTGTGATCAATCATCATTTTAACTTAAAACTTCTGACAGAACAAAAAAGTAATACGTGATTTAAAAAAATTCAAAGCCAACGGGTATAGAGTACCAAGCAATAGATACTGGCTCAGATGCAATTATGCCACATTGATTCCCTGGCATAATATGACATCTTTCCTCCATGTTTTAACCCTCATAATGGTGCATCACCATACCATAGAAGTTCAAATATCATATCATGTGTGTGATTGTGCATGACCTTGAATTTGCTTTACTACTTTTTATTAATTACAATAATTGTAAGATAATCACACCAATTCTAGTAACAACAAACTTTGAATAAGAATCAGATCCAAGATTCTTGTAGACAAATCAATTTCCATTCAACATTCCTACCATGAAACAAGTTAATTATCTACCATATTTTAATGAAACGGAAATAAATTGCACATAATGAACAACAAACACTCTTTAGGAAATTTTTAAATGGGGAGATTATCCTAATATTTGTCTTTTTATCGATTTTAACATGTTAGAGATCATCTAACATTATTTAACAGTATAATTATCGGTTATAGTTAGGTTTGTAGGCTACCTTGATAATTTCAGGGCTCTAATTACTATAAGATTTTTATTTGTTGGCCCACCATTCAATTAGCCAAATAATTAAGCCTACTTTATTATTTTGAAACAATATTCAGCAGTAGAAATGTATCTGAAATGTTTATTTAAAAAAAAAAAAAAAATTGCTCATGGTAATGAACTATAGTATCAGATTTTAAAATTTAAATGATTGTTACATACACTATATCCAAACCCAAGGATTTTGCATATTTTCAATAGTAACATTTTATTTCAACAAATAGAATTGAACTACATATTCATCTCTTGCTGATGACAACTTCAAGTCATAGAATTAAAGGCTATATTGTTTTTTTTCTGTTCAGAAATTCCTCGACCTTTCTATGTTCACCAAGTTCTAAATTGTGTATCCTACAACCTTGGCAGTCAGGAAACTCGAGGTATTGAACTATCCAAAGTAGGTAGCGCTAAGGGGTTTTGATATGGAAGACAAATTTCCACCAAACAAAAATATTGCAATTATTAAGACGTAAATTCACGTTCAATGCACATCTCCTAGTAACTAGATCCGATAAAATCAAGGCTTTCATCAACTGCTCATGGTAATATCCAATACTTGGTAGGGATGGAGAGATAATTTTATTCTTTAATTAACTTTTGCAAATGCATATAAACTGATGTATATAGTATGCATTTTACCAACCACGCACATATATGAATCTCAAATAGTCCTAACATGATTATCAAAATTTACTGATCAACAAAAACACAACTAGAAAAGGAAATCATAATAAATAATGCTAGATTATACCTTTTTATCTTTGCTCCTCCTTGATAACTCTTCCTTCCTTCTCTTGTTATTTTCTTTCTTCTGAACAAAGAAATGAATTACTTAGAACACTTGAACCACAACATCAAACAACATTAATTTATATCTCATCCAGCCATTATATAGATATAATTTTCAACCCTGCATGCTTAAAAGATATTCTAAATAACCATTCTAATAGGATAACCAGAAGCATGGACTGCAGCCCAACAATTTCAAACCTATCTTATTTGGCTAACATGCTTAAAGCCACTCAACTGAAAAAAAAATATTTGACTGGTTATCTAAAACACAATTAGCAGGTCACAACCAATGATTTATTTTGAAAAGGTCAAATATACAGAAAAAAAAAGTGAGAAAAATAGGTCTTACGGTCATCCATCTGCATCGCATTGCTACATCGCGCACTGTTTTACTTGGTAGACTCACAGCTATCTTTGCATAACGAGTTACAGTTTTTTCTGTTCCATGTCTGCAGGGAAATAATGGCCACCTCAACTAGATAAATTACTCATGAACGAAACAAAATCAACGCAGAAATTAAATTTAGACCAAAGTTAAATTTAAATGAAGAACCAAAAGGATGACAATCCAAGCAACTAAAATAGTTTTAAACCAGGGTTTCAGCATAAATTTTGATAACAACTTCTATCAAAAACAATGTCTGGGAATTTTGAAAGTTTTTAGGTTATAGTTGGTCAGCATATTAAAATATTGAAAAGTTATAAATGGAATTGAACTGAATCTTTTAAAAATATTCCAAAACTTTAAAGCCTAATAACTAGATGTGTCTGCTGTTAAGGGCCCAACAATAAAATTTAAGCTCTAACACTCCCACTGCACTTGCACATGAACCAAACTTAACCAAAGCAAATTTAATGACAAACAAAAACACAGCTTATTGTAGTTTAATTAATTAACAATGAGAGAATTCGAACACAAAATCACTTGGTCAAACAAACTATGATACGATATTGAGTTACCACTTGACTTAAAAGCTTAAACTATTAGGTTAGGGCCTAACAATAGAATTAGGGCTAACATCTGCCACATTATTTACAAAACAGAGTAAATGAACAAAAATAAAAAGCTTAAGATGATAGGAAAATCCCTCTCTCTCTCTCTCCCAATTCAACATCCATATCTACAGATCGCCTTATGTTTGTTGAGAATTCGTCAATCCCAAAAGCTTAAGATGATAGGTAAAGATCCAAAATTTAAGCTCTAACATACTCCCTCACATAAGACTGAATTTAATCAACAAGCTAGCCACAGAGATAAACCACAAATACAAACACAAATGCAAACACAAACACGTGTTATTATTTAATGAATATGTAATGGAATACAAACACAAAACCTCTTGGTAGAACTGGCTATGAAACTATGTTGAGTAACCACTAATAAGTTGATTGTCATTTGCCAAATTATCTCACAGTTCAATTGTATAATGAAAGGAAAAATTATGTTAAAAAAACCAGTTAAGAAAAAATTACCTAAAGGTTATCTTACAGGCATGTGCACATGTAATCAAGTTGCAATTTACTTATAACAGTACCCTGCTTAAACAATATAATTAATACATAGATCAACAACTTCTTCAAGTAAAGAAAGAATGAGACTATAAGTAATATAAGCCAAGATTAGTTAAATACACCCATAAAATGTTATAAGTGCAGAGGGACAAAAAACTAGATAAAAAAGAAAATCAATAAAGAGGATGTCTGACTCCTCCTGCTAAAAAGGGAAGCACTTGTATACATTTTTACAGCCTCCTTCAGTTCATAAAATAGCGTTTACACATTTAGCGACCATCACAACTAAAGTCGGTGAAAGATTATAAGGATACAATTTTGGTTGGGCAAGATATGAAATCTCTTACTAATAGTGTTTATGGAAACAGAAGCCAGTCACCCTAGATTTTGAGAACAAAGAAACTTGTGTTCCTCAAAATCTTAGACCACTCGGGGGCCTCTCAATTTATTCTATAGCATAGTTTGGAACAAGATAATATTAGGTAGATGCTTAACACAATAAAAGTATTTTTCCAATATATTCAACCACCTTATGTGACTTTTATAGCTGGCTACTCAGTACTTATAAGATCGACAGGGCAAAAAAGAGGTAAGAAAAAAACAAGAAATATAGAGATAGAAAGGAAGCAAAACATAAATATGTAAAAAAGAAATCTTGCTCTTCTCTCACTCTCTTGATGAGGTACTTAAGACAGATAATTTGATTATGCTTCGGCTTCTTTATCTTTTCATGTTCTGAAGTTGATCAAAATACATACACAAACTAAGAAGAAAATATCCCACACCAGCCAAGAGGAATGTGGAAAGTCATAAAAATTAGATAAAATAAATCTTATCTATTTCTTGGTTCATTGGAAGTTTCCATACTAAATTTTCTAACTTATTGTTGAGTTGATACTGAACCTGCAATGTCACCAAAAACTCAAATTTCCAAAAAGAAGAAAATGTCCCAAGAATTAAATTTCTTGTTGAATTGTGAAAATCCAAATCTACTCATTAAACAAAAATCAGAGTTATTACTCACAAGCAAACTCCTTGTCAGACCCACAAGAAATAAATAAATAAAACTCAAGAACAAAACAAGCAAACAAACTATCAATAAACCAAGAAGTAAAGAACACTTCGCAGCCACAACACGCCAAGAGCTAACCAAGAACTCAGAAATTCAACCAAAATTCACAAAACTCAGTCCACCTTCAACAAAGAAGGTAAGAAATACTCAATAACAGCTCAAAACTCAAGCAAAAATAAATAAATAATCAAACCCATCAATAGCTGAAAATTTGACAACGATGTACAAAACCCAATTGAACCCAACTCCCAAATCCCTCAGATAATTTATAAAAATACTCACTGTAGAAGCCCATCTTCAAGAATTGCTTGCTCTTCTGTAGTCCAGTCCGAAGAGATTCCCGGGTTATGCTTCAGAATTGTATTCCATCTGTCAGCTAACATCACCGAATTGCCGTTACTCTGGTTCGCCGCCGCATTGAAAGAAGAAGAAGGATGGCCCTGTTCTTGATGATTACCAGATGAATTTGCCATGCTTACTCAAATTTTCAAACGCTTTCTTCAACAAATTCTAGTTTATATTCCAACGAAGAGAATAAAACGAAATCAAGACTTCCCGCCAGAAGAGAGAAGATTTAGACGAATTGATTCTGAAACTAAATAGTTGGAAGGAAGCTTCGATGAACTGATCTTAACAAATCAATGATTTCATTAAATGAAGAATTTATATGTGCCCACAAAAGAAAAAAGAGAAAAAAAAAATCTTTTTTAAAGTTAATAAAAATATAAACAGTGTGTGAATTTATATGTATGGAGATTAGCAGAGCAGAGCAAGACAAGTGGAAGAAGAGAATGCCAATGGGAATCGTCAATACTCAATAGAAAGAGACCTGTACGGTACACAAAATGAAGAGAGAATTTGAAGCCTTCAAGGAGTGATCAAATCATGTGTATTTCTTTATTCTTGTTTTATTTTATTTATTTATAACAGGGAAATAATATTAGGGTCTTTAATGTTTATTAATTACAATTACGAAAAGTATTTGTATATTTGTATCAAATAAGTCCTTTTCTTCTCTCAAAATAACCCAATTATGCTTATAATATTAAATTTTAAATTTTAAATCTTCTCTATGCTGATATAATATAACCTTAAATTAAATAGTATTTTAGGGTTTGTTTAATGTACTATTTGAAAACAAGTTTTTGGATATAATATCCAAATTTTGTTTTCAATTAGCGGTTTGAGAATATATATTTGATATAATATTTAAAAATAAAATTTTTGTTAATTATTTAATGGACATATACTCATTTTTAGGAAAATTATAAATATAAAATAAAATTAATCAATAATTATGAACCTAATTTTGTCTTCATGAAAATACAATTGATAAAAATTCTTTTGATTTAAAAAATAATAATTTTTAACTTTAAGAAAAACTCTAAAAAAAAAAATTATTGAATTTTTTTAATACCATTTTAAAAAATAAAGTTACCAATTTGAAACACAAACAATCCTAAAGAAAGATACAAGGATTCTATTATTTGACTTTAATGAGAAATATCATTAAATGATTATTTTTTTTTATAAAAAAAAATCTTTTTAAAAGAATAGAAAAGAAATAACCTATTTAGAGTAATTTTTTTGGAGCCCAAAGGTGCTATTATTTACAAATTAATGAGTTTTATTAAAAGAAATAATCCTTAATTTAGGAATCTTGAATTTTATAACTTGATTTTATGCAACAATAATAAAAAGCCCGCTCGTTTTTTTGCCAAACTATTTTCATTTTTTTTCGTTCTTTATCTATTTTTCACATTTATTTCTCATTATTTTATTCAATATTCATTATATTTTTTTATTTTCTAATCATTTAAAAAACAAAGAAATCAAATATATAACCATAAATCATTGCCATTAAATATGTTATCAATATTAATAAAACTAAGTATGTAATTAACAGTAAATTCATATATTAATTTTCTCTAATATTTAAATTTTATTTTTATCTATTTTTTATAAACATTAAACAATTTTTATGAAAATATAAAGACTAGTCCTTAGAAAAAAGAATAATAAGATATAAAAACTACAAAAATAAAACATTTAAAAGATAAATTTTCACTAGTTTATTTCATGCATAATACATGCTTCAAGAGCATAGAAATGCTATGTTTTGTAGAGTAGATGAGTCAATCATGATTTTGTGAGAAAGAAAAAATAATTTAGACTAATTTGTTCAATAAATCAACAAAATGTATAAATAAATTTATAGCCATCATTTTAAATGTAGAATAGTCACAATTAATTTGTAAAATAAATTGATCAATACCCCCCACAATCAAAAATTAATTTGATTCTTAAGATCCTAAATGATATTCTATATTCAATAATTCAAACCCATTATACTTTGTTATTTTAATAATTTAGCTTTGCAAACTTGGGAATAATATATAAAAAATTTTCCCTAATTATTATAATGTTTATTTTCCAACCAATTTGAATAAATACAAATATGTATATATATATATATATATATGACAATATCATGTTATGAGATTTAATATAATCTTTGAAAACTTTATTATAAAATTATTATTTTGAATTCAATGTACATTATCGAGTCTTGACATCAAATTACTGAAAAGGACTGCATTGCATAGTACAACAATTATTGAATGGATTTTAGTAGTTGATTAATTTATTAAATATATATAAATTGGCGGTGCTTACATTTTCATGTCACTTTCTGAGCATTTTATGTTATAATTATTTGAAAGACTGGTTTGGTTCAATGTTTTGACCTATCATCTCTTCCACTTCCATTGACTTATGAAAAAAGTTAAGCAAAATTTGGACATTATTTTTATTTTCTTTTAACTTATTAATTATTTTTTAATAATTAATTTATTTTCAAAATATAAAATATCTAACTATTAGCCCTAAGCTTGTGAAAATATTTAGATTTTAAATAAAATTATTTTTACTTTTGTGACTGATATTGACATCATTAATTGAAGATTTATGATTGCCAGTTAAAATTTAAAAAAAAAAAAAAAAGCAATAATCACACTAAATTGTGAAAAAAAAAATGTTTTCAAAGTGTTTTTTATATTTATAATTATTATCAAAATGATATTATAAATAATTATTTTCTCTATAAAAAATATTATTTTTTATTTTTAAACAAAAACTCTATTTCTTCGTATAATAGGAGTTGACTGTAAATTTTCATATTAGTTTTCCTCTAATATGTTAAAACTATTATTTTGTTAAAAATAAAATATTAAGAGAATTTGATGATATAGTACATTAGAGTAAAAGGAAATTTTAAATAATTTCAAGTAGAAGATGTTTAATAGAAAATTTAAAAATAAAAATAAAAATAAAAATTTTAATTGATTCCTTTCATGCATATTGTAGATTTCAATTTCAAGAACACAAAAATAATAAAATATTTATAATTATAAATTATATAGTTAAATGATACTTCCTAACAATAACATATTACCCAATTTGATCTTTTTAGTAATAAAAAAAATTGAAATTAATTGTTAATTCAATGAAAAGTTTTGTACAGTATTGACATCAATTTCCTAAAAGAGACTGAAAAGTTCAGCAATAATTGAATTAATTTGGATTACTTGAAGACATATGATTGATAAGGAGTATTAATTTATTTGATTTTCATTAGCCAGCTTACATTTATTTGTCCCTTTCCATGGTTCATATTATTGTCATTGTACTTTTTAATTATTTCTAACACTTCTTTCTTAAATATTTGGCCTACCATCTATTTTATTTCAATTTTTCATATAAAATTTTAAACATATTATTTTTTTTATTATCAAATAATATCAACTTACTACCTAATGTTCGGCTTAATATCAAATAACGATAACATTTTTTAAAAAGTGCCATTTGAAGTTTCAAAAGGTTTTACATAACTACACTTTGTTAGCATTGTTAAACAAATTTTAAAGGTGAAGGTAAACACTTCATTTATCTATCAATCTTAATAAAAATACAAAGATAAATATTAATCAACTACCTAATCTTTTACTTAATATCACATAGTTACAAAATCCTTTAAAACGTAGCACTTAACTATACAAATTTGCAAAAGGCACCATATAACCATTCTTTTATCTTTTCCCTTCAATAATGACTACGTGATTGATCTTCTCTCACAACTTTTATTTTGCTTTTTCTTTTGTCCCTTTAAACTTTGTCCTTTTATATAAATTTAAATGATTGGTAATTGGTACAATTGCACTTCTTTTCCTATTGCTAGTGCCCTTTTACATCAACATTGTCAAGTAGTGGGTGACTTTTTCATTTATGGCAATTATTAACAAATCTTATTATTTTGAATTTAATTTACACTAAATTAAATTCCAATAATTAATAATTAATTGTTGATATAAAAAATAAAGGATATTTTCAAGTTACTGTATTTTTATTTAATTTAAAAATTACAACTAATAAATATTTAATAAAATATTATTTTTATTTTACTTTTAATGTTAAACGTTTCTTTTTTTTGCTGTTCGTACTTAATATTCAATAATTTTAATTTTAGGGACAAAATCTCAATATCAAACATAATCAACATGTTAAAATTGAGAAGAAATTTGATTTATATTTATTATTATATCTTATTTTGTGCAATTTAAATAAATTATAATCATAATATTAATAATAATTATGCAATGTGATAATATATAATTATCATGAGAGTGGAATATTTGAAAGTAATAATATTGGTGGGGGTGGCATTGAGCATAAAGGTAATCAAATGGGGGCTAAGATTCTCAATCAACCAAAAAGAAACAAGAAAATAATAATAATTCTAGGAATCAAATAATTCCAAATATTCTAAAGATTCAATTCTACAACTTCAGCTTCAAAACAAAGCAAACTCATGTCATGCTTCACTTGGTATTTATGCAAAACCCAGATGCAGAAATTATGAGTCAATGTTTGCACATTAATGTTTTATTATTATTATTATTAACACCAGGTGAATGTATATTTGAAGGAACAAAAACATTTAATTTTCAGTTTGACATATTAACAAACAGAGCAAAAGCTTTAGGAGAATAGTTAATTTACTCACTTCTCCATCAAATTTGTGAAGTAAAATTCTAATTTTTTGTTCGTATTTTTATTTTTATTTTAACTGAACACAACATTTTCATTTATATATTTTAAAAATATTAATTTTTTAATTTAGTTCTAAAAATTATATAATTTATTAATTATTTGTAACGGTATGATATTGTCAAATCACTAATTTGTACAAAATTATTTCACAAATTATAAATGAAGAATAAATTTATTGTAAAAATATATATATATATATATATACACACATATATATATATGCGCAAAGTGTAAATTTTTTTTTTGAGAGAAATTCAAGAATATATTTGTATAAAACGCTCTCATATAAAATTTTAATTTTTATTAACATTTTATTAAATAAGTTCTTATCGTTAGCCAATAATTATAAGATTTATATTAATTAAATTTTCTTTTGTTTTTTCACTCCCTTCAACACATATTAACAAAAAAATCATTTTAACCAATCAATTAGAGCCGATTTGATTTGGTTTTTTCAACCCACCTTTAGATAAAATCCTCTTATTTTTACTATTAGATTTCTAGTTCAAATAGTTGACTCTAATCCAATGAAATTAATTTGTAATGGGCCTGGCCCACTATAAGCGTGCCATTGGATCCCTTCAGCCTTGCCTAAAAGTCTAAACTACCACTAAAATTACCTATGTTCAACTAAATTATGAAATGGAAGGAAATTTAATCCATTAGTGATTAAGGATTTGTTAGATATTAAATTTTGTTTTTGTTTTAATCATTTATTTGGTATTAAGTTGTGACGGTTTTTAAGTCACGTTTATTATCATATCTAAGTATTAGATGTCAATAAAAAAAAAAAGAGTAAATTTTACTAAAAATTAGTATTATCAAATATTTTCTTAATTTTATTTTTAAAACACAATAGAATCACGATAATTTCAAACAAAATTTGTCATAAATATTATGTGAAAATAAAATTATAAATCAAGAAATTTAAAAAAAAAATAAAATTTATGGTATGAAAATTATTCATCATAAAGATAAGATTTTGAATTATAGCTCAAGCTCTAAAAGCATATCTTAAATTATGACTAAAATTATTAACATACACAGAGTGTTAGTTGATTTGATTGATAAAATATGTTATTTGTGTACAAATATTTTGAAATCAAATATCGCTACACACCTGGGCAAGAATGTTCACATGTATACTAAAATAAATATAAATGATAAAAAATGAAGTTAATAACATAAAAAAAAATGTAATATTACAAAATTCATTAATTAAAGAATGAGTTAGATTGATAAATTACTACGAAAGTAATACAAATTTATTACCTAGTTGATAAATGACAAATTATTGGGACGATAAAATTTAAAATATTACTTAAAAATGCAATATTATTGTAAAAAAAAAAAAGATTGCCATTCCTTCAATTGCCTTGCACTGTCAATTTAAACTTTGAAAACATTGACCAAATATTATATAATTGTACGGTGCGTATGCATATATACTTATAAATTAATTTTGTAGAAACGAATTGAAGGGCAACAAGAGGGATATGGTCCGTAGTCAATGAAAAGGCAACTTAATTTATACTCTCTAATAAATCTCGAGGTCTGTCAACATTTACGATTACTTGCATTTATTGATTTCGTGCTGAATGTCTTAAGCTTTACCATTAATTTAGCCCCCCCCTTTTTTTTTTTAATTAACAAGCTAACCCACAATTTTCCATTTGCTTTACAGTTGCAATTTGGCAAGTTGCAATTAATTAATTAATTAACTAATTTATAATGAATGAGGAAATTAATTAATGACTATGATTTTAAAATTTAAATTTAAATTTGTGTAATTCAAGGATGATTTTGCTTCGCATTAAGATGATTTGAGGTATTTCAAGAAATCAACACTAAATTAAACTTAAATTTTAAATTATTTTAAAATAAAATTATTATTTACTAAAAATAGTTGATCTGTGCTAGTTGATCCAATTAGTAAATTACTTTTATGCATATTATTTTAAACAGTTAAAATTGATTTGTAGTTATGATAGTCGGTTTCATAGCTCCTAAACAACCTCAAGATAACATCGATTTGATTTTTAAATTGGTTATTAGTGACACTAATGAAGAATTAATATGACTTGTTTCTCCTATTGTTTGCAACCACTCAAATTTTATATGTTATAATAATATTTTAAATAAAAAAATTTATACAAATTTTGAGGCATAAATATAATAATATTGGTCAGAAAAAAATTATAAAATTAATGTAATAATAATAATAATAATAATAATATAAATTATGTACACATAATAATATCATATCACTTTATATTTCATAATTTATATAAAAAAAACTTGTATTTATAATATTATTGAAATTTTTAATATCAATTTAAAACATTATTGTATTATGTGACACTAATCGCATATCCATTCTCATAAGTAAGCACAAAAGTATATCATTTTCATGACATGTTTAATGAATGAAACAACTCAGTTAATTATTAATGGTTATGGGTTAATGAATGCTTTTTGCTGTTTAGGTGAACAATGGAATCTAACTTACATGGATAATAATTAATTAGCTGTCTTTTAATGAATGCTTTGTGTTGTTTAGGTGAAGATTATGACACATTTCACATCAATGTAGTCCATTATCAACATGTGTCACTAGAACACTTACTAACTTTGGTTATTAGTAAATTTATTCAGAAAATTTTTAACCAATTTGGCAATTTATTAGGCTTCTTTATGAAAGCTTGATGTATAACATCAATTATTGACTAGCATTAAAAATGTTATTTTAACCCTTTTAGAAGTTATACCAATTACGTTCAAAGGTGTTATAAATTAAGTAAATGATATTACAAAAAGATAAAATTAAAAATCAGAACTCACTTTTCTCACTATGAAATCTCTGGTAAATGAATGAATGAATTAAACACATGTTAAAATTAAATAAATACTAAACACTTGAAACATGTTCACATTTCAATCTTAATTTGAACTCAAAAGTGTAATTAAGTTAACTTAATCAGCAAATTTAGTTAGTAGAATGAGTAAATGACTAAAAATTTCAAAGCCCACTTTTTGTCACCGATAAAATCGTTGCAATTTGTTAATAATTTTTTCTTGTAAAATATTAACTTATGATTATTTGAGATTAATTTCAGGTGCTTTTTTGCTAGTAGATTTAATATATATATATATATATATATATTTAGGTCTTACATTTTTATTTTTTTTAAATATAATTTATTTAGTTATATTAAATTAAATTTAAATTTAGTTAAAATAATTGAATAATTCTTATAACATATAATTTTGATAATTAATAAGAGTACATAACATAACTTAACGCTAAAAGGTATTTCAGTCATTTTTATAGAATCAGTCAACCAACTATTTGATAAAATAAACAAGTAATTAATTTATTTTAATGAGCAAAAGCATTTGCTATAATGCAAAATATTATCACATATTCATTTAGGTTAAAATTAATTAATTATAAAAGTGATTATGGAAATGATAAAAAAGAATTAATTCATAATTGTATTGAATAGTCCCTTCAAAAGGTTCTACCTGAATTTTAATGCCAACTTTTTTTTTTTTCTATGTAGAAGAGTCCACAAATAAATATATATTATTGTCTCATGACTATAAGATTAAATTCAGGTGCTGTACTATATATTTACCAACTTTCATGAACAAAATTCAAAACTGATTATAATTAAATCATAATTGATACCTTTCTAGATTCTTGGTTATCGAGTACTCGCATCACATCCCACCATAAATATTATACATCAACTTCGGATACCCAAAAAAATTTAGGATCACAAACTCTTTTTCCATCGTAAAAAAAAAAAAAAAAAAACCCTAAATCCGAAGTAGAAATCACATGCATGCACGTTACTTGCCGTTTACATTTTCAGTTAAATATGGCGTAGAAGAATGTTGAACAACACCTTGGTGCATGTGAACAGCTTCTATTTGCCTTCTTCTCCCGTCACTCGGTGCCTTAAACTCAAATATTTCAAGCCAACTTCAAGCTTATTAAATAAATAATATTCGTAAATTTATACAACTCAGCCGTGTCGGTGGCCGGGCGAGGCTAAAACCCTAGTCTATATAAAGCCCAAAATGGGTATCGTTTCAACTTATACTTGCCAATAATAGCTGAAAAATTCATACATACATACATACATAGCTTGGTGCAATTAGGGTTTCACAGTGGAAGAGAAAAAGAAAATATTGAAAAATGAGGAGCTGCGAGCAAAGGTTAGTGATGCTCATTTCCCCCCTGCTGGTGGCTCTGGCACTGAGCTTGTGTGTAGGGAATGTCGAGGCGGCGGTGACGCTGCCACCGCCGGTGAAACTGGAATGGCATTATTACAAGGTGCACAACACGTGTGATGATGCAGAGCAATACATTAGGCATCAAGTGGAGTTGTTCTATAAGAATGATAAAACCATCGCTCCAAAACTTCTCCGGTTGCTCTACTCAGACTGCTTTGTAACTGTATGTGTTAATCATTTTTGTTTATTTGAGTCAATTATTTTTATGGGTTTATTAATAATTGGTCAGATTTATTTATGACTTCTAAAATTCTTGAACATTCAGTTTAATATGTTAAGCCCTTGCCAGATTTTCGTTGGACAAGCTCTTTGAGTGAGTACCTCCAATGCATTTTGGCGTCAGTCCTGAAAATTAACGGTAGTGGTAGAGTTTTAAGCTGGCCCAAAATGAAATTGTAAACACAATTTCAGCTCTGCCAATAGATTCACGAAGCATGATGTTGCCGTCTACGGCAATAATCCAAGCAATTTGATTTGACTTGACGTGCTTCACAGGAATAATATTTTTAATATCTCCATGGATTATTATGACTGTTTTTCTTCTTAATTTTTTCTTGGATGAATTTATATTATAGTTTTTTTTAAGAAAGCAAACATTTACTTTCAAAAGCTTTCCACTCAATTATATAAATATATATATTTATGTTTTCTAACCAAAATTAGGAAAAAAATTTAAAAATATGATAATACTATCTCTCAAATTTCACCTGAATTTAAAAAATTAGGATAAATAGTAGTATTATTACAAAATTAATAATAATAATAATATTTTTTTTATGTTTTCTAACAAAAATAGAAGAAAGGTTAGAAAAAAAAAACAATTTTTTTTGTATATATTAAGTATAATAATATCGACCATATATTAATATTAGAATATTTATGGTAGAAAGTATATAATTTATTATGTTTTTTCCCTTGCTTATTATTTTTCTGTAATAATATGGGTTAAAATTAAATACAGGGTTGTGATGCATCAATTCTCCTAGATGGGCCAAATTCTGAGAAAACTGCACCACAAAATTGGGGGCTTGGAGCATTTGTATTAATTGATAAGATCAAACAAGTTCTTGAACAACGTTGTCCGGGAGTTGTTTCTTGCGCTGATATCCTCAACCTTGCCACCAGGGATGCCGTTCATATGGTAACAATTCTTTTATCACTTCCTCATTTACTTGAAATGCTTTCAAACAAACCGCCCTGATTCAAAAATACTCTTTTATAAACACTCAGAGCAACCTAAATACAAGATTTATCAGATTTTAAGTGCATGTTGATGCGTTGTAGCCATTGATGAGTTGATCGCTAATTCATATTTTGATGGATGATGAACAGGCAGGTGCACCATCTTATCCTGTATTTACAGGAAGAAGGGACGGTATGACATCAACCAAAGAATCTGTGGACCTACCATCACCGTCCATTACATGGGAAGAATCATTGGCATACTTCAAATCCAGAGGCTTAGATGTGCTCGACATGGTAACCCTCCTAGGTAAGATGCTAACTAAAACCTCAAGGAATTTATATGAATTCCTGAAACATGTCGAGAAACCTGAATAAAAGTTCTAAGTATGCATGCTAAAACTCAAGACCATGATTACTCTGTTGGTAATCATTCTAAAACTGATTATGGAAAAGATAACCATAACCTAAAATACTCCGAATAACATATTTAACTATCTTCTTCACTAAAAATGTATTTTTCTTCCTCTACTTCAGGAGCACACTCTATGGGTTATACACGTTGCCGCTATGTTGAAGACCGGCTCTACAATTACAAAAATACGGGAAAGCCAGACCCTAGCATGAACACAACAATTCTAAACCAACTAAGAAAGCAGTGTCCACCCAGAACACAAAAGGGTCAATCTGATCCACAGGTATATCTAAACCCAGCATCTGGTTCAAGCTTCAGATTCACATCATCCTACTACTCTAGAGTTAAAACCCACGAAGCTGTTCTTGGAGTGGATCAGCAGTTACTTTATGGTGATGATGACACAGTTCAAATAGTTGATGAATTTGCTGCTGGTTTTGAAGATTTTAGGAAAGCATTTGCTCTGTCAATGAGTCGGATGGGCAGCATTAAGGTTTTAACCGGGAAGGAGGGAGAGATACGCAGAAATTGCCAATGCACAAATGTGGTTAAAAATTGCAAAGCATACTAGGAGGGTTATGATGATTTGCTGATGAGGGTAAATTTGTCACCATAAAATTAAGAGTGTATTGTTATTTAAGTGGAATTATTTTTTGCTAGGATAAATGAATAATCCATAAATAAAGAGAAGAAAAAAAGAATCTATTTATCTTTTCACAAATAAAATTTTATGAAAAGAAACTTCAAATGTGATCACCAATACTTCATTTCCAGTATCTATCTAATGATTTCTGAATTTAATAAACACTTTTTAAAAATTCACATACCCAAGAGGATAAGCAATCTAAACTACCCTTAACACAATTTTCTTTCCAGATATATGCTATGGTAAAATAAAACAAAAGAAAAATGAAAAACTTGTGTTCCCCTAACCTGTGAGAGATGTCCACGATAGTTAAATGATCAGAACCCAGTTTCCCCAACCGAGAAACTTCTTCCATCTTGTCAAGCTTTTCACTGAGTTTAAAATGAAGGAAAAACGGATAAGAGAAAACAATGTGAGCTACAACATAAATGGAAAGCTGAAAAAGCAAATAAGGACAACTCTAATCATGCCTTATTTGTGCCATTCACATTCTTTTTTCAAAATGAATCAATTCAAACATGAAGTACCTAATGGTGGGATCGAGGTAGAGAAGGTTGGCTAGGGGAGGTATGTGAATAATGTAATTTTATAAAAGCATGGTGTGAGCTTAAAATGACGAGGAGCCTGAAAAAATACAAATAAATTCACTCTCATAGATGTTCAAGCCCTTTTAAGCAAACACGGTTAAATTCATCATTGAAAGCAATGAGCTATTATTTACAGAGGCTAGCGTTCACAACTTAAAATGATCTCAACAAAGAGATGTTCTATTAAATACTATGAGGAACTCTAACATAGTCTGATATTAATATCCGAACACCAATCTACATGAAATAAGAGCAAGAAAGTAGTTTTCAATCCTCGTATACAAGACATCAAAGGAACAAGAAAATGTTACACAGGAACAAAAAACCAGAGGGGGAGGAAGGAAACAATCCCTAACATTGAAAACAATACCAGCTGACAGATTTTTCAAAATCAAACATCTGTTACATGTTCCATTCAGAACAGACTAGGAATTACCTATGAAGAAAAGGGACAGATTAGACAGATTAGGAACTGAACTTTTGAAGAGTAAATAACTAGAAGTTCTCTCATTTGGTTTGCAAGATTTTCAGAAAAAGTGGCAGGAGAGAAATCAGAATAGATTGCTGCAAAAATTACATTCAGATTGAAATGAACAATTTTGTTAGATAAATTGAAGTGTAAAAGTATGTCCACCTAATTGAAAACATTTTTAGAATAATAATTGCTAACCTAAAAATTTTTATTCCATCACAACACCTACATGTGTACTGAGAAAAACCAAGTCACATAAGAATGATCATTTAAAAACCTTGTGCAACATGATATCTCTATCCCAATTATTTTTCCCATTGTTACCAGCTTAACATCAGATCACTGTTATCAACTTTTTTTCATTTTGTAGTTTGTAAAATTTATATTCTTTTAGAACAAAATGTTACCCCATATCACAAAACAATAGCCAAGGAACCGACTCTAGTGACAAGTAATAGAGATTAATTGAAATTTAAAGGCTGAACCACTACTCCAATATTGACTCACATTTCAAAATAATTCTAAACATATATGTGAGATCAAGAGTTAAAGTTAAAATCCCTTTTAGTTCACAGAAAACTTTGGTGTAATAACGCTTTTTACCAGCAATACTATACCTGACACTTTACTGGCAACAAATCAATAAAAAAACAGTAATCAATTGCAAGTCTGCTTAACAAAATGATTCCAAAATGTGGCTTATATACATTTTACTTCCAACAGATATTATAGATGCAATACAGGAATGAAAGCCGGGCCAGACAGTAACTACCTTCCAGAAGATGCAAAAGAGATTATCTTCAGACCACAAAAAGACTTCCTTAAACTCTTCCATCACGAGATCTAAATAACGAATTCCATCATGCCACATAATCTTGGAATCCAAGTCTATAAATACGAACTCAGAATTCCGTTCCCATGCTTTGGCCAGGGTAGTAAACAGGAAACAGCATACTTCTATTCACAAATCTGAATTGCAGGGCTCTTGCTCTTTATCAGCTGAGTCAAATAAAACATCAGTTTACATATCGCAACAATGCGAGAAAAATAAACAATACTACTAAAGGTGGCGATGCCTTGCAAATCAATGGAAAACAGCATTTTATTTCCAAGTCACCAAGTGCAATAATAAAAAAAAAAAGTCCTTAACAACAAATCAGAAGTAATCATGCTTTATTACTGTACACACAAGGAGATTGACTACTGATGTAAGGCACCGCCACTGCTATAGTAATGCACAAGGTTGTTAGAAAAGCATAAGCTTGGAAGTGTACGAAACAAAGATGTTGAAGTTCACTTTCATTTAGCATAGAGAATGAATAGAAAATCCAATGCTGCTCCTAGGGTTGAGAAAATAAGATATTATCATCCTACCTTGTACAAATATTTCTTCCGAATTTTAATAGCTGTGCGGACGCATCTTCTTACGTGGATCTTCAGCAGGTTATCATTGAAAATCTGCAACATGTGGAGTTTGAATATTAACTTTAGAAAAGTACACGAGGCTGACAAACCAACTCTTTACCGCCATGACAAGCAAAAATAATGATGTCAAAGATGCAAAACATCTAACTTTCAAGAATTCATAACACAATCCAACTTTGAGAAGGAAAATCATAATCCATATGTGAAATAAAAGTTAAAACCATTCCAACTGAACAGAAAATACATGCCAAAACAAGAATTTTCTGATGAGAGGAAAAGGACCCTTGCATTGTTCATAGATATAGCCACGTGCAACCTTTTTCCTTTTTACATAACTGCCCAATTTTACCCCCTTGTTTTTGTTTACATGTTAATATTTATCTTTATGTTTTCCATATGTATGGATGTATTTATGTATGTATATGTGCACACCGCATGCATCTAACATATTAACATATGCTTGGCATCAAAGACGAATGGGCCATAATCAAGCACTTAATCGTTGCCAAAAAGGAAAAACTGTCATGAACACTCAATAAGACACCTGCCTTTATCATATCATCAATTGAACGAGTCTCTTTCATAATTTTTTGACGGTTCATTATAAGAATTGCAGCCACACAAAAGACCGGTAATTCGTCATTTCCATTCCCAGTTGATGAGACTACACTGCAGTTCTGCAAGTGATCATTTCTTGACCAAAAGGTCCTTGTCAATCCACAAAAGGGATGAGCTGATGCTGATTTCATTCCATCACTGTCAGACATGGAACCCTCTACATTTCCATTTTTCAGTTGTAAGCCACCCTTTAATTCACCACCCCCATGTTCTGTGCTTTCTTCTGTCATTTCTATGCCAGACTCCCTTGGAAGCTGTACAACCAATGCTTCCGGACAGTTCTCCTCTAAAGTGCTAGCCAAAGCTTCATCAAAATCAGCAGCCCACATCATCTGCATTGAGGACTATTATTCTCAGCGAACAACATCAGAGCCTATTCAGAGCCAGATCAAACATAAAAGAAATCCAATCACATAAACAATGTTCCAGACAACAAAATCCCATGAATAAAGAAAAGGATCACTTAAATACCAAAATAAGACAAGATTAGCCGCTGGGCCTAAACCCACTACTAACATAGATGCACAGGGCCCCATTACAATCTCAATCACCATGCTCATTAACTGACATCTACAAATTACATCCCTCAAAAATTGATAAACATAAAATCAACCAGTGAAAGAGAAATTAAGAAAGTCAATGTTTACACTGTCAGTTGAGATGTTATACCTAAATTAGCATAGATTTTCTTCTTGGCAGGATACCTTTTTTGGTTTAACAAAAAAGTGGACTTAGTTAAAGGTCAAAGCACCCCCAACCCTGCAAGCCCTCAGTGGCCCTAACACAGTATAAATGATTGGCATAACTCAAACCCAAACACATTAAGTAAGAAGTGTATTGCCGCTCAACCACCCATTGAAGTGGTTGGATGTATTGACAATTCAATTTCTCTTTACCAAGGTATGTGCAGCTTGCAACAGAAATACATGGCAGAAGTTAACCAATTTAATACCATTAATTACTCATCTTGAGATATGGCTAGCTTATACATCAAACTACTCGGCAATGTGGTCCATACTAACCCAGGAAAACAACACTTCTAGTTCTCTGTAGCCTAATTGTGTGATGTTGTAACAGACATCAAAATTATCATAGTTTGGTTACTGTATCAAGCGAGAGAGAAATAAAGATATACAAACCTCCCACATACAAAGAGCCTCGTTGAAAGATAACTCCCGACGGAAGAGAACCAGCAGCATCCGAAATGCAAAATGAAGGCTTTCAGCGCCTATATGTGAAAGATGTGAAAACATTTCCCTATCTGTGAGTTCCAGGATATGCCACAATTCTTGTAACTGCTTCATAACTCCAGTTGGTCCTTCCATCTGAAAATTGTCGCGCTGGAAAGAAGTGAAAAGCAAATTTTAATTATTGATAGATCATATTATTATCTAGCTAAGCATATTTGCCAAAATTAGATTACCATTCTCCTCAGAAGCATCTCAAAGCACCAAAATGCATCAGCATTGTCCTCAAATAGAACAACAAAAGGAGATAGCAGGTCACTCATGCCTACAATCAGATATTTAATCAGCACAAAAAATTTAAGTATAAAGTTGCATTCACTAAAGCTTGAATTTTAAAAAGATATTAATTGCATAACTTGTGGATTCAACCAAAATAATAATAGTAACGAAAATCAAAAGGCTACAACCTTGACAATAACCAGTTGCGGGATCAACCCATGCATAAACAGCAAGGATATCGGACATCCTAGCCAAATTTCTTGTATCCTCGTAGAATTCGAGATGACTATCTGTTCTTACCACATCAACAACTGAAAGAAAGAAAAAATATTGTCAGCCCAGAGGAATAGTTGGTGACATGAGCAAGCATTCACTGCCTCTATGTTAGTATATAATAAGAAACCCATAACTGAGTTACCTATTTGGTGCAAAGTCCAAAGCCATTCAGAAACCCTTTCTTCACTGACCGGCTCTCCCTGGGAAGTGGTTGCATTCATCAATGGCATGTCCGGAACATCTGATATTCTCAATCTGTTGGCTATTTCTGTTTTGAAATCCAGATTTTTGGAACACAATCCTGGTTCATGGGAACCAAGAGAAACCATTTCAATTTCCGAATTCGTGGGGTGTGAAACGTTGTTAGATGGTGAACCATTTGATTCCATAATTAAATCTGCATTATTAGTGATTTGAAAACTGTGCATTCTATCATCTTCATATCTCAATCTATGTTGTGTAGGTTTTTCATCACAAGTCCCGCACATTTTCTTACATTTTTCACTCTTCTCAAACAAATCTGTGACTGGTAAAGAAGGAAAATCAAAAAAACTTTCAGTTACATATTGTGATCCATGAGCTTCTCTCCCTTGCTTAGGAGAGCTGCAGTTGTATGGACCAGAAGCAGGTATAAAACAAGATGAGTCATATGCTGCACTATCTATGCTTTCCCGAACGCTGACGAGGTCAGCCGAATCAGTAGAACTTTCTTTTAGGCACACATATGATTTATCTGTACAATTATTACTTGAATCATAGCAATTCTTCAATTGATTAGTATTATCAACAGAAGCTTCTCTACTTTCAACTTTAGCTTCCCTTTGTCCATCATCTTTGGATGATGTCCTCATGTCCATAACCTTGGACCCAACAACATAGGCAAGTGAACCAGTTCCTATGCTTGAATGCATCATCTGGCATTGCTTGATCAGGTCCTTGTAACGTTCCCTGAAAAATAAGCCTCATAAAGGTGTACTTACAAAACAATTAATCATTCTCATGATTTCAAAGACATGAGATACTTACATCCCGACATACAAAAATATATACATGCTGCTCCTTAAATTAGTTGTTTCATCAAACTGTTTGATATCTAAATATCATAGATTCAAATATCTGTGCAATAGTAAATGTGCGAAAACACATTTTCAACAGATAATTTTACTGAAAATTCCATTCAAGTGAATTTAAATTATTTAAAGGAAATGTGAGACAAATTATAGCCTTCCTCTGTCACCATTTAACCAATTAAGCAATCATTCACTGTCAAGTGAACTATAGCATGGCAAGGCAGGACAGAGTAAATTTAAAAAAAATTCAGAATTAGTTACTCTCAACTAAATGATAAAGTTTAAAATTATGTCACCATCTGAAAAATAGAAAAGTTGCCTACAAAACAATTAGAAGAATAAATAGTCCACCACTACTATGTCAAGAATTTCTTACGATCAACAAAAACTTCCCGATAAAACAAATCAAAGTTGAATGAATGATGTGAAAATTTTAACCCAATTCTTACAATTGACTAAGATACTGAGCATCTATTACTTAGATAATCTAAGAAGAAAGAAGCATGAACTTTAGAAAAATAAAAAATGAATAAGTGGAGCTATCTGAATACAGAAACAATAGACATTTGTGCTGTCCATTAACCAAGACAATTTAACTACAACTTGCAAGAAGAGCAGCCAAAGATATCAGCACTTGAAAGTAAATACATCAGCATACCTCCTAGCTAATCTCAGTCGCTTTCGGTACTCAGCTGTGCTCCCTGGAGCATAACAACCAAGTAAAAATTCCCAAACTTCTGGCCTTATAGATGGATCCACACCCTACCATGTAATACATATTTTTAAGGTATTTCAATCAATAAGCATCATTTTTGACACGGAGACTTAAGAAATTATTCATAATATTAAACACATTGAGACGCTAAATTCTTAAGAAAAAATAAATTATGCAACGTAAAACTTAAATGTTATAAAGAATTAGATATAGTCAAACATAGTAATAATATCAATTGGCTACTTCAAATTTTAAGATGAAAATATATCGCCTAACCTATGAGATGACCCAGAATTGATGCAAATATAGCAGCCAAGCCATGTTTATATCCACTATGACACTGCAAATATATGCCACCATTTCATTTAAAAATTTTGACTCTTGGCAGAGAATGTCTAAAATACACTCATCCTGAACATGTTAAACATTCTTACAAAAGTGAATATGTGAAGCACACCAACGGAATGTTGTCCTAAATCCTAGCCTAGAAAAAGGCATATGATTCAGATAGTGGACGTGTACTACAAACATATCTGAAGAAAGAGACGCCAAGATGCACAGCATATCCATTAACAGTTTAATTGTTGAATGCTCAGATATGCTTGCTTTCCTGAAATGATCACCTTACATGTGATGGGGATTTAAATGTCATGATGGGAAATGAATAATATAGGCACGTGCACTAAAATGGCACATGTGAATAATTTTTTACTTTAGCCTCTTTTTTCTTTATTTTACAGTATATATTTCTTTATAAATGTTTTTATAAACTGGTTAGCCCCAATCCTTATGTTTCCCTACCACAATCATACTCCACTACTGCTGAAACACAATTATGCTAACTAGCATAAAAGTACACATCTTCACCAAAGAACGCCAAGTAACAAAATGCAAATAAAATACATGAGCATCAATTAAAAGAGCTTGGGATATATGATGATGGTGAAACAACATACCCCCAGAACAATCAACTTGAGTGCTTTCTGAAAACTTGAAACCTTTCCATCACCATCAAAAGTTGCTTGCCATTTTTCTGGCTTAAGCATTCTGCTTACCTGTAACATTAACAATAATAAAAGCTTATAGACATACTTTCACGAAAAAGTAGAAAAAGAAAGACAACAATAAGTTATGATTAAATGAAAAAGGAAACGGAAACATACAGAAGAACGTCTTTGTTTGTAATTAACAATTAACCCAAAACCAGCTCACACAAGTTGCATTCTAACCCCACAATATCTATTCAAAAGGAAATACAAAATTACTGGCATTTCATACTACATACATTGGTAAACAAGAAAGAAAGTGGCATCCTGAAAAGTATTAGCAGATATATAATAAGATGGTGATTTATAATAGATCTTTATCCAAGCTCCATCAATAAACCTATTGAAAGGTAAACTTCTCTCCGCTCCAAACTGTCTATATACCAGAAGCATGACCACAGTTAATGATCACAAAATCACTTTGAATATTGACTTCCATGGTGTCGTCACCCTGCAGCTTTTCCTTCCTTATCCCTACACTGCTTCAACACATCATATCTCTCCTTTTACTCTAAGCTTGACCTTGGACATCATATATGTAGATACTGCCAACCATGTAATTAGAGAGAGATCAACAAAAGTTAGCTATCTCTTAGCACCGTAGACTTATCTTCATCACCAATTACATGGAAAAACAATCCTCATTGAAACTTTAAAACATGAACAAATAGCATATAATTTTGTTCCTTGGCAGCATTCACAAGCGCACTGATCATCTTCTTTAACAGGGCCTCAGTGAGGAATCTAATATCCTTGACTGGCACCCCATTTCACATCTGAAGGACAAAATATGAATTAGTCCATTATATTGCACCTTAATGGTCTCATGAAAGTTTCTCCACAAGCCAAATCACCAGCAAGCTATTCACTTCCATTTTAATTCCTTTCTTCAAATCTCAGTTTCATAATTTTCAAAGAAATCAGTTCTCACAACATAAATAAAATTCAACCATAATCTCAGACCATAGCACTCAACCGCTTATCCAATTTCAACCATAAACACGCCTGTTTCTCAAAATCTACTAATTTGAATTTAATGATAGCAGCGAAGTATTAAAAAGAGGAAAGCACATAATAAAGTAGAAAAGGATGATCTAAATAAAAGTGGATTAGAACTCATCTTACAGCTATAACAACCTTTATAGGTGATTGATAAAGACAAGGCTCTCCAATATCGCGTACCATAGAACCCAACGTCCCCGACTTCCCACAACTCCATAGCTCTTCTCCTCTTCCTCCTCCTCCTCCTCGTCCACTACCACCACAATACATCAGAATTCACAGAAACCCCTACCTCTCTCTCTTACAAACACTACTATCATCACACACCAAACCAGTTTCAAAAATGGAAAATCTGCACATACACAAAGCCAAATTAATACAGCCAAAAGAAAAAACAAAAATTTTGATTTGAGGATTAAATAATTATATGCCAGCCTTACAACAATTCACAACATCTATTTATTTACATATTATGTATGCTTCCGATTGCAAATACAGCAGAATCACAGAAATTAGCATTGAATAATATTACTAAGCGAAAATGAATAAAATGAGAAGCAAGATATTCGAAATTGAAAACAGCGAAACGAAGAGAGAATTGAACGGCGATCGGATCATTGATCTAATCGCGACTGATGAATAGTCGTACATGTACGTCAATGTGGATACGTGAATATGTATAAATGTACGAAAATACAATGAAAAGAGAGAGGGAGTACCTGAAGAAGAAGAAGAAGAAGAAGAATGAAAGGAAAGGAAAATGAGATCTCGTCTTCGTCTTCTTCCTTCGTCATTTTACACAGAAGCAGTTTTTTCTTCTTCGCTCTCTTCTACTTAGTTTTTGTTTCACCTGAATTTTGTTCACTCTCTTTTTCTTTTTGTTTTATTTTTTTTATTTCTTAATATAACCATTTTTTTTGTTTTGTTTTGTCATTATATAATTTATATTTTCGAAATTAATATTATTATTGCTATTGAATTTTAATTAATTAATATATAATTTCATTTTTAAATATTATTATTGTAATTGTTATGCAATTTTAAAATATAAGTGTTTTAAACAATAATTAAACTTAGAAATTATTATAACAATTAATTTAATTATAAATATTATATATTTAAATTATTTATATAAATTTATTCATACAAAATAATGTTTTAGATTATATTTATATTAAAGAAAAATTAAGATTATGATATTAATTAAAATGAAGTAAGAGATATATTTTAGACGGGATCCATTTGTATTAAAATTAATAAAATATTTAATTTATATTTATTTATTAATTAGAGTAAAATTAATATATATATATATATTTATTTATTTATTTAGTTGCATGCTTAATTATGATGCCAAGAGGAGCAATTATATGATCAAATTATTTCTTATGATGGTGTTTTATTCTTAAAGATTTGGACAAGACAAGTTTCAATTACAACTTAAAAATTTTTAACACAAAATTAAAATTTTATTTAAAATTATTTGTATCAAATTTAATATGATGTAATTTCAAGATCAATTAGAATATTATGAAAAATTTTAAATTCGTTCATATTAAAATTGAGATATTTATTTAATTTAAATACATTTTCACAAAAAAAAAAATAATTTATAAGTCAAATTGATCATATCAATTTATTAATGTATAAAATCAGAATGAAATCTATCACTAATTCAACCTTATAATTTTGAAATAAATTATAATAATATAACATTGTACAACTTTTTTTTTGTTCTTTTGGTCGTTCATTTTGTCTTTCAAAATATTTTTTTTATTAGTGTTTTACTTTGACAAATACATTGAGAAAATGACCATCTACTTTTAATGAAATAGACTAAACTTTGGCTATTTTTATTTAATTTAATAATTTTATCCTTAAAACTATGCATTTACATACAAAAGGAAATAATCTTTTTTTTTCAAAAAAAAAAAAAAGAAATGCATTGAATTATCTTATGGCCGGCAGTTATTACATTGGAGGAGTGAAGACTTTGCTATTTTAAATATAAAATCAAATCCAACTTTGGACTTTTCTATTTGATCTTTTTAAAATATTAAACTTTGAAAATGAAATTAAATAGATATAATAAAAAATGAATCCCATACCTATAATTCTACGCTTACATTTGTCATTGTTTGCATACTTATATATATATATATATATATATTGCTTAATCATGATTTGTGTACTACTCTCTCCACTATAAGTGTTTGGCATGCCCATTCTAATCAAATTGTGACCCTTTTCCCATAAAATTATTTTAATTTTGATGAATTTTTTAATTATTAATTTTTGATCCATGAATGTTTAAAATCAAAACATTAATTAATAAACAAATAAAATAATTTTAATCTTGTTGAATTTTTTTTTTTAAAATTTTGATCCATGAATACTGAATATCAAAGAGTGAATTAACAAACCAAACTATTACCAAGTGTAGAAATATAAAAAATTGTAACAATAAAATAGAATTTCAAGCCTGCTACATGCTTGCATTGATTGTGTGCACAGACATGCAAAATAGAATTTCTTCACCTACTCAAATTGAGAGATTTCTCATGCACTTTTCCCCTGCAGTAAAATTAATATACAAATGATAGCAATTGAGCAAACATAAACTTCAATTTCAAGAGATTGAAGTTTTTACGAAATCAATGAATGAAACAATCAAACAATAGAAGTCAATGTACAACAATCTACATTAATGGAGACAATTAAGAGAAAAGTCTTTTATATGTTACATGAGATGGGCGCCCTTAGGTTCATCTAATAAAATTTTATCAAAGCATTTAAAACAAGCATCGTAATTTTATTATACACACGATTTTGTTAGAACCATCCTATTTAAGATTTTCTCTTTTTTTTAGATCACTTTCACAGGGCAAAAATTAAAGTTTCAATCACAGCTCAAAATAAACTTTGCGCATGCAAGTGGTTCAGTCTCTATACCCTGGGCATATTTTATAGCTCTGAAATTGGAAGACAAAACCACCTAGAAGACAGCCATATCCAATTACTTAAAAAAAAAAAATTGGCCGATAAAATTCTAAGCCTAAGGCAACAACCAATTGACCTCATTGAACATCTTCATTTTCAAGCAAGAGCTGCATTTATACAACAAGTTATCGTATCTCTAACCTGTATGCAACAATAATATGGCCAAAATGTTCATGTCAAGCGATAGATCCAACGAACTCTGCACACCAACCTTATCCCGAGGAAGATAAAATGAACAATAAGCGGCCAAATATTGATGAGCTTGAAACTGTATTACTTACATTCTGAGTCCAGGCGAACTCCATTTGTTTGGATCATATTTGTGAAACCAGTAGCAATAGAGAAACTCTAATTAAACATCGAAAAGTGGCCAGTTGTAGGAGATTATTGGTTCAACACAATTCTTCAGGGAATCTCTGGCTCCCTGGAAGAAGAAATAAGTGAGTGCAAAATCAGTAATAAATATGCCGACAAGGGAGATAACCACAGCTGAAGTAGTCAACTCCCCAACACCTTTTGCACTTCCAATAGTGGTAACACCCCATGCGCAGCTCACAATAGAGATTATGGCAGCAAAAACCTGAGATTTGAACATTGCACTGATTATGTCCCTTGATTTAAGTGCTCTCTGAGCTGAATCCAAGATAATGTTAATGCTAATGCCATAAACGCCATCAGCGAGAAGGGCACTAGAAGCCATGCCCACAGTAAAACACATCAAAGTCAAAAATGGGAGAGCGGCGCAGGAAGCAATTATTCTGGGTGTCACCAAGTAATCAACAGGATTTGTACCAAGAACTCTCAATGTGTCAAGTCTGCTCTGAGACTTGCATTGTTCCCAACTCTGCCGCAAATGCACTGCCTATTCACCCAGCTACTACAATTGATGTAACTACAGGACTCAGCTCCCTGGCAAAGGCGAGCGCTAAGACCCCTTCTACAGATCTATTCAAACCCAATCTAGTAAAACTCTCTAACAAATTGGATAGTAAATGCCATGCCAACAAATGCTGAGGTCAAAAGACACCCCAACAGATCTTGGGCCAACTCTCTCCAACTGTTGGAGAGTACTTTACCCTTTATAATTCGAACGATTACTTGGCCAGCCAAGACAAAAACTGATAATCCCCGCCAAAGGTACTGAGGAGGCGACCGATTACTCAAGAAGGACCCTGCTTCTGAACTGGGTGCATTGTTAGTAATTGTGTTTTCTTCCAACATATTGACAAATGGTTGACCATCATCCGAGTTGGGAACAGCAAACAGTCTGGTTTCGAGGGCAGATGTGGAAAATTTACAAGACGGAACTCTTGCCGTGTAGCTAAGTGAACCTGAATTGGAGATATTGGCTTTCAAGCAGCCATTCGGTTTAAAACAACTTCTGCATTATTATCCAAAGAAATGTTTCGATAAAATTCTTTTTATTTGGCATTTGTAACAGATAAAATTATAGTGATAGGAGAGGGAGAGAGACCTGTTGGAGAAGTAATAGATTGGATGAAGATGTGAAGTGGTTTGCATGTTTAAACTTCAATTAAAGTGATAGCTGAACTAAATTGAAAGTAGAACCTCAGACATCCAATTACATGCCAATTGCAAATTGTGACTCGGACAGCTAAAAACCAGGTATAGCTGTAATGAAATTGACAACCGTGTTAAACATCATTCAAACGAAACAAAACAAAGCTAAACTAAACTAAAGCATCACAGACAGCCATCCAAAAATGAATATAATCAAAGAAATTATTGAAAAAGGAAAATAAAACTAAGGACAAAATAAAAGGTGCATTTGAGGGCTAGTTAATCCCCAAACAAGAACCAGAGACTGTCAGCTCTGGATGCAACTTCTTGTATTAGATTTGTAGAAGAGAAAACTAAAGTTTTCAAATCAAAAGTGTAGATGATAATAGAAACCTAGGCTGTAATTAAAATTGGCACTTAGCTTGACCCAAATTCTAAACTAAGTCAATATCAAAGGATGCAGGAAAAACACTTCACCATATCAAGAGAGACGTCATAATAAGTAACACAAATGAAATTTAAATAATCAATAATGTCATAGTATCTGTTATGGATTACCACCTTAACTAATATATTAATGCAAGGTCCCATTCAAATAATGGAAAATAACACAACTTATCCCAATTGCAGAAATAAAGCAACCACAAAAAATTGTCAACTCAAAATCAGATTAATTTGAAAAGAGAACTTAAATAGCTGAATAAGACAAAAAGGGCAGCTCTGAATTACAACTTAAATTTTCTTCATCTCTTTACCGACTAGGAGAGGGATGTGCGATGGTTCAAGAAAAGAGATCAGTACTGATCTCATTGAGTTGATAACTATAAATAATAATGTAAACCAAATGTTCACAACAAAAAATTAAATAAATATCAATTTTTTTTTAATATTACATTTCTTTAAACATCAACCACAGAGTTATAATGGACAGATTTTCCAATTTCCCTATACTTCAAAGACAAAATATTTCCACAGTTTTGGCTATCATCTGACCCAGATAACCTTAATTTCTCATGCATAGTAGCAACTAGGGAATATATCCATTGGCTACTCTAGAAAATAAAGTGATATTAACAATAATAAAATGATATTGACAACGAAATTCAACTCAGAACAATGCAAATCACAGCACAGTATGAATAAAATATTTTGTTCTTTCCTACTTCAGTTGTGATGAATAAACAATTCGAATCAATAACAGAAGCACAATAACATTATTATTTACACCAAAAAAAACACTTAATTTTAAGCCAAGTACAAAAATGAAGTTTGACACAAAAAACACTTACAGTTGCAGCGTACTGTTACTAGATTACGGTTCTTTGTCGGTCACGAAGGCGCGGTTGCTGTCGGTAGCCGAAATCACGGTGGTTGTCGGCGGCAAAGTGTCCTTACAATCTAAATCTACTTCATCTTCCTGTGCAAACCTCTCCAACATGTGTCCGATAAGATCATAGGCAACCATACTTGTCTCGTCACAAACTTCTTGGATTGCAAGATATTGGTTTCTAAATGTGCTTTGTTTGTAGGGAGTACATTTTTTATCCTCAGATAAGAAGTTAGAAGAAAACAAATCCATACTTTGAGATGAACAGACTTTGCCTGTACTTTCTAATTGGCTTTGATTTACATCCATGTTAACTTTGCCATGAAAAAATCTTGATTCTAGGAACTGTAAGGAAGAAGCAGTACTGTGGGGATTCAAGTCCACTATGGTAAAGTCCTCTGGTTCTATTTTTCCAACAGAGTTTCTATTAACCCTCTGGTTAGGCGTGAGGTGGGCAGAAGATCCATTCTCCCAAGTTGCAGGGGCAGGTGACCTAGAATCAATAGGCATTGACTCCCCAATAACTTCTAGTTTGTAGTCCGATTCAACAAAAGGAAACATACTTCTTTGAGGGGTTCCAAGTTCTGGTTGCCAACCATCATCATCATCATAATCACCATCATCACTTTCTTCTAATTCCTCCATATATGCATCAGTGAAATCTTGATCAAACTCACACTCAGGAAGAAAATCCAACACAATTTGCTTTGTCTGAGCACTCACACTCAATACACACTCTACCTCTTGTTCAATTTCCTCTTTTGGGAAGCATCTATATGGTGTACTTCGAGAAGTCCGGTTGATAACAGCAAGAGCTTCTAATAAACACTTTGGAATGGTGTTCATATCACTACACTCAAAAAGATACTCAATTAACGTTTTCTTAATCGCTGTTCGCAAACAACCGTTGGAGACATCAGCATTTGGCTCTAACAAACGCTGTAAAGTTTTCAGCTCCGGGAATCTAACCTTTGTTTTGAGCAACCAAATGGCATTTACTATCTCATTTTGCAAGCTTTTCATTTCGGGTGAAAATAGATAAAACTCTATGCCAGAGGAACTTTGACAGCCTGGTTTTAACTTTAGTGATAAGCCTGCTATGGCCATTGCTTTAACTAATGGCCCCGGTAACTCATCCCCTTGACCAAGCTCTGAAAGCATTTTCTTGCTAGTTTTCCTCACTTGGTCTATTAGATGACCTCGACTTCGACCATGTCTGTGGCGCCGTAACTGAGGCATGCATCCTTGGACACCTCTAAGCTTCCTGTGCATTGCAATAAGGGCCTGGAAAGGCAAGTCCTCTAGTTCATCAAGTACCTTGATAACAGTAGCATGATGGGATTGAAGCGTGGGAGTCAAAAATGTCAAACCATTTTCTCGGAAATTTTTTGGGTTATTTAGAAGTTGAGATAGCTGTTTTAAAATTTTTTCCTGACAATGAAGAATTCGGTTTCTACAACAATTTGAAAGAAATTTCCTAATAACCTTTTTCATTTGCTGTCGAGTTTTCTCAAACTTCACTGAGCCTCCTGTAAGCATCACAACAATATTATAAAGCCCTTTATTTGTCAAAGAATCAAGGCAGGAGATGAGAATTCTCGTTAAATTGCGTGTGTCAAACAATTGCATAATGCCTTGAGCAACATTATGCTCCTCTTCAGGATTACATGCTCCAAAGGATTCTTCAACACGTGTTTTTATGATGTCGTAGTACACCTGGGAAACATAATAAAGAGAGATTATTAACATTTGTTAATGCTAAAACTATTGTTGGATCCACAAACGCAAAGAGCAAAAACATATACACCAAGGTTCAACAAGAGAGGCATTTTACTAGTTAATCCAATAAAGAGTTTTACTAGTTAATCCAATCAAGAGTTTTACTAGTTCATCCATTCTTGGGAATCATTCGGACTCAAGAGCCATTCAATTCTTTCTTTTTGTTATTATTATTAGTAAACAAAAACACGAAAAAAAGGGGCCATCCTAGTACATAAAAAGTAATTAAAATTAAAAAAAAAAGATTCTCATGTTAGAATTTAGAGTGGTATAGTTTTGATTGCGAGAAGTTTCCTCTTAATGCTCACAAAAGATCTTCTATGTTTACTTTTTAATCATGTTGCATATTCTCATACATGTGAACGAAAAGCGTACTCATATCAATTGTGGGTGCTAGTTGGTTCAACAAGATAGGATCTCTTGGGGTGGTGCAAGAGGTTTGAGTTTCAAATCCTGCTCACATTAGATTTGAGAGGGTTCGGTTTATTTCTTGTCATATTTATAAAAAATAGAAATATGACAAAAAGCGTACCCATATCAATATGTCCACACCTTCTAACTCAACTATACAGTCTTGCTAAAGCAGTCATTCTTAACTTAAGTATTTAACTATTCAAAAATTAAGCAAAGAAATTTGCAGTAAATGTTAGTAAGATCTTTTGACCCAAAAAAAAAAAAAAACGAACAATAATAATAACTTACATCATCCTCCCTAAGCAGAGATTCGGGCAATGACCTGCAGAATAAAACAAAAACCATTTATTGCAATAAATTACTGTAGATTAGTAAAAACTAACAAAGTTTTTATATAGTGGTTTGTTGAATGCCATATTTCAGTGGGAAAGAAGCCTGCGCCACTTACCCTTTTTCTTTTAAGAACTTGGGCTCCTTTGACCACTTTCTTTTAGATTTGGATGTAGGGAGTCCCATCAACCACCTGCATTGAATCATTTAGTCAGGATATATAATTTAAGTAATAGAGAAAATATATAATCTAATAAAAACACTATTCTGCTCAAGAGTAGCTAAGACAAAATGGAAAAAAATTCAAGATGACGTCATGTAGAAATAAAATATGAATCCAAAGTCATCAAGTCATATCTTCTACTACGCACTAAGTAAACTTTTTAGACTGCATACTTGAGGCTCTATCAAATGGAAGTTTATTTACTAAAACCATTTACTCAGCATACTTTAATGTCATAAAGAAGAACATACACACCAATGTGGATAAAGTAAACAGCCACAACAGATTCTAATATCTTGATAATTCACAACAAACTATAAAAACCAAAAATGATAACTTACAGTAAACATGGTTAACGATTCATACATTGAGAGACTAGAATGAAAAATTATAAAAGCACCACCAATTAAAAACACACACTAAACTACTGAACCAACATACATAGCCTGAAACACATATGCATCATGTAAACTGATAAATCATCAGCATTAGCAACAAAGTTACTAATTTTTTTCTTCTCTATGGAAAATTGTCGTGAATACAAATGAAAAAATAATTGTTGCCCAATCCATGATTCTATTCTACCATCTCCATAGAGGTAGTTTCAAGTACTTATCCCCCTCGCTATACATATTTATTTGATCACCAAATAAGAACTAGAACCCATGGTTCAATATACAAAATTTCCTATTTCAATTCTAGAACATATGCGGAAAAGGAAATTATTTAACCTTAAATTGTTAAATTGAATAATTCTATTACAATAATTCCAATTTTTTACAAGAAATTTTGTTTATATAAAACAGTAAAGCCACAATCAACTTAACACATACATATACATGAAAAGAAGAAGCAACGAAACTGGTAAGTACTGACCGTCTTTTGAGCTTAAGTTGCTTCTCTTGATGCTTAATTTCAGACAACATCGTTTCACAATCTGTAACAAACAAACCCATCGGTCCCATTCTAATTTACCTTATCTGTGTTTTAATTGAGCTGTTTTCAAATTGATCAAGGGTTGCCCAGAGAGAGTTAGGGATTCGATATTCATCAAAATTACATGCCAATTGCAAATTGTGATTCGGACAGCTAAGATCCCTGTACAGCTGTAACACAATTGACAACCGTGTTAAACTTCATTCAATTGAAACAAAACAAAACTAAAGCATCACAGACAGCCATCCGGAAATGAATTGAATCAAAAAAATTATTGAAAAAGGAAAACAAAATTAAGGAAAAAATAAAAGGTGCATTTGCGGGCTAGTTAATCCCCAAACAAGAACCAGAGATTGTCAGCTCTGGATGAAACTTCTTGTATTAGATTTGTAGAGGAGAAAACTAAAGTTTTCCAATCAAAAGTGTAGATGATAATAGAAACCTAAGCTGTTATTAAAATTGGCACTTAGCTTGACCCAAATTCTAAACTTAGTCAATAACAAAGGATGCAGGAAAAACACTTCACCATATCAAGAGCGATGTCATAATAAGTAACACAAATGAAATTTAAATAATCAATAATGTCATAGTATCTGTTCCGGATTACCACCTTAACTAATATATTAATGCAAGGTCCCATTCAAATAATGGAAAATAACACAACTTATCCCAATTGCTGAAATAAAGCAACCACAAAAAATTGTCAACTCAAAATCAGATAAATTTGAAAAGAGAACTTAAATAGCTGAAAAAGATGAAAGGGTCGCTCTGATTTACCACTTAAATTTTCTTCATCTCTTTACCGACTAGGAGAGGGATGTGTGCCGCGTAAAGAAGCAGATGTCTATTATGGTTCAAGATAAGAGATCAGCACAGATCTCATTGAGTTGATAACTATAAATAATAATGTAAAACAAATGTTCACAACAAAAAATTAATAAATATAATTTTTTATTAATATTACATTTCTTTAAACATCAACTACAGAGTTATAATGGACATATTCTCCAATTTCCCTATACTTCAAAGACAAAATTTTTCTACAGTTTTGGTTATCATCAGACCCAGATAAGCTTAATTTCTCATACACAATAGCAACTAGGGAATATATCCATTGGCTACTGAAAAAACTAAAGTAAAATTAACAATAATAAAGTGATATTGACAACGAAATTCAACTCAGAACAATGCAAATCACAAGCACAGTATGAATAAAATATTTTGTTCTTTCCTACTTCAGTTGTGAAGATTAACAATTCGAATCAGTAACACAAGCATAATAACATTTTTATGAACACAAAAAAAAAAACACTTAATTTTGAATCAGAAACTTTAAGCCAAGAACAAAAAAGAAATTTGAGACAAAAAAAAAACACTCACAGTTGCAGCGTACGGTCACTAGATTGCGGTTCTTTGTCCGTCACGAAGGCGCGGTCGATGTCGGGGCCCGAAATCACGGTGGTTGTCGGCGGCGAAGTGGAGCTGTGACTGAGAGTTTAGGGTGTTGGGAGGCAGCCGATTGTGGGAAAAAATTGAAAGGAAAGTTTTGGTTGGATAGTCTATTGAAAGAGGCTTTATGAAAAGTAGACCAATTTTGTAATTCTTTTGAATTCTAATCCAAATTCGATTAGAGGAGAGATTAATTAAACGGGTAAAGAGCTCGAAAAAGGATCATACTTCTGAATTACATTATACGACTCTATTACAATAAAAACATTAAACAAAAACGTTGGATTTATGCAGCTTTCTTCCCAAAACAAGATTTAAAAATGGGAATTTATGGAATCTGCAAGTACTAACTAGTGTTCTTTCCAGTATATGGAAACCTTTATGGAATTTGACCAATGGCCTTAACTTTGATGCTCAAATTTTGAATTGGGGAGTCCGAAGTTCAATAGAAACTAAGGTCTTAAGTATGTCAACTGGGTGAACAAAGTCTTATAATCATGAAAGCAACATTACTAATTGGATTGACACAGCCATATCGATGGGATTTCAAGAGAAAGTTGCTTAATCTTTGACGACTTCAAACTAAAGACACTTTCTTATTTTATTTTACTTTTTGGATTTGATCCATATTGCTGTGAAGTTGTTTTTAAGTCTTTTTGTAGATTCGTTGGATCTTTTCCACAAGTTGCAGGTGCCCAAATGCAGCAAACTACATCTTTCCGACAAAGTAAGGTAAGTTTTGAAGATTTCTAGTCGGTGGTTCCCTTGAAAGAATTTTTTACTTGACTTCATTGACACTACTTTGTGCCTTGTTAGTAAGAACATTGCATAATTTTGTAAGCAGAGTTCTTCTGCTACTAAAGTTGTTAGTTCAAATATTTAGCGATTCATACAATCCTTAATCCTTAAGCTATGTTTGGTACTACTATTGACTTCCACTTCAACTTGAAAAATAAAGTTGAAAAACCGTAAAAAGAATTGTATGAATACAAATATAACAATCAAGAGTTGTATGAATAAAATGTAAATGTATACATACCAATACATAGCATGAGTGCTACAATAAGCACAAATGAGATAACTTTCACTTGAGCCATTTCTTCTTATCAAAATTATATGTCTTCTTTTCTAATTATGTTTGAAATTTGTGTGAGAATAAACCCACGAGTTGTTGCTATTTATACACTAAAATATATAATTTAAATTACATCAAAAATTGGAAATATAATTAATGCTTAACAATTTTCTATCACCATTATAGAAGAAACAAAAATCTTCATATTTTTCGTATAATAATGGTCTTATTTTCCTTTTACATATTTTAATTTCTAAGTATATATTGATTTGACTTCCTTTTTTATTTTTATAAATTAAATTATGAAGCAAGTTTAATTTCTTTCCTATTATAAAAAAGGATCAATAATTATTAAGCAATCGATCAATTAAAAAAAATATATTTTCATGTACTGGTAAGTATATATCTTTTATTAATTAAAAATATTTATTAATACGGATTTGTTATATCTAAAAATTAAAATATAAAATTTTCTTTCTTATCATAGATCACCAACATTAATTTGGTATAATGTCAAATCTTACATGATACATTATATTTATATTAGTTATTTATTTTTACATACAAAACTTAAAATTATAAGAGTTTTAAGTTTTTATGTTATTTATAATTGGCATTACTAATATTGTTCTTGCTAATTAAAATAAAAGTTATTTACTTTTCTATTGATGTTCAAAATCAAGTAGAGATCGCAAAGACAAATAGGATCATTAAATAATTTTCATGATTAATTATGAAAAGATTAAAAAATAAGTTGAGTGTGTATTAGACGAAAAAATTATCACGTATTAATTTCACATGGTTAATCACCATGATTTTCAGATTGAACTTTAGTTGGGGACTTAATTATGAATGGTCCGATCCATTTAATTTATGATCAGAGTGTGAACACTATAAAAAAATATATATTGTGAAGAGATGATGCTTTTTTAATAATTCAGGTAACTTGCAAGTGTATTATATCTTTAATAAAATTTTATTACAGTAGAGTTTCAATTTTTTATGTTTATTTAAAAAAAACGAAAAAGGATAAATTACTCTCATTATTTAAATACATATATAATGAAAAGGGTGAGTTGAGATCATATAATTAAATAATATATTTTTATTGAATTTAAATTTAAAAAATTTAAAAAATAATCATTTTTTATATCTTTTTTTATTATTACGATTAATACTAATTCAATCTTATTAAATAGTTCAATTTTTGGTAATTTGGATAATTTCATTGTTATGACCAATTACACACTACAGTATTTCTGCTATAATATATACGCTACGATGTATGAACCATAAATTCTAAACCCTAAATCCCTTAAACCCTAAAAGTACAGTATCCATATTTTGTGTATTTTAGTTTTAATTTTATTTTTTTTAAATTTATAGAATAAATAATAATTCACAAAATTAAATTTATTTACAATAAATTTTACTATAATTAAATTTACATAAAAATATAAAATTTTAAAAATAAAATAAATTACTTTCATCAATTATTATTTATTATGTAAATTTTAAAAAAATAAAAATATTTTAAAATTTAAAAAATATAGAATTTAAAAAAAACCATTAAAAAAAGTTTATTGCTTATTTTTAATATTTTAATTAAAAAAATTAAAAAATAACTAATATATGTAGCTAATAAAGAATTAACAAAAAAATAAAAAACAAAAAAAAAATACACTAAAAAATAACTAATAAAGAATTAAAAAAATAAACAAATTGAAAAACAAAAATACTGTAGTTATAAAATACTGTAGCTACAATGCCTCCATCGAGGCGATGGCCAGAGCACGGATAACTGTATGATGCTGTAGTAATTTTTTTTATTTTAATATTATAATTTTTAAAAAAGAAATATTAAAAAAATTAAAAATTAAAAAATAATTAAATAAATATATTAGTTGTGTTTTTGTTTTTGTTTTTTTTTGTTTTTAATTTTTTAATTTTGTTATAATAAAAATATTTAAAATAAAAAAATTGAAAACAAAAGTTAAAAATTAAAAATTAGTGTATTTTTGATTTTTTTAAATTTTTTAAAATTACAAAAAAAGGATAAAAAAACCATTAAATTTAATTATATAAATTTTATTAAATAAAAAAAACTAAAACTTATGCTAAAAAAAATCAAGAAATAAATTAAAAATAAAAAATTAATATAAAGTGTATTGATAACTCTATTTTTATAGTATTATTTTATTTATTTAAATTTGAATTTTAACTTATATATTGTTGATTTTGTTATTATTAAATAAATTATTGCATCTTTTTGTATTTTTTATTTTTAGGATAAAACTGATGGTAAACCGCTTGTGGACCCCACCAAATGCTACTATTCACTACGAGATCGCTCATTGCCTCAAAGTATTCTGGAAAAAATAACTGAAATCGAGATCGCTCAAAGAAGTTATCGCATTTTAGATATCGATATTATATCATCCTTATGTAAGCGCATATGTCATTAATGATTTATGATGTAAGTAATGATGTAATATGTCATTAATGATGTATTATGTAAGCAATGATGCAGAAGGGTGTATTGAGAAAATTAAAAAGCTTAATGGATGATGATGCAGGCGATGATGTAAATGGGGGTGAACTTTGCCTATA
>JAXCLQ010000007.1:1208936-1224518 GCA_035584115.1 Cedrela odorata
ACAAAAATATTGCAATTGTTAAGACGTAAATTCACTTGCAATGCACATCTCCTAGTAACTAGATCTGATAAAATCCAAAATTTTCATCAACTGCTCATGGTAATGTCCACTACTTGGTAGGACGGAGAGAGACTTTTATTCTTTAATTAACTTTTATAATACATATAATCTGATGAATATCGTATGCATTTGACCAACTATGCACATATATGAATCTAAAATAGTCCTAACATGATTACCAAAATGTATTGATCAAACAAAAAAACAGTTAAAAAAAGAAATGGTACAAAATAATACTAGATTATACCTTTTTATCTTTGCTCCTCCTTGATAACTCTTCCTTCCTTCTCTTGCTATTTTCTTTCTTCTGAACAAAGAAATGAATTACTTAAATCAATTGAACCACAACTTCAAACAGCATTGATTTATATCTCATCCAGCCATTATATAGATATAATTTTCAACCCTGCATGCTTAATAGATGTTCTAAACAACCATTCTAACAGGATAACCAGAAGCAAAGGACTGCAGTCCAACAATTTCTAACCTATCTTATTTAGCTACCATGCTTAAAGCCACTCAACTGAAAAAAAATGTCTAAACCACAATTAGCAATATCACAAACAATGACTTATTTTGAAAAGGTCAAATATATAGAAAAAAAAAAAAGAAAAAGCAAGAAATATAGATCTTACAGTCATCCATCTGCAACGCAATGCTACATCGCGCACTGTTTTACTTGGCAGACTCACAGCTATCTTTGCATAACGAGTTACGGTTTTGTCTGTTGCATGTCTGCAAGAAAATAACAATCACCTCAACTAGATAAATTACTCATGAACAAAACAAAATCAACACCAAAATTACATTTAGACCAAAGTTAAATTTAAATGAAGGAGAACCAGAAGGGAAACATTCTAAGCAACTAAAATGGTTTTAAACCAGGGTATCAGCATAAATTTTGATCACAATTTCTATCAAAAACAATGAATGGGAATTTAAAGTTTTTAGCATTCAGTTGTTCTTATGGCAGAAGGCTAAAGTTGGTCAGCATATTAAAATATTGAAAAGTTTTAAATGGAATTGAACTGAATCTTTAAAAAAAAACTCCAAAACTTTTAAAAGGCTATCAACTAGTTGCTGTTGCTGTTAACGGCTCAAAAATAAATTTAAGCTCTAACACTCCCGCCACACTTGCACACATACCAAACACAACCACCACAAATTTAATAACAAAAAGAAAACATAACTTGTTGTAATTTAATTAATTAACAATGAGAGGATTCGAACACAAGACCACTTGATCAAACTAACTCTGATACAATGTTGAGTTAGCACTTGGCCTAAAAGATTAAGCTATTAGGTTAGGGCTCAATAATAGAATTAGGGCTAACAACTGCTACATCATTACAAAACAGAGTAAATAAACATAAGATAAAATCATTGATGAACAAAAAATACACTATGTAATAAGTTTACAAGATCTATATGGCTCATAATTCTAGATAGAGAAAAAATAAAAATAAAAAGTCTAGTTTATATACCTAATGAGGAAATCAGTATAAATTACTAAAATGTGCAACAATTGCACTGGTGAAGTAATTGTCCTCCTAACAGTCACAGACCAAAATTAGTACTCTTTTTTTATATTAGTAATGAAATAATTTTTTTTTAAAAAAAAGTACTTGAAAATACAGCTTTGGTGGAGAGCAGCATCCACTACAACTCAATAAAAAGAATGTTCCCTCTCTCTCTCTCTCCCGCCCTGAACCCCAACTCAACATCTATATCTAAAGATCACCTTATGTCTGTTGAGAATCCATCAATCCCAAAAGCTTAAGATGATAGGTAAGAACCCAAAATTGAAAGATGATAAGGATACCATTTTGGTTCGGCACAAGATGAAATCTCCCAATAATTGTCTTCATGGAAACAGAGGCCAAAACAAGCATTTTTGTCAAGCTGTTAGTCACCCTAGAATTTGAGAACAAAGAAACTTGTGTTCCTCAAAATCTTAGACAACTCAGGGGCTTCTCAATTTATTCTACGACATGGTTTGGAACAAGATAATATTAGCAAGATGCTTAACACAATAAAAGTATTTTTGATAGTTTGCTACTCAACCAAATAGAAGGAAGAAAAACATATATAAAAATAGAAACGAAGCAAAACAAAAAGATGTAAAAAAGAAATCTTGCTCCTCCCTCACTCTCTTGATGAGGTACTTGAGACAGGTTTCTGCATCTTGTGCTCACATATAGAAAGATTTATATGGAACTAAACAAAACTTTCGAATAATTGGTTAAAGGATTCTTATTATATTCAGCATATTATCCACACTTATCTTGTTTAGAAATGACAATAAAGTCATTTGTATGATGTGAGGTAGTTTGATTATGCTACTGTTTGAACAAATTACAAACACAAATCATGAAGAAAAGATCCCACTACAGCAAAGAGTAATGTGGAAGAATCATAAAACCTTGACAAAAGAAATCTTATCTCTTTCTAAGTCCCTTGGAAGTTTCCACACAAATATTTTCTAATTTATTGTTGAGTTGATACAGAACCGGCAATGTCACCAAGAACTCAAATTTCTTATTGAATTGTGAAAAACCATATCAACTAATATTAAAACAAAAATCAGAGTTATTACTCACAAGCACACTCCTTGTCAGAACCCAGAAGAAAAACAAATAAATAAAACTAAATAACAAAACAAGCAAACAAACAAACAGAGAACAAACTATCAATTAAGCAAAAAGTACAGAATAATTAGCAGACACAAAACGCCAACCAAAATTAATAAAACTCAGTCCACCTTCGACAAAGAAGGTAAAATAACAGCTCAAAATTGAAGTAAAGAAACTCAAAACCCATGAATACCAGAAAATTTGATAAAGATTTACCAAACCCAACTCCCAAAACCCTCAAATAATGTATATAAATACTCACTGTTGAAGCCCATTTTCAAGAATTGCTTGCTCTTCTGCAGTCCACTCCGAGGAGATTCCCGGGTTATGCTTCAGAATTGTACTCCATCTCTCAGCTAACATCACCGAATTGCCGTTACTCTGGTTCCCCGCCCCATTGAAAGAAGAAGAAGAAGGATGACCTTGTTCTTGATGATTACCAGATGAATTTGCCATGCTTACCCAAATCCTCTTCAAGAACTTCTAGTTAATATTCCAACGCAGAGAATAAAACGAAATCAAGCTTTCCCGCCAGCAGAGAGAAGATTTAGACAAATTGATTTTGAAACAAAGTAGTCGGAAGGAAGTTTTGATGAACTGATCTTGACAAATCAATGATTTCATTAAGTGATGAATTTTTGTCTACCCATAAAAGAAAAAAGAGAAGAAAAAAACATTTTATAAAGTCTTAAAATAAAAATATAAACAGTTTGTGAATATATACGTATGGAGGTGAGCAGAACAGAGCAGAGAAGAGCAGAGGGGCTCAAGTGGAAAAAGAGAAGGCAAATGGGAATCGTCAATACGAAGAGAAAGAGAGAGCTGTACGGAACTGAAAATGTAGAGAGAATTTGTAGCTTTCGAGGGGTGATGAAATCATGTGTATTTCTTTATTATTGTTTTATTTGAAAAAGTTTTGTTTTACTTATTTGATATCTTTTTAAACTTTAATTAAATTAAATTAACTAATTTAATTAATAAATTAATAAATTTAATTTTTTATTATTATTTTTTTTAATTTTTTTTGAGAAAAATAATTGTGAAGTTTAATAAAATGGGGAAATAATATTAGGATCTATAATGTTTATATTTTTACAATTCAGAAAAAGTGTTTGTCTATTTGTGTCAAATAGGTCCTAATTTAAATTTAGACCATGTTTGACGTAATATTTGAAAACAGTTTTTAATATAATATTCAAATGTTTTTTTTAAAATTTAACAGTTTGATAATATATGTTTGATATATTATTTAAAAACATATTTGTCATTTTCATCGATTATTTGATGAATATATATATATATATTTAAATTATAAATATAAATATAAATTATTAAGAATCTAATTTTGTCTTTATTAAAAAATAAAATTTCTTTTGATTTTTTTTAATAAGGTTTTCCTTTTTTTATTTTATGAAATTCTCCTATTTTTTTAATTAGTAAAAATTTAAAATAGAGAATAAAATCTTTGTAGTCAAAATTCAATTATATTCCACCAACTTAAAAATCCAACTAACTTGCAACTAGATGTAACCATGCTATTAAAAATTAAGAATTCAAGAAATAAAACATATTGTCATAACTGACAAATCTTAACAGAGAAATCTTATCACTTTTTTTTTTCAAATTAATTTTTTATCTTTTATTTTTTATATATATTTTTCAATTTTTTTATTATTTTATTCAATATTTATTATATATTTTATTTTGTAATCATTTAAAAAAACAAAAAAAAAAATCAAACAATGTATATCGCAAGAAATCAAACGGAAAAATAATTAACCATCAACATTAAATATGCAACCACATTAATAAAGTTAAGTGAGTAAATAAAATAAAATTTATATATTTGTTTCCTGTAATATTTCAAAGTTATTTTTATCTATTTTTTTACAAACATTGATTGATTTTTATGAAGTTTTAAAGACTAAACCTTAGAAAAAAAGAATGATAAAGATATAAAAACTACAAATATAAAACATTTAAAACATAATTATTTACTAATTTTATTCATACATACTACATCCTCTAAGAATATTGTCACGCTCCGAAGTTGGAGTTCAGAATCGTCATAAACCCTCATAATACACTGTATACACCCAAAATGTATCAAGAGATCTTGTAAAGTTTTCCTGTCAATTACCACAATCTGACAAAACAAAATTCTCATTTATGGAATCATTATCAAAGTATTGATCTTTATGATTAATTCTACCACATTATAATTAAATAATAAAATATTTATATAGAAATTATTTTTATTCTGGTTGAACAAATACAATAAATATTTACATAAACATTTAGTTTGCAACTGTATTATAAAAGTTCAATTACATTTATCTAGTAGGATATATTATACATGTGAGTCAAGAAAGAAACTTATTCGGAGCATCGTAGACGTTCTATTGCTACCATTAGTCGGACGAAAACTAACACATCTAACCTAAAATCTGTAATTGTGAGAAATGAATAAATAACTATACTCAATGAGTAAATAAAGTACATATATACATACATGCACACACATTTCTAAATTCATGTATTATGATTTCTTTCCATTATACTTTGAAAGTATATATTTACATGTTCATTTAAAACAAATAACTGTAAAACAATTCAAAGGTATGCATTTAGTATAAACAATCAAATTGAGTTGGTCACACTTTCTCGACCGCTACTTTGGCCAAGATAATATCGAAAACCATCAGTGAGTCTTTCATGCATAAAACTATATGCAATGTATTCTTATAAAATATAAATTATTTCTCATATTTTGTAAAATCAGTTATTTTCTATAAAACATGCATTTTATAAAAATAAATATTCGTCTCACTGATATTGGCCCCGAATAGTCACTTGGTAATAAAGTGAATATCCTCGTAATTCGTCAAATCCAAGGTAGTATTCTCAAACTGCTAAGACTTTTCATAAGACATCTATAAAATCGCGCATCCTCACTTGGTGCACAGTGGGCTTGACATGACCTTTCTCTTTTATATCAGCCCTACTATAGCCAATTCACCTATGAGATCTCTCATAGTTTTGTCTATAGACTATCTTCCTATATATATAGTTAATAAATTGGTCCACTGGCCATATAATAATATATGGCATTACCGATCTCATCACCAATATACATGCATAAAAATAAATCAATTTAAATCAATAATTTCAACTCATAAAAATAAATCATGCCTCCCCGACCATGTCAGCATGTATATTTATCATAAATTTATAATAGTAAGTCATATTTAAACATTTTCTAATATCAATAATAAGCACATGGAACCACATTCATTTTAAGTTCCATTTTAACAATAAAATCACTTGTTTAACATACAAGCAATATATATAAATATAATAAGCATATATTTACATATTCACGTATGTATAAATTTATTCATAACAAAATGAGGGTAACCATTCCCACTAAGGTTCCTTGTGTCCACTTAGTTTTTCTCTTAGATTCTCGGTATATAATACCACACATGCGTATAATAATGAATTCCATGATTCATTATAATCAAACACAATGCACTAAATGCAATGTTTATAGAAAACATGTTTAAAAACTCTTTAGTTGACACATCACTTCACAAGGCTTAACTAATGAGTGTCATTTATCCGATTTTCATCAATGAAATCACATAGCAGTAAGTATTCCAATTTCACATTTCTGTCTAACATGGATATACATATTTCAAACGGCATTCAATGCATATTCAACATTATATACTTTCAATTATCACAATTTAACACTAATCTACATTTCCTATGCATAATCAAATGAGAATTTTTATATAAATAGTAAACCTCAATTCCAAATATTGCAAAATTTTAAAATTAAGCCAATAATGATTTAATAGGTTTACCGATAACTTGTATAAATTCTTAGAAACCTCAAATTACCGTTTAAACAGAAAAGTCCCAATTTTGATTCGAAACCCAAATTTCCTCCTTGTTTATCCTTGCCTTTCTTAACTCAAAATTAGTATCAAATAGTAAAGAGGTGGAAGGGGAATCATTTGGTAATGGAAATTAGAAAGAAAACAAAAGGGATTAGAGAAATCAAAAAGAAATGAAGAGGGAGAAAGACGAATTTTAGAAAGGGAAAATGAGAGAACTTTGTTTTTCTAGAGAGAGATAGAAGCATAAGAAACTATTGGAGTTGAGAGTATATATAGAAAATTGGCAAAAAAACCAAAATGTCCTTAAAATCTTTAAAATTTTTTGAAAAATCCAAGTTTCGCAACAAACGGGTAGATTGTTTTCTCGAACTGATCAACTGATTTCGTCTTCTTCCCACAACACCGTTATTGTCGATCGAACGTTTCCTCAAATCAGTTGACCGATTCCATTTGCTTCACTGCAAGTTGACTGTTTTCTCTATCCGATCGACAAGCTCCTCATTTTCCCCCCAATTCGTCTCTGTCAGTCGATTGTTTCCCCATTTGGTGGACCGATTCCTCTCTTTCCCATTTTCTATTCTTTTGGACGATCAATTCCTTCACCCCGATCTACCAGTTCCATATTTTGTGGATCCAGAACCGTCAATACTCAATCCAACCTTATTCAATACATTTTTTATATTTATATCAATACATTTAAATTTAAATTCACTTAAACTTCGATAATGTACATACTAACTATTAATAATGCATATGTGAAAATGAATGTCATAAAATAACTATTTTATCCCTTTATTCGCATAACAAAGTTTACAAATATAGAAATGGGGTGCTTGACATGGTAGATGAGTCAATCAAGATTTTATGAGTAGATGAGTCAATCAAGATTTTATGAGAAAGAAAAATATTATCGACTAATTTTACATAGTAGATTGATTCAACAAAATGTATAATAATTTTATAGCCATCATTTAGAATTGTAAAATAAATTGATTAATACCCACAATCAAAAATCAATTTAATTCTTAAGATTTTAAATGGCACCAAAATGATTATAATGTTTATTTTTAAAATGACAATAACATGTTATGAGATCTAAACTTTGAAAACAAATTGTTAATTGAATTCCTGAAAAGGACAGGATAAAAACAAATCATCGTTAAAAATATACAAATTGGCTGCTGCTTACATTTTCACGTCACTTTCCAAGTATTCTATTAATTATTTGAAAGATTTGTTTACTTCAATGTTTGACCTACCCTCTGTTCCACTTCAATTAGTACATCTTAAATATTGTTAATTTAGTTTATTATTTAAATTTATTATATAATGATTTTTTGTTTTGTTTTATTATTGTACTGATTGACTTATGAGAAATGTTTATTAAAAATTTATTATTTTTATTTTGTATTTATTTATTAAATATAAAATATCTTACTATTATCTCTAAGCTTGTGAAAATATTTACATTCAAAAATGAAGATTTATGGTTGCAAGTTAAAAAAAAAATACAATAATACCAAATTGAGAACAAAATGTTTTCAGGCTGTTTTCCTTTGTTATTATTAACAAAAATGATGTTGGCAACCATCATTATTAATAAAATTGACGAATAAACTGAATCTTAATATATAAAAATTTAAAATAAAATAAAATAATATATGAACAAACTAGTTTTAATAAAAATTATCATCTCCTTGGTAATTAAAAAAAAAATTGAAATTGTTAATTGAAAGAAATATTTTCTGAGGCTTGACATCAATTTCCTAAAAGAGACTGCAGAGTAGAACAATAATTGAATGGATATTGGGTTAGTTGAAGATAAATGATCGATAAGGATGATTAATTTATTTGAATTTCAATTGGCACCTTACATTTTTATGTCACTTTCTAGGATTTTTTTGTTTATTGTAATTGTACTTTGTTAATTATTTCTAATATCTCTTTCTTAAATGTTTGGCCTACCATTTATTTCTTTTCAATTTGCATAATCGAAAATGTTAAATAATTGTTTTATTTAATAAATTCTTGCAGATAAATACTAATTTTTTAAAATTATTACTAAGATATATTTTTCATATTTAACTATATTATAATTATATTATATATTATATATTTCAAAAGTTTTTGTAGTATGGTGAAACATTTGAAAGTTGTTATGATTGATATTAAGTTAAACATTAGGTAGTATTTTACTAATAGATTTATCAAAGTATTTTTTTCATAATTTAAGCTTCGATATATATTTACATTTTAAATAAATTTTAATAAAACAAAATAATAATATTTTAATATTAAAACATTATTTAAACTCAAATAATATTCCTAGATGAATTTCATCGACCCCTCGATGCAATTCATTGATTAATAAATTTTGGTACTATTTATCTTCTCTTCAATTTAACAATGCATTCAAATCACAACAATGCATCAAAATAATATAAATCATAACTAAAACTTACCATAAATTAATCTAAAATCAGTGGTTCACAACCAAAAAAAAAAAAAAATTGAATTTTAAGATTTGAAAACTCAGTATACTCAATTTTAGTTAAATAACAACTCTAAAGAGAGTTTGGAATTAGTTCAACAATAACTCTAAGGTAGGGTTTGAGATTCTACTTCAACAACTAAGGTTTGGGTTTGTTAAATATTTAGTTTGCTTTGTAAACGTTTTTGTATGAATTTGTATTTGAGAGGAAAACAAAGAGGTCAAGGTAGTTTCATTCAAGTCACAATTTTTTTATTAAGAATATAAGAAAATTTTAAGTTGGGTTATAATTATAAATAAGTCTTAAAATTAGGCTATTTAAAAAAAATCCAAATATGTTAATACGACAAGTAGATTACCTTTTCGCAATTTAGGAATTGAATCTATTCTTTTTGTTTTAGAATATATATGTATAAAATAAAGTTATCATTTTTTAATAATATTTTTTATATGAAAATTTGTTGATTCAAACTTTAATAAAGTACCAACTTTCCTACCTTAAAAAATACCAATATTTGTGGACAGTTTATTTTTAAAAAAATAATTTTTGTTATGTCAATAACTAAAATTTTACTATTTTCGATAAAATTCTTGTTACAATAGAACTTGGGTTATTTATTTATTTATTTGAGGTATAAAAATCATATAGTTTTGTTATTCTCAAATTCTAATAAATTTTATATGTTGTTATTATTAAGAAACTATTGTATTTCTTTATTTTTGTTATTTATTTTTTGTTTTTTTATCAATAATCTCTACGTTATCGACCTTCTAAGAGAAGTCACAACTTTTATTTTGCTTTTTTTATCTTTCGTAAAATTTTGTCCTTTTATATTAAATTTAATGGTTGGTAATTGGTACATTAGTAGTGGCCTTTTACATCAACTTGTCAAGTAGTGGGTGACTTTTTCATTTATGGTCATTAAAAGCAATTATTGTTTTGAATTTAATTTACTTTAAATTAATTGTTGATATAACAAGTAAATAGTATATTTTAAATTGTTATATTTCATTCAACTTTAAAAATACAATAAATAAAGTATTTAATAAAATTTACTTTTTATTTTATGACTAATGTTTATTGTTTATCTTGTCGCTTATATTTAATATTTAATAATTTTATGTATAAAAGTGATAACATCTCAATACTAATCATACCCAAACCCTTAAAAATGAGAATAAATTTAATTTATATTTGTTATAAGTACAACTATCATGCCTATACAAAAGGTTAAAATTGAAAAACAAAATTAATTTATGTTTATTATAACGTTTACAAATTAATTAATATGATAATGTCATCGACACATGTCTTACATTTTCATGAAAATAAAAAAAAAATTCTATGGAATGTGTATCAAATAATTTTGCCACATTAATTTGTGAACGAATTTTTATAACATTACTGATTCATTATTATATTTTATATTATATAATTTAAAAAATATGCATATATAACAATAAGTATATAAAATAATATTCAATAATTATGGAATGTGATAACATATAATTATCATGGGAGTGGAATATTTGAAAGTAATAAAATTGGTGGAGTGACATTGAGTATAAAGGTAATCAAATGGGCTTAGATTCTCAATCAGCCAAAAAGAAAAAAAGAAAAAAAAAAATAATAATAATAATAAAAGGAAGAAAAGAACCCAAGGGAAGTCAAATATTTATTCTAGGAATCAAATAATTCCAAATATTCTAAAGATTCAATTCTACAATTTCAGCTTCAAAACAAAGCAAACTCATATCATACTTCACTTTGTATATACGCAAAACCCATATATAGAAATTATGAGCCAAAGTTTACACATTGTGGTTTTATTATTATTAGGTATTATTATTTTTGTTGTTGTTGTTTTTATTGTATATAGATGAATTTATATTTAAAGAAATAAAAATAAATAATTATCAGTTTTAGAAACTTAAAAAGGGAATTAAAGAACTTTGAATGATAATATTAACAAACAAATTGAGGAAAAGCTTTAAGAGAATAGTTTTACACACTTCTCAATGAAATTTATGAATTAAAATTTTGTGTTAGTGGTTGTTTGTTTCTTTATTTTCTATATTTTTACTGAATATAAAATTTCAATCATCTATATATTTTAAACAGGTTTATTTTTCAAGTTAATGCTAAAAATTCATATAATTTATTAGTTATCTATAAACACTACGTTTTATAAGTTTATATTCACATATTATAAGCGAGTAATAAACATATCATTTACACTTGTATATTTAAATCTATTTAAATTTTAAATTTATCAAAATTTCTAAATAATAAAAAAAAGAACTATCTCAAAATTATGGTTGTGTGAGAGTGCAAGTACATAAACTCTTATACAAATTTATTTATACAATGTGTAAATGTTGTATTATTCTCACATATCTTAATTTTATAGGCGTAAAAATAAAATATTCAAGAAAAAATAATATACATATATATATATATATATGTTTTATCAATTTGTATCGATAACATTATCATTGTATGAATTAACGAATTGTATGGGCAGAAAATTGCAAGATTTTAAGAGAAAGTAGATAAAGATAAGCATTATCTCATTTATCAAACAATTTGTGGATTATCTTTTATCAATTAAGAATAACTTTAATAATAAAAATTGTGGGATAATTTTTGTTGATAAGGAGATGTTGAATTTTAAAAAGTTTAATTCGTAAAAATATATTCACAAATTGGGGTAACTAACTTTGTGGTTGCAATAAAAATATGCAAATTAGTGAGCAGTATTTATTTGTGTGTGTGTGTTAATTACGAATTTAACAAAACCTATTGAACAATGATGCTGCATATACAAATTTTTGTACAAATTTATTAACACAAATTATTATGATAATATTATATTAGTGTCACATACGTTATAATTTTGTACGGAAGACCTTGTATCCTAGTATCATATTATATCTTATTTACAGGTAACCAATAATGATATAAAATTTTAAGTTTTGAATTTTCATTTTTCATTTTTTTTCTCCCTTCAAACTAATTATAACAGAAAAAGAAAAATCAACAATAAAAAATTATATAACTAATTATAATAAATCATATTTCTACAGATAAATTGAAATATTTAAATGATAAAATTAGAGGTGGGCATCGGTATTTATAAAATCAAACTCAAATGATTGTTTTTTTTTTAAAATTTTATGGAACATTACCGAAAAACTAAAAAGTAACATTATAACAACTGATTGGTTCTATTTTAGTTTTATCTTTTCAATTTTATTTTTATCTTATTTTTAATTTTTGTATTATTTACACTTAAATTTAAATTAAACTAATAAATAACTAATAATTTTTTTAAATTGATAACTATTGGATTTGTGACTATTTTAAGAGTAAAAAATTAAATCAATCAATTTGACATTTGTAATATTAACAATAATTATTTTAATAAAATTAATTACAAAAGTTATTTTACTGTAATTTTTGTGTTATGCCCTGAACCTAGAGTCTACTTCTGACAACAGTTACAAACTTTCATGATACACCTTATATACTCGGAATGTAGCAAGTAAAGCATGTAAAGCTTTCTTATTATCTCATTTCTCATGAAATCTTGAAAACAATTTTTAATTTATTAATTCTCATTCATGGGATCATCATCAAAAAATTGATTATTTATGATCAATCCATCCATAACATATGTCAAATCATACAACAAATAAAAAGAACTATCATCATATAAATCGTTTTTATTTGGGTTGAACAAATAATAAATATTTACATAAAATATTTAATTTACAATTACATTACAAAATTTAAATGACTCTATCCAATGAAACACAATTGTTAAACTATGTTATTTGAACAGAAGGGTAGAACAATCAATTTACGACATTCATATTGCACATGCATACGTATGGTCAGTTGACACACAATCGATGTTTAGGCAACTTGAATTAACTCATGGTATGGAGAATAAATGAATTAATAAGTTGGATTTAGCTATAATGAATTTTCGCATAGTGTCCTACCCAGAAGCAATCGACGATCTCACTAGCTGGTTAACGAGCGAGGTCAAGAGGTAGTGCCCTTACGAGGGTGAAAGGGGCAGAATCCTAGCAAAATTTTTTTATTTGGTTCTATGAAATAACAAATTTTAGCTTAAAATTTTCAAATTTCTTAAAAAGATTGAATAAGTATTGACAGTTTTAAACCCATAAAAATATAGAATAAGTTGACCGAGAGAGAAAATGGTTGTCCGAAAGAGCAAAAAATGAAGAAAATAGGAACCAGTTGATCAGATGGGGAAACTATCGACGGCAGTGTGTGGTTTAGGAAACGATTGACTGGATTGAGGAACCAATTCTAGTCAACCGACAGTAGCTAGGTTTGGGAAATAAGGAAATGGTAGACCGGTTGGGAGAAAACGGTCTACATACAGTAACTAATTTTGGGGCAAATGGTCGACTAGCAGTAGCATTTTCAATGCACGAATGAGCAAACGGTCGACCAGTTGGAGCAAATGGTCAATCGGTTAGCTGAAAAATCTTAGTTTTTTCTGGATTTTTTGAAATTTTAGAGGGTTTTTTGGTCTTTTCACCCCTCTTTCTATATATACCCATGTCTCTCACTTGTTTTAACACTTCTCTATCTCTAAAAATATCCAAAATTCTCCTGCTTCTCTCTACAAATCGTTTTCCCTTCTCCTCAAAATTTCTCTTCAATTTTTTGTTTTTCTTCAAAATTTTCACCATTAAATAAATCCTTATAACCTTTTCTTCAGTTTGGAACTCAAATTGGACTAAAAAGAATGTGATTGATGTTTGACAAAATTTAGGTTTCGACTACAATTTGGGTTTTTTTTCGTTTAAACGGCAAATTGAAGTTCTTACGAGTTTCTACAAGCTAACTGTCTGCCTATTAAACCATAATATATTCGATTTTAACATTTTGGAAGTAATAGAAATCTAAGACTTACTATTCATGACAAAATTTACGTTTAAAATCAAATAGGAAACATAGAAATATAAGACTTACTATTCATGACAAAATTTATGCATTGGTTATCGACTAGTATTGAATTTTAGTATTTAAGTAAACGTTGGAAATTGGTTTAGAAATACAAAATAGAAAGTAATAATGACCATGGGATTTCAATTGCTGAAAATAAGATAAATGACCTGTTGATTAGTCTCATGAATCATCGTGTATCAATTAAGAATAATTAGTCACATTTTTCACAGACATGTAATTTAAATGCATTAAAGTATAGTCGTTTGGGGATGTTGTATTTATTTGAAATATGTATGTGTGATATAAGGTTTAGAAAACCCACAAGAAGGACTGACCAAGCATGAAGACACATAATGACAGTGGTTATCTATCACATACCGGTAAATCGGTATCGTGATGGCATAGAGGTAGGCCTACCCTATAAGCCTTGGATAAAAACCTATACATGTAAACTGTAATGCAGAGACCTACCAATCATATGCATGACTCACACACATATTAAGGGCTCCATGCCTATCAAAACAATTCCAGATATAAACCAAGATATTCATAAATATAAGAGTATATGCATACATATCAATATACACAGAAATATACAGAAGACACACTCATAATGTGTATATATAATTAGGTGTTGTGTCCAATATACAAAACATACCACAACATGAACTCCTAGATGACTGTATGGAGAATCTGGAATCCCAATGTTCTTTACGAATATCTCCTAGAATCCTAACCTAGAAGAAAATTCTGCACTCACAGAAACTGTGGTGGGGTGAGTTTTGGGGAAAACTCAGTAAGTGGATACTGAAATGAAAATTGTAAATAAATTTAGTTTTGACATAAAATTTACTTAAACTTACAATCAATTTTAGACAGAAATCATATTAACAGGATATCTACTACATATTATAATAATTTCAACAATTAAAATTTTAAATAATCAATTGAAAACAGAATAACATGCAGTGATGCGTACAGATTTCGGGTCAGATATCAGACCGTCCTTCACCCCCTACTTCTCACATGTATTAGTACCTTCACATAACACAAATCAGAATGTGCTTTCAAAGCATATAAACTCCCCCCCCCCTTATGTCTCTCGACTAGGGTTAAGTAAAAATTAAAGTAATGGCTAGTATACTGTCATAAATACAGAAAACAGAAATAAAATACAATTCAAAATACAATGGCCTTCTCCTGGCCTCAAAACAATATCTCAACAACTCCTCCTCATCAATATGCAAATATAACTCAAAGTAGATCTCGTTTTTCATATAAAATAAAATGTAAATCAATTTATATATAACTATTCTTTATTTCCGAAAACATTAAATTTTATGAAAAAATAAATAAAAAGAATGAAAAACATGTAAAAATTCACTCACAAGTGTCGCCAAAAGCGGAACAGAAGCTCGATTACTGGGGGCTGGATGGTCGCTCCCTCGGTGTATCTATAACACATTTATACTAATTATTAATATAATAATTTAAGTACACATA
>JAXCLQ010000007.1:1224618-1332118 GCA_035584115.1 Cedrela odorata
GTTGATATGAAGCCAGCTCTGATATGCACAAAAAGTGGGTTGGAAAGCCCTGAAAATAATTAAGTCTTTGAAAGAAAATTGCTAATTATTATTTGTTTTCAATTATTATGAATAAGTTTAACTAGTTTAACTAGTGTGGTCATATAAATGACTTCTATAAATTTAATAGCTTATATAGCTTTGTATTAATACTCTGGAATTTAGCCTATAGTACTTTTCCTTGCTGGTTTATCTTATTCATCGCTTCAAGTTCCAAGTGCCCAAAACAAATTGATTAATTGTTGAGAGTTTCTGAAATCCCTACAAACATTAGGCAAAACTAGCTATGTTTATACACATTTTGACAACGAATATAGTACAAGTGATTAAATTCATATTAGGTATAATTAGCTGTAATAGAATACAACATACTAAACGAATGGATCTTGATCATATATGGGTAAGAATGTGCAAGTGTTAAGAAAAATTTCAAAACTCAGATTAAGAGAGGATTTTAATTATTTTATTATTTAAGTCATTAAAATTTCATATTTTATTAAATAAATTATGTTTTAACATTTTTTTCCATTAATTGTTATCTACAAATCAATTAAAAACAACTCTACGCAAAAGAAAAAAAAAATTAACGACAATGGCCTAGGAATTAAATCACAATAATATTATTTCTCAATGACCAATGAGCCACCAAACATTGAAAGGATATTTTAAACAAGTTGAAATTTCATAATGAAACTAAAACTACCAGTTCTTGTAGTCTTGCAAAAAGACAAATTAACATGCATACTTAATCAGATTTTGATATGTTGACTTTCTTTTCTCCATCCATATACTGAGCTTAACCGGTCCCTTAGTTGTTAAAACTGAAAGCTTAGAAGAAAAATTTATTTGTAAGAGATTTGGAAATTTGATTAGGAGCCTGGTATTTTCGAGTAAGTATTAGCTATTAAATTAATTTAATTCCTTTGATCAATTCATCAACTACTTAAGTCTTAATTCACCAAAAGTATTGGTTGCGGTAATTTTTTGTTTGTCAAAATATTCAAGACTATTCTTTTCTTTTTCCTTTCTTGATATTATAGGTTCTTAAGAGAAAGAAATCGTGTTGAATTGCCTATACAAAGTATGTCTAATTTTGTAAAGAATATTACTTTAGTGGTGTTTCTTATTTATAAGAAATCGGGTGATAATTAACATTGGAGTCCAAAGGTTTTTGTGTATTTACCAATAATGGCATTATTTTATCCATTTGTATCAACTAAGTTTTTGACCATTATTTAAATGATTAAAGTTATCTTATAATATTAAATTTTAACCATTAAAATATAAGAGTACGTACTTTAACATTAAAAGGTATTTTAGTCATTTTAATAAAATTACTAAATAAGAATCTATTTGATACAAATGAACAAACTATGTTTTTATTTGTGAAAATATACAAACATAGGAAGTGGATGTTATTATTTAATTAAAAATTTAAATCAAATGATGTATGATATAGATAAGTTACTTTATTTCCTAAATATAAAATATAAAAAACTTCTTTAGTTTATTTTACATATATCTTAATCTACCCACCTCGATATCTTATAACACAATCCTACAAAATTTGTCTATTAGAATTTTTCTAATTAAAAATTATGATCGAGAAATAGCCAACAAATTACTTTTTATTAAAATCTTCATTACAAATTAAATCTTCGTTTTAATAACCTCTACTAGTTTAATAACTAAATTTATCATTATTCCCAAAGCACTACCTTCACCTGTTCCAACAAACAAGGTCCATTAGCAAGAAAGTGAATTCTCAAGGCAGATATTAATCTGTTCACCTTGGAGGCTCGAATTGTTTTAGGAATGAAATTGAGTTTAAAGAAGTATTTCGTGAATTAGAGCAGAGAGATTTGATTTCAAGACAATAAATTTAACAAAGGAGAATTAAGGTAACAGTCACATATGGGTGTTTGAAAGTGCTAAATGAAGCTGCTTATATCTTGTCTGAAATGTTGGTACAAGGAAATCAATGGCAGTGACACTTACGAATACTTTCAGGAAATTGTTATTGATGCTACCAATATTTGAAACGAATACGCAAATTTATATTATATCATCAACTTTGGGCTTTATTTCCATCCAATAATATATATTGGGAGGGTAGAACTTATCTAACTTGAATACAAAATATCTGGAATGCGCCATAGCTGATCCAATTTAAAAACCGGTTCGAGCAGATCTCTCATAAAAAAGGGAGAAATAGAAAATAGTAATAATAATAATAATAATAATAATAATATATCATCAACTTTTGACTTGTTCATGCTTATTCTTCAACTTCATAGAAAATGATTGATCTTGACAAATTAGGAAGGCCATTCACATCTTCATACGATGTGGTCGATGGCATTGCTTAAGCAAAATCAGAACTTGGTCGTTAGGATTATTATTGTAAATGAAATATCATTTGTATTCAGTACATGGAATATATATTTTAGGGAACAGACCCCACTTTTGTAAATACCTAATTAGAGGCATCGTTTCTCCTTTTTTTTTAATTAAAAAAAATAATAATATAATAACAGACGAAAATTACTTGCTAGTACTTCAGACTTTCTATTTAGACGAATATGCTTCAACACATTTCTTCGTAACTTAAATAATTCATGGTCAAAACACGTCAAATTACAAACAAACGCCACAACAAAAAGGAAAATTTAAATTACAATTTGAAATATTATAATGAAATTTCATAATTGGATACTCTATGGTTCCCAAAATTGTAGATAAAAAGACATCTCCAAAGGCATGGAAGTGATTGGAAGAGCTCTATGCTAATAAGTCTCTAACTAATCGGTTGTATTTGAAAAAGTGACTTTTACTTTGAAAATGAAGGCAAGAACATCTTTGAAGTCGTAGTTAGATGAATTTAATTCCATAATTATGGATATGAAGAATGTAGACATGACAATTTTGGATGAGGATCAAGTTATGCTTGTGTTGTGTTCATTGCTATCATCATATGATTCATTTGTTGATACTTTGCTGTATGGAAATGAGACAATTAGCATGTTAGATGTGTCTAGTGCACTGAAATCTAAAGATCTAAAGAAACAATTTTCGGGTAGTGAAAATGTCGAAAGTGAAGGTTTAATGTCAAGGGGCAGAACATAATATAAGGAGAATTTTATGAAAAAAATAATAATGACAGATTGAAATCTAGATTGAAGAAGCCACGCTATTTTGAATGTGGTGAGCAGGGTTATTTGAAAAGAGATTGTTCTCGTAGAAATGTAAAGGGAAAGCAGGTTGAAAGTTTTACGAATGTAATCACTAAAACTTTAGGGGATGATAATGCAGATAGTAGTGGTGAAGTGTTGTCTTTTTTTGTTGGACAGTGGAAGGAACAATGGGTTATGGATTTGGGGGACTCATTTTACTTGTGTTTTCACAGACTGGTTTGTCACTTACTCACCAATGAATGACAAAGTGTATCTTGGTGATGATCATGTCTTAAAGGTTGTTGGAATTGGAACTATGTAGATTAAATGTTTGATGGGACAATCAGAATGTTAGAGTGTTGGCATGTTCCAAAATTGAAAAGGGACATGATTTCCCTTACTTTACATTCGAAGGGATTTAGATTTCATAGAGACAATGCAGTTTTGAAGATTGCAAATGGCTCAATGATTTATATTAAAGGTAACTTAGATGGTGGTTTATACATTCTTCAAGAAACTATTGATCTAGGTATAGCTTTAATAAATGTCAGGAGTAATGATATGGATAACACTCAATTGTGGCATGTAAGACTTAGTGAAGTAAGTCTCATGTATGCTATGATTTGTATCATACTTAACTTAGCTCTTGCTATGAGGGTAGTGAGTAGGTATATATATGGCTTCTCCTAGCTAGGAACATTGGAATGTAATGAAGTGGATATTATGGTATTTGAGAGGAACTAGTGATGTAGAACTGGTATGGCTAGTTAGTAGAATTTATGGATTCTGATTATGCAGGAGATCTAGACAAAAGGAGATCGTTGACAGGTTATGTGTTTACCTTATCTAGTAACATCCAATATGGTTGAGTTAGTAGGATATATGGAATGTAATGTAATGTAATAAGGTAACATCCAATATGACTAAGTTAGTAGGATATATTGATTTTGATTACGCAGGAGATCTAGACAGAAGGAAATCGTTGACAGGTTACGTGTTTATTTTATCTAGTAGTGCTATTAGTTGGAAGGCAACATTGCAATCTACCGTAGCCCTTTCTATTATAGATGTTAAATACATGGCTATTGCAGATGTAGTGAAATAAGCTTTGTGGTTGAGAGGTTTTATGAGTGATCTTGGTTTACCACAACAACAGTTAGTTGTGCATTGCGATTGTCAGAGTGTTATTCATCTGATTGAGAACCAGATGTTTAATGAAAAAACAAAGCATATTGATGACTAGTTCTATTTTGTTAGATATGTAATTTCATAAGGTTTTGTTACAATACAAAAGATTTTCACACATGTGAGTCTAATTGACATGTTAACTAAAGCAATTTCTACGGCCAAGTTCACGCATTGCTTGGGTTTGACTATTTTTGCAACATTTAATGAGCCTTTAGGGGCGTTATGGAGAATTTGAGGCAAATATCTGCTAAGCTAGAAAATTGTTGAGTTTGTGGCACATATTTGATAGCCAATACAATATGGGTATATGTTGTAAGGTTTATTTTTGTTACACACTATGGGCATGCCCAAGCCCATTAGGGTTTTACTATATATTTGGGTGTACTGGAAAAACATTGAAACTCATCTTTTCTTCGTCTTAGTAAAATTGGTTGCTCTCTCTTGTAGTTTTTTCTCTGAATTTTCAGAGAGTTTCCACATAAAATCTGATGTTATCTGTTTTCTATTTGCGTTCTTTGCTTGATTTTCATAACACAATGCGAACTTAAAGGATATGGAATTAAATTTCTCTGATTAGGAAAAGAAGAGTGTTCCAAGTCAATTTGATCACCGTCGCGCATATATATTTTTGGTGATTATCAATAATTTGAACTTATATCAAGCTAACATGTCAAAATTAACATTTTTCCTGTGATCGATATGGCTTGATAGAATTTATGTGAGTATTAATTTGATGGTGTATACTTCTTTCATTCCTACAAGCCTTTCCAAATGATATTGGGCGTTTGATTTTGTGATATATATTCATTATGAAATACGAATTGATGATTAATTGTCTATTTCACTGAATTGATAATATTGTTCTCAATTAATTATTTGGAATATATTAATTGTGACGTTGTGGAAATGGGCGGTCTGCTAGATACCATTCTAGTTTACGTTCTCAAGAATGGAGAATAAAATTCTCGAAGAGAATTTGATAACAAATAATTTGTATTATTTTTGAATGATTTAAAACGTACATATTGGTATTTTAAGAGCCGACTATTGAAAAGCGGATGGATTTCTCGCCCTCTCCTCGCGGTTGTGGAATTGGAAATAAGTCAGCCTGATTTTCTTTGAAATTTTGTCAAATAAAAATTAACTCTTAATGTAAAACGGATTACTTTAGTAAAACGGCTTATCGTATTATTAGTGACAATTGCGAAGGCCAGTTTCCTTGTTGCAATGAGAGAAGTAAAAATCCTTTTTTTCTTGCTGAGAATATAACTTTTTTAAATGATTTAATTAATTATGATTAATTTTATTCTGATTGACTCTTAATTTTTGTCATATTTAATGTAGTAATTTAATTTTAAAAAATATTTATTTTGATATTTATTAATTTGATTCACCGAGCAATTAAATTAATTATTCATGTTATTAGATACAAAGATTGGGTGTAAATTGCTAATTAAGTCTTAAATTTTGTATAAAATTATAATCATTTATCAAATTTTATATTTCACACTTTAATTCTAAACTTTTAATTCTATCATCATCGTGTCTGTGTGTATAAAGGTTAAAAAAATACTAAATTTGTCTATCAAGTTCTCTAATAAGCTTACAAAACCCTATACAAGAAAATCGTGTTTACATTGTAACCATCCAATAGTTTACTTTTCTTTATTTTTACTTGTTCATAAGTTAAGATATGTCTACAGATAACAATTTCACTTAAATTTGTGAACTCGATAAATAGTAGGAAGAAACATGAAACTAGACCACTAAATTTAACCATCTAATAAACTATTAACAGAGCATACATGTTTCAGTAGCTTCTTATGAAAAACATAATAATGAATATGTTGAAATATGCAAAGAAACTATTAATAAGTGTGATATCTTGTAATTTAAATTACATATCTGGCGATATGATACTATTAATAATACTATTAAAACTTTTAGCAAAAACATAATAATGTTGATAAATTTTCTTACATCCTAAAATAATTCATACAGCATGCAAAATCTACTTAGTAGATTACTTCTCACTTTTTTCAACAACTTTTTGTTATATACATGATCAATGTGATAATGTGACATGCAGAGGGGCATTGATTCAACTAAGAGTAACAATGCTTCCAAAGAAAAGTAACTGTTTAAGGAGAAAAGACACAATTTTTCATGGAACAATTGTGTCCAAAATGAAGTCATGCATCCACATGTGAATAGCCACCATGAAGTCTATAAATAAACTAGTAGTGGCAATATAGAAAGCATTTAAAAAGAAGATTGATATGCTGATATTTTCTAGAGAGAGAAAGTAGGCATTTGTGTTTAAGCTTCAAATACACATTGTTTTCTGGTTTTGGGCATCTCTGAGTGTACCCACTAGTCTTACGACGGTGTTTACAAGATCCAACAGTAGTATTAAAGCGGGTTTCGCTGAAATTGTCCAAAAATTGACTGAATCTTCATCACCATTTTTTGATCAATTTCATCATTGTTTTTGAAGTTTTCTTGATCCAAACATGTTTTAATTGTCAAGAGAAGTCCAAAAAAGCCGGAATCGCCAAAATTCGACGTCAGAAACGACCGGAATTGACGATTTTCAGAAGACCCGACGACGCGTGCGTTACATGTGCCCAAAGGTTGAAGGCGAGTGAAGACCACGCGCAAGGAGCATGCAGCACATGCGCCAGACCCGACCCAGTACCGACCCGACCTAGTTCAATCAAGATCCGACCAAGTTTAACTAAGACCCGGTTCAGTCCAACACAGACTCAATTTAGTTCAGCACAGATCTGGTTCAGTTAGACTAGATAGCCCGATTCAGTCAAAATCTGGTCCACACAGAAACCCGGTCCAACCAAACCAGTCGGGTTGATCTATTTTCAGTTCGGTTTAACCGGCCGAACTTCACAAGCCAAGTTCAGTGCTTAAATCAACTTTGATCGAAGCAAAATTTAGTATCCCAAGGTTTTTTTGGCATGCCGGATTGATCTGTGGCCTCAGAATTGCAATTTGAGCATTTAAAATCCAGAAACCTTTGGAAGTGTTCGAAAAAATAAAAGAAAAATACAGGCTTTGCACTACCTTGGATTGCCTACACATCAAAGAAAGATCAGTTTCACTATTTTTGACTTATGTGTAAGAGAAATAAGTATTGCAAGACAAGTTCAAGGTTCAAGACCACTTTGACTCATAAGAACACTGAAATATTCAGAGACCGTATATACAACACAATTGTTCAGAGAAAATAGGGTTATTCCTACTTCTAATCAAGGGAAAGTGAAGAATCCTAAGAAGCCATATTTGCGGTCACATTTGAACGAGTATAATATTAGGTTATTGAAACCTAATTAACTGTGAGTTGAAATTTATACAGCTTAAATTTATACAATTTTGTCTATTTATTTGTGTCATTGTTTTATATTATGGCTAGTAAAATTAGTTCATATTTAACAAAGATAGGAGGTTAAATAATATGAATTATAGTATATGAAAAAGAAGAATTTCCTATTTAATGGAACATGACAAAATATTGTATGTTACTAGGAAAGAAAAACCCACAGAAATAAAAGACACAGCCTTAGATAAATGGGAGCAGAATAATGAATTAGCTAAGGCAACTATACTTAGTAACATGCAGGATGATTTGATTCATTTATATGGGGGCTATGAAATTGCTAAGGAAATTTTAGATGTATTAGATAATAAGTATGGACCAAAAATCTAATACATACATTTAATTAAAATTAGTAGAATTTAATAGTCTTTGTATGAATGAAGATGAAAGTATAGGAGATCATATCATCAAGATGGAATTGCTTGCAAAAGATTTATTAATTGCTGGTCATGAAATTTATGATAAGATGCAGGTTTCAGTTCTTTTCAATAGTCTGCCAAAGACACGGGATCATGTTATGACCTCAATAACATATGGGTAAAATGAATTTTCCATGACTATATTGCCTGCAATATTGACAATTGAAAAGGTCAAGATGAATAAAAGAAAAGAGGAGAGTAGTTCCAACAATCTTCTTTTGGCAGAAAGTTCTCAAAATGATAAAAGCAAGCACATTGAGAATAATAGAAAATGAAAGAACGGACTATGGAAGCTTGAACTGAAAAATAAAAAACACAAGAAAATGGGTGTTTTATATGTGGGGATACTGGTCATTTCAAAGCCAAGTGTCCAAAATAGAGAAACAAGAAGATGAAAAAGAAAGAAATTATTTTGACAGTTTCTGAGGTAGTGATTGCTGAATCTCAAAATCAATAGTAAATATATTCTGGTGCTACTAGACATGTAAGCAATGACAAAAGTTAATTTGTCAACTTTGAAGAAAAGACACTAGGGGAACATCGGTTATACATGGGTAATAATACCTATGTTGATGTTCAAGGTATAGGAGATTGTAAAATCTCATCTACTAATGCCACCATAATTTTGAAAGATGTGTTGTATGCTTCATCAATGAGAAGAAATCTGATCTCTGTGTCTGTTTTGGATAAAAAGGGTTTTGAGATTAAATTTAAGTTTGGGTTTGTAACCATAGAATCAAATGGTTTTGTACTTTTGAGGGGTAAAAGAATTGATGACATGTACTCAATTGGATCTACAATGAATAAAACTTCATTTTCTAATTATGTCTGTGTGTTAGATTTAAATGATGCTTTACTTTGGCATTTAAGATTAGGTCACATAAATACAAACAAAATGCTTAGAATGAGCAATAAAGGGATACTTTCTCAAGTAGATCTGAATAAATTTAACACATGTGAATCATGTGTTAAGGGTAAAATGACGAGAAAATCTTTCTCGAATCATTAGAAATCATCAGATTTACTTGAAGTAGTTCATTCGGATTTATGTGCACCTATGAAGGCAAAAACACATAGAGGTATGGAATATTTCATTATTTTTATTGATGATTATTCTAGATATGGATATGTGTATTTTCTAAAGCATAAATTGGAGGCTTTAGAAAAATTCGTAAAATATAAACAAGAAGTAGAAACACAATTGGGTCGCTTGATCAAAGCATTAAATAGTGATCGAGGTGGAGAATATAAAGCTTTTAATGATTTCTGCAAAGTAAGTGGTATAAGGCATATTTATACAATGCCCTATAGTCCACAACAAAATGGGATAGCAGAAAGAAGAATTCGAACTTTATTAAATATGACAAGGTCGATGACGTTTTACTTATAAATGTCTTTACATTTTTGGGGAGAAACATTATCTACAGCAGCATATATACTAAATAGAGTTCACACAAAAGCTAAGCTATTAACTCCATAAGAAATATGGATGGGAACCAAATCAAATTTATCAAAATTAAAGGTTCGGGGATGCAAGGCCCATGTTCTTATTCATAAGCCTTTAAGGGATAAATTAGTGCTAAAACATGGGAATGCAACTTCATTGGTTATGTTGAAAATGGAAGTGGCTATAGGTTCTATCATCCGAACAAGGTCTTATAGAAAGTAGAGATGCTGTGTTTATAGAGACTATAGACACAATTATTTCTAAAAGGTAACTTGAGTTACTCAATGAAAATGAGATCCCAACCACTTCATTACAACTTAACAATGATCAAAATACAGAATTAGATGACATTGTTGATCCCACAACTTTCGCACAATCTAGTGAAAATGTGTAAGATAGTGAGAGGAAAAGGAAAAGGAAAAGTGAACCCCCTCAATGGTTGAAAGATCATTATGTCTTTACTATTGATGAAGAAAATTAACTAAGTGATGATCCCAAATTTTATAGCAAAGCTATGAGGCAATTTGATTCTAGGAAATGGCAATTAGCCATGGAAGATGAATTGGAATCCATTGAGAAATATAAAGTTTGGGAATTAGTTGATTTACCTAAAGAAAGAAAGCTCATTGGTTGTAAATGGATATTAAAGAAAAAGTTAAAGGCTGATGGAAGTTTAGACTGATATAAGGCTAGATTAGTAGCTAAAAGCTATACTCAAAAGCCTGGAATTATCATGGCAACTGTTGCTAGATTGGATTTTGAATTGAATCAATTAGATGTGAAAACGACATTTTTGAATGGTGAATTAAAGGAAGATATTTATATGTCGCAACCAGAGGGTTTTCTGGTTAAAGGACATGAAAACAAAGTCTATAAGTTAAAGAAGTCTTTGTATGGACTTAAACAGTCGTCTAGACAATGGTATTTAAAGTTCCATCAAGCAATCCTAGATTTGGGTTACAAAATGAATCCATTGGATCATTGTGTTTATAGTTGGCAATGCCAAGACAAAATATCTATACTTTAACTGTATGTGGATGATATTTTATTGGCCAGTAATTGCATAAATATGATTAATCAAAAAAAGTCATTTCTAAGTACGAAGTTCGATATGAAAGACATGGGTGAAATATCTTATGTTCTGGGAATTAAAATTACCAGAAATAGAAAGTCAAAGATGCTATATCTAGATCAAGAGAACTATCTAGAGAAAATATTTAAACGGTTTAACGTGAAAAATTGTAAATCAGTTAGTACACCCACGTGCAAATCAACTATTTTAAGCAATAATTTATGTCCTCAAAATAAAGTTGAACTGGAAGAAATGCAAAAAGTACCTTATGCACAGGCTATTGCGAGTCTAATGTACGCAATGACTAGTACAAGGCCAGAAATATCAATGCAGTAGGAGTGATTAGTAGATATCAACCTAATCCAGGAAGAGATCATTGGCAAGTAGTCAAAAGGATCATAAGATATCTAAAAGGAACCAAAGGTATGAAATTCTGTTTTGGTTTACATGATTTAAAAATTGTTGAATATTGTGATGCAAATTTTGCAAGAGATATGAATGATAGAAAATCAACAAGTGGCAATGTGTTTCTATATGATGGAATAACAATTTCTTGGTTAAGTAAGAAACAAGGCTGTATTGCGAAATCTACCATGGAGGCAAAATAAATCTCATGTAGTACAACGGTAAGTACAGCTGTATAGGCTAAGAAGTTTGTTGATAATTTTCAATTAGATTTATCTAAAGAACCTGTAAACATATTTTGTGATAATAAGTTTGCCATTTATTTGATTAAAAGTGGAAGGAAGAAATAACTCAAAAGGGAAATACATTGATATTAATTATCGCTATATTCAAAATATAGTGGAGAGGGGTGAAATTAAAGTCGACTATGTCCCCTCGGAAGAGATGGTAGCCAATCCTATGACCAAGGAATTATCTTTGGAAAGTTCAAAGAGCATGTAACTACTATGGTTTTGAGAATCATCTAGATGTGTAGTTAACATGTGAAAAGTAGGTATCATTGTTAAGTATCAGGGACGCTTGAGAAAATAATGATACATATCTATCTGATTAATTGTGAATATTGGTCGGAGAAAAGATAGATAACACTATAGCTAGGTTAATAAGGGTTATAATAAATCATCTTGGATATAAAAGTTAGTATGAAAATATCAAGATGAATTTATGTAACATTGGACACTTAGTGTATAAGTCGTCAATGAAACTAAGTACGAACATGATTTTTTCTTAGTTTCAGTTGTGGCACCATTTTACTTTTGTAAAATGTGTATACTATAATTTTTGTGGTTTAGTTATGGTATAGTAATGATAATTGGTTGTGCACACAGGATATGTAATCATCGGAAGTAAACCTGATCACTTTAATCAAGGGGAAGATTGTTATATACATGATCAATGTGATAAGATGACATGCAGAGGGATGCATTGATTCAATCAAGAGTAACAACGCTTCCAAAGAGAAGCAATTGTTCAAGGAGAAGAGGCACAATTGTTCATGGAATAATTGTGTCCAAAATGAAGTCATGTATCCGCCCGTGAATAGCTACCATGAAGTCTATAAATAGACTAGTAGTGGCAGTGCAGAAAGCATCTAAAAACAAGATTGATATGCTGATATTTTCTAGAGAGAGAAAGTAGGCATTTGTGTTCAAGCTTTACAAACACACTTTGCTTTCTGGTTTTGGGTATCTTTGCGTGTACCCACCAATCTCACGACGGTGTTTACAAGATCTAACACTTTTTTCTTCTGGTTTTTAGCCAAATGAAATGCATTTTATCTAGCTACAAATTGAGAATCCTATACATGTCTTGTTTTATTAAATGTAAAAGAAAGTTATCACTTTTTCTTACTTATATAAACCCTAATTAGTTGTGATTATAAGCATTGTCAATCTTATTTCTTAAGCAAGCAACAAGGTATTTCAAACTAGCTTCACTATTTGAGTTCTTATTCTTTCTTGTATAATATTGTTTTAGTTTTAGATATTTCTACACGCAATTGTCAATTTCAGCATTAATATATAGATTTTACTTGCCGACATAGCATAGTTTTTACTTGATGCCATAAATAAGTTAATGCATAAATGAAACTATTTTTGTACATTGCTTTGTTAATTTTTATATGTACAGCAAATTTTACTGAAAAAAAATGATGCTGGGAGAATGTAAATCTCGCTCAAAGAAAGTGAAGATTGGACAGCAAAAATCTCCATCCAAATGATTTCAACGATTTTGAAATCATTTGGATTCAAAGCTAAAGTGGCTCAAAACGGGAAGGAAGCAGTTGATCAGGCTGAACCAACCCTGTAGGAAATTCAGTCCATGTACCATCTTCGCCCAAACCTTAAACAAAGCTCGGGGTGGGGGATGAACATAATTTATTTACATATTAACTCTCTAGATCTATATTTGTTAATTACTTATATTTATATTTATATTTAATTATATTGATTTTGTTGAAACAGAAAAATAAATTGGATTTTAAATAATCACCAAAAATATGCACAAAAGAATCTCAAAATCATTTCGAAGAAAAGAAAGCAAATAATTTTTTTCTTTGTAAATATTATATCCTGAAATTTGTTAAACAAGTTCCATATTTTGAGGATAACTTTTATTCAAAAATTGGATTTGAACGATTCAAAGGGTTTGGAAAGAAAATGCAAAGGTGAACAATTTTGGTATTTCACGCAAGAAATTAAATTCGGACATTTTGGAGGTTAAAATCAAGCTGGAAATCGAGACTATGTAAAGACACTCTTTCCTTGACATTGGAGGAGGTTTTTTTGGAGGGCGCAACTTTCTCATCTTAAAGGAGAGTGAAAGCAAAGACATTTGGCATATCTTGAAAGTTTTTGTGGCTGGTTCTATGTATTTTATTGCTCTTAATTCAAGTATGTATAGCTAAACTCTCTTGTACTAAGGTTAAGGATGAGTTCAATGAAATAATTATTTTTTTATTTAGCTAATTTCCTACATATGTTATTTATTGTCTATAGTTTTTGTTTCACATGTTTGTTAATTAATTATTTTTTCATCATTAATATTATGTATTCTTAATATTTTAAAGAAATTATTTAATTAATCTATGCTTGGATGAATAATGTTAAATGTGATTTTTTTATTCCATATTTTTCATTAAATTGGACACATAGAATGTTTAGAAATCACATCTTTAAGCAAAAAAAACCTACATATGATTTAATTTATTTGGACTGAATCATTATATCCATGAGTTAGATATATATTAATTTTGAGTTATCACTCTAAAATTGGGAATTAATTGGTGATTAGATAATTATTAAGTTGAATATTAGTGGATTTTGAAACTTTAATATCCTTCATCTCGTATATTTCTCATTTTTCTGGTATAATTCTAGTTTTCATTTTTTTTCTAGCTTGATTTAACTTTTCTTCTTAAAAACTGAATTTGTGAACTAGGTTAGGAATTTATTAATTTAGGTTTAAATTAAATTTTTTAATTTTAGTAGTCCCTATGGGATTGACATCGATTACGACTGGTTTATGGTACAATATATTTGTGCGCTTACGAGTAATTAAGATTTTAAATCACACCAGCGGGACTTAAGAGTCAGTGACTGTTCTTCCTTCTCCCCAGAAGTCCCACACGTCGGATAAGGGAAAAGAGAACTCCTCAAGCTCCGTCCTTGGCCGAGGTCATTTAATCGGCAATGAAGAAACAAATGAGGACCCCTTACAAATCTATTGAGGCCGAGTCGGAAGGCCCCCTAAACTTGATGGATATTGTTGAGCATAAGCATCCTTAGCTCGAGCATCTTCTTCCTTCTCTCCGTATCATGGAGAGCAAGGAGAGGAAAAACTGGTCGAACAAAGTTGCTTGCCAATCTCATGCAGAGTTATACGACCTCTACACTAAAATGGCTTTCCAAGTACCAAATTTTTTCTTCACTACCTTTGCCTTTCTTGTTGTTTGTTTATCATACTGATGTCTTTTTTCTTATTTTCAGCTTGCCCACAGCCTTGCTGCTCATCGAGAGGGTTCTGTAGCGACATCTGGCAACGCCATCCAGTAAGTTTCTGTCGAATCCAGATTCAGAAAAGCCGAGGGAAAGCTGAAAAAGTGCAAGGAGGAACTAAAACAAATCGAAAGAGGATTAAATCTTCCGAGGCCACCTTAACTGGGGAGAGGAAGGCTTGGGAACAAGAACGCCACCAACTCTTCGACAAGATCATCGACTTTGAAGTTGATTTGGAGGCTTCTCGATTAGCGGGAAAGGAGGATGCAGACGAAGGCGCCCTCAACAATTACTTAGACTTATTCAAATCTTTATACCCTTCAAACGACCTAGCTTGGCCGGAGAAGACAATTTCAGAGATCTCAGGAAGTAGGGCTTCTCAAACCAAAACCGCTGAGAAGTCTCCTGAAGAGGGCGGTCAAGAAGAAGGGAGGAGTGCTGTGGACAAGGAAACAGTTGAGCCTGTAATTACTTCCTCGGTCGCTCAGGGCAAAGTGAATCCTGCTACTACCAAGGAAGGTGAAAATTTAAATGACGTCTGATCCTTGAGTGTGCAAGAGACGGCGACTAAATGAACTCCTGCTAACTATTTTACTTTCTCGTATCAGAACTGTAAGATCTCTCGATCTTTTTTCTTTTCTCTCTTTTTTTTAATTATTTATTATTGTTATTGTCGTTGTTATTTATTTATTTTCATGTTTTTATCAATCAATTAACATTCTCTTCTTAAAATTGGCCATTGCCGAGTCTCTTACTAGAATGACTCCCTAATAGTCAACCAACCCTAAAGAATAATAAATCCAATATCATAAATTAGTAAGACCATAATATATTCTTAATGAACCAAAACGAAAAATAACAAGTGTTGTCTTTAAGGATTGGCAAACTATTGACATAATCTGAGCAAGTTTCTTAAAAAGAAAAATAAGTAATGTATGCTTGTACTTTCAACAATGATCCTTTTGAATTTATTTTGGAGAATAACTTAGGTTACAATATCTAACGATACATGGGCGTACCTAAGCAAGTGTGCAGTTAACTCATAAATCTCGTATCACAACCGCACTGGCTACATTACCAAGTTTCCCTTCGGATCTTTGGCATTGAATGGTCATGGCCATAATCTTTGTAATATCTAATGACCATCTCTTATTGTGGTTTCCTTCGAATCTACATACCAAAATACTAAGGTTTCAGATTAATTGCGTATGATAATTATTATAAATTCTTCATGTGAATAATATCATCACAAAATAGGATCATTCATGTTAAATCATCAAGAAAATAATAAACTTGATGCAGAAGCGTACATGATCCATGAAATTAATATGATTTTTAATTTAAGATTTTTGATCTTTCAAGTCAAATCTTACGATTTGCATATGTAAGCTTGTTGTCTCTTTTATGACAGAAAAGACAAAAATCCCTTTTATATTGACTGAGGGACCATAACCCTAATATACACCTTTTGGCATGTCTTATTTTTATTTTAATCCATCATAAAAATAAAAATTAGACTATTAGGTCTCTACACATTAAAATTGATCCATACTTTATGAGAAACCTAAAGCCTCAATTTAATATTTTATTAAATCATTTTAATTGCACTTAACCTTATGATAGGCTATGATATACAATTATTATATATATATATAGGCCAATAAATATAAAATAAATTATATCCAACAATCTCCCACTTGGGCCACATATATCAATTTATAGTTGTATATCATAATATAACCTTACGAGCTCAAAACTGCTATTATCACCAAAAGCATCTCTAATCAATCATGTCCATCAATCATATCAATATAGGAACAAAGCGGTCTTCGTTACATGTAACATAACTAAACCCGTCAATGGTCACATATATTAATATAATGAATGACATGGATCAAGTATGAATGTGTAGCATAGAAACTGCATGCAATGTGATCATAATATGCCTATTTCTAACTGGTTCAACCTTATTCTTTAGTGAGATCAAACCAAACATATTAAGAGTGAAAATAAACTATAAACTTTATTTCTGCAAAAAAATAACCATAATTATCCATAAAATAACCATAAAGTATGTCTAAATATGAAAAGGCATTCAAACTACAAACTCCTATTAAAAAGAGATGTAACACCTATATGAGTAATGTGCTTATAAAAGACCTTGGGTGGTGATCCCTTAGTAAATGGATCCGCAACCATGGAGTTTGTCCTAATATGCTCTATAGATACTTGACTTCTCTGAACTCTTTCTTTAACAACTAAGAACTTGATGTCTATGTGTTTCGACTTTGACAAGCTCTTATTAATGTTGGAATATAATACTGTCGATTTATTGTCACAAAGTAACTTGAGTGGTCTTTCAATTCTATCCACAATTCATAGCCCAGTGACAAGATTTCGCAACCATATCCCATGATTGGATGCCTCATAACATGCTATAAACTCTACTACCGTGGTAGAGGAAGCTATGAGTGTCTACTTAACACTTTTCCAAGAAATAGCTCCTCCAAGCAACAGGTAGATATAGCCCGATATGGATCTCCGAATGTCTTGGCATCTAGCAAAATCGAAATCAAAATACCCAATGATCTCCAACTGATCCAATTTCTTATATGTGAGCATATAATCTTTTGTTCTTTGTAAATACCTCATGAATTGTTTGGCTGCTTTCCAATGATCTATTCTTGGATTGCTTAAGTACCTGCCTAGCATCCCAACAATGTACGCAATATCCGAACACGTACAAACCTGAGCATACATCAGACTCCCTACAGCTGATGTATAAGGGATTTTCTGCATCTCCTTAACTTCAAGCTCATTCTTGGGGCATTGACTGAGACTGAACTTGTCTCCCTTAACCACAGGGTGGTCACCTGGTTTACAATTCTGCAAGCCAAATCTTTTAAGTACCTTCTCAATATAGCTCTTTTGAGATAACCTTAGTATACCCTAAAAGCGATCTGGTGTATTTGTATGCCTAATACAAAAGAGGCGTCCTCAAGATCTTTCATCTCAAATTTCTTTGTTAAAAATCTCTTGGTTTCGTGCAGTAAGCCTATATCATTACTGGTAAGTAGTATGTCATCGACATATAAAACCAGAAAAATATGTTTACTCCCAATGAACTTGTGGTATACACAATCATCAACAACATTCATCTCAAAACTGAACGAGATAATTACTTGATGAAATTTGTGATACCATTAACGTGAAGCTTGCTTAAGCCCATAGATGGATTTCTTTAATTTGTAAACCATTTGCTTCGGGTCTCTTGACATAAAGTTTTCTTGCTGCACCGTATAAATTGTCTCATTAATGTCACCATTGAGAAACACAGTCTTTACATCCATCTAATGCAACTTAAGGTCAAAATATGCCACAAGTGCCATAATAATCTTGAAAGAGTATTTCGAAGAAACTGGAGAGAAAGTCTCTTTATAGTCAATGCCTTCCTTTTGAGTAAAGCCCTTTGTAACAAGACGAGCCTTATATCTTTTTACATCGCCCTTTGAATCCCTCTTAGTCTTAAATATCTATTTGCAACTAATGGGCTTCGTACTTTCAGGCAATGAGATGAGATCCCAAACGTCATTGTCTTTCATAAACTTAATCTCTTCATCCATGGCATCAATCCACTTTTGAGAATTAGAACTTTACATGGCTTGATGGAAGTTGATTGGATCATCTTATACTATTCCAATGTCATCTTCATGTTCTTGGAGAAAGACAACATAATCATCTGGAATTGCATTTCTCCTTTCTCTATTGGATCTTCTTAATGACATTTGCTCTTAAGGTTGTTGAGTTTGCTCTTCAGGAGCAATTACTTGATTTTGGATTGGGAGTTCTTCGACATTGTCTTGATGATCCGGATTTATTATTTGATCAATGTCATGAATAAGAGCATGATCATTGTTAATAACAATTGTAGGAAGATAAACGAATTCCTCTTCAAAGACAAAGTCCTTAACCTTATCTCTTCCCTAAAACTCAACATCCTCAAAGAACCGAGCATTCCTTGTCTCGAAAATTGACTTGGTTGTAGGATTATAAAATTTGTAATCCCTTGACCTCTCAGAATATCTAACAAAATAGCAGCTGATAGTTCTTGAGTCCAGTTTCTTTTCATTTGGCCTATAAAGCCTTGCCTCAGCTGTACAACCCCAAGTGTGAAAGTGCTTTAAACTAGGCTTCTTACCCGTCCAAAGTTCATATAGAGTTTTGACAGTTGCTATAGTTAGAATTCTATTGAGTATGTAAGCTGTACTCTTTAAAGCTTCTCCCCAGAGGGATGCTGGCAAGGTAGAATGATTAATCATACTCTTCACCATGTCTTTAAGTGTTCTGTTTCGTCTTTCAACAACACCATTCATACTAGAACTTCCTGGCATGGTGTACTATGGGACGATACCACATTACTCTAGAAACTTAGCAAACGATCTTGGACATTGTTCATTTGATCTATTATATTTGCCATAATACTCCACTACGGTCAGATCTGATGCCTTTAATCCTTTTTCCTTTTCTTATTCTTATCCTTGGAGGTTGTATCCAAATGAGCACTTTTTATCTTTTCTTGCTTTATCCTTTCCTCTTCTTGCACACAATGTGAGATGAGTTCATTAAGGGACCATTTATACTTTTGACAGTTATAGCTCACCTTAAATTGACTGAACTGTGCAAGAAGAGATATCCAAACTAAGTGCACGAGTAAGTCCTCAAATAGCTCTAACTTAAGTGCCTTTAGTTTTGAAGCATGATGAGATATATTCATGATGTACTATCTTATGTTTCATTTTCCTTTATACCTCATTGAAATAAGGTTTACCAAAAGTGTACTTATTTCAGCCTTTTCATTCTTGGCAAACATTCTCTCAATTTCTGTAAGGAAACCTTTAGCTATAGTAACCTCTTCGGACATAGTGCCTCTAAAAGCTTCTGGAATAGCGCACTTCATGATCATAAGACTCATGTGATTGGAACGATCCCACTTCTCAAAGTCCCTTTTATCCTCATTTAAACTTTTATTTGTAAGAGTAGGGTGTTGTTCCGTCCAAAGTGCAAGGTCTAGATCCATGACACCGAGAACAATCATAACATTCTCTTACCATACCTTAAAGTTAGTGCCATTTAGCATGGAACTGAATTGATGCTAGTAGAAATATTAGCAACAGAACTTGCAACTGAAAAGAACAACATAAAACAAGACAACAATGCTCACATAAGTTCCATGTCATACTTAAATAAATTCAAATAATGGTACAACCCATCACAAGATACCTAGTACAACATTAGCATTTAATTTTTGGACAGAAATATTAGCTTGTAAGTGGTACTCTTGGTGTAGTAATCAAATATTGACAATAAATTCTGTCAAACAATAAGCCTTTCTTTAGACCGACTTATTATTCACATAGAGCTCTTAATAATTATCACATATTTATTACCACAAGTGTATACGTGATTCGGCCAAATATTGATCTTCCTTTGGGTCGGTCAATATCCGCATGAATTACATACACACAACCATCTTGATGTCCTATAAATAAATTAATTTATTTAAGAGAGGCTTCTTTGGTAGCATTTTGTTTCAATCAATTTATTTTGGAACACTAGACATTTAAAATAAATAATAATTGCACCAAAATTTGAATTTATATGTGTGTGTATATATATATATATATATTTTAAATCATGTTCATATAACAAAAGAGTAATATTAAATTAATATGCATATAATATATTAATTATGAGAAGCCTAAAGCTTCAAAATTAATATTTTATTAGATCACTTTAATTGTACTTAACCTTATGATAGCTTATGATATACAATTATTATATATATGTACGCCTCTAAATATAAAATAAATTATATCCAACAATAACAACTTACTATGATTCTTCTTCGATTCTTGTGCAAAGAACCGAGGCCAGAGCTTTATTATATATTCAAGACAACGACTTACTCTGATCCCTTTAAGATTTATGTATTGAGCAACCGAGGCCATATTTTTATTATATCTTCATAATAATGACCTACTGTGATCCCTCTCGGATTTATGTATTGAACAACCACGACCACAAATATACTATATCTTCATGATAATAACCTTTTGTGATCCCTCTCGAATTTATGTATTGAACGAACGAAGCTATAACTTTATTATATTATCATGAAAACGAGTTACTGTGATGTTAGGATGCTTAGGGACTTTTATTTGTAATTTAAATTAAAATTCATAACTAATTGTTATGTAAATAAGAGGCTTAGCATTCCATATATATTTAGTTAGCTTTGCTAACCATACAAGCACAATAATAAATAATTAGGTGATTTTGTCTAACATATAAGTACAATAATAAATAATAAAAATAAATAACATAGATTTTTCGTGAAAAATTTCAAATTAATTAGAATAAAAAATTTCAGGCAAAGTAAAAGAATTTACTATAAAAATGATATTACAACTTCCCTTTTTGTACAAGAAGAGTACAATTGCAGATCACTCTCTCTTTGTGGAAAATTGAGAAGTTAGAGAATTGAGAAGGGATAAGCAAAATAGAGCAAAAATGTCTTCTATTTATAGACAACTCATGAAAAATCAATATTGACTAATGTGTGTGAAAACTCCTCTATTTGTCAAGCTATAACATTTGAACTCATCAACTTTGAAAATTTCAACATATTTGCAACAATTTCAAAGTCAAGCCTCCAACACCTATGTGCAACATGTAATCCCTCTCGGATTTATGTATTGAACAACTGAGGCCAAAACTTTATTATATCTTCATGACAATGACCTACTGTGATCCCTCTCAGATTTATGTATTGAATGACTGAAGCCATAGCTTTATTATAACTTCATGATAACTAGTTATTGTGATCCCTCTTGGATTTATGTATTGAACGACTAAGGCTACAACTTTATTATATCTTCATGATAACGAGTTACTGTGATCCCTCTTAGATTTATGCATTAACAATCGAGGACACAACTTTATCATGATGATGATCTACTGTGATCCCTCTCATATTTCTCAGACTTGATATACTCTTAGGCATAATATCTCCTAAGAGTACTAAAATCTGAGTCTTCTTCTTGACCTAACCTGCTTTTAGGCACAATATCTCCTAAGAGTGCCAAAATCAAAGTCTTCTTCTTAAACTTGATCTTTTTTCTTCAAGTAAGTCAAAATGGGCACAAAGATGTTCATTATTGGCTTATTCAATAAAATACATGGTCTAGAACGTTGGTTGCCCTATCTTGGCTGGTATAACTGCATCGTATCCAAAAGCCAATGAGAATGAAGTTTCTCCTATAGTTGATATGCTTATAGTCCTATATGCCCACAATACCTTGGTTAGTTCATCCACCTAATATCTTTCTTTTCCCCCAACATTGCCATTATAATTTTCTTAATTGGTTTATTCATGGCTTCTATCTAGCTAATGGACTTCGGATGAGCCGGTGAGTCAAAACGAAGATCAATTTTTAACTATGAACATAGGCCTCTGAATTTCTAATTATCAAAATGCTTTCTATTAGTGGTAATAATGACATTTGCAATTCCATATCGACATTTGATGTTTCACCATCTGAAATTCGTAATCCTTTTTTTGGTTATCTATGCCAAGGCTCTGGTCCCACCCACTTAGTGAAGTAGTCTATAGCTTCAATTACAAATTCTGCCTGTCCTTAACCTTGTGGCATTAGTCTAATCAAATCCTATCCCCACTATGCAAATGGCCATGAACTGACCATACTCATTAAGCTCTCAGGAGGTTTTCTCAGGATAATTTAATTAAAATGGCATCCTTCACAAGTTTTCACTAGATTACTAGTATAATTGTGGATTATCTGCCAATAATGTCCTTACCTCAATACTTTAAAAGCCAATGTTGCAGCCCTAGAATGACTTCCACATATGCCGAGATGTATCTTTCTAAGGACATAATTTGTTTCATTCCCCTCCAAACAAATATCCTTCTATGATCTTATATCGTGCAGCCTTGTGGAGATTTTTGTTTGTAAAGAGTTCTTCTTTCTTAATGTATGCTTGGATCAAGTCCATCCAAGTTTCTTTTATATAGACATTGTTTATCCTTTCTTCTCCTTGATCTCTCTTCTTAATACTTAGAAGCCCGATGTATTCGATGGGCATTATCCATGATACTCGACCAGTCACTGTTGATGCTATCTTGGCTAACAAATCAGCTCTTATATTCTTCTACCTTGAGAATTATTTAACTTCCAAAATTTTAAACCTTGTCTTAGTTTCCTTTACCCTCGCCAAGTATGCCCTTATGCATTCTTCACGTGCTTGAAATTACTCATTAACTTGATTAACTATCAATTGGGAGTCAATCCCTACTTCTAGCTCATCGATTTTTAACTCTAGAGCCAACCTTAATCATGCCAAAAGAGCTCCATACTCCGCCTCATTACTGGTCTCCCCGAAACCAATTTTCAATCTGTAAGTGATCTTATTTCCTTCGGGCGAGATGAGGGCAATTTTAACTCCTCTCATTGAACATTGAATGCCCCATCAAAAATAATTTCCACACGTCAGCTTTTCCATGCCCATCCTTAAAATTAGAGGCATTAACAATTTAAACCATTGGAACATAACCTTTGGTAATTAACTACTTAACTATGAAGTCCGCCACTGCCTAGGCATTGATGGTTGTTTTTGGGTGATAGAGGATGTTAAATTTGCTGAGCTTGACTGACCATTGACCAATTGTCCTGATTGGTAGGTCAATGTAGCATTTGTCTGAATGAGTGATTGGTAAGGACAATGATGCTGTAAGCTTTGGAATTAATGACAGAACTTCCTTACTACCACTAACAATGCAAAGGCTAATTTTTTTGGTGGATTATATCTCACCTCGACTTCCACAAAAGCTTTGCTAGTGCAAAATACAAGTCTCAAATTTTTTCTTTCTCTTTTGCAAGCACTGAGCTAACAATGTTATCGAATACGGCTAAATAGAGTTGTAACTAGTCTTCTGGTTTTAGTCTAACTAGCAAAGGGTTACAAACTAAATACATCTTCAGCTCCCAAAAGGCTTCTTCACACTTTTCAATCCACTTCATCTCCTTCATTTTTTATGACCTAAAGAATTTAAAACAGCGATCAGTGGACTTTGAGATTAAGTGATTCAGTGCTGTCACCTTTCTTGCTAAGCTTTGGACATCCATTAAAGTTCTTGGGGATTTCATATTAATGATGGCCTCGAGTTTTTGTGGACTAGTTCTATTCCTCGTCAACTGACTATAAAATCAAAGAATTTGCCTGAGTTAACCCTAAAGGCACATTTTCCAATGTTCAACTTCATGTTATATTTTCTTACTAGGCTAAATGTTTGTCTCAAGTTCCCCGTATGATATTCTACCTTTATCAATTTAGTAATCATATCATTAACATAAACTTTTGTACTTCGATAAGAGTCTTAAAATTCTTATTCACCAATCATTGATATGTCACCCTTGTATTCTTTAATCCAAAAGGTATTACTTTGTAACTATATAACCTTTGATTGGTGATAAAGATAATTTTTTCTTAATCTTGCTTGAACATTCTTATTTGATTATACCTTGAAAACGCATCCATAAAGCTGAGAAAACCATGACATACTATCGAGTAGACAAGTTGATCAATTCGAGGCAAGGGAAAACTATCATTTGGGCATACTATATTTAGGTCAGTGAAGTCAACACACATTTTTCAGTTAATTTTCGAAGTTTAATAATATTTAATACAAGCTAATTTCACATGTTGTACTAGTTAAATTTTATTGAAAATTTTTAAAAGAAAAAAAAAACTTGCTTTCATAGACTTAATTATTTTTGAAGCTTCTCAACCAACTTCCCATGCATATCAAAGGCAACTTGATATCATCATCAAGGCCGTCAGAAAGCATGATATCATGAATATCAGTCTCCAAGGATGAATATAAAAAAGTAGCAAAGAAATAGATACTGCTAAGAAACCACGAGCTATCTTTGCAAGTATTGTATATCTCAAAGTATTTAAATGCCACCAATTTAGTATTTCAAACTCTTGAACTGAAGGAATTTCATACTTTTTTAATTAGAGATCAAGATTCGAAGTTTGTGAAAATGTGCTCGGCCTTTCCAATTTGTCTAACATTTCTCTGAAGACATTTGAATAATCCTTGTAAACATTGTTCAAACCATCAACAATTTCCCTAAGATGTCCATCAGCACTAACACCATAAATTTTTCTGTATCAACGTTCTATGATATCCATCTTGAATCGTGGGTCAAGACATACAGTAATTACTAGAGCCAACTCAGAATTGGACCAATATTTGTTGAAAGAAGTTTGCTCTTACAAAGGATGTTATTTTGTGAACATTATGATTGGCACTTCTTTCCCATATAAGTAAATTAGAATAAATGTAACCAATCTTGGGAAAAAATGCATTTGCAGTTGGGCATTTGGTTGCTGATAAACTACGAGTAGCATCATTTAACAATTTCAAATACGTATACATAACTTACATAGCTTCTACTGTTAGATTTATTTCTCACATATTATGGACTAATATAATCATTAATGTAATTTTATATTTTAAATCAAATTAATTACGTGACTAATGTCAAATATATTGGAACATATGTGACTGACGTTTTATTTGTGATCACATTATATAATTGAGTTAATTTATCGTTACACTCATTATAGCAGTATGATTTTTTGCACAAATATGATCTTAGTGTGTTTGTTAATTTATGACTCATAATGGGATGGGTAACTTTTATTTACTATATGAGAGGAGGTCCTTACTTTCGTCCTATATATATAGATTGGGCTGGCCCATTAAGTACAATTTTTTTTAGTACAGGACAAAGAGTAGAAAACTCCTCTCTCATTCTTTCCTTCATACCCCCCAATTACAATTTCTAATTTCATTAATTTTGAACCAATTAAAGTAATTGCAAGCTCAAAGTTTGCACACAACATCAAAAGACTTCTTCTGGTATGTTTTTTTTTGCCGTTGATTTATATTAATTTTGTGTGTTATGGATGATTTGATTAGTTAATTGTTTTACTATATTTTGGCCTAATTAATAAAGATTTTGAAACTCTAACAATTTGTATCAAATCTTAGACAGTCATTTCGCTCATAACAACGACGGATCTGTTGTGTTTTTGGGTTGTGAGGTGCAAATTTTTTAAATTTGTTAAAGTCTTTAATTTTGATAATTTTCTATGAGATTTGGGGTCAATTAATAAGCATTATCTATATATATATAAAGATCCATATGGGTGGTGAGATTATGTTGTCAATAAATTATAACTTGATAGGATGCTTGAGTTAATAAAGAGAATAATTGTGTGTTTTATACTAGAATTTTTTTATTACCCTATCGGTAATAAGTCTTTTAGTTTTACATACAATTAGTTTACTTTATTTTTGGTTGATATAATATGAGAGAAGTGAAATTGAAGAATCTATTTTGATAGCATGATTTTATATTACATGCTCGAATGACCCATTTTTTTGGTGATTCTTCAACTGGTGATTTATTAGTCTCTCTCCAATTAGCCTCCATAAAGACATTGATTGGGACCAATTATGAGGATTAGCATGAGTCTATTTTAGTTCACTTGACTATCACAGATAACAATTTGGCATTACAAAAGGATCCACCTCTACTGCTTACAAATGATAAGTTTTGGTTTTGATATTGCATATTAGAAGGCATGGGATACTTCAAATAAAATATGTCTAACTGTGATGAAATACTCTATTGATAGATCTATTAGGGAGAGTATACTTAAAAGTGAGTATGCTAAGGATTTCCTAGATGCCATTGCAAAAAGTTTTAACAGGATAGATAAGGCTGAAAAATCTAATTATATGAGTTTGTTCTCTATTACCGTTATGATGGAATTTCTGGAGTTAGAGAACATTTCTTGAGATTGTCCAGTTATCATAAGAAATAGTTGGACAAAAGTGTGCCACTGGCTGAAGGTTTTTTTGTTTTTTAGACTTTGGAGTCTTTGCCAACTCAGTTTGCTAATCTAAAAAGTAGCTATAACACAAAGAAAACGTCGTGGACACTCGAACAAACCACTTCATTTCTTGTTCAAAAGGAGGAGAATCTAAAAAAAAATTAATCTCACATTGCCATGATGGCTATGTAGGAAAGTGGGAATAGAAAGAAATATTTTTCAAAGAATTCTAATAAATCTTTTAAGAGGAAGAACTCTAAGAAAATGCTTCTACATTTGGTTCTAGGCCAACCACTAATTATTCTATTGGCTATTCAGAAGGATTTAAAGGAAAGTGCCACTTTTGTCATAAATATGGGCATATAAGGGTTGATTGCGCAAAATTAAAAGTTTAGCTAGAAAAAAAAGGTAGAATACCTATAGCCTTTATATTATTTAAATTTAACCTAATTGATGTTCCTTCTAATACTTGATGGTTTGATATTGGAGCCACTAATAATATAACGAATTCCTTACAGGAATTCAGAAGTAGCAGGAAACCAAATGAATGAGAGTTGATTGTACATATAGGCAATGGAGTGAAGGTTAATGTTGAACTCACTGAAGTTGTTAGACTGCAGTTGGCATTTGACCATATTATAGATCTATTAGATACAACATATATTCCTTCTGTTAGAAGAAACTTGATATCTATATTTATTTTGGAAGGATCTAGCTATACTTTTCATTTTGGTGATAGAAAAGTATATATTTTTTTATAATATAGCTATCACATTCATTGATGACTTTTCTCGTTATAGTCATATTAAACTTCTTGTTGAAAAATCTGAGGCCTTAAATGCTTTTATAGCCTTTAAGGCTATGGTAGAACTCTAGAAGGGTAAGAAAATCAAGATAGTCAAATCAGACAGAGGCGGTGAGTATTACGGGAGATTTGATGAAACTAGACGTAATTTCGGACATTTTGCTAGATATCTCTAGGAATGTGGTATAGATACTTAGTATACAATAGCTAGTACTCATGAACAAAATAATGTTACAGAAAGAAGAAATCACACACTTCTTAATATGGTGTAATGTATGTTCAGTAACTCTCCATTACTAGTTTTTATATGAGGTGAAGCTTCAAGAACTGTAGCATACATTCTAAATCAAGTACCAAGCAAGTCAGTTCCCAAAACTCCTTATGAATTATGGTCAAGCAAGAAACCCAGCTTACGTCATTTTCATATTTGGAGCTGTGGAGCAGAAGTGAGGCCTTATATTTCACAATCAAGAAAACTTGATTCAAAAATTGTTATTGGTCATTTTATTGTCTATTTTATTGGCTTAAAGGGTTTTTGATTTTATTGTCCTTCTCACACTACTAGAATTATTGAGTCTAACCGTGCTATTTATTTTGCGGATGACCATGATAGTAAGAGTTTTGAGCCTTGTGATATTTCTTAAAAAGAAGAACGTATGGTCATGCCTATCCCTTTTTTGTCTACTTCTGCAAAGGGACCAAGAGACCTACTATTTCTAATGACTATATAGTCTATTTGTAGGAACATGAGTATGAAGTCGGTGTGTCCTCTGATCCTACTACATTTTTAGAGATTGTTAGTAGTTCAAAATCCTCATCTTGGATACATGCCATGCATGATGAGATGACATCCATGGTACATAACAATGTGTGAAATTTAGTTAAATTGCCAGATAAATGCAAACTAATAGGCTACAAGTGAATTTTTAAAACCAAGAAAAATGTCAAAGGTAGGGTAGAAAGATACAAAGCTAGGCTTGTAGCTAAAGGTTTCAGTTAAAAAAAAGGTATTAATTATAAAAAACCTTCTCACCCGTTTCTACCAATTACTCATTCCATATCATTATGGCATTCGTAGCTCATTTTTATTTAGAGCTACATCAGATGGATGTCAAGACAACTTTTCTTAATGAAAGTTTTTATAAAGATATCTATATAGTTCAACCAGATGGTTTTAATGAAACTGGCAAAGAATACATCATATGTGAGTTGAATAAGTCTATTTATGGACTTAAACAGGCATCTAGGCAATAGTATTTAAAGTTTGATGAAATAGTCACCTATTATGGATTTCATGAAAACATTGTTGATCAGTGTATATACTTCAAGGTGAGTGGGAGCAAATATATCTCTCTGGTGCTTTATGTTGATGATATATTGCTTACAGCCAATGACGTTGAATTTTTGCTTGAGACAAAACACATGTTGGCCTATCATTTTGATATGAAGGATTTTGGTAAGCCCATTATGGTTTAGGGATTGAAATCCTTCGTGACAAATATAAGGGTATTTTAGTTTGTCTTAGAAAACTTATATTAATCGTATTTTAAATAAGTTTAATAAGAAGTCCTGTACTTCTAGAAAAGCACCAATTGTGAAAGGTGACATTATTAAAATTGCAATGTCCTCGAGATGACATTGAAAAGACTCAAATGCAAAAGGTTCCTTATGCTTTAGTCGTCGGAAGTTTGATGTATGCTCAAGTTTGTACACGCCTAGATATTGTTTTTTCCTATAGGTATACTTGGTAGATACATGAGTAATCCTCGTATTAGCCACTAGAAAGCAATCAAGAAAGTGTTAAGATATTTGCAGAGTATCAAAGATTTTATCTTAACATATTGTAGTTTACAGTAAAACCTTGGAAAAGCACAAGGAACAATTAGCTAAGGTATTCCAGAAATTGAAAGACAACAAAATCTTTGTGAAGAAAGAGAAGTGTTTATTTGCCTATAAGCGCATCAAATTCCTTAGCCATGTAATAGAGTAAGGTTGAATACGTATGGATTTAGATAAAGTGAAGGCTATCCAAGAATGGAATATGCTGACAAGCTTAAAAGAGTTACGATCCTTCCTTGAATTGGCTAACTATTATCAGCGGTTCGTAGAGGGGTACTTAAGGAAAGCTGCACCTTTAACTAAGCTATTAAAGAAGAGTGTCATTTAGGATTAGTCTGAACAGTGTAGAAGAGCCTTCAACAACTTGAAGGAAGCTACAGAGAGAGAGATCTAGTTCTTACCCTTTTGAATATAACCAAGCCATTTGAGGTGCAGACTAATGCTTCTGACTTCGCAATGGAGAGAGTCTTATTACAGGAATGCCACTTTGTAGCTTATGAGAGTCAAAAGTTATCAGAAATGGAGCGGAGGTACACTGCTTAAGAAAAGAAACTTCTAGCTGTGTTACATTGTTTGTGGGTATGGAAGCATTATCTATTGGGATCCAAGTTTGTGGAGAAGACAGATAATGCAGCTGTTAGCCACTTTCTTACACAACCAAAATTAAACTCGAAACAAGCCCGATAGCAAAAGTTCCTTATTGAATTTAACTTCCACTTCGAACACAAAGCCGAAAACTTGAATAAAGTGGCGGATATGCTAAGTCACAAGTCAGAGCTCACGAGTTTAAAGAGGATGGAAACCATGTCCACTACTACGGTTTTGATACCTCGTTGGGAATACATCAAAGAAACCTAGAAAAAGATCTGGTTTCTTAGAAGGTCATAAAGTTGGTAGAGGAAGGAAAGACTTGCTGATTTTGAGTGGAAAACAGGCTTTTTTGGATGAAAAGCAGTCGCTTATACAATCCAAAAACTGAAGATTTGCAAAAAACCCTTATAAAGGAATGTCATGACACCTTATGGGTGGGTTATCCAAGATGGCACAAAACCTATGCCTTATTAAAGTAAAGGTACTATTAGCTACAAATGCAAGATGATATAGTGAAGTATACTAAGACGTGTTTCGTCTACCAACAAGACAAGGTGGAAAAGCTAAAGACATCAAGATTGCTGGAGTCGCTGAATGTGCTAAATCGATCTTAGAAGAGTGTCTCACTTGACTTCATTACCAACCTCCCGAAAATTGGTGACTTGACTAATATTTTGGTGATTGTCAACAAATTTTCAAAGTATACCATATTTATACCAGCCCAAAATACTATAGAGTAGAAGAAACAGCAAGATTATTCTTCAAGCATGTGGTGAAATATTTGGGAGTACTATAACATATTGTGAGTGACCGGGACCTAAGATTTGCCGGAACATTCTAGTCTAAACTGTTTAATCTTTTTGGGTTGCAACTGAATATTTCATTGAGTTATCATCCCCAAACTGATTAGCAGGTGAAGAGATTTAATGGGATGTTAGAAGAGTATTTGCACTATTTTGTCAATGCCAACCAAAAAAATTAGGTGCAATTACTTGACGTAGCACAGTTTTACTACAATACAAGGAAGAGCTCATCAACAAACCGAGGTCCCTTTGATATAGTGACGAGACAGCAATCACTTGTACCCTACATAGTTATAGAGTATACGAGAAAGGTCTCTTAGGCATTTAATTTCACTAAAAAATGGAGAAGTAACACCGAAATAGATATAGCATATTTGGAGAAAGCCGCTACTAGAATGAAGAAGTAGGCTGACAAAAATAGAACACCATTTAAGTTCAAGCCTAAAGACTTGGTGCTAATTAAGTTGGTGCCAGAATAGATTTGCTTCTAGGGGAGCTGAGATAAAAGACTAATTAGGAATTATGAATGTTCAGTTCCAGCTATTGCCAAAGTAGGGAAGGCTTCGTATAAGGTCGAGATGTTAACCTGGATGAAGATGCGCCCAATCTTTCATGTTAGCAAGTTGAAGCCATACTACGCTGACAGAGAAGACTCCACACGCAATCAACCAGCAAGAGAAAAGATTAATGAGTAATTGCAGAAGAAGAATATCAAAGAAGTTAAAGAAATTATAGCAGAGAGACAAGTAACCGAAGAGAGACATCGCTATAAGGAACTCCTCTTGAAGTGAAAGCACCATTGTGGCTAGGTGCCTCAGAAAGGCCTTGGCCATCAACACTCTGGGAGCCTTTACTGTGTACTCCTTCACCCTTGGATGAATGAAAATGTGTAGCTTGCATTAATTATTCGATTTTGTTAACCCGTTGTCCCGATGTATTGCAATGCATGTTTGTTAAATGCTTGCTTGTCTTATGCTTGTATGCTTGTTGCATATTTTATCGATGTTGCCTCAAACTGTGTTGCGATATAATATTTGTTTGCTTCTGACTATTTTCTACTACTTGTTACGTTTGTAGGATAACTAACCTATTTGAGTTTGCTGATGCAGACTCGTTTAGACTGATTTGCTAGTTCGAACGTTCTAGTAAGAGCCGCACAGACCTAAATTTCAACTAAGAGAAAATCGGCCTATGATACCTAGCTTGGCCCGACATAGTTACTGTAGGAGCTCAGGCCAACCCGGCACGTAAGCCTTAATGGGCTTTAATTTCATGGGCTGGCCCTACCTCTTTGCCAGCTCTAAGCAAGACACTAAGAATGGTTTTTGATAAAATTATGAAAAATTTAGATAAAAAATTTAATTTAATGAATTTATTTTATTTACAATATCTCATTACACTTTCATTTAATTTATTTATGTCCTTTATTTTACTTTGATGCTATTTTTTGTAATTAATTTAAACTTCAACGGTGACAAAATGAGAGATAATTCTTAGCATATATCACATCAGAATGCTATTTCATGTAAAATAGTAAAAAAAAAACCAAAATATTATTAATTTAACGGACTATTTCAATCGGTAAAGAGGTGTTCCAGTATTACAACAAAATAAGGAACCTAAGTGGTAGTATGAAAAAGCATGAGATGGTTAAGGTCTTTTTCCTTTACATTATTAATTATTTTATCCTAATTTTTTTACTTCTCACCATAAGCTTTTTGGTTTTATTAGGAGTAATGTTCTCGTAGAATTTTCGGTGATCCATCATATTTTACAATAAAACATTTATATTAATATGCTTTATTTTCTAATTTACCAAGCTTGCTCATTCGTGTGAGATTTTTCCCCATGTCATGGTGTATGATGTACACTTTATTTTTCTGCTTACATTGCATGCCATGCAGTTTATAAGATTAATAGACGAAATTACATGCTTATAAGTATTACCCAATGGAACTATTTTATGCCTACTTGAATATTTGCCTGTCAATCTTGGATTTGCTTTTATTACAGGAAATCACTCAGACTATTCAACCCAATGATAAGATATTGGCTACTCCAAATTTAGAGAAGTCTTTGAATACTAAGCGAAGGAAATTGGTGTCAAAGGTTTGGGAGGACTTCACAAAGGATATAGGAGAAGATGGAAAAGAAAAGGCGACATGTAAACATTGAAAGAGGAAGTTGGTACGTTCAAGCAAGAGTGGAACCTCACACCTTAAAAATCATTTGCAAAGATGTCCAGATTGAAAAAAAAAATTTACGATTGATCAAGAATTGAACAAGTTGAACATGGCACGAATGATTCTTAAGGATGGGGTTACATCAATAAAGTTCTTGAAGACTGACGTACTCCATGTTTACAAAGAAGAGAAGGAAAAACTCCGAACATATTTGGATCAGCTCTCCTGTCGCTTTAGTTTCTCGATTGATCAAGTGATGAATCTTTTCGATTAATATATATGTTTGATGGTCCACTTTATTGATGATAATGGGGAACTGAAGAAGAAGGTTCTTAGTTTCAAATACAGATACGAGTGGGATGATAATCTCTTCGTAACTTTGGAAAGATTGCTTTTTGATTGGAACATCGACAACAATATATGCTCTATACTTGCAAATGAAAGTGACTATAATCATTCATTTAAAGGTTCAGTTCCTTTCGCCGAGAAATTGTTTCATATCCGTTGCTTATCATCTTTTCTTGACGGCATTCTCAATGATATTATCTTAGTCGTGAGTTTGTGTGAGGGGATGAGAGATTGTTTTGAATATGTCCGTAAGACTCCAGAAAATGAACATGAGTTTCAAATAGCAATTGATAAAGCTATATCCAAGGGCAAGAAGGTGGCTTCTCATTGTATTCCTACAACTTGGTTTTGTGACTTCAAACTGCTTGAGTGGACAAAGGGAGCTAAAGAAGCATTTTCTGAGCTAGAGAAAATAGATCCTGATTTCGAGTCAATAAATCTGTAGAAGTATTACTGGGATACAGCAACGGATATGTATGAGTTTTTGAAAGAATTATATGATGCTGCTCGTAGCTTCTCTGCAGGCCAATATGCCACAAAAAATATGTATTTCCCTGATGTTTGCGACATGTTTATGAAATTGCTTCAATTCCGAAAAAGTGGCAACAATCACGTTAGCCCAATTGCGCCAATTGCGGTAGCTGTATTTATCGAGGCATATTGGAGCAAATATGGTTTGTTCTTGGCAATTTCAGCAGTTCTTAACCCAACGGTTCAAAATGGATTTTGTAACACGCCGTTATGGGGAGATTTATGATAGCGAAGCTGAGGCTAACCTTTCGAAAATCATTGAAGATATTAATAATGTTTACAATGAATATGTAAAAGGTCGCAGCACATCTTCGTCATCAAACGAGTCGACAATGTCAGAACTTGATCGACATTAGAAGGATCCTGTAATTCCTTCAATTGAAGAGTTTGATATACTAGCTTGGTGGCGTCTCAACTCTCCAAATTTTCCAATACTAGCAAGGATGGCTCGTGACTTCCTAGCTATACCTGTTTCAACTTCTGTCTTGGAGCATGAAGTTTATCAAATTATTTATTCCAGGGACTTGGATCTGATACGAAAGAGGCTTTGATGTGCTCAAAAAGTTGGTAAAGGAAACTTTGTCACTATATAATCTTTTTTTTCTCTTTATCAATAATTGTTCAATAATAATTGAGTGCTAATAAAATTGTTCGGATATGGTACAAGAGATTTGAATTTATTATTTTTGTTTGCATTAAAGTTTAAAACACAATTAATTTATATTACTGCCTACTTAAAAGAAAAAAATGTCAAACAACTTGTGTTTCAAGCATTATTTCTCGTTTATTATTGTCTTGACTTGTATGCTACCTTTGTAATTTAATTCTGTGATGCATTCATCGTGGTTTTAAAATATGATTATACTGAGGATGAAAAGAATTATGGCAAGAAGGAAATAAAAGACAGCAAAGATTGTCTCAACCTTTACAAATTCATTCACTACTCATCACCATAATCTCTCCATCTCTATTGTTAAAGGAATTTTTGACGTGTCTTTTATATAGGGACATTACCTTGATTGTGGGAAAATATTTTATGATAACCAAGCAAGAATTCATCTTCCTTTTAATTTCTTCATGGCATTAGAACGGATTTGAGAGTCGAAATTAAAGTAGTCATCATCGTGATGAACCGTCACAAGTGGCTGTAGAGAGTGAAGAATTAGAATTAGAAGAGAGAGTAGTATGTGTGTATTTGAAGTACAAAAAATAAAAGGACAACTACTTTTCCCGTTGCTGTCATTCTAACATTCTCACCAAATAGACAACCAAATCGTTTGTTGTTGTAACTACGAACCAACCACTTGGTAAAGCCTTAATGTGTATTACCAGTTAGAAAATATAGTAGTGTCACTTGTTTGTTTGCATAGAAAACGAGAGAAAGTATGATGCAAATTAGAAGAGAATTCAAAATCAATTCATGCTCATTATTGAATTCTTTCTACATTACATTTATTCAAGAATAAAACAAATTTATACATGTAACGCCTACAATTTTGAAAATTTGTAACTGTAGTATATGCAGTATTTAGGAAATTTTATCGAATAGTTTAATGTTATTTGTTTAATTAAAATTTTATGTAATTTAGAATTTTATGGTAAATAATTGAATTTGAGCCCCAAAATAGTATTATTTGTTTAGGGCCAAAATTAGTTTCATAAAATTAGGTTATAAGTGAATTTTGGATTAAGAGAATAGTGCTTCGATTAATTTTGAATTTAATTGTAAAGATTCTGAAATATTAAAGGTTATTTTAGAATTTTTAAAAGGGACTAAAATGAAATGCCTTTAAAGTTTTACACTATTTTAAGAAATTTAAAAAGAATAGGGATCCAATTAAAATTTGATGTATCAAATATATCAATTTGGCCATTTCTCCCGTCCACATTTGGCTTTTCCTCTTCTCAAAACCCAGCAAACCCACCTTTCCCCCTTTCTTAATTTTTGGCCGATTAACTTCAAATTCAGGTGAATTTTCTTTAAATTTCAGTTACCGATAAGCCATTTAACGCGTTAAAAGCTTGAATTTTAGATTTTAAGTATGAATTGAAATGTAAGTTACTGTTCATTCAAAAATTAACACTTAATTTGCCTAAGAAAAGTTAGAATTGTGTTAAATTGGAGTAAAAAATATAGTATTAGGTTGAATTTGCATTGATTGAAGTGTTTGTAGGAAGAAATTAGGATGTTTTGCTCTTGGGTAAACAGTATTTTTTAATGTGTTACAGTAATTTCGATCTGTACAGTAACTATTTGTACAGTAAATCCGATATAAACAGTACTTAGCTACAATACTTCAGTATGAACAGTCTTTTACTACAGTAAATCTGACATAAACAATTTTGCTACAGTATTTAGATCAAAGTCATATTTGTTTACTTAGGCAAAAATGTGTAAATTTTGGATAGTCGAAATGAGATTTAGAATAAATTGGCCATAAGAATTCATTATTGAAAATATAAAAAATGACATTAGTTAGTTAAACTTGGTTAAATACATTAAAATAAGGAATTTAGTAATATTTTCTACAAAAATTGTATTTAGTGCAATTATATTGACTATTTAAATAGTAAAATTCATAAGTTACGCGTGTGTGGTATTAGGTTATGATGATCCAAGAGAATGACTGAGTAGGCGCGAGGGTTGTTAGTGGGAGTGATTACCCTCCCTTTGTAGTGAGTAAACCATGCATGTATTTTTACTGCTTTTGAAATAATATTATATCTGAGCATGTGTTTGACAATAATATGAAAATTAATAATTTTGAATGTTTTATATGCTAATATCAAATTCATGAAATGATTGTTGAAAATGATGTCTATGTGTGAATATTTATAAATGAAAATTATTTTTATGGCTCTAGTTGTTAATTAATGTTTATTCTGATTTGACCGGATTTAGTGTCAAATGTAGGACTTATGAGTTATTCAGAATTCTGTATAATGTGCTACGTACGTTTCTGTTATGTTAGAAATGGAAATATTGTCTGCTTTAAGCAGCATACATGATCATGTTCTGAATCCGCATCACCGTGGGTGCAGGTGACACTAACTGACAGAGCCATTATGAAAATGATTGTACTATAGATTTGTTTATGTGTAATTGAAAAGTTTGAAAATATATTGATTTGTTTGAGTATTCATATTTTGTACAACATCGACATGTGCAAACTTGCATAATTTATTTACTGAGATTATATCTCACCCTTTATTGTAAAAATTTTATTTTTCAGAGAATAGTACATAGAAGTGACAAAGGACGCATGCATGGTTAATTAAGTATAGATGAAAATTTTGGTTATATGTGTAATTAATAGAGTAATTATAAGTTTGAGAATTAGTTATATAGATAACTCTTTGTATGTGTAAGGAATTTAAAAATTGTAGACATTTAAGAATTATGTAATAGTAACTTTGTAAGAAATGATGTAGCATTATATAATAATGATTGATTGAATAAGTATAAGAATGGGGTGTTACAATACAGGTGAGAGAATTTGAAAACTTCTTCGTTTTACAGCTATATCCTCCCAACTTAGCTTTTAACTAACTTTTCGTTATTTTTCGCAGCTCAGCTTAACTACTTCTTTCAGCCTGGCATGCCAACTAATTAACTGAATGAGTTATGACTTGTTGCTAATGAACTTCATCAAACTTATTGTTGATTCATTCCCTGCTCTCTTGATTATAAATGGTTTGTCATAAAATAGTTAGTCATCCATAAAGCTGATGTAGTTAGTCATCCACAAAGCTGATGCTCTGTTTTCCTATCATCCCCCCTCAAGTACAAGGCCAAGAAACAATCTTGAGCTTGTATCATAAGTATGAAAACTAAGAGAATGTTAAGGCTTCTGTTAAAATATCAACAATTTACTCTTCACTGAGAACATATCGAATTTCTAGATTCTTGCTTAGCACTTTATCCCGAATAAAATGCACATCAAGCTCAATGTGCTTTGATCTAGCATGAAACACTAGATTTTGAGCCAGTACAGCAGCACTCTGATTATCATACCAGAGAATTGAAGCAGATGAAAGAGGAAATCATAGTTCACCAAGTAAGGATTGAATCCTTGAAATTTCAACAGAAGCAACTGTTAAAGCCCTGTATTCACTTTATGTACTTGAATGAGAAATAACCTGCTGTTTCTTTGAAGACCAAGAAACCAAGTTACCAACAAAGTAGATGGTATATGCACCAATGGATTTCTTTTCATCACTATCACATGCCCAGTCAGCATCAATAAAAGCTTGAATATCATACTACCCTCTAAAAGTAAATTGAATACCATAAGAAGCTGTTGATTGCAAATACAAGAGAACTCTTTTGCAAGCTTGCCAGTGTGTTATAAATAGAGCAGAAAGGAATTGGCTAAGCTTGTTTATGGAAAAAGCTAGTTTAAGTCATGTTAATGTGACATTTTGTAGGCCTCCTATTATACTCCTATGGAATAATGTATCAGGTAGAGGATCTCCATCATGTTTGGATAATTTGGCACCTGTAGCCATTAGAGTGTCACAACCTTTACACCCAGCCATGTTTGCTTGAGTAGAAGATCATGGATATATTTTGTTTGTGATAAATGAATACCATCTGATGTATATGTAACCTCAATACCTAAGAAAAAATCAAGTTGGCCAAGATCTTTCAAAGAAAAGACTTTGCTCAGTTTTGTAATAAATGATTCTGCAACAAACTTGTGTGGACTGATTATTAATATATCACTAACATAAATGAGAATTAGAAGCATGGAAGAAGCAGTGTGTTTGTGGAACAATGATGTATCAACTCTAGAATTCTGGAATCTCCAAAGAACTAAAATGTCTTTTAATTTATCATACTAGGCTCTTGGAACCTGTTTTAAGCCATATAAGGCTTTCTTAAACTTGCATAAATGATTAGGATACCTAGTATCAATGAACCCTTCTGGTTGAGGCATAAAGATTGCTTCTGAAATGCTGCCATTTATAAATGCATTGTTGATGTCAATTTGTCAAATTAATTAGTCACTGAGGACAGCTAAGCTTAAGATTATTGTGATAGTGGAGGCTTTGACAACAGGGCTGAAGATGTCGAAAAAATCTACACCAGATGTCTGCAAGAATCCTTTAGCAGCTATTCTTGCTTTGAGTTTAGATATAGATTCATCAAACTTATATTTGGTTATGAATATCCATTTATTACCAACTACTTTGTACTAAGGAGAAAAAGGAATAAACTCCCATGTGTGATTTCTGGAAAGGGCATCAAACTCTTCTTGTATAGCAGCTTTCCAAGTAGGAATTTGTAATACTTATTTTGCTGCCTTAGGTTTTATGGTTGAAGGGAAAGAGTTTGCAAGATAAATTTTGGGCTTAAAGATCCCATGTTTGGATCTTGTTTGCATAAGATGAGTATTTAATGGAATTGTAGTAGTAGAAGAGGTAGGTAAGGAAGAAGGAATTACCTATACTTGCTGAGAGGATAAATCATGTATGCTTTGTGATTGTGGCGTGATGGGGGATGAGATTTTCAGAGATAAGGATATTGATGGAAGAGAAGTTGAACCAAAAACAGTAGGAATTATAAATGGCATATAAGAAGTGGAATGTGAAAGATTTTCAGTAGAAGTATTTTCAGATTTTGAAGACAATAAGTTATCTTAAAATGGAAACCGATTTTCATTGAACACTACACTCCTAGCAATGAAGACTCTCTTTGATGAATGCAAGCATTTGTATCCCTTATAAGCAAGACTATAGCCTAAGAATACACATTTGGAAGAGTGGAAATTTAACTTGTGAGTGTTATAGCACCTAAGGTATAGATAACATTCACTTTCAAAAACTCTCAGAAATGAATAATCTTGTAAAGTGTTATATAGCTTGGAAAGGAGAAGAATCGTTCAAGACTTTGCTAGGAAGTCTGTTAAGAAGGAACACTGCTGTGTGGAAGGCTTCCCACCAATAATGAAGAGACATAGATGCATGAGCTAGTAATGTGAGACCTAAGTCAACTATCCTTCGATATTTTTCCTCTACCACCCCATTTTGATGATGACTATAAGGGCATGATGAACTCAATGCTATTACATTGGAGAAATTTTGAAAATGCCAAGAACTCACCCCTTTGGTTAGTTTGTAGTGTTTTGATTTGACACTGAAGTTGTTTTTCAATCAACAATTTGAAATGAATAAATGTAGAAAGTGCATCTAATTTAAGTTTTAAAGAAAAAATCTAGCAATAGTGACTGAAATCATCAACAAAGCTTACATAATATCTATATCCAGCAGTTGACAAAGTGGAAGATGGACCCCAAAGATCAGCATGCTACAAGGCTAAAGGTTTTGTAGTTTTGATTGTTGAATTTGGAAAATGTTGTCTATGATTCTTACCTAACTGACATGTATTGCAAAACTAAAGAGAAGAAACTTTGTTTATTTCTTTTGGCATTGTACATGTTTGTAATACAATTCTTAGTACTCTGAGATTTGGATGTCCAAATCTTTTATGATATAGAACAATAGATGATTCAATCAAGCTTGAATGAACCTTATGAGATGCCTTATTGACATTGGAAAACTCAGATGATTTACACAGTAGGCAACTTGACACTGGAACTTTATGATCATTATTCTGATTTTGAGATGATGAACATGAAAAGGATGAACAAAGTTGCAACTTATACAGCACCTTCAAAGCCACACCTCTCAGTATAACACTCCTCATCTTCTTGTCCTTAATTGTGCATAAGAAAATTCAATGATTATATTATTATTAGCAGTTAATTGAGAGATACTTATAAGGTTCTTGATAATCTATGAATCATATAAGACATTTCTAAGGTGAAGAACAAGTTTTGATGTATGATTGGTCATGCTTAAATTGCCTCTAAAATGTATGATTGCAAATCCAATATGAGAGATGTGAAAACCTTCACCATTACCAACTATCAGCTTTTCAAAACCAGTAAATTTACCTTAAATGTTTAGATTGTTGAGATTATTGGTTAACTGATGAGTTGTAACACTATTCAAGTACAATCCTTCGTCTGCAATAGAGCATTCTTCCTGAGCATTTGAGACATATGCAGCTTTCACATTCTGATTTAGTCCTCGAGTGAAGTTTTGGTTTTGGATTTGTGCCTGATTGCTAATATTTGTTTGATAAAAATGGTTTTGTTGCAAGGGAACATATTCCCTATTGAATCAATGATAACATATGTTTGCTGTATGTCCAAATTTGTTGTAGATTTGGCAAAGAGGCTTTGAGTTTCCTCTTCCACCAGGCCATGGTTTGTCAATTTGTCCTGTTCTGCGAGATGAATTTCCTCTGCCTCGTCTACCTTGCAATTGATTGAATAAGTCATTGAAGCTATACTGAACTCCTCCTTTCTTCTGATAATTTTTTCTTTGAGAGTAGTTTGCAGCAAATACTCTTTGATTTGTACTTACATTGCTCACATTTTGCTGTTGGATCTAGTGAGTTTTATAGGAGCTACGAAAGAGAATGAAGTATTTGAAATCGAGAGATTGGCGTAAGCCATAGTAGCTCTGATGCCAAGTTAGAAAATACAATAGTGTCACTTGTTTGTTTGCTTAGAAAATGAGAGAAGTATGATGCAAATTAGGAAAGAATTAAAAATCAATTCATGCTCATTATTGAATTCTTTCAACATTACATTTATTCAAGAATACAACAAATTTATACAGGAGAGAGAATCTGGAAAGTTCTTTGTTTTACCGCTGTATCCTCCAAACTCAGCTTTTAACTAACTTTTCGTTATTTTTCCCAGCTCAGCTTAACTACTTCTTCCAGCCTGGCATACCAGCTAATTAACTGAATGAGTTATGACTTTTTGCTAATTAACTTCATCAGACTTATTGCTGATTCATTCCCCGCTCTCTTGATTATAAATGGCTGATCATCTGATAGTTAATCATCCACAAAGCTGACACTTTGTTTTCCTGACATTACCAATACGGTGAAAACAAAATGGAAAAAACATATAGACACAATTGATGCTAAGCAAAAAATTCAAATTTGAAAGAGAGAATGCACGTCTTAGATGCGAATAACTATTTCTGTTCACATAGAGAAATGAAAATTTGCCAGAGAAATGGCATCTGGTTCTTTATTTTAATCCTTCATGTAATGGTTTCGGCACCTAACAAATTTCTACTGAGGACGGAACAATGATGCTGATAATGCAGAGGGCGGCAAGACAAAAAAAAAATATTTTCATTGGCAAACTCTGATTTAGTAGTGTTCATACTATCTTTATTTTATTTTTGTAGTAAAAAAATTTTAAAAATAAAAACTTTCAAAATGGCGGTCATGAGAGAAATGAAAGAGACATATCAAAATTAATAAATGCTAAGTTTGACATGCACATAAATTTTTTGAAAAGGAATATCTTGTTCTGTAGTTACTCCTAAGCGTTCTATTTAATTATAAACATATTTTCATTTGCCAATTGCTTCTCAACATGCTTAACAAATATCTCCTTCTTTTCAACATATCCTAATGCATGATAAAAGCTTAGTCCACGGGCAAGTAACTTCTTAGGCCTTCCTACAAGTTGGTTTATGATAAATTGAAAGTGGTTGACTTGGTATAACGGTTTTCTAAGCAGACAATTAAATTGGGCCGGGTCCATTATAGTAGCACATTACTAATAATAACCAATTGATATTGTATCAAATTGGACAAATACAGGACAATGAATGGTCGTACAAACGGACAAAAAAGAACAATTAATTAACAATATTTTAAATAATTTTTAGAGTGTAAAAATTTCAAAAGAAATAGTTAGTATTAATTATATCACAAACAAATTGCAAGATATTTTGATTAATTTAAGTTTTTTTTAAGAATCAGAATTAATCATAAGATAAGACACTACAAATGGTATTAGATTATTTGATCTTTTTTTTTAATAAATCTCTTTAAAATAAGTCATAATACAATTTTGATAAAAATTATAAATAAAATTGATGACAATTTAATTTAAATTTTGATGTCACACTTTTTGATTCAATTTTAATACGAGGGGATTGATGCTCGCCATAAAGAATAATTATTGAAAGTTTACAAATTTAAAAACAAAAATCTTATTAACTATAACTTTCTCATTGTTTTTAATTGAAACAAAATTGGTGGGTTCTGTCGCCCATGTGATGTAATTCTAATGTTCAAATAAAGAGATGGAACGATCCGAGTGATGAAAAAAATAAGTAATGGGCTGAGGCAAATGGGCCTGGCCGAGGATACATGTCGAAGACACACTATGCATTGCCAAACTAAATCAGCAAAGCATCTTAAATGAAGCAGCTGTCATTTTCCTACGCTTCAAAAAGTAAACGAAGCTAATAAATTGGAAGATGCTTTCCCTCTAATTTAATTTTCTTCTGTGTGGGGTGCTTGTAGGTACAAAGAGACAAAGGAATGCAACTATCGAACTCTCGGATCAAAGATGGAACAATTGGAAAACGTGGTCTTATTAATTAATTAATTATTAACAAATTCAATTCCTGTAAATAGAAATCATTTCTTAATTTGCGTCAAACCATAATCGGATCAAAATACATAAATACATTTAAAGCTAGTTAAAATTAAGTATTTTTTGCAAGGGTGTCATGTCATTTACAATATTAATTAGAACAAAACATTAGTATTTTAATTGAAAGAAGTTATAAATTTGAGAGTCGGATCTATGGCATTCTATCTTTGTTTTGACTGTATAAAGAAAGAAGCAGAACACAAAGCAACTTTAAATAACATGTAGCACGGCATGGTCTCAATTTGTTTGTATTAGAAGTCATCGGATATTCGATAACTTTGAGTTTTGGATGGGCTACATAACTATTACAGAAAAAATTAATTAAGCTCTGTTCATGTCCGATATATGCTAACTAACTTTGAGATAACATAAGCAATTAAGCAGCACCAAGTCAAAATCTGCAAAACTAACGAATCAAATTATATATATATATATATACAAGGAATCAAAGGACTTATAAGGAAGCCCTAAAATTTCGGAGTGATGATGCTTCATGTTTTCGTGATGATTCGGTAAATCAGTGGAGAGAGTCTGCGTTGTGAAGGAGACTTGAGGTCAGCTTGTTCAAGCCAAATGATAGTTCAAGGAGATGCCACAATCTTACATGAAATAACTGGAACTTCAAAGAATATCAGAACCAATTGAAGAGTACGTGATCAGTCTTCTCAGATGCTTAGTTCAAACATCAAAATAGCTCAAAGATAGCAAAACTTGCACTTCTGCTGGATTAGTGCTACGACTATTATATTTGTTATGCTCTGTTTTATTTAAACAGAGCACTTGTATCGTCTTGAATTGTGGCTTTAATAAAAACTCTTCATTAGCAATAACAGCCTCAAGCCTTCGATTTTCATTTTATATTCTATATATACTTAAAAGCAAACACAAGACTTGCATTCTTAATTTATTAAATAAGTAAATCTCAAAACACAAGCACAAATGTATATTTTTATAGTGGTACATAATAACTCTCTCCCCCGATCGAGATAGCCTCGGTTTCGACCAAACAACATAAAAGGAAACATATCCTCAACAAACAGAAATGATATCACAGTAGAGGCTAAAACAACTTTTAACCTTTCAAAATAGACTAAAACAGACATTTTTTGAGAAAGCAAAACACAGTAGAGGCTGCTGATAACTTTTCAACATCCTATTCTTTCTCAATAAGTCACACGTGTCTTCTAAAAACTCAAAGCAAAATATTCGAATAGAAAATCTTTTATAAAATGGGCAACTAATCAACGGATCTCAAAAAATAATCCGATGGACTTTCGTCATGAACGGAAAGTGTGTCCCACTTAAAAAAACTACAAAACAAAAATCAAAATAAAATTAAAGACCAAATGAGTTGTATGTTCTTTGATTTTTTTCATGACTATCAAAATGAATTTACCTCTCAACTGTTGAAATTGTTGCACCAATCTTTTTTTTTTATTTTTATGAATTGTTGATTATTTATACAAGTTTATACATTTTCAATGTCATTTTTTTTTTTACATATTTTGGGTTGTCTTTTATTTATTGGTAATTTGAATTTGTTCAAATTAATGAATGTAATTAAAAAAAGACTTAAAAAATATTTATTATAGTAAACATGATAATAAAGAGTTGTTACGTTGAGACAAATTCACTAAATAGTATATATTTCGAAAAGATTTCTAATCATAAGTTTATTGATATGGACCGGTTAGTAAAACGGATATACTGACACATGAGATGTATTTTGATAGATTCAGATGATTTATCTTAAATGAACCATAAGTTTAGGGAAATTTGTTCATATATTTAAGTGTTCATTGGAGAATGAGTTCACTAAATTGACTCACCAAAGACTCATAATAAACATTTTGCAAAATTGTTAATAAAAGATCTTATCGAGTTGAGTTAACATATATGATCCTTTGACTTGAGAAGCCACGATGTTATTGTGTGTAATCCTCTGTTCTTAGATGCCACACATATGAGAAGCCTTTCATAGTCTGAACTTTCAATGGTTGTTAGTAATAAAATAACACTTATAGAAGTTGGTGTGTTTCAATAAAAGATTTCTCACTCCATGTGGTTGGGGTGAATATCCTGTAATCTTTAGAATTATACTAAATTGTAGAACCCACCAAATTGGGTATGTTTTAAAATATATTTGATTTCGACAATAATGAATTTTTCGAACGCGTTAGGACTCGAGGGAACTAGTTTAATGCACATGTATAGTTAAATCTGCACTTAGGTAATAACTAGAGTTGCACATTTTATTTCGAGGCTCATTTCCCCACTTCCCCAACCCCATTTAGGGGAAGATTTTAGGGGAAAATAGAGAAATTGAGTGGGGGTAGGGGTAGGGGAACCTCACCCCATCCCCATTTCCCTAAAAAAAAATTTCATTTCCTTTCAAAAATATTTTTATTATTTAAAATTTTAATTATATTAAATTTATAATAAAATATTATATTTATTTAAAATTTTTAGTAAAATATATAAATAAAAAACAGGGATAATCGGGGAAATGGGGAATTGGGGTTGAGAAAATGGGGAAAATGAGGAACTGGTGTTAGGGATAGGGATGAGAGTACCTCCCCCCAAAATCCCCCATCCCCATTTTTCCCCAAATGGGACTGGGATGGGGATGGGGATGAGAGAGGTTAGGGGAAGGTAGGATGAGGATGGGGAAACCGAGATCCACCCCATTTCTCCAAATGTGCAACCCTAGTAATAACACGCTCCATATATGTGTGTGTGTGTGTGTGTGTGTGTCAAAACTTAAGTATATTATTTTATTTTTCTTTTATTTTCAAAATAATTATAAACAGTAAAAGGACTAAATTGAAAGAATTTAAAAACTCAAGGGGTTAAAGGTCGAAATTACCAAAAGTTAGGAGAAAAGTGAAATTAAGAAAAATTTGGGGCCACCATTAAAATAATCATAAAATTTTATTATGGGCTTATGAAGGCTATTACTAAGCTAAACCCAAATTATTTCTAAGTAAAACTAACAAGGTTATGTAAGCCCATATTTACATTTTTAAAAAAATTAAAATTAAAGTCCAAAATTTGTTAATTTAAATTAAGCTTTATTTTCTATAATTTTCTAAACACTTCTTTTCTTAGTTAAGCAAATGAAAAGAAGACAAAAATCAAACAAAGGGAGAAGCCAAAAACCGTGCATCAAAGGGGAGAAAAGAGGAGAACCCATGAGTTAGAGAAGGAAGGAAATCAAGCAAGCAAGGTAAGCTAAGGGGTGAAGGTGAAGGTGAAGGCGGAACAAGCAAGAGGGGGGAAAGAGAAGAAATAGGAAGAGAGATAAAAGGTGACCAAACCTACTTTGGGGGAGAAAGTAAAAAGTAAGAGAGACAGAGAGAAGGAAGGGAAAAGAAGGTAAGTTAGTGCATATATGTATATGTGTGTGTATTAATTGATTTTATAATTTGTGGTTAAGGTCTAATGTTTGGGTAATGTTATATTTGACTTCTAAAGCATGAATTAGAGATTTTGTTGTGTATAAATGTGGTAAATATGTGTTTTATATGTGTTGTATGGGAAGGTTAATGAGAAGGTGAAATGGTGGTGATGGTGTAAGAGATGCTTGTATGTGCAATTTTAGTTTTGGGAAAAACTTGTGTTAATGAAAAATACATATATGGCAAGGCATAAACTGGTTTTTAGGGCCTTAGTTTAATGACATTAGTGTATGATAAATGTAAATTTAAAAGGTTATAGGGTATTGAAGTGGTGATAGAGCATGAAAATGATGTAAACATTATATGGGCGAAAACTGTCAATAAGGGTTGTATGTACGCTATGTGGCAAAAACTCTTGCTTAACTAGGTGAAACATAAGCGGTTGTCGTGTGCTCTTATATAGTGTTTAGAGGATAGAAAAGTGAAGAACTTAGGTGTGAAAGGTCATGATATTAGTGATTGGAAGTGTGTTAAAACATGGGACGAAATTCGGATGGATGCAATTGCCAGAAACCCAAGCACGGTTAGGAGAAATAAGAATTTGGTGAGTTTCGAATGTCGAATTAATGAGCCATAAATTCTATATAAACTAGACATCTAGTGCATAATATATCCAAAAATTAGCTCATTTTGAGAAAAATTGAGATCGTAAAAATTTTTTTAAAATGATCACCCTGTCAATAATGTATCCTATTTTAGTGAGTTAAATGTCAAAAACTTGGCATAAGTTAGATAAACGAAGTTGAAACCCAAATCCGTAAAGTGCATTATAAACTACACTCGTAATATAATGTGGTCTTAAAAATTTAGGTTGATATCCATTGCCAATTTTGAGCGGTATGCATTTGTCGCAAGCATTAGAATATGCATTATTCATAAAGGAGATTTTTAGCCTAAATTTGGATTTTATTTAATAAATATTTCAATTATATTATTGTTTATTTAGGTGATAAGTTATGTATATTAAGTTTAATTTATTTAATTTTGCAAATTGTGTAGAGTTAACGGAAAATCGTGTAATTATAAATCAACGATCTGAGTATCAGACACCGACATCTTGAGTTGGAGATTTAAGAGAATATAGGTGAGTAGATGGATACATTTTTCATAATTTTAAAATAAAATGATAGAGATGCTAAACTATTTTCTATGAATATATACAATTTTAAAAATGATTTAAATGCAAAATGGTGATATGAATTGGTGGAATTTGAATGCATTTCAAATATGGAATTGATATTTTATGAGTAATGGTATGTTTTATAAAAATGATTTGAATTATTTACAAATTATACTATGGATGGTTAAACTATGGCAAATTGATTTGAGTTGATGTGTGTAGTAATTGATGAATATTTTATGTAAATTTGATGTTTGAGATTGTGGTGTAAGTACTTAGATTGAGTGCATCTATGCACAGATTCCGCCTTACCCAAGAAAGGAGTAAGGGAGAGGTTATCATTTCTACCTTTACATAAGAAATGGGCAAGAGAGAGGGTATCATTTTCGCCTTTGTCTTCTGATAAGAGGCAAAGGAGAGGTTGCAATTGGGTAAGTTAATGTTTGGCATCGCATCTGCTTATCCAAGCCAACGCTATAAGGGAGCTAAATAATTTTATGTATTGATATAAAATAACTCGTTAACGGATCTCGAGGTATCCATCAGCAGCACACTGGTGAATTTCTTAGGGGATAGTTTTCGGGTAAGCTTAGATATATTTTATTAACATCCACATATATTTTTATTGTTTATGAAATTGGTTTTAACCTATTGTTAAATCTGATGAAATGATTTTAAATATTTTGATGTAAATATTGTATTTCTTGCTTAAAAGATGTGATACTCTTACTCATATTTTGTTTGATGATTTTCGGATTTTATATTATCCATCTATTCATTGAATTGTACTCAATCTTTTATTTTTTTAAAAAATATTTTCATATTAGACAAACATCGAGCTGGTCGCGAGTCCACGCTCGACTTAGTTTTTGCTAAGTACGATAACAGGAGACTTGTTGGTATTTAGTGTCTCTGCAGTTATTTATTGATATGAGGTTTAGCAGGGATCCATAGACTATTGGTACTAGTTGTAAATAACAAATGTATTTTGGATGCAAATATTGTGGAGTTAATATATGTTTATATATGTATATGTATTTATATAGACATTAATTGTGGAATATGAAACTTGGGATTTTGTATGGTTGTATGAATGAAACATTGGAAGTCTTATACAATCATGGAAGTACAGGTAGAAAGTACATCTCAAGGTTGTGTGGCAATTGTTATATACCCGTATAAGTGAATTGGGTTGTGACAATTTTAGTGGTATCAGTGCTAGGTTAAGATGGAATGGTAGATTATTTAATTTTTGTTTATGTATTAGAGTAATTTTGAGTTATTATTACTTAATCGAATGTTGTGTTGCTTGGGATTGAGCCTAAATCTCTGCAAAAATTGGATTTGTTTTGGTTTAGTTAGGCCGAGTTTATGTGACGAGATTGGGAGTGTTTATTACTTTTATTCTAAATTTATTGCATTCGAATGTGATGTTGTTCTTATGTACACTTAGAGATGATGATAATTTGTGGAAATTGGGATTATTATAATAAATGAGTTTATGAATCCCTTAGGTTGAGTCATAATTGATTAAATGAAAATTTTCAATGTTTGTATACTGTAGGACATACAAAATGTTACCAAGAAAGGGACGTGGACAACTTCATGCTATTAGGAGTGTGGAGGTCGCTACCTTTCATACTCCATAACTAGCACAAACAGAAGCTACCACTGCTTCTTTAGATGTTGCAGCTAGGCCGAGTGCCTAAAATCCTCCAAATATTACCCCAGAGATGTTTCAGCATATGGTGGATCTTTTGTGCGCCGGGGTAGCCTTACCCCAGCCAATTACTTCAGTTCCAGTTTGGGCGACGGTAGAGCTGTCAAAGCTAGTTAAAGAAACGAGACAGTTGGGATGTAAATCATTTGTTGGAACAGTGGATGCTTTGGTACCCAAGAATTGGATTCGAAATGTTGAGGAGATTTTTGGGGATGTGAGATAGATGATACAACAAAGCTAAAGGTGGCGGTAAGACTCCTAAAGAAAAATGCACGTACTTGGTGGGACAATGTTAAAGGCGGATCCACCTCAGTATTATCCTAGTCTAATTTCTAACGGGAATTTAATAAACAATATTTTACCCATTTTTACAGAGATCAGAAGAGGCAAAAGTATTTAAATTTAAAATAGATCAGCCAAACGGTGATAGAGTACAAGATAGAATTGAGGGAGCTTTTCATATTTATCCCTGAGTTGACCAGTTCTAAAGAATATATATGTTCTAAATTTAAAGAGGGTCTAAATTTGAGCATTAGGGAGTAGATGACTTTAGTGGAGCTCCAAATTATAAAGAATTGGTTTAATCAGCTTTAAAGGCTAAGAAACTAATCAATGAGAGGAAAAAGTTTAGGAAGGAGTTTTGAAAAATAAAGGGGTAAATTTTAATCAAGGACAACTATCAAAGAAGGGAAGGAGTACAGGGATGGCAAGCACAACTTTAGCCTTATCTGGCATTAGCCGAATTCCATTATAAGGTTAGACACCTAAAGGTGCAGGATCAACGGGAAGCTCAGAGTCAAGGAGTCAGTTTTCTCCATCGACTAAGAGACCATACTGGATCGTGCAGAGAGTTAAGGTGATGTTTCCAATGCAGGCAAACTGGGCATGTTCAGAAATTTTGCCTAAATACTAGAGTGTCTGAGTCAGTACCCCAGCCTTCACTAGTCAGAACGCCAGTTTCGAGGAGTATAGGTACTGCTACACTAGGAGTTGCTAGTGCATCTCAAAAAGGTGAAACCAGTAACAGTTTGATTGCTCAGAATGTCCCGAGACCTCAAACTAGAGCTCAAACTCGGGTGTTCGCTATGACTGCTAATAAAGCTTAAGCAAATCCTAATAAGATCATAGGTACAATGATTGTGTTTGATAGACCTACTCATATTTTAATAGATTCGGTGGCATATAAATCTTTTTTTAGTATTTCATTTGCACAGCATGCCAATAGAAATCCATCTATTCTAGAGTATGAATTAGTAGTTATCACTCCCCTAGGAAAACAGTTGATTTAGGATTCAATGTATAAGGGTTGTGAGTTAAAAATCGGGGAGGACTCGTTGGAGGCTGATCTAATTCAATTACTAATGACTAACTTTGATGTAATTTTGGAAATGAATTGGTTATCAGAACATAGAGCCTCGGTGGATTATTTCATGAAACGAGTGGTGTTTAGAAAACATGGAGGTTCAGAGACTGAGTTTAAAAGAGAATGCAGAGTATACCTTATTGTATGATATCTGTGTTGGAGGCAAACAGGTTATTACACAAGTGCTGTTAGGCTTATTTATCTCATATTGTTGACGTTACCCAAGCGGAGACAAAGATTGAGAATGTGCCTATAGTGAACGAGTTCCCAGATGTGTTCCTAGATGAATTGCCTAGTCTACCTTCAGACAAGGAAGTGGAATTTTTTATACATTTGTTTCTGGAAATGACACCTATTTCTATGCCTTCTTACAGAATAGCCTCTATTGAGTTAGCAAAACTGAAGACTCAGTTGCAGAATCTAGTAGATAAAGGCTTTATTCGTCTTAGTGTTTCACCTTGGGGAACTCTAGTATCATTTGTGACGAACAAGGTGGTACATTGAGACTCTATATTGATTATAGACAGATCAACAGTGTTACTATTAATAATAAATACCCTTTACCGAGAATTGATGATTTATTTTATCAACTTTGGGGTGCTAGGGTGTTTTTAAAAATTGATCTCAGGTCTGGCTATCTCTAGCTTAGAATCCAAGAGGAGATATTTTCAAGACAGCTTTCAGAACTAGGTATGGGCATTATGAATTCTTAGTTATGTTATTTAGCTTAACGAATGCACCAACGGTATTTATAGATATTATGAATCGTGTGTTCCATCCATATCTAGACAAGTTTGTCATAGTGTTTATTAATGATATATTGGTATACTCGAAGAATAAGGAGGAGCATAAGGAACACTTGAGGATAGTACTCCAAATTCTATAAGAGAAGTAGTTGTATGCAAAATTCTCAAAATATGAGTTTTGGTTGAAGGAAGTAGTTTTCTTGAGGCATGTAGTATTAGGGGATGGAATCTTTGTGGATCTTAAAAAGATTAAAGCTATTGTTAAATGGGAGTGTCCAAAAAATGTTACGAAGATTCGGAGTTTTCTCTGACTAGCGAGGTATTGTCAGAGATTTGTAAAGGATTCTCTAAGATTGTAGCTCCATTGTCTCGTTTGACAAGGAAGGGAATTAAACTCGAATGGGATGATAAGTGTGAAGGAATTTTTCAGAAGCTTAAGGATCGCCTTACATCAGCTCCAGTTCTTATTCTCCTTACTTTAAAAATTGAATATGTAGTATTTAGTAAGGCCTCCAAACAAGGTTTAGGGTGCGTATTGATGCAGAATAGTAAAGCATAGCTTATGCTTCTCGTTAACTCAAGAAGCATGAAATGAACTACCTTACCCATGATTTAGAGCTGGCTGCAGTAGTCTTCGCTCTAAAAATCTGAAGACACTACTTAGATGGCGAAAAATGCTAGGTATTCACTGAACATAAAAGCCTGAAATATTTATTGACTCAGAAAGAATTGAATTTGAGATAGAGAAAGTGGCTAGAGTTAATAAATGATTACAATCTTATAATTGATCACCATGTAGGAAAATCAAATGTAGTGGCGGACGCTCTTAGTCGAAATCTTCAGTAGCTATGTCATGTATTAGATCCTTTTATACTTCCTTATTACGGGACTTAAAGTCTCTTAATATCGACTTGGAGGTTGATGATTGTGGTGCTTTGGTAGCGAATTTCATTATCAGACCATTTGTGTTAAATGATATTAGGGAGAAGCAGTTACGAGATGAATATTTGAGTGTGGAATATCAGAAGATTCAAAAAGTGGGAGCTAGTAATTTGTAAGTCAAGAAGGATGGTATTATGGTTTTAAATGGCAGTTTGTGTTCCTAAGGACAATGAACTTCAAAGGACCATTTTAGAAGAAGCTTATAGTTCGACATATGCTATGCACTCAGGGAGCACTAAAATATATAGAACTATCAAGGAATCCTACAGGTGGCCGAGTATGAAAAGAGACATAGCGGATTTTGTTGCAAGGTGTGAAATATGCCAACATGTTAAAGCAGAGCATTAAAAGTGGCAGGTACGTTACAGTTGTTACCTATACCAAAATGGAAATGGGAGCATGTGACGATGGATATTGTGATAGGGTTACCAAAAACACAGAGGGGTTATGATGCTATCTGGGTAATTGTAGACAGGCTTACCAAATCATCTCATTTTCTTGCTATTCTTAACACAGATTCCTTATAAAGACTAGCTAAGTTATATGTAGATGAAATAATCAGACTTCATAGAGTACCAATGTCTATAGTGTTCGATAGAGATACTAGGTTTACATCCTGATTTTGGACCAAATTGTAGGAAGTGTTGGGTATTTCACTAAAATTTAGTATAGCCTTCCATCCTTAAATAGATTGTCAGTCTGAGCGAACTATTCAAACCTTGGAAGATATGCTGCACACATGTGTGATTGATTTTCATGGTAGCTAGGATAGCCATCTGTCACTGATTGAGTTCGCCTATAATAATAGTTTATAAGTTAGTATCGAGATGGCACCACATGAAGCACTTTATAGAAGGAAATGTCAAACTCCCTTGTGTTGGAATGAAATGGGTGATCGAAAACTATATAATGTTGAGTTAATTAAGGCAACCATTGAAAATGTAAAAGTGATAAGGGAAAGGCTGAAGGCAGCACAAGATAGACAGAAAAGCTATGCAGATAATCGAAAGAGGAATATAGAATTTGAAGTGGGGGATCAAGTATTTTTAAAAATTGCTTTTTGGAAAGGTATCATCAGATTCCATAAATGGGGTAAACTGAATCTCAGGTATATAAAACCCTTTAAGATCATAGAAAGAATTTGATTTGTGGCATATCGTTTGGAATTGCCACCCAAATTAGATTGAGTTCACAACATGTTTCATGTTTCACTATTAAGGAAATACATCCCTGATCCATCTCATATTCTCGAAACTCTACCAGTTCTGCTCCGGGAAGATTTATCTTTTAAAGTACAGCCCGTGGAAATATTGGATCAAAAAGAAAAGGTATTGAGAATAAAACCATACCAATGGTTAAGGTGTTATGGAGAAGCAGTAATGTAGAGGAAGTTACATGGGAAATAGAGGCTTCTATGACAAGTCAATATCCTAATTTATTTCATAACACAAGTAAGTCTTCTATCCTATAAATTTTGAGGACCAAATTTTTTTTTAGGGGGGTAGAATTGTCGAACCTAGCAAATTCAATATGCTTTAAAGTGTATTTAATTTCGACAATAATGAATTTTTCAGACGCATTAAGACTTGAAGGAACTAGTTTAATGCACATATATAGTTAAACCAGTACTTAGGTAATAACAAGCCATATATATATATATATATAAATATATGTGTGTGTGCATATAAAAGTATGTGATTTTATTTTTCTTTTATTTTCAAGATAATTATAAACAATGAAATGACTAGATTGAAAGGATTTAAAAACTCAAGGGGCTAAAATGCGAAATAACTAAAAGTTAGGGGAAAAGTGAAAATAAAAAAATGTGGGGCCACTATTAAAATAATCATAAAATTTTATTATGAGCATATGAAAGGTATTTCTAAGCTAAACCTAAATTATTTTTAAGTAAAACTAAAAAGGTTATGTAAGCCCATATTTACATTTAAAAAAAATTAAAATTATAGTCCAAAATTTGTTAATTTAAATTATGCTTTACTTTCTATAATTTTCTAGTCAATTCTTTTCTTAGTTAAGCAAATGAAAAGAAGTCAAAAATCAAACAAAGCGAGAAGCCAAAAACCGTGCATCAAAAGGGAGAAAAGAGGAGAACCCGTGAGCTAGAGAATGAAGGAAATCAAGCAAGCAAGATGAGCCAAGGAGTGAAGGCAAAGGCCGAACAAGCAAGAGGGAGGAAAGAAAAGAAATAGGAAAAGAGATAGGAGGTGACCGAACTAGCTTTGGGGGTGAAAGTAGAAAGTAAGAGAGAAAGAGAGAAGGAAGGGAAAGGAAGGTAAGCTAGTGCATATGTGCGTATGTGTGTATATTAATTGATTTTATAATTTGTGGTTAACGTTTAATGTTTGAATAATGTTAAATTTGATTGTTAAAGCATGAATTATAGATTATGTTGTATATAAATGTGGTAATATGTGTTATATATATGCTATGTGGGAAGGTTAATGAGAAAATGAAATGGTGGTGATGGTGTAAGAGATGCTTGTGTGTGCAATTTTAGTTTTGGGAAAAACTTGTGTTAATGAAAAATACATATATAGAGGGCATAAACTAGTTTTTGGGGCCTTAGTTTAATGACATTAGTGTATGATAAATGTAAATTTAAAAGGTTATAAGGTATTGAAGTGTGATAGAGCATGAAAATGGTGCATACATTGTAGGGGTGAAAACTATCAATAGGGGTTGTATGTGTGCTATGTGGCGAAAACGCTTATGTAACGAGGCAAAACATGAGCAGTTGTCCTGCACTCTTATATAGGTGTTTAGAGGACAGAAAAATGAACTTAGGCGTGATAATTCATGAAATTAGTGATTGGAAGTGTATTAAAGCATGGGACGAAATTTGGATGGATGCAGTCCTTAGAAACCCAAGCAGGGTTTAGAGAAATGCGAATTTGGTAAGTTTTGAATGCCGAATTGACGAGTCGTAAAATTCTACGGAAACTAGACATCTAGAAGTATAACATATCTGAAAATTAACTCATTTCGTGAAAAAAATGAGATAATAGAAAATTTTTTAAAATGATCACCCTACCAATAATGTATCCTATTTTAGTGAGTTAAATGTCAAAAACTTAGCGTAAGTTAGGTAAACAAAGTTGAAACCCAAATTCGTGAAGTACAGTGTAATCTAAATTCGTAATAGAGTGTGGCACTAAAAATATAGGCCAAAACCCATTGCCAATTTTGAGCGGTACTCGTTTGTCGCAAGTGTTAGAATATGCATTGTTCATAAAGGAGGTTTTTAGCCTAAATTTGGATTTTATTTAATAAATATTTCTATTATATTATTGTTTATTTAGGTGACAAGTTTTGTATATTAAGTTTAATTTATTTAATTAGGCATATTTTGTAGAATCTAACAGAAAATCTTGTAAATATAGATCAATGACCTGAGCAGTAGACACCAACATCTTGAGTTGGAGATTTAAGAGAGTACAAGTGAGTAAATGGATACATTTTCCAAAGTTTTAAAATAAAATGACGGAAATGCTAAACTGTTTTTAAGAATATATAGAATTTTAAAAATTATTTAAATGTGAAATGATGATATGGATTGGTGGAATTTAAATGCATTTCAAATACGGAATTGATATGTGATGAGAAATAACATACAAAAATGATTTGAATTATTTACAAATTGTACTGTGGATGGTTGAACTGTGGCCAATTGATTTGAGTTGATGTCTGCAGTAATTGACAAATATTTTATGTAAATTTGATGTTTGAGATTGTGGTGCAAGTGCTTAGATTGAGTGCATCTGTGCGCAGGTTCCGCCTTACTCAAGAAAATGGTAAGGGAGAGGGTATCATTTCCACCTTCGTCATCTGATAAGAGGCAAAAGAGAGGTTGTGACTGGGTAAGTCAACGTTTGGACCGCATTCGCTTATCTAGGCCAACGTTAACGAGGGGGCTAAATAATTTTATGTACTGATGTAAAATAACTCAAGCGGATCTCAAGGTATCCATTAACAGTACACTAGTGAATATCTTGGGGGATAGTTTTCGGGCAAGCCCAGATATATTTTATTGACATCTACAGATATTTTTATTATTTATGAAATTGGTTTTAACCTGTTGTTAAATATGATGAAATGATTTTAAATTTTGATGTAAATATTGTATTTCTTGCTTAAAAGATATGATACTCTTTCTTATATTTTGTTTGATAATTTTCGAATTTTATATTATCCATCTATTAATTGAGTTGTACTCACTATTTTATTTTTCTTAAAAATATTTTCAAATTAGACAAACATCGAGGTGGTCGCGAGTCCACGCCTTAAACTTAGTTTTTGTTGAGTATGATAACAGAAGACTTGTAGGTATTTAGTTTCTCTACTGTTATGTATTGATATGAGGTTTAGCAGGGATCTATAGAATATGTATTTGTACTATTTGTAAATAACAAATGTATTTTGGATGCAAATATTGTAGAGTTAATATATGTTTATATATGTATATGTATTTATATGGACATTAATTATGGAATATGAAACTTGAGATTTTATATGGTTATATGAATGGAACATTGGAAGCCTTACATAATCATTGGAGTACAAGTAAAAAGTACATCTCACAGTTATGTGGCGATTGTTATGTACTCGTATAAGTGGATTGGGTCGTGACATGCATTCAATCTTTGATTAGAGTAGTTATTGAAAATAAATTTTTAATATTTAAGATAAAATTAAAAAAGAGTTTTTAAATATTATTTACTTAGTGTAATCTAAAGATAAAGTAAAATTGAGTGCAATATAGACTTAATGATATAATTTATGTCTATATACTCAACTAGAACATTGGATGACGGAAGGACTATACATATGTGATAACTTAATTTATATGTTTCATGAGAATTCTTGTTGCTTGGAATCGCTATAATATGTGGGTCGATGTCACTCATATACTTATAGAAAAGTTTTACATGACAAACGCACATAAACATAGCGAGTTATAAAACATAGAGTGTGAACATTAGAAACTTGAGTAATATTAGTCAAGAGTTTATTAAGGGAATTAATGAACTAATTATAATATGACTATAATAATTTATTAAAGTGGTCAATGTATAAATATTAAATATAATATGTAAATGTTAAACATGATGTGTAAGTATTAAGTATGATGTATAAATATTAAACATAATGTGTAAAAAAATGTGATGACAAAACTTTGCAAAATGTTGATTAGTATAAAGCTTTGTAACATGTATATTGATAGGTGTAATAAAATTGTTTGAATTTGCACACTATATAAACTCAATTAACTTTTGGTTTTATTAATAGAAAAATTGGCCCTATCTTGTTGTTGCTTTTGAAACCTATCTAATACTTTTAAGAATTCATATTCCTTCTATTATAAATCTCTTTTTGGACAAGATAGAAACCATCCTCTAGTGGAGGTTTTACTTAAGAATAAGCAAATTTTGCTTATAACTCACCTTGATAACTAATAAGATATAATTTACTGTTTAATTAATTTTATACTTTGATAATTATTATTATGTATCTATACTGGTAAGTAAGTAAAGTACTGATATAGTTATATACAAGTCTAAGAAGGCTCTGTCATCAATGCTACATAATGTCTAAGGAGTTTGTTTTGTAAATGGAACCATGGTGATCCATTCAGTCTTTTTCAGAAACTTACTTAGTGTACTTCCACATATATAGGTGAAATAAATATATTTTTTTATAATAAAATATGTTTTATTGTTTCCATTTTCAATTTATTCAATAATAGTATACAAATTATTGCGTGTGTATTAGTTCCCCTACGAATCTATGGTAGATAGGGTTTGACTCGTATACACTAACATCAACTTCTAGGAATGAATAATAATTTTTGCCACTAACATTTTTTGATAAAAAATTATAAGCTTTTAATATTATTTTAAAATAATTTTTTTTATTTAAACTAATTATATCAAAAAAATGACAAAAGTATGCATTCCTAGATGAACAAATTGACTTTTATAGCAATTACAATCTTAGTTTTCAGTTACCTTTTAGAAAATAATATTTTATATGTTAGAGTACTTTTGTTTTGTTTTTTGTTTTTACATTGTTTATTAAGAATAAAAATATAATTATATTCAATTTATAATTCAATCATTAATATAATTATTTCATAGTAACGATTAATAAGTAATACATTAAACACTATATTTATTGAGATATAAATTTATGTTTTAATTCAATCATTAATAGAGCATCTCCTACCTTTTGGTTTTCTATTACTTTGAAAAGTGCATAACAAAGTACAATCTGAAAATATTTTTTCTTTCACGTTCGGCGTATTTCATTTATATTATTGTTTTAAGCAAATATTTATTCTGATTAAGTAACCGTTCAACCTTATTAATTCTATCATGAATCTAAATATGCGTTGAGGCAGTCTTCTAAAATTTTCACTATATTTTTTTTATATTTTTATAAGATAAAATACTGACTTGTTTTTTTTTTTTCCTTAATTTTTTTTCTCCACTCTTCAAGAGACATGCATGCATGTAACATAATTATTTGCCCCACGTGCCATAATTAATGAGATATTATCTTTATCTATAATTAATGGGATATTATATTTATCCATATTAGTGACATATTTTTTTTCCATATTAGTTTAACTAAAAAGATAATAATTGCTAAATTCCTATTGGTTAAAGTTAGAATAGCAATAAAAAAGTAGTATAGAACATGTGTTTATATTTTACAAAATATCTATAAAAAAGAAACAACAACTGTATTTTTTCCTTCACGAATGTAACAGAAGAAAGACTAAGAGAGAGAAATATGTTTCATTGTTCTTAGTAATAAAAAAAGAAAATTTTTGAAAATAACCCATTTTTATCCCTGTTTACTGATATAGTCAACTCTAATTTAATTTTATCAATCGGTCCAATTTCAAGCCATTTTAACAATTTCACCCTCATGACTAAAAACATGCTACTGTCACCATGTTATAGTGTATGCGCTATAGTGTATGCTCTATAAACCTTAACTCTAAATTTTCAAACCTTAAAAGTACAATACTCGTGTTTTGTATATTTTAATTTTTTAATTTTAAAGAATAAATAATAATTCACAAAATTAAATTTATTTACTATAAATTAAAAAAAATATTGTCATCGATTATTATTTATTATGTAAATTTAAAAATAATTAAAATATATTTTAAAATTTTAATTGCATAACTTATTATTTATTATCTAACTTAATTATTTAGTTAATAAAGTAAAATAAAAATAAAAATTTAATGAAATCTAACAAGCTAATTAATTATAAAAAAATTAAAAATAATAATTTATTTTGTTGTATTTGTTTTTTGAAATTAAAAATTACAAATATTTTTTTAAAAAAATATCATTTTAAAATATTGCAAAAAAAAAAAAAGAAAACCGGTCAGTGTTCGGGTTTGGACTCAAACTCGAGCACCGACCTTTTTGCTTCTTTTCATTTTTTTTAAATTTTATTTAGTTTAGAAAATTTTAAAATGATATACAAAAACCAAAAAAAATTAATTGTATAAATTTTATTAATCAAATTAAATTTATATTAAAAATAAAATTTTAAAAACAATATGAAATAAATAGTAAAAACTTAAAAAATAAAATAAATATTACTTTATTTTTTAATTAATTATAAATTTATATATTAAATAAATAATTTTTAATTTTCATTTCTTTATTTTAAAATTTACATAATAAATAATAATTAAATTAAAATAAATTTATTTACAATAAATTTTACTATAATTAAATTTATATAAAAATATAAATTTTAAAAAATAAACAAAATTATTTTCATCAATTATTATTTATATTATAAATATATAAAAATTAATAATTCAAAATTGAAAAAATTAAAAAGATAAAAAAATATTAAATTTAATTATATAAATTTTATTAAATAAAAATATTGAAACTAAATTGAAAACGAAATAAATTAAAAAAAAATTACTACACTACTGCTACAGTAGCTACGTGTGTGCTCGGGTCTAGACCCGAGCGCACACGCAGCCACAGTACTACTTTAATGGTACAGTAGTAAATTTAGTTTTTTTTTTCATTTTTTTCATTTTTATTTAATAACATTTTTAATAAATCAAAAAATTATTCATTATGTAAATTTAAATATAAAAAATTACATAAAATTTTTAAAAATAAAATAGCATTTTATTTTTATTAAAATTTTTAGTTTTTTTTAATAATATTTAATTTTAAAAATTTTACGTAATTTATTAATTTCTTTATTTTTACATTTACATAGTAAATAATTTAAAAAATCACTTTGTGCTCAGGTATGGACCCAAGCACAAATTTAAAAAATTAAAACAATTAACAAATATAGAAAATTTAAAATTTTCACAAAAGACAAAATTTTTTTGCCTTTAGCTCGATAATGTCATCAATGATGTTATCACCCGAGCACAATTAATTTTTAAAATTTTTTAAATTTGTGCTCGGGTCCAAACACGAGCACAATTAGGTTTTTAAAATTTTTAAATAAATATATAATCAATTAATAATAAATTTATATTGTTTATTTTTTTACAAATAAAAAAATTTAAAAAGTTGATTGTTACAAATTAATATTTTATTTTTTTAACAATTAAAAATATCTGTTTATGCTCGGCCAGATCAGAGCACAAATTAAAAAAATTTAAAAAGTTTAAAAAACCACTCACAAATTTAAAAAATTTTAAAAATTAAAAAACCCGAGCACAAACCAATTTATTTTAATTTTTTTTACAATTTTGTAAGTTAAAAAATTTATTATTTAAAAAAATTATAAAAAATTTTAATTTTTTTTAAAATAAAAGGAAAAAGTAATAATTTTTTTATTTTTTTATTGAAATAATTTTTTTATTTTTTTTCTAAATAAGAAAGTTATTTATTTTTCTCTTTTTGATTTTTTTAAATTTTTTTAACTAAATATGAAAATTAAAATTTTAAAAAAATTTCATTGTGCTACAGTCCACTGTATCATTTTTTTTTCAATTTATTTCGTTTTTAATTTATTTTTAATATAAGTTTCAATTTTTTTTATTTTATAAATTTTATATAATTAAATTTAATATTTAATATTTTTTATCTTTTTAATTTTTCAATTTTTTAATTATTTATTTATATATATTTATATAATAAATAATAATCGATGAAATAATTTCTTTAAATTTTTAAAATTTATTTTTATTTTTTAAAAATTTACATAATATATAATAATTGATGAAAATAATTTATTTTATTTTTTAAAATTTACATTTTTATGTAAATTTAATTATAGTAAATAAATTTAATTTTACGAATTATTATTTATTCTGTAAATTTAAAAAAAATTAAAATTAAAATATATAAAATACGAGAATGCTGTAGTTTTAGGGTTTGGAGATTTAAAATCTAGGGTTTTTGCATCATACACTGTAGCATGAATACTGTAACAAAAATACTGTAGCGCATAGTTGGTCATAAGGGCAAAATTATCAAAATGACCTAAAATTGAACCGTTTGGTAAGATTAAATTAGGGTTGATCAATAAATAGAAGGCCTAAAATGGTTATTTTTGAAATTTTTCCAATAAAAAATTGGTCTAGTACTCAAAATAGAGATTTGGGCTTAAAAGTGAAAAGTTATAGTACAAAGGTACATACTCCGAATCACTCTTATGAATATTATAATATGTTAAAAATCATAAAGTTCAATTATTTTGTATTATTAGTGGATGATTATTTAGCATAAATGTTAGGATTTGAAAACCTAATAATGTGGTATCAGGGTAAGGTTTAATAACTCATGAGTTTTTTGTTATGATATATGATAACTCTCTTTATGATACATGTAAATTTAGTAAATTGGTATTTACCAATTGTTATTTTATATGGTAATATTATCATAATGAAATTGCTGAATTATAATAAATAATATTAATGATTGAATCCGTGTATGATATCTAATGACTACTGCAAATGCACTAATGTTTTCTTTGCCGTAGCACTTATTAGAACATTAAAAAGCATTACCCGCACACTCACAATTTCATTGTTCTGTAGTTATAATAATATGTGGGCCCAAATTTATATTATCTTTGAATTTTTACCATGGTTGTGATTGTTAATTAATTAATTATTGTTTCACTAGTGATGTAGGTATAAATTAACAATATTAATTAATTAAAATTGATTGAGCTTTTAATAGTGTTGCTCAAGTCCGAATTCCACGTGATTCTAGCTGTGTAGAAAGATCATGTTATGTTCGTCTAAGTGTTATTTAGATGGATGACAATTAATATGTATAATTTTATTATAGTCCTTGAAATTTTATATAATTTAAAATTTGGTATCTAAGTTTAATAAAATAATTAAAAAAATAATTTATGCATAATGTTTTACATTCATAATCTTGTGAGGTTTATATGAAATTTATACACTAAATTTTATATTATGCCTGATTTGTTAGTCACCAAATGGCCAAATCACAACGTTCATAAAGTTTTAATTGAGTAAATTATTTTAATTACTATTTATTATTGATGCCATGTAAATGTATGTATATAATGAGTATACTAAAGTTCGTTATAAGACATTTTAGGATCGCCCAAAGGTTGATTAGTTATTCATATAGTTAATGAACATAATTGTTGTAATTAGTATATTCTATTGGTTCTATTTCATATCCAAAGATAGTGAGCATATATAATTAGAGCATATATGGTTGTCAAATTATTGAAATCATGTTGGCATCATTATGTTTATTGTTGTGTGTCATTGTATCACCCAAAGGAGAATATCAATATAAATTTATTGAGTGTAGCAAACAACATTAAGTTTACTCTTTCCAAATTTGAAAGTGCTTAAGAATTTATGAAATTTGTGGAAAAACGTTTTCAAACTATTGATAAGTCATTTGTTAGAACATTAATGACTACTTTAACCACCATGAAGTATGATGGTTCTCGTAGCATGCATGAGCACATTGTTGAAATGACTAATATTGTAGCAAGACTTAAGTCATTGAGGATGAGTGTGGATGAGAATTTTTTTGTACAGGTTATCATAATCTCATTACCTCTTGCATATGATCCATTCCAAATGAACTATAATCCTATGAAAGATAAATATAATGTAAATGAACTTCACGGTATGCTTGTTTAAGAGAAAATGAGGCTTAAGAATCAATGAACTCACTTCATTCACCTTGTAAGTAATCAAGCAGCTGGAAAGAAAGCCAAAAGAAATCATGGAAAGGGTTAGCATGAACCATTTAAGGTGAATGAGTCATATGCCAAAATTCACGAGAACGAACACAAGAAAGATAAGTATCATTTTTGTAGGAAACCTAGACACTTTCATAAAGTCGCCAGAAACGTAAGACATGGTTCGAAAAGAAAAAGGTAAGCTTAATGCTTTATTATATTTCGAATCAAATTTAGGTGAAGTTCCTTATAATACTTGGTGGATTGATTCTAGCTATACCATTCATGTTTATTGATTTCTTATGATCCAAACTATAAATCCAAACGAAAAGTTTGTTTTCATTGGGAATCAAGCTAAAGCTCTAATTGAAGCTATTGAGACCTATCATTTAATTTTAGACATTGGACATCATTTTGATTTATTTCAAACTCTTTATGTACCTTTTATTTTTGTAATTTAATTTCTTTGTCTAAACTTGATTCAACTAAATACTCTTTTAAATTTGGGAATTGATGTTTCAGTTTATTTAAGTAAAGTCATTTCGTTGATTCTGGTATTCTTTGTTATGATTTATACAAGTTGAAACTTGATAAATTTTTTTTTTTTTTTGCTGAGACTCTTTTGACCTTGTATCATAATGTTTGAACTAAATTTTGTTTAGTCAATAAACATTCAACTTACTTGTGGCTTAAACATCTGGGTTATATTTCTGGAGAAAGAATGGAAAGATTGTTAAACAATGAAATCCTTCCAGATCTAGATTTTACTGATCTTGGTATTTGTGTGGATTGTATTAAAGGAAAACACACAAAGAAATGAGCCATGTGAAGCGCACAACTTCTTGAAATAATACACACTAATATGTGTAGGCCTTTTGATGTTCCATCCTTTAGTGAAGAAAAATATATTATCACTTTTATTGATGATTTTTTCACGTTTTGGCTTTGTCTATTTACTGCATAAAAAATCTCAATCAATGGTGCCTTAGAAGTATTTATTAACGAGGGTGAGAGGCAAATGAATAGAAAAGTGCAAGTTGTTAGGTCTGACAAAGGTGATGAATATTATTGTAAATACGATGAAACTAGGCAATATTGTCAGGACCCCATAAGTAGACACACAATACAAGGTTGCAAAATGGAATAAATACATACATACATACATATATATATATATATATATATGCATATATATTTGAAATATTATAAGTGGAGAAAATAGTACACATATATATAGTATTTGTATTAAGTATAAACATATAAATTAAATTATTATCAATATATATATATATGAACATGAATATGTATGTCACACATATATGACTATAAATATATATATACATATATATGTGTGTGTTTGGCACTGTACACATAAATAATATGAAAAGTTTGAATGATATATATGTATATATATATATATGTTTATGTATATGTACATGTATATCTAAGTATATGTATATGTATATGTGTATGTGTATATGTATATGTATATGTATATGTGTATATGTATATGTATATGTATATATATGTATATATATATGTATGTATATGTATATGTATATGTATATGTATATGTATGTATATGTATATGTATATGTATAGGTATATATGTAATGCGTGTACCGTATGTGATATGTATACAAATGAATCTCTAAGTTATATAAATAAACCCATACATTTTCCGTCATGTTCCCATTTTACAATTAAATTCAAATAAGATAAAAGTAAGTGTGAAAGGTGTTTATACCATACATACGCCTATACATTATATTTTTCATTAGCTTTAAATATTTCCCTTTATTGGTTTTACCTTTACCTTTTCAACTCAAATGGAACAAAACAAAGACGAAATTGAAGGGTTTAAAAAGGGAGAGGCCGAGAGAGGAATTGGGGATTTTAGCTTGCATTTGTGATGAAGTTAATGAATTTGATCATGCATGGTGACAAATTAAGCTAAAGAGAAGGAGAAGTCAGTTGCATCTAAGCAATTGTGGAAAAATTTGAAGAAGAAAGGGAACCAAGGGTGAAACCGAGAGAAAGGTGAGTATGGTCATTAAGATATGTATTTGTTGTTGTGTGTGTGAGTAAAATTGTGATGATGTTGCGAAGTTGTTGTTGTGGCTGAATTAAACATGTTGTGGTGGCTGATTGAATATATATTTGGGGTTGAATTGAAGAGTTAACAAAGGAGAAGGAGAGAAGCAACAAATTCTGGAAAGGAATAGCCGAATGATGGGAGGTGGAGGTGGAAGTGGAAGTGGAAGTGAAATTGGGAGGATAAGGTGGTGTTGCAAGAATTGGTCTTCAAATGATCAAGATGAGCTGAAAAACAAAGTGGAAAAACTGAAAATTTATTTTGCCAAGAGTGAGGTAGAAGCACACAGCCAAGTAGGAGTTGAATTCGGCAAGCTAAGGTAAGTGTTAATGTATTGAATTAATAACATTGAATTTAAATGTGCTTAATTGATAATTTAGGTGAATTGTGTTATCTTGGTATCCAATTTATGGAGAATGAATGATGAAACATACACAAATTGTCTTAGGGCAGTATGTGGCTATGTGAATTGTGGTTGTGTTGTGAAAATATGATATACGAAATGTTGTCAATAAACTTGCGAAGTGTTGATGAAAGTGATGTAATATTGCCGAAAAATCGGGAAGATAAACTTGTGACGCTTGTAGGTCACAATTGTGTGTTCAAGCGAGGAATGATTTAAGTTAATAAAATTTTTATATAAGAGCGTTGTAAGATGTATTTGGTGTAGCGCATGTGAGTGGAGTGCCAAACGAGGTGTATCATGAGTGAAACACATGAGCGTAAACTGCAGAAATTTCTGCACAGGGTTCGGTAAAATGGGGATTGCTTGAGTTCTAGATCTTGGATTGATAAATCATAAAATGTCACATAAACTAGATACATAGAGGCACAACATAGCCAAAAATCAGGTCAAGACGTTGAGCAAAGTAGTACAATTTTTAGTTAGAACTAAGCTACCGTGTCGATGGTTCACAGCCGACTACACTGACCAAGGTGGGTAAAAACGATTATATCTTAGGTGTTTAGACTTGAACATTTAATTCACAGAAAGCAATAGAAACTAGACATATAGCAGAATGTTTCCTGAGAAATTTAGAATGAAATATTGTATTTGTGTAATGCATCGCGACGTTGAAATTGGTCGACGTGGAGAATGCATTATGTGGGTGACCGAAATTCACAAGTTTGATCTAGTCTTGTGAGGGGAAGGGCAGATTTCATGCATAGTATATTTATGTATCTATTTAGTTATAAAGAAGGAATCTAACACAGTAATATATATGTTGTAGATCGTCAGGTCGACCGTCCATCGACCCCACGGTAATGCGAGTACACTGCAGTTGATACGGTGAGTGGGTGTTTATTTATGTATGTATGCATATGTGCACTTGAAATAAGTACTGGAATCATATATGATGTACAAGTCATTTTAATCATGATAAATTATACAGAGATAAAGTTAAAATGATTATGCTATACGAAGATAAATAATAGTAAGGAATAACGATTTATGAATGTCTATGCATAAGAAATATATGCATGATGTAGATAGAGCTAATACCGAAATTATACTTGAATTTGATTGACTGAAAATTTGATTACATGTGATTCGTTGTATGGTAAATAATGTCAGAAAAAATGAGGTTATTGTGTGTTTGGAAAGGATTATGGTTATAAATGTTAATTATTACCTATATGTGTATATATATTATGTGATGATACGAAATGAGAGAATGAAATGTTTTATCTTATGAGTTGTCTATTTATTGTGGTTGAGTTTGGTATAGGGGGACGGCGATACGTAATGCCCCTGATGATTGAGTTATGACAAGAAGTTGGGGGGACATAATGCCCCAAGGGTACTTACAAGTTATTTCTGTGTATTAGGAGGATGGCGATACTTAACACTCCTAATCACTAATATTCATTAGGTATTTAATGGGACGACAATATGTAATGCCCTTAAACACTAGTATGTTGTGAATGATATGTAATGTTGTTGTATGAAACTATGAGAAATGCTTCTACGTGTGTATGAGTTGGTATATGTATACTGATGTCTTATGAGAACATGTACTTAATTTTATGTTAAGAATATATATACAGATATAGAACATGATATAATGTGTGTATCCACTCACTAAGTCAAGTAGGACTCACCCCCCTTTATTTTCAATTTTTGCAGGATCTGATAGATTGGTGAGTAGTTATAACGGCTTGAAAATACGATGTAGATGAGAGGTCATCAGTTGCAATCACCACTATGTCAGGTCCATCTCACATAGAGATCAACAGTGTTATTTTGTATTTTATATGTTACGTAACATATGTTGCTAGGATAGCATGTATATAGACTGACAGTTGTACAGTCAGTATTAAGTTGAAATATATTGCATCATTTAAGATTACATATATATATATGTCAGCAGTGGCAATATGATGCCCTGAGTTATGTAGACTTGATATAAGTATGATTAAAAGTGCATGTATAACAAGTTATGTAAAGCTTAGTGTGATGGGGCGAACTTATTACTTGCCGGTAACACCCTGGATTTGAAAGATGTTACAAAGTTGGTATCATAGTATGGTCTAGTGGTCATAACTGCGATAGGGAGGTGTTAGTGTCTTGTGTTTATAGTATACTCGGGGTACTCATATATAAGGGGCTACCCTCTAGTGTTCTTATCCCTCGAGTCGTGTCTTGTCATAGTAAATATAGAAAAAATTTTAAAGTTCCACTAACCTTGTTTACTTCCATATAAATATCATGCTGCCTTGATGTTATTCTAAAGTAGATGAGGTAGCTCAAGATGCTGCCTCAGAGCAGAGGCCAGCTGCACCTCATACAGGGAATGCAAGATAACCCAAGATGAAAGTCACCATGATAGAGCTGGTGAGGAAGTGGATGAGAGACCAGTTGCTCTGGTAGTAGAGGTTGTAGCAGCGAGTATATAGTATTTGCAGCATACAGTAGATGTGCTAGTAGAGTTTCTTACCCATCAAGAGTGACCTCAAGCGTTAGTGCCGGGGGCTGCAGTACCATCAGTGTCAGTATCTCCTCCTATTTCTACCATTCTGACTCACCAGGCAGGACCTTCAATACCTATAGTAGATCTCTATACCCAGTAGGCAGGTCTTTTTGCACCACCTCAGTATACTCTTTTTACCCTTATACAGTCGGTAGTTAGGTATGAGTTGGCTGTTTTGCTACAGGAGTTTAGGAAGTTGTTTCTCATATTTAAAGGGATTGAGCCTTCTCCTGACCCATTTGGGTTTATTGAGGAGTCTGATCGTATATGTACTGCTCTGGGCTATTCGGTCGTGAGAGTGGTTAAGTTAGTGAGTTTTCAGCTCCGAGATGTTGCTTACCATTGGTACCTTTCACTTTGTCAAAATAGAAGCATTGATGCCTCTCCATTGGCTTGGCCTGAGTTTAGTGCCGTATTTCTAACTAAGTTCCTTCCTCATAGTATTAGAGATGCTAGAGCTCAGGAGTTTGAGCAGTTAGTTCAGGGGGAGCAATGTCAGTATTAGAGTATGATATACAGTTCACTCGGTTGGCCTGTTTTGCACCTCACTTGGTGAACACAAAGGTGATGAAGGTGAAGTAGTTTGTTAATAGACTTCAAGATTATTTATTTAGGTTCATTCAGATTACAAAGACTATGACATATGCCCGGGCCTTAAATATAACACTTCGGTTTGAGATGCGGGTTCAAGGTAGACAAGAGGAGAAGGGGTCCCGTAAGAGATTTCGAGTAGAGAGTCATGGTAGATACCATCATGGCGAGCATAGCCAGCCTCCATAGACATCGGGCCTTCCTTCTACTATTCCTTAGGATAAAGAGGTTGTGAGTAGAGGTTTTGACTGTAGACCTAGTCAAGGTGCCACGTCTCATACAATTTCATCATTTTTTTGTGGCACAGCCAATCCCATTACCATGTCAGATATGTAGACGGTTTCATACAGGTAGTTGCTAAGGGGACACTAGGGCTTGTTATCAGTGTGGTCAGGTAAGCCATTTGAAGAGAGATTGCCATGTACGTTTTATACAGGCTTCATTGACCTCAGTCAAGTAAAAGTGTAGGGGAGATAGATCAGAGACCACCCGTTTGGGGATAGACTGCAAGTGGTTGGGGATAGATATTAGGAGATAGAGGTCAGGCATGAGTTTATGTACTAACGCCTCAGGATGCTCAGGCATCTAATGCAATGGTAATAGGTACTCTTATGATATATTCTTAGTATGCTAAAGTATTGTTTGATTTAAGGGCTACGCGCTCTTTCATTTCATCATATTTTGTTACATGCTTGGGTAAAGATATAGTGTACCTTACAGGCAACCCTGTGATAGTGACAGAAGTCTTGAGGGACTGTGTAGTGAGTATTGGTGGGCAAGGTTACTGTGCTAATTTGATCTTGCTAGAGATATTGAGTTTTGATGTTATATTAGGTATGGACTCACTATCTGAGCATCATGTAGTGAGTGGATTAACCTTGTTTTACAATAGTTATAGACTTATTTTACTTGGTTTTAAGGAACCTCTTTAAATTTGATATGAATGCTGAGGTTGTTGAGTAAAGTTTAAATCTCGACAAAAATCGGACTAGTTGAGATTTTTGGTAGACCAAATTTGTGTGAAACTATTGGGAGTATTTAGTGTCTTGTTTTATGATTATTTTATAAGAGTGTTAAAGTGTTTAAATTATAGAAATGGCCCTTAGGGCATTAATAGCCAGTTACACGAGTTGCGTACAAATTTGATATGAGGGTGATATGGTATTGAGTCTGCAAATATATATAAATGCGTGATTTGTTCAATTGCCAAATTATGGGATTTGGAAAAGATGAGCATGTTATGGCTAAAATGTATTTTTATACAGTTTTTATTAAAACGTGAAATTTGAGTCTTTATATGATAACTATGGATGAGGAAAACAATATTGATTTACAAATTTGTCTTAAGTTCAGGATCATAGACAGAGATTATGGAAAAGTTTATTTTTATTAATATTGTGAATGTATTGAGATATGTTAAGACTAGGAATTTATCTTGAGGTTGTGACATTCAAAAATAAATAAAAATGGTGTGATGGTTATATATTTAATGCTCAGTGAGTATTTATTTGCAATGAAGAGTGAACATGCATATGTGACTAAATCTGAGTTGGACTCACTTACTTTAATTGAAGAAGCTTTTATATCTATATATGCAAAGTGTGGAATGATACTTGATGTATATATGTATGTGATAGCGTTAAGGACAAGGATGTAGCTTTTTAGAATACAATTACTTCAGGGTTTCTTGAAAATGAGACTAAATAGAAATGACATTTGCCAATAAATGTGGCAGAAATTAAGAGTTGCTTGAAGTTAACAAGGTATTATAGATAATTGTAGAGAATTTCTTTGAGATAGTTGTTTTGTTAATACTATTGACACAAAAAGAATGTTAAGTTGTATAGGTTAAATGTTTATAAAAAGAGTTTTCAAGAACTCAAGGAGTAGTCAGTTATGGCTTTTATATTAGCTTTGCCATTAGGACTGAGAGAACGTATGAAAATGGCGCAGGATCAACAAAAATCTTATGTAGACCATCGGAGAGGAGATTTAGAGTTCCTTGTGAGAGATGATGTATTTCTGAAGGTTTCTCCATTCAAAGGAGTAATGAGATTTGGCAAGAAGGGTAAGTTGAGTCCGAGGTATGTTGGCCCATTCCAAATTCTCAGAAAGGTGGAGAACCAAGCGTATGAACTTGCACTACCTCCAAGCATGGATAAAATCCATCTTGTGTTTCATGTTTCTATGCTCCGAAAGTATATGCATGATGAGTTGCACATATTAGCACCGCAGATGGTTGAGGTTGGACCGAACTTGTTCTATTTGGAGCAATCGATGGCGATAATGGGTAGAAAGGTCAGGAAGTTACATTCTAGGCAGATTTTGTCAATTAAGGTGATGTGGTAGCATCATAAGGATCAGGAGGCTACTTGGGATTATGAGAAAGTAATGCAAAGACAATTTCCCCAATTATTTACTGATTAAGGTATTATATTTATACTCGATAAAATTCGATTCGAGGACGAATCATTTTAAGGGAGGGAGAATTGTCAGAACCTCGTAAGTAAACATACAATACAAGCTTATAAAATGGAATAAATATATATATATATTTGAAATATTATAGATGGAGAAAATGGTACATATATATAGTATTTATATTAAGTATAAACATATAAATTAAATTATTATCAATATATATATACATAAATGAACATGAATATGTATGTAACATATATATGACTATAAATATATATATATATGTGTGTGTTTGGTACTATACACATATATAATATGAAAAGTTTAAATGATACATGTATGTATATATATATATATATGTATATATATAGTACTCATACCATATGTATGTATTATATTTAAATAAGTGTTAAATGCATGTAAATATATAAGTAATGCATGTACCATATGTGATATGTATACAAATGAATCTCTAAGTTATATAAATAAACCCATGCATTTTACGTCATGTTCCCATTTTGCAATTAAATTCAAATAAGACAAAAGTTAGCGTGAAAAGTGCTTATACCATACATACGCCTATACATTATATTATCCATTAGCTCCATTTATTAGTTTTACCTTTACCTTTTCAACTCAAATGAAACAAAACAAAGACGAAATTGAGGTGGTGTTATAGGAATTGGTCTTCAAATGGTCAAGATGAGCTGAAAAACAAAGTGGAGAAATTGAAAATTTATTTGGTCGAGAGTGAGGTAGCAGAACACAGCTAAGTAGGAGTTGAATTCGGCAAACCAAGGTAAGTGTTAATGTATTGAATTGATAATATTGAATTTAAATGTGCTTAATTGATAATTTAAGTGAATTGTGTTATCTTGGCATCCAATTTATGGTGAATGAATGATGAAACATACATGAATTATCTTAGGGCAGTATGTGGCTGTGTGAATTGCGGTTGTGTTGTGAAAATATGATATACGAAATGTTATCAGTAGACTTGCAAAGTGTTGATGCAAGTGATGTGGTATTGCCGAAAAATTGGGAACACAAACTTGCGACATCGATAGGTCGCAATTATGTGTTCAAGCGAGGAATGATTTAAGTTAATAAAATTTTCATATAGGAGTGCTGTGAGACGTATTTAGGGTAGCGTACATGAGTGGAGTGCCAAACAAGGTGTATCACGAGCAAAACTCATGAGCGTAGGTCATAGAAATTTCTGCATAGGGTTCGATAAAATGGGGATTGCATGAGTTCTAGACCTTGGATTGACAAACTGTAAAATGTTATAGAAATTAGACACATAGAGGCACTACATAACCGAAAATTAGGTCAAGATGTTGAGCGAGGCAGTACAGTTTTTAGTTAGAACCAAGCCACCTTGTCGATGGTTCACAACAGACTACACTGAGCAGGGTGGCGAAAAACGGTTATAACTTGAGCGTCGAAATACAGTTATAACTTAGGCCTTTGGACTCAAAATGTTAATCTGTAAAAAACGGTAGAAACTAGACACGTACCAGAATGTGTCTTGAGAAATTTATAATGAAATACCTTACCTGTTTAATGCACCACGACGTTGAAATTGGTCGACATGCAGAATACACTGTGCGGGTTACCGAAATGGACAAGTTTGATCTAGTCTTGTGAGAGGAAGGGCATATATCTTGCATAGCATATTTATGTATCTATTTAGTTATAAAGAAAGAATCTTGAGAGGAAGGGCATATATCTTGCATAGCATATTTATGTATCTATTTAGTTATAAAGAAAGAATCTAACACAGTAATATATGTGTTGTAGATTGTCAGGCTAACTGTCCGCCGACCCTGCGGTAGTGCAAGTACACTGCAGTTGATACGGTGAGTGGGTGTTTGTTTGTGTATATATGCATGTGTGCACTTGAAATGAGTACTGGAATCATATATGATGTACAAGTATTTTTAATCATGCTAAATTATGGAGAGATAAAGTTAAAATGATTGTGCTATATGAAGATAAATAATAGTGAGGAATAATGATTTGTGAATGTCTATGCATAAGAAATATATTCATGATGTAGATGGAGCCAATACCGAAATTATACTTGAATTTGATTGACTGAAAATTTGATTACATGTGATTCGTTATGTGGTAAATGATGTCAGAAAGAATGAGGCTATTGTGTGTTTGGAAAGGATTATGGTAACAAATGTTGATTATTACATATATGTGTATATATATTATGTAATGATACAAAATGAAAAAATGGAATGTTTTATCTTGGGAGTTGTCTGTGTATTGTGGTTTAGTTTGGTATAGGGGAACGGCGATACTTAATGCCCTTGGTAATTGAATTATAACTTGGGAAACAGCGACACGTAACGGCCCAAGGGTACCAGCAGGTTATTTTTGTGTATTGGGGGACGACAAAATTCCCAATTGAATGATGCACAATTCATATTATTGCTCATACTGAAACTTACAAAGTATATGTAACGCCTCTAATCACTGATATTCATTAGGTGTTTGAGGGGACGGCGATACGTAACACCATTATACATCGGTATGTTGTGAATGATGTGTAATGAATGTTGTATGAAACTATGAGAAATGTTTCTATGTGTGTATGAGTTGGTATATGTATATTGATGTCTCATGAAAACATGTACTTAATGTTATGTTACGTATATATATACAGATATAGGACATGATATAGTGTATGTATCCACTCACTCACTCAAGTAGCACTCACCCCCCTCCATTTCCAGTTTTTACAGGATCTGATAGCTTGGTGAGTAGTTACAGCGGCTTGGAAATACGATGTAAAGGAGAGGTTATCAGTCCCAGTCACCACTATGTCGGGTACATCTCACATAGAGATCAACAATGTTATTTTGTATTTTGTATGTTATGTAACATATGTTGCTGGGATAGAATGTATATAGACTGACAGATGTATAGTCAATATTATGTTGAGATATATTGTATCATTTAAGAATACATATATATGTCAGCAATGGCGATACGATGCTCTGAGTTATGTAGATTTGATATAAGTCTAATTGAAAGTGCATGTATAACAGGTTATATAAGGCTTAGGGTGATGGGGCGGACCTGTCACTTATCGGTAACACCCCATATTTTGGTGATGTTACAAATATCTATGTTCTTTTGCTAAATTCCTTGTAAAATATGGCATATGTGCTCAATACACTATGAAGAAGTTAAGGTACAAGTTACCTTAATCTCCTTTAAAAGATGTTGTTCCTCCAATTGTTGAACAGTTAAATATGAGGAAAGAACAATAAATGAATGATCAAACAACCCACAATGAAGATATTGTTAATGAACTTATAGTAAATGAGTCACAAGAAATAGTATTACAAAGAAAATTATGGCTTTATATTTTTTTTCTTGTCACTTGAAGAGACATGCTCTTCCTTTTCAATATTTTTGTTATTTTTTTATTAAGATATTGAATTTTATAAGTCAAATATTCATTTTCTTCTAAATTTTTAATTTAGCACTCGTGTCATATCCTACGTTATGCAGGCGTACAAACTATATACAATTGTTGATGCAATTTTTTTTGCTCAACTTGCCAATGTGGATCTATGTTTACGTGTTTTATTTTGATTCATTAATTTTTTCTAAAAGTTAGTGGCGTCAGTATAAACCCTTCGATGATCAAGTCGATTGCAAAAAAATTATAATTCAAGACTTTTCTAGGAAGTTTGTTAAGAAGGAACACTATTGTGTGGAAGGCTTCCCACCAATAATGAAAAGGCATAGATGCATGAGCTAGTAATGTGAGACCTAAGTCAACTATACTTCGATATTTTCTCTCTACCACCCCATTTTGATGATAACTATGAGAGCATGAATGTTTGAACTCAATACTATTACATTGGAGAAAATTTGAAAATGCCAAAAAGTCACCCCCTTAGTCAATTTGTAGTGTTTTGATTTGACATTCAAGTTATTTTTCAATCAATAATTTGCAATGAATAAATGTAGAAAGTGCATCTAATTTAAGTTTTAAAAGAAAATTTTAGCAATAACGATTGAAATCAACAACAAAGCTTACATAATATCCATATCCAGTAGTTAACAAAGTGGAAGATGAACCCCAAAGATCAGCATGCCACAAGGCTAAAGGTTTTGTAGTTTTGATTGTTGAATTTGGAAAATGTTGTTTATGATTTTTACCTACATGTATTGCAAAATTAAAGAGAAGAATCTTTGTTTATTTCTTTTGGCATTGTACATGTCTGTAATACAATTCTTAGTTATGAGATTTGGATGTCCAAATCTTCTATGACATAGATCAATAGATGATTCAATCAAGCTTGAATGAACCTGATAAGATGCCTTATTGACATAAGAAAACTCAGATGATTTACACAATACGCAACTTGACACTGGAACATTATTGTTTTGATAGTAAAACAAAGAAGAAAACATTAACATTGGAACTTTATGATCATTTTTCTGATTTTGGGATGATGAACATGAAAAGGATGAACACAGTTGCAACTTATACAGCCCCTTCAAAGCCACACCTTTCAGCATAACACTCCTTATCTTCTTGTCCTTAATTGTACAATATGCATCAGAAAATTCAATGATTATATTATTATCAGCAGTTAATTGAGAGATACCTATAAGGTTCTTAGTAATCTGTGGAACATATAAGACATTTCTAAGGTGAAGAACAGGTTTTGATGTATGGTTGGTTATGCTTAAATTGCCTCTAAAATGTATGGTTACAGATCCTATATGAGAGATGTGTAAACCTTCACCATTACCTACTATTAGCTTTTCAAAACCAGTAAATTTACCTTGAATGTTCAAATTGTTGAGATTGTTGGTTAACTGATGAGTTGCACCACTATCCAAGTACAATCCTTCGTTTGCACTAGAGCATTCTTCTTGAGCATTTGAGACATATGCAACTTTCACATTCTGATTTAGTCCTTGAGTGAAGTTTTGGAAGTTTTGGAAGTTTTGGTTTTGGATTTGTGGCTAATTACTGATATTTGTTTGATAAAAATGGTTTTGTTGCTGAGGAACATATTCTCTATTGAATCGATGATAACATATGTTTGCTGTAAGTCTAAGTTTGTTGTAGATTTGGCAAAGAGGCTTTGAGTTTCATTTTCCACCAGGCCATGGTTTGTCAGTTTGTCCTCTTCTGCCAGATGAATTTCCTCTGTCTCGTCCACCTTGCATCTGATTGAAAGGGTCATTAAAGCTCCGTTGAACTCCTCCTTTCTTTTGATAATTTTTTATTTGAGAGTAGTTTGCAGCAAATACTCTTTGATTTGTATTTACATTGCTCACATTTTGTTGTTAAATTCTACTTTCGTGAGTTAATAGAATGGAATAAATCTCATGCAGATTCAAATTTTTGTTCTTGCCTATTAATAGAACTACAATTGAATTGTACTCATGATCAAAACCTCTAAGCAAGTATAAGACAAAATTATCATCTGAAATAAGTGATCCAACAGCTAATAAGTTGTTCGATATGTTCTTCATTTTCATGAAATAATCTATTATTGACATTCTTTCTTTCCTTGTTGATTAAAGCTGAGATCTCAATTGAAGCACCTATGCTTTGGATTGAGATCCAAACTGTTTAACAAGTGCTTTCATACCTCTCTTGATGTTTTACAACCTATAACTAGGTTAACAATTGACTCACTCATGGATGATAGTAGCCATCCTAGTAAAAGTTGATCTTGCCTTGTCTACATCATAAATTCTGGATTTTCATATGGCAGTTCTTCTGCATTTCCTGATCTGAACCTTGTTGCACAAGTGTAATCTTATGTGATAAAGCCTTCAAATCCATTGCCTTTAATCAACGGAAGAACTTGAGATTTCCAAGTCAAATAGTTGGATCTAGTGAGTTTTACAGGAGCTACGAAAGAGAATAAAGTATTTGAAATCGAGAGATCGGCATGAGCCATAGTAGCTCTGATCCAAGTTAGAAAATACAATAGTGTCACTTGTTTGTTTCCCTAAAAAACGAGATAAAGTATGATGCAAATTAGGAGAGAATTAAAAATCAATTCGTGCTCATTATTGAATTCTTTCAACATTACATTTATTCAAGAATACAACAAATTTATACAGGTGAGAGAATTTGGAAAGTTCTTCGTTTTACAGCTGTATCCTCCAAACTCAGCTTTTAACTAACTTTCCATTATTTTTCCCAGCTCAGCTTAACTACTTCTTCCAACCTGGTATACCAGCTAATTAATTGAATGAGTTATGACTTTTTGCTAATTAACTTCATCAGACTTATTGCTGATTCATTCCCTGCTCTCTTGATTATAAATGGCTGATCATCTGATAGTTAGTCATCCACAAAGCTAACACTCTATTTTCCTGACATTACCAATATGGTGAAAACAAAATGAAAAAAAACATATATAAACAATTGATGCTAAGCAAACAATTCAAATTTGAAAGAGAGAATGCACGTCTTAGATGCGAATAACCATTTATGTTCACATAAAGAGATGGAAATTTGCCAGATAGATGGCATCTGTCTCTCTATTTTAATCCTTCATGTAATGGTTTCGTCACCTAACAAATTTTTACTGAGGACGGAACAATGATGTTGATAATGGAGAGGGCGGCAAGACAAAAAAAAATATTTTCATTAGCAAACTCTGATTTAGTAGTGTTCATACTATCTTTATTTTATTTTTGAAGTAAAAATTTTTTTAATTATAAACATATTTTCATACGCCAATTGCTTCTCCACAAGCTTAACAAATATCTCCTTCTTTTCAACATATCCTAATGCATGATAAAAGCTTAGTCCATGGGCAAGTAAATAACTTCTTAGGCCTTCCAACAAGTTGGTCTATGATAAATTGAAAGCGGTTGACTAGGCATAACGGTTTTCAAAGCAGACAATTAAATTGGGCGGGGTCCATTATATTAGCACATTACTAATAATAACTAATTGATATTATAGAAAATCCTAACTGATTCAAATTGGACAAATACAGTAAGTACAATGAATGGTTGTACAAACGGACAAAAAAGAACAATTAATTAACAATATTTTAAATAATTTTTAGAGTACAAAAATTTCAAAAGAAATAGTTAGTATTAATTATATCACAAAAAAATTGCAAGATATTTTGATTAATTTAATTTTTTTAAGAATCAGAATTAATCATAAGATAACACATTATAAATAGTATTAGATTATTTGTTCATTTTTTTTATAAATCTCTTATTTTTTGTGATTGAACTTTCACCCTTGAGAGATAATTTCAGGTTCTCAAAAAAAAATATATATATATATATATATATGAGTGTTCTTACGTATTTAAATATAAGATATTGTATTTGTATTTAAAGAGATTTTTTTTTTTTTTTATGGGTGGATTTGGGCTTTCAATTTCCTTTATTGATTACGGCCTCATAGTGGGTTTGTAGAGATTGAACCCCTATTTTATGAGCTTAAGTCCTACAGTTATTTTATATTTGAGTTTTGGCCGTATAATCGAAACTTCAGCTATAACAATAATCAAAAGGTAAATGCTAGCGGATATTCGAGACTATTATTCTTTTATATTACATTTGTTTCTTTTCCTGTCAATTTATTTCAATTGACAGGAAATCGATGGGTCCTACCATGCATGTTGTTCTCTTACATATTCAATGATCGGAAAAATGAAGTCGGAGGAGGTGCTTCAGAGCCTTTTCCATTGTAGCAGCAAATCGAATCATCCGTGAATAAAATAATAATAAAAGTTTCATTGATTGTAGTATTATATCAAAAAACTTTAAAATTTATAACCAAAAAAAAAATTAATTGCTATCAAATTTATAATAAGAGAGTATTGATCTAGATTTTGAAAAATAAATAATAATGTGAACATTAACAAGTTGAAATCGGGTTTCATGGAAAGGTCACGATTTATCTTTAAATACACTATTATTTAATTTTTACTTATCAAACTTAATTTTTGGGTGGCTCTCTTTTAACTATATGTTTTTAATTTCTTAATGTGCAGACTATATATTATGGTTATATATATATATATATATATATTTGTCTTTTATAAAATTTAATTAGAGTTAAAATTTTAAATAAAAAAAAAAGAGTTTTAAAAAGATTTTGAAGGAGTTACAACAAGAACATTCTTTTTTCTATATGTTAATGAGTTTGAAATTAATTTACTTTATGAAGTTAATTTAAAACAGTTATATTAAACATAAAAATATGGAAAACAAAATTTGAGAGGCAAAGTTGCCATACAATTTGTTAAATGTTATAACTTCTCAAATTTGTAATTTTTACATTTGTTTTTGATAGTCTCCAATTTTCAATTACATAACATATTCTAACTAATGTGTTGGGATAAAAAAAAATTCGGAATTTAAGCAGAAATTTTGGAATTAGAGCAATTTTATTTTTAAAATTTATGACAAAAAATAAAAACATCACTGGTAGCAAGATAGTTGAGTTGAACAATGGCACTCGGAATAAAAATTTAAATGATGAACGATTATGGAGGAAATTGCAAGGAAATGATAAGTGGGCCATCTAACAAGGAAAAAAATAAGTCTAAGTTGAAATTGGGATGTTCAAATCAATTGTCATCCATTCAAGATAAAGTAACTGTTAATATACATCTCATGTAATTTACTTTACATTGCTTAAAGCAAAATTTGACATATAAACAAAGAATTTGAAACGATTAATAAAAAACTTAAAATAATCGGTATAAAAAATTTAAAATATGAAATGTAAAAGTTAAAATGATTAATATAAAAGTAAAAAAAATTGAATGTAAGGTACGTAGGATAGCATGTACAATCCGAAAAGATAATTATAGAAGAAAAAGAAGTTTATCAAAAAATAAAAATAAAAAGACAAGCATCAGACTCACATCGGAGCTTCGAGTAGATTCATACACTCATTTACTTTTTGATTTTTTTTCTTCCCTTATCCATTTGCAGAAGACTTCTATAATTATATATACACACATTGAGAGCTCAAAAGAACATAACATAAAATTGGTCTCATTTTGAAAAGATTATCAATTTTGAAGAAGAAAGAGAAAGAAAATCGGTTTTGCAACTGTGGCTCAATTTGATCAGTACTTGCAAGTAAGTATTTTGCTCTTTATCACCTAATTACATTTTAGTTATAAATTTAATTTTTATATGATGCTAAGGTGATAATTTAGTTATCCACCTCGATCTTGGGAGAAATCCAGCAAATATAATATTTGTTTTTGCTTTTGTTGTTCTTTGAGTTTATTGCTTAAAGAGTAAACTTGTGGTGTCTCATGAAATCAGGATCCTCTACGTTTTGCAGGTTTTAAACGTGGACACTAGCCATGGAGATGCCTTAGTCTTTGCCTGATAATAATGAAAACTCTGCAATACATCAACACTATGGACAGGTAGGCTGTCTTTATTTCTCCCTCTATATTAATTCGTACATTCATCTTCTCTTGTACTTTCATCTTTTCTTTAATCATCTCTCCCTACGTTCATATAAATTTTTAGATTCATTATTGTTATTGTTATTATTATTATTTTTACACTAAATGGGCTTTTTATTGATATGTTTTGCAAAAAATTATAACTTCCTCACCAAATCAAATTTTTACATGAATATGTCAAATTTAGTGAAGTGAGAAATATCCCTAGTACTCTTATTAGGGATAGATAAAATACAGTATACCTGTTTATACAGTAGTGTAGAAGTTATGTAAGGATATAATAATAAATAACAAAATTTTATAAATAAATAAACAAAAGATTAGATTGGATTCGACAGATTTGACCAAATTTACAACTTAAATCGATTGAGTGAAATGGGTTGAGTTGAGTGAAAAAACTAAAAAGAAGAACTAAAGATGACAGACTACGGCCAAGAAAAATAAAAAAAAAAATGAAGGGAATTGCTGGAGGTAAAGGACAAAAAAAGTAAGGTTTAGTTAAGTTTTAATACTAAGATATAAAAGAAAATATTACGTATTTTATATAATAATTTTTTTTTTAATTTGAGATATAAAATAAATATGTTTATTAAATTAAATTACAAAATAATATTTTTTACTTAAAATATTATTGTATCATAAAATAATTTCAGTGCACATATTTAAATTATTGACCAATATTGAGTTGACAGAAAATAATTGAGGTCAGAGAACAAAATGGAAATCAGGAGAATAATATTGACATGGTGAACCAAGATATGGGGATCTCATCAGGAAATAATAAACGAAGAAGAAAAGAGTCAAAGGTTTGGGAGGAGATGACTAAGTATGAAGGAAAAGATGGAAAGGTATGGGCTAAGTGTACACATTGTGAGAAGGTGTTTGATGGTTCAAGCAAGAAAGGAACCACACATCTCAAAAATCATTTAGAAAGATGTCAGTTCAAAACAAAAAATGAAAGTGGAGATGCTGATAAATCAATGAAAATTACAATTGATTTAACTTATCCCCTTGAAATTAAGGAAAAATCTGTGATTGGTCTGATTAAAAACTGGTTGGATGGGAAAGGAGATCATTCCGAGGATTGGAATCCATCAGTACTCAACTCCAGAAAAGTTGGTATACTCCGAGTATACGAAGAAGAGAAGGAAAAACTTCGTGAATTTCTCAACAATCTGTCGTGTCGTTTTAGCTTAAGAATTCAAATGGTTTCGTGTTGGTATATCTTGACGGTACACTATATTGATGATAGTTGGGAACCAAAGTGGAAGGTTATTGGTATTCAAAAGGCTGGACGTCATAAGTTTTGGAATATAATAGCAACTCTGATAGAATCATGTATGGATTTGAAGATTGATGGGCATATATGTTCTATAGTTTATGACATTGATGTCGTTGTTCATGATGATGTCAACGAAGACATTAACAGCTGGTTTAGTCAACGAGGTTCACTTCTTTTCGGTGGCAGTCTGTTTACAATTCGACGCTCATTTGATTCTTTTTATTCTGATTTTGGAGAGTGGTTATGGGACTCGTATAGTAGGGTAAGGCGGTGTATTGGTTATGCCAATAAGACGGAATCAAATTATCATCGGTTTCAAATGGCTGTAGATAATGCCAAGTCCAGAGGAAAGAAAGTGACATCTAGCCATGGTCCTTATTTTGCCTATAATAACTTTAATGATTTTAAGGATGCAGTAGGTTATAAAGAAGCATTTTGTGAGCTGGAGCAGATAGATCCTGATTTCAAGTCAATAAATTTAACCAAGGAGCAATGGGATGATGCAATCGTGACATACGATCATTTGAAAGAGTTAACCGACAGCATAGGCAGCTTGACTCGAAGCCAATATACTACTCCAAATGCATATTTTTCCAAGTTTTGTGACGCATATATGAAATTGCCTCCATGAGAAACAAGTGAAAGTTATCACCTTGGCAAAAAGACTCCAACTCTGGCGCTGATAGAGAAATTGGCTTCTATAAGGAAGAAATTCCTTGATAGATATTGGAGGAAATATAACTTGGTTCTAGTAATCACAGTGGTTCTTGACCCGCGATTCAAAATGGAGATTGTGCAACTTTGGTACAACAAGATTTATGGCGTTGATGCAGATAGCTACCTTAAGAAAATTAATGATGATTTCATCCATGTTTATAATAAATATGCAAGATGTGGTTCTACATCTAGAGATGCTACATCTTCCATTTCATATTTAGACCCCATGGGGAGGCCACGCAAATCTTCAGAGGAAGTTTCATCAAAATCAGAACTCGATCGATATTTAAATGATGATCCTAAGTGTCCTCCGTATGAAAAATTAGACATACTAGCTTGGTGGCGTGCCAACACCGAAATCTATCCGACGCTAGCACGGATGGCTCGTGATTTCTTAGCAGTACCTATTTTTTTTCCATTTCCTCCCGTTTATTTTGACATGCTTTTTCGTAGCATTAGGAAAGATCTCGATGATGACATTAGACCGGCTTTGCTATGCTTAACCGACTGGTTGAAAAGTCCTAAAATATAAATATTAATGTTGTTAAATAAGTAAAAATTCTCATTTTAAATTGAGTTTATGTTTGATGAGCTTACAAATAAAAAATAAGATTCGATTCAACAACGGGGTAAAGAAAAATTAAATGCTTGGGCTACCTCAAGCTAGAAGCACAAAAGTTATATTTTTCTAGACACTTCAATTAAATTAAAATTATAAAAAAAAAAAAACTAACTTCCAAAATTTAAATTCAATAAAAATATATTCTTTAATCATATGGTCTCAACTCAGCCTTTTCATTATTTATGTACTTAAATAGTGAGATTAATTTTTCTTTTTCATTCCCGCCGTTGATAACTTGTGACATTTTGTATAGAGTGCATGAATAAGAGCATAGAATTAAAATATTCCTTCATTAACATTTGCATAGAATGATTGTATATATCCCTAAAAACATACTACAACCTTTTATGTTTAGGTTACATTTGCATCCTAAGATGCTATCGTCTATACTTAAAATTGTTAAACTTGCAACTCCAAACTTGTATTGTTCAACAGGTTACCTGAATTATTAAAAAGTATTTTTTTTTTCAGTGTTAACACTTTGATCATAAATTAATTGGATCGGATCTAACGTGTGAAATTAATATGTGATATTTTTGAATTTTTCGTAATTGATCATGAAGATTATTTCATGATACTATTGTCACTTGATTTTGAACATCAGTAGAAAAGTAAATAACTTTTATTTTAATTAGCAAGAATAATATTACTAATGCCAATTATAAATAATATAACAACTTAAAACTCTTATAATTTTAAGTTTTGTATTTATAAATAAATATAATGTATCATAGAAGATTTGACATTATACCAAATTATTGTTAATGACCTATGATAAGAAAGAAAATTTTAAATTTAAATTTTAATATATAACAAATCCGTATTAATTGCGAGTCAGCTTAATTGATTAGGTTTCAAAAAGTAATTGCATCAAAGGATAAAATTATCATAAGTCAGCATTCAGGAGAGGTAAGTGAACATGATTTATTTTGTGTTTGGAACTGATATGACAGCACCAAACGATTCGAATCGTTCGGATTTGGCAGATGGTAGTATGTGTCCAAAGCTCTCATTTTCATCCATGTTGAAAAATAAACAATTAAAGGATAATTATTACTTGCGATCCTCTGTTTTATATATATATAATTTATAGCTTATTTCAATAAATTAACCTCAGATTTTGAAAATAAACTTTTAGGGATTTTGTGAGTACAAGGAAAATACTTGATGTCGTGGCATTCGCTGTGAAAACGAAAAGAAAAAGAAAGAAGAAACACCCAGGAAATTTTCAGCTAAACATTCCTTGAATAACAAAGCTGGGAAAATTATCGAAAATAACCCACCAAATTTGAAGAATAAAGGTCAAGGCAAACATTCTTTGATTATTATTATTTTAATATAATTTATCGTGATTAAATATACTCTGATTTGTTGAATAAAATTTATCGTGATTAAATATACTCTGATTTCTTAATATTATATTATGATACATATTAAAGACACAACAAATGATTCTTAATATTATATTATGATACTTATTGAAGACACACAATGCATTACCAAACTACATCTTTGTAATTAGCAGAACCCATTCGATTATAAAGGCTAATAAATTATCTCAGGTATATAGTAATAAACAAATTTTATTTTAATTTGAGAATCGGATCTTGAAGGCAGCATAAAGAAACCATGGTTTGATCGATTAAGCTATATTTGTCGTTAACTAAGTAAAAATAGGACCCACCAGATTTGAAACATATAGCTGCAGGCATGCACAGTTTCGGATATCCGTAACAATAACCTGTTAAACTTTCCATTGAGTCCACTTTTATATTTTTTCAATAAAACTAGGAAAATAAATTATTTATGAGATTAAAATTTCTTAAATGAATTTTTGGAACAATTAATTTTAACCTCTCTCATGTCCTTAATTTTTATTTTTATTTTAAAAATTATGAATTTGAGTGTCGTATCTTGTAGCATTCTCTCTTTGTTTTGACTGTATAATGTGCAGTATTAAAGAAAAGCAGCAGAACACAAAGCATCTTTAATAAACATGTGGCATGGCGTGGGTCTCAATTTGTTTGTATTAGAAGTATCGATAGCTTTGAGTTTCGGATGGGCTACATAACTATTACTGAAAAAGTTAATTAAGCTCGGTTTATGTCGGATGCTGCTAATTAACTTTGAGATAACATAAGCAATTAAGCATCTCCAAATCCATATATGTAAATCAAGTTAATCAAATTACATATACTTGAAAGCAAACACAATACCTTTATTCTTAATTTGTTACATAATTAAATCTCAAAACACAATCAATCTCACAAAAGGTATATTTTGTAGTGGTGCACAACAACAATAAAAGGAAACATATTCTCGTTAAACAGAAATGATATCACTAACTTGCATGGCAACTTTTAACGTTTCAAGATCGACTGAAACATACATATTTTTGAGAAAGCAAACCAGAGTAGTTGAAATGGCAAAGATAAAGTAGCCACAACCAACAAAGGAGAATATAATTTTAGTATTGCTCAAAGAGATGTTATGAATGATTGATTTTTATACACAATGTTGAGTGAAAACCCTAGAAACAAAAGCTAACTTACAGCTCATAGCTTTGAGCTGTACATTGTGAGTTGTTTGTACTATTTACTGAGGTTATAAATAAAATGTAACTGAGCTAAGTAAAACGATAAGGCTGTTGGGTATTGTTTTATGTTTTTTCTTCATTGTCAAGCAATACTTGCTTGCAAGACTAACTTCAGCAACTTAAGCAAAGTTACCCAGCTAAGCATTCTACTTCACGCTCCCCCCCTCAAGCTCAGCAATCTGGTAAGATTTTGAGCTTGGTCTTCAAGGTTCTGATTCTCTCAATGCTTAAGGGCTTGGTCATAATGTCAACCAACTAATCTTCGGAGGGAATATACCTTACCTCCATTTATCCAGCTGCAATCTTCTATCTAATGAAGTGGATAACTATTTCAATGCATGGAAGACTGGATTTGTAGTAAAGGATGCTGCACTCAGGTTATCACACCAGATGATTGTTTTCTGCATAATCTTCATATCAAGCTCAGATAGTAGTGATCTCAGCCAAGCAATTTCATCTCTAGTTAGTGCCAAGGACCTGTATCCTAACTCTGTACTGGACCTTGCAAATACTTTATGTTTTCTTGCACTCCATGAGACAAGATTTCTACCAAGAAAGATGTTATACCCACTGACAGATCTTCTGTCATCACCATCACTTGCCTAGTCAGCATCAATGAACCCAATTAGCCCTATTCTTCCTCCAACAACAAAGAAAAGTCTCTGATTTTGGGTTTCTTTCAACTACCTGAGCTCTCTCTTGCATGTCAGCCAGTGGGGTTGCCTTGGATTCTCTGTACGTGTATTGACTGAATTTGTTTACACAAAGCTATTTCAGGTCTTGTAAGAGTTATATATTGTAATGTTCTTATAATGCTTCTATAAAGTGTTGAATCATGAAGTGAAATTTCATCTTCTCTTGTCAGCTTGTCACTTGTACTCACGAGTGTTGGAATATTCGTGCAAATTTCCAATTTTGTTTTCTTGAGCAGGTCTTGTATGTTTTTCTCTTGGCATAGATGCATTCCATGTTGGTCCCTTATTACTTGAACTCCTAAACAATAGTTCAAGGAACCGAGTACTTTGAGTGAGAAGCTGTCATTCAACTTGTTTATAATCTCATTTATCAGTTTCTCATTGCTGCTTGTAATCAAGATATCATCCACATACATTACTAACATAATTAAATCATCACCTTCCTTCAATATAAACAACAATGTATCTAACTTCAAATTGATGAAACCTCAATCTACCAATGCTCTCTTCAACTTGTCTTACCAGGCTCTGGGAGTTTGTTTGAGCCCATATAATGCTTTATAAAGCTTGCAAATGTGATAGGGATATTTTTTTTTTTTTTTATCTTCAAAACCCGCAGGTTAGAGTCATGAAGACTTTTTTAGCCAATTCTCCATTTAGGAATGCATAATTCACATAAACTTGTTTGATGTCCCAACCACGCAAGACAGCAACTCAGAACGATTCTCACTATTACAAACCTAACAACATGGATAAATGTCTTAGTATAATCCACACCTACAATTTGATTGTACCTTTTGGCTAGTAGTATGGCCTTGTACCTAGCCACTTATCCATCTAGTTTATATTTAACTCTATATACCCATCTTTTATCCACAACTTTGGCATTTGGTGCTGCTGGAACTATTGACCATGTGTTGTTATTTTACAGAGCTTGATATTCCTCTTTTATATCATGCTTCCATTTACTATCAGCAATGACTTCTTTAATGCAACTGGGAACATTCTCAATAGTGAAGCTATTTTACTAAGTGAAGAATAGCTTTGATTTGAAGATACTACCTTTAGACCTTGTTATCATAGGGTGAGTGTTGGTTGAATGATGTTGTGAGGGTGGCTGCATGTATGATGGTTTTTTTTTCATGCTTGTTGTTTGTTGTATGCTGTATATGAGGTTGTGTTTAATTTGTTAGTTTGCTTTCAAGATTTTGAGTGGCTTGTGTGTTTGGTACTTACGTTGATTGGGATTGATGAGAATTGTTTGTTGTAAGAGTGTTCATGAAGAGATCTTTAAAAGTTGAATCATCATTGATTTTTTATTAAGGGAACAACATTAACTGCAAATAATTCTCACTTGAACTGATGTGATGTGTTTTTTGATTGATTTAAACAATGGTTCAGATTGGAAGGGAAAGTCATACTCATTGAAGATGATATGTCTTGCGACAAATATTGTTCTAGAGCTATGTAGACATATATAACCCTTATGCTTATTGCTATAACTAATAAATGTACATTTTAATGTATGAAATTGAAGTTTGCTTTGGTTATAGGGCCTTAGGTGAGGAAAGCAAGCACAATCAAATATTTTTAAGAATGAATAGTTTGGTTTCTTGTCATGTAGCATTTGGTAAGGTGACTCATAGTTCAGGACTGATGTTGGAAGCCTGTTGATCAAATACACAAATGTTTCAAATGCCTCAAACTAGAATTTTAGAGGTAATTGTGCTTGTGCCAATAAGGCTAGACCTACTTCAACTACGTGTCTATGTTTTCTCTCCACTTTTTTATTTTGGTGTAATATATGAATGCATGAGTGTCTGAAAATCAATATTTTTTTTCTTTCAAGTAAGATTCTAATGGTTTGAATTCAACCCCAAATTAGTTTGTAGTGTTTTCATATTAATTCCCATGTGTTTTTTAACTTGTTTTTTTTGAATTAAATCATAAAAGGTGTTGTTTTACTTTGTTGGCCAAAGGAAAGATCCATGTGAACCTTGTATAGCCATCTACTATACTAAAGAAATATCTATAACCCTTTCTAGATGTCATAGGGGTTGGACCTTATTAGTTTGAGTACATTATTTCAAATGGCTTAGTGGTTTTGGTTTCAATGTTCTTAAATGTCAATTTGTGATTCTTTCCATATTGATATGCTTAAAAAATGAAGAAGATTGGTTTTTATTATTGATTGAGAAGTTTTTACAAGATTCAAGCACTATTTTCAAGACTTGATCATTAAGATGACCAAGCTTTTTGTGCAGGTAATCTAAAATATTGACAGACAAATTGCTAACACTAGGATTGTTATCAACATCTAAATTAGACTCATTTTGAAGAAAAATTGAAATCTTGTACATTGAAGCAAACAAGGAATCAGCATTGACACAAGACTCTGACTCTGAATTGCTTTAAACTTTAGTTGACCCTTCAATTTCTTCAAGTTTCTCAGTAGGTAAAGACCTTTTCTTGCCACTCATTCCAATAGCACATTCTCCATCTTGTCTTTATAAAAACAAACATCACAATAAAATTGAAGAACAAGGTCATTATCTTTTATTAGTTTTGAAATGCTTAGGAGATTTTTGGTTATTTTGGGAACATGCAATATGTTTTTCAAAATCAAAGGTTTAGTGTTCTTTGTATACAAATAGCCATTTCATATATGAGTAATTTGAAGTTTTTTTCACTACCTATAGCTAACTTTTACATACTGTTACAGTCTACCTTAATTGATAAGTTACTCATCTCATTTGCTACATGATTAGTGGCCCCACTATCAAGATACCACCCATTGTCTCCTCTTGATTTTTGTTTTGTAATATAGGCTAAAGTTTCTTCATCTTGTGCTACATTCTTTGGAACAAATTTCTAGTCAAATCTGTACTAGCAATTTAAGGCTAAATGCCTTACTTTGATATAGATCTAGCATGTTGGCTTGGATTGCCTTTTACCTTGTGAAGATCTGCCTCTTTCTCTGCCTTTATTGTTGCCTCTATTTCCACTAAAGCCAGTACCTCTTCCTTCAGGGTAGTTTTCTTTTGGTTTCATCCGTTATTTAGGTTGTTCTCTACATTGTTAACTTCCATGTTTACATTAGCAGATACATGGTTTTGTTCAATCCAGTTATCAATGATAATTCTCTATAAACCTCTTCTAGCAGCAAGGTATTCATCCTTGAAGCAATATTCACTATAGTAGAGTCATACCCAGAACCATACCTCCCGAGATGTATTCCACCAAGTCTTCATTAAATACAAACTTCCCTGATATTGAAAATGCGTTTGCTTAAAGAGATACATACCCTTAAAGCTAATTAATATGTGATTTATGATTGAAACTTTATAAAATCTCTTCTAAATCTTATAATTAATAAAATGAGTATTGTTTATTATATTATTTTATATCAAGTTAACATGTATGTTTAATTTACATATACTGATATAGTCTATGAAATGTACATATTGTTATAAAGAGTTCATATTTATGAGACAATATGATGCTAATGTGATTCCTAAATGTTTCTAGTCATAGGACTATAAAGTGGGCTTTTATAGTGCCATAAAGACTAGAATACATTATCCTTACTCTATATGATAGAGGGTAGTTGATCTCATATACTACTTGTGTAGGGATACTAAAGGAAGTGTATAAGTACTTATTAGTTGAGTATGAGTTCACTGAACAAACTCGTGCGAATTATTAAAATGTTAATGATCTTAATCGTCAATTGGACATTAGTTGTATCAGTGGTTTCATCTCGCCCTTGATCTATCATTCGTATCGACGGCTCCCTTTAATACTTCCTTTTTGACTCTTTCATTCCATTCTTCTTCACTTCATACTATAACTCCTTCTTATTGTAAGTAATCTTAGCAAGACTTCGAACTTCTAGTAAGGATTTTTTGTCTAAGTTCCTCTTCTTCCTCAACCCAAAATCAGTAAGTTTCTACTATTCTTTGTAACTCTTTATTTTTTTTTTTAGATTTTGGTATATTTGGTTGATTGAGGTATATACTAGATAGCTTGCTAGGGTTAGAGACCTTAGGTAAACATTTTGCGAGTTTTTGATGACCAGGAGCAGATATTGATTTTGTGTTTTTCTCTCTTGTGAACAGAGATAAGTTTTGTTTCAAGTGATAACTAGTTTGCTTTTAGTGGAAATAACTCTGAAGAAGAACCAAATGTCGTCTCTGTTCCTCCTCTTATCCCAAAAACAAGGGTTTAATGCCTTATGAAGTGGACTAGTTCCCTTCTTCTACTATAGAGTCGGACTTAAAAACCTACACCCGGTGTTACAACATCCCTGAGGGGATTTACCTTAAGGTTCCTTAGGAGAATGAGCTTCCTAGCTGTCTTTCTGATGGTAAAATTTTCTTCAATGAGGAATTATTTCATCTTGGGGTTAGACTTCCTCTTCAAGATTACTTCGCCCAATTCTTTGAATCCTTCAACATTGCTCTTTATCAATTGAACCTGAACAGTTATATGATTTTATAGGGTTTGTTTGTCTTGTAGAGCCAAACCTCCAATTTTGTTCCCTCTATTGGAGAAATTAAGTATACGTATCTGTTAAAGAATAATTAAATAAAGAACCTGGGATGGTACTACCTTCAAACCCAACCTAAATAATGTAAACCCATTACGAGCAACCCTTCCTACAATAAAGATTGGAAGAAGAATTGGCTCTTCGTTGGTGGTGGTTGGAACCCTAATAACAACATCCAAGTACCTAAAAATTTTGAGGATGCAACTACCTAGAGAAAATTGCCTAAGCTGAATGCACAAAGCTTGGAAAGGGTTGAGATGGCTAGATCCTCAACATCTAGCCAAATGATTCTTCTCTCATATGCTAACCTGATTTCATCATGTCAGCTAAATGTCTGTATTTCTAAGAACTAGTTAGCTTCAAAAAATGCCCAAACTGGTAAGCATTTTGTTCTTCCTCTTCCATGTGTTTGAACTATGTTGTTTGATCTCAGTGTCACCTGTTTTATAGAAGAAATGGCATTAAAGAAGTCTATGCTAAACTTTCTTGAGGTGCTGAGGCAATTAGCCAAAGGGAAGAAGGCTGAGAAAGGCCCCCAGGCTCCAAAGACCGGGCTGGATTTTCTGCCCACAAGAGCTCCGCTAGAACTTCAACTCTCCCAACATTGCTAGACCATTTAGTTCCAACGTAATCCTAACTTTTAGTCGATGAGTTGCGATCCGAGGTGACCAACAATCTATGGAGATTAGTCCCATATATTTCAAGGCTCTTGAGAATACCTCGGCTTTGGGACTTTTAGATTTTTTAATAAAGTGATTGAGCTGGTTGAGTTGATCTTCATTTTTTGTTTGGAAGAAAAGATGCTCCTTTTACTTCTAACTTTTGATCACTTTTGTGTTGATTGATTCAGCTTTAGTATGTAGTCATAATATACAAAGATGTCTTTGAGGACATTTCCTTGAGAGCATCAGATTCCAATAAGAGGGCTGAAAGGGTAGAACGAGACTTGGTCTTAAAGAAGACTAAATTTGAGTCTGAGAAGACAAGGTAGGCTCAAGAGATGGTAGGCTCAAGAGATGGAGGACCTCTAAGTCAAGGTGGCTATAGCGGAATCTTTTCAGGCCAAGTTCAACAAAAGGGTGAGCACCTTCGAATCCGACTTGAATGAGTCGAGTGAAGAATTCGTGTTGAGAAGAAGAGATACATGCTCCTAGCTAAAAAGGCTGAAGAGGCTGAGGAGACAGTGGATGCCCTTTTTATGAGCAAGTCAATGAAAGAATTGACCTGACTTGCAAAATGTTCCAAGGCTGATATCCATATCTAAACCTGAATTGGCTATATGAAGCTTTGGGACATAAGCCTCTATGCCTTAATGAGGAATCTTTAGATGAAGTTCTCCCTAAAGAGGATGCTTATCCCAATCTGAAGGCCACTTTTGTTTCTTCCATTAAGGCGATTAATGTACCTTCTATTGAGTCGACTGAAGCCAAGCCTACTAAAGTCACTACAGTCGACCTGACTACTACTGCTTTGGATCCGACCCGCTAGCTGACCCAACGAGCTAAACCGTAGACTTAGTTTTTTTTATATGTATAGAGAAGTAATGTAATAAACTTTGCTCAATTATTAATAGAGTACTTTTGATTCATATGAACTATCGCATTGCTTGGCTTTCCTTTCACTCTTAATACTCTGCAATTAGTTTAATTTGCAAAATTTTAACCGTTGTAAAAAAGGGAATACTTCAATCAGTCTCCCAATTTTTTCATATCATAAAGGAGACATCTTCGAACAAGATTCATACTAACTATTGATATCAGTTAGCTTCAAAGCTTTTGGAGACCTTGGATACTATTACCTTGTCTCGAATTCATTGATTATAATCATTTGGGAATCATTCACCCTTTTACATCCAGGCTTTGCTCTCAGGATTAAATTGAGTCTTAGATATTATTACTCTTTGATGAAGGCTAGACATACCTGAGATAGTTAACTTATTAAATTATCTTAAGATAATATTATCCATATCTTGAATAAGCCTTTGTACGTCTTGAGACCCTACTTAGGATTTATTTGGGCTATGAATGCGAGAACTGATCATATAAGAACCCTTTTCGCTCTTGTATGTTATGAGGCCACACTCAGGGCTTATTCGAGCTATGGATGTAAGAACTGATCATGTAGGAACCATTTTACTCTTATACATCCGGAAGTTAGCCCTAGAACTAATTCGAGATATGAATAATATTACCCTAATATGACTTAAGAAGTTAACCATTTGGGAACCAATGTGTTCTTGTATGTCTTGAGGGCCTGTTCAGGGCTTATTCGAGTTATGGATAGTATTACCTCGAGATGGACGTAGAACTTTAATTGCTTAGAAACCATTTTTCTCTTATACATTCTGAGATCTTGTTCAAGGCTTATTCGAGCTATGAATAATATTATTCTGAGGTGAATTAAGAAGTTAACCATCTGGGAACCAATGTACTCTTGTACGTCATGAGGTCATGCTCAAGGTTTATTCAAGCTGTGGATAGTCCCCAAGTTGATTGGAGAATTTGATCACCTAGGAACCACTTCACTCTTATATGTCCTAAGATCATGCTCAGGGCTTATTCGAGCTATAGATAATATTACCCCAAGATGAATGTAGGATATAATCATCCAGGAACCATTCTATTCTTGCATGTCCTGGGGTAGCCTCTGGACTTATTAGAACTATGGATAATATTACCGTGAGATGACTGTTGAACTTAACTATTTGAAAACCATTCTTGCTCTTGTACATCTTGAGGTTGTACTCAAGGCTTATTCGAGCTATAGATAGGATTACTATAGATTCTTTGATTTCTTTGCCCCTTAACTTAGAGATTCTGTTTATCAGTGTATCCTTGTTATTAGAAATATCTTGCTAATGGAAAAGAACATATTCATTTATTTCTGGGGCAAAAAAGATTTTACATATCTTTAGTAATTCTCAAAGGTAATATAACTTTAATCGCTAGCATTCCATGGTTTCTTGATCCTACTTCCATCTGGAGATTCTAGTTTATAGATGTTTAGCCTCAAAACATGGGTAACCTTGTATGGTTCTTCCCAATTAGGTCCTAGAACACCTTTTCTTGATACTTTAGTATTCAGGGTGACTTGTCTCAAGACCCAGTCTTTGACTTGGAAGGTATGATGCTAAATGTATTTGTTGTAATATCTGGCCACTCTTTGTTAATAGGTTGTCGTCCTTATTGTCACTTAATCCCTTTTCTCTTTAAGTAGTTCAAGTTCACTTGATTTTTGACTGCCTCATCGCAGTTGCTGATCTAAAAAGTTGATACATTAATCTCGGCAAAAATTATTGCTTCACATTAAAAAGTAAGATTGTATTGAGTCTCGCCGATGACTATCTTTGGAGTGATTCTATAAGTTCAAAGGACTTTGGGAAATTTATCAAGCAATGCACCCTTGTGCTCCTTGAGCTTCTTCTTGAGTGCCTTCTTGATCACTTTGTTTATGACTCTTATTTGTCCGTTGGCTTTTGGATAAGCGGGTGTCACGAACCTGAGGTTAATTGAGAAATCCTTACAAAATTTTCTAAAGTTTAAGTTGTCAAACTACTTTTTGTTGTCCACGATAAGCACCTGAGGTATCCCGAATCGATAAATCACATTCTGCTTAACAAACAAGGTGACATTTTTCTTAGTGATGGTGACTAATAGCTCGGCTTTTACCCACTTGGTAAAATAATCAATGGCCACTATGACATATCTTGTATTGTATCGAACAGGTGGCATGAGGCCAATGAGATATAATCCCCATTAGGAAAATGGCCTAGGGCTTTTCAAGGACAGCAGATTCTCAAGAGGCTGCCTTGAAATATTGTCATATACCTAACATTCAAGACAAGTTTTAGCCACCTGAGTCGCATCTTGTGAGAGTGTTGGCTGGTAATATTCTTACCTTAAGACTTCATGTGTCATTGAATGAACTCTTCCATGTTCGCCACATACTCCATGGTAGATTTCTTCTCGAACTCGCGCTACCTCTTCAAATTTGAGGCATTTGAGATAAGGGATGCTGTAACCCTATTTGTATAATTATCCATCGATAACAGTGTATCGTGCCGACCTGTTTTTTTATCCTTATTGCCTCATTCCTATCATCTGAGAGTCTCTCTTCTTAGATGTAGGATTTTATATCCTTTATCTAGCTTTGGTGAGAGTCGATTTGTGCTACGGAGTGTTAGTTGTTGCTTACATTAGTGCTCTTTAGCTTTAGTACTTCAATTGGAATCAAGGCTGGGGCATTCCCTTTGAAGGTAGAGGCTAATTTTGCTAAAATGTCCACCTTGTAGTTTTCCACCCTCGGGATCTACTTTATCATGACAGTCCTCAAAGTGCCTAGGAGTTATTTAGCTTCTCTAGGTAAGCTTGCATATTATTTTCTTGGGCCTAGAACTGTCTGTCGATTTGGTTAGCTATTAGTTGGGAATAAAAGTAAATATCCAAGCCTATAATCCCTAAAGCTTGGGCTAAATTGATCCTTACAACCAAAGCTTCATACTCCGCTTTATTGTTAGTGACCTTAAAGTTAAATTTTAAGGAAAACATTACCTCGATTCTGTCTGGGCTCATAAGGACAACCCTGGCTCCTCCCTTTAGGCATTCGAAGCTCCATCAATGAAAAGGATCCAGATTGGCTCAACTATATTTGAGACTGGTAAATTCCTTTGTTCCCGATCCACATAATCTTCAGTAATTTGATAAATGAAGAGATGTTCAAATATTGATCTTTTTGCCACGAAGTTAATTAAGCCTTGTCATTTTGTTACCTTCCTAAGTTTGTAGTTGATGTCATATTTACTAACTCGGTCGAGTCAATGTAGAATCTACCTTAGAGGTTGATTTATCAGTACTGCCAGTTGATGGGCTTGAAAGTTCGGTCGCAACTTTCTTGCTACCACTACTAGTGCCAGTGTTAGCTTCTCAAGCGGGGAATATCTTGACTTGGTGTCCAACAGCGCCTTGCTGATGTAGTAGGTAAGGAGATTGATCTTTTATAAATCTTCCTTTACTAAGACTGAGCTCACAGAATGGTCGCTCATTGCTAGGTAAGATACAACACATCTCCAATTTTAGGGTTTGTTAGGTGTGATGGCAATGCGAGGTATCATTTTAGCTCTTGGAAGCTATTCTCGCATTCTTTAGTCCACTCGATCTTTTTCACTTTTTTTTTATCTGACAAAAGGGGAAGTATCTGTCAGTTGCCTTGGACAAGAATCTGCTTAATGCTACTAATCGCCCAATTAGACTTTGCAGTTCTTTAAGAGTGGATGGAGACTTGAGATCGAATATGGCCTTGATCTTTTGCGAATTAGCTTTAATTCCACATTCGCTGACCATATACTTAGAAACTTTTCAACCTGGACCTTGAATGAACACTTCATGGGATTCAACTTCATATTATATTTTTTTAAGGTAGGATAATGTTTCTATCAAGTGTTTTGGATGGCCTTGGGCCTTTAATGACTTAGTGATCATGTCATCAACGTAGACTTCTATGGTCGTTCCAATCAAAGGCTTAAAGACCCGATTAACTAGTCTCTAAAAGGTGGCCCCCGCATTCTTTAGCCCAAAAGGCATTACTTTATAGCAGTATAACCTTTGGTCAGTAATGAACACAATTTTTTCCTAATCTGACTCGTACATCCTAATTTAATTGTATCCTCAGAATGCATCTATGAAGCTTAACAGCTCATGTTCTACTGTCGAATCCACAAATTGATCAATCTTAAGAAGCGAAAAGCCATCTTTAAGGTAGGCTTTTTTCAACTCTGTAAAGTCTACACATATCCTCCACTTCTCGTTGGCTTTCCTGACCATAACCACATTTGATACCAATTATGTGTAGTGCACTTCTTTAATAAAATTGGCTTTCAACAATTTTTCTACCTTGGCGTACATTGCTTCTCTTCGCTCGACGTTAAATAGTCGTCTCTTTTATTTTGCAAGCTTATATTGGTGGTCGATTGCGAGCCAATAAGAGATCACCCAAGGATCAATCCTTGGCATATCCTCATATGTCCATGCGAACACATCCATATGTTATCTCAAAATATCTTCGAGTATCGCATTCTAATCCTCAGGAAGGTGAGAACCAATTTTCACTGTTTTTTGGGGAGTTTTTTAGTTCAGGATGACAAATTCAAGTTCTTCCGTTGGCTCTAATGCTGAAGGTTCATTACCTTGTTTGGCTCCTTTGCTTAAATTTTTCATCACCCATTTATGTTGCAAATTTTTGTCATTGACTTCAAGGGTTCTCCCTAAGGTCGTTTTGATAAGCAATACGAGCTTTTTTAGTAGACCACAAAGCATGATACCGCTTCTTTTTTACTTCCTTTGATGACTCTAATACTTTCGTTGCTCTGAATTTTAACTTCAAGTAATGGATGCTTTCCACTTCCTTTGTAGCTCTAAGGAAGGGCCTTTTAAGAATTATGGTATGGAGCATTTTAAGATTGACTACTTGGAATTCAACTATCGTAGTCTTTTGGTATGAATTTTCTCTCATAGTGATAGGCAGATGTACTACCCTCAATGAGTATATGCATGATTCACCATAGCCATGAAGAGCGGTCTCTGCAGGCCTCAACCTCAAGTCTTCGATCCCCAAGTAGTCTAAGGTTTCTTTGAAGATGATGTCGGCCGAGCTTCCTATATCTACCAATATTCTACTGACCTAAGTCGTTCCTACCATTAACATTATTACCAGAGCATCATCGTGGGAGTAATGTACTCTTACCTCATCTTCATCTGTGAACATGATCAGTACTGAGGTAATTTTTTATTTCTTCTCGGCTTTCATATTCATAACATGAATGTCCGAGGCGGAGTTTGGCAGCGAGTATTTCGAATAATTCTTCTTTGACCTGTTGGAATTTCTCGCTAATGTGGCTTTGCCAGAGATTACCAAGGTCTGATCTTTATATTCTTTCTCCTGTGTAGGAATGTCGAGCCCTTCCTTACTATTTCCTATGAAATCTGATAAATAGTTATTTTGAATTAGTACCTTGACTTGATTCCTGAGGTTGAAACACTCAATTGTTAAGTGTCTAGTATTTTGGTGGAATTTGCAAAATTTATTCTTAGTATTCCTGCTTGACTTAGTTTTTATAGGACGAGGTTCCATAAGTATGGTTCCCTGTCTTTTAACTTCTTGTAAAATTTGCGAAAAATGTGAGTTCAAAGGAGTGAAAATCCTCTCCTCTTGGACTTGGGCTACTCTTCTCACGTCAAGTCTTCTTATTGAATGTTGTCCCTTTATAGGTTACTCATCCTCTCTATTACCCGTTCTATTTTGGTCAAGAATCCAACCTCTTTTTTTATGGGCATCTCAGAAATTCCTTCAATCATCCTAACTTTTTCTTAGGTTTGTCTTCTGGCTTTGCATCTCATCACAGGGTAATGGTCCTAGTGTCTTCTCTTATTTTAGCTTGAGGGTGACTTGGCCTCCAATCTCGATCTCATCCATCAACTTTCACCGAGCAGTTTCATAAGTGACAGACGATTTTTGTATTGCAATCATCTTCAGTCTACTAGCAGACCTCTCTTAAGGCCTTCCAATGCTAGGGAGTGATGATAAGCCTCTAATTCCATTACTTTACTATGGTATCTCTTAATGAAGCACTTGAGACTTTCTCCTTCCCCTTACTTCTTGAAATGCAACAAACTAGGGGTTTTAAGGCTAATAGTTGCCCCTCTGAACTCGTTAACGAACATTTTGTATAACTGTTCGAAGATATGGATGTTGTTAAGCATTAAATTGGTAAGCCACTTTCTTGCTTACCCTTTTAATATCAAAGGGAACAAGCGGCACATCTGGGATTCATCAAGCCCTTAGATCAGCATCATTTCCTTGAAAAAATCCATATGTAGGGATGAAACAATTTTTACCGTAAAGTGATTTATTTGAGCCATCTTGAATTTCTTAGAAAGAACAAAACATAGGATCTTTAGGGAAAAAAGGGAATTAGAATTCAATCACAAACGAGGTGTTGACTCATCATCCCTCCTTTGTCATTTTCTCTTTTAGTCCTCTAACTTCTTCACTAACTTTCTAACTCAAGCTTCTAAATTGTTAACCCTGTTGTTGGGTTGCCTAGATCTCCTCCTTCAAGAGGGGCTTTGTTGAGAACTTTCTCTTTCTTTTTGCCGTTTTCGATCAAGGAATGTTCTCATGTCTTTTAGACAGGAATTATTGTCCGAACCTGACGTGCGAATGATTGTCGAATCATTTAAGGATTATTGAGATTCTTCCCTAGGTTCACTTGTAAACCCAAAAGCATTATCTTCCCGCTATAACTCTCTAGGTGGATAGTTGGATACTTTCCTTTTTCATTTCTCCGCAGCTATGTATCTCCTTCTGGTGGTATTTTTTCAGAGATCAATTTTGTGGTTCTCAGTATATAGAGCACTTGAGATGCTGCTTTTCACGATTTCTGTTGTTATAGGTGTCCCTAGCCCATGAGAACTGATTTAAAACATTCTTTTTATCCTCACAACTTTTTTAGCCAATGTTTGGATTTGCCTATTTTTTTTTGCATGTGATTTTTCATTGTCAACCAGTCACTTAACCAACCATGCAGTTTCTGTGACTCTTGGGTTTGAGGGATTTTGATGCGGAGATGAAGCCTCTGAACCTTGATTTATGCCTTCTAATGGTAGCGGTCGAGTATCATCATTTTGGTTAACCGTCATAATTTCCTCAAGAGGATTATCATTGAAATTTCCCCTTATTATTGTTTGGTTACTAGTTGCATAAGTTTACGTAGTAGCCATGATTTTCTTTTCAGTTGTGGTTGTTTCTAAATTTTTGTTCATATTCCTATAGATGGCTCTAGATGTTGATGCAAGCAAAATCCTTTTTTGAATTCAGTATACTAGCACCAATCTCCTCATCTTGATTAAATGTTGCTCAACCTGTAATCACAATGAAAGTTATAGGGGTAAATGCTGGTTGTTCGGCAAAAACCCTCCGATGCTTAAGTTAGGGTTTTATTTGTGAATATTTTTTAAAGAGAGCTAAAGGAGAAAGATTATGACAAATTATGGGTATGCTTTTGGGATGTTTTTTTATCATGCCTACTTGGTTTCCCTTGGCCTTCTTTAATAGGTTGCTTCAAGTCTTTCAATTTTAGCATAATTTCATGGAATCTGAAAATAACAATCACAATTGCATTATGATTTCAAGAATCGCAAAGATTTTACTTTTTAAGCATCAGCTTTTCGGATTTTACGAATCATGAGCCCTTCTTATAGAATACATCTACCAAGCAATGGATCCTTATTATGAAATAAGTCGTACTTGTATAATACATCTACTAGGCTAAGAATCCTTATTATGGAATAATCCGGAAAGGAATTGAAAAGAGTATGAATCCTTTACTAATACGCAACTGCTAAAAAGTCTCAAAAGTCTTTACTTGAGATTTCTTCATTTATCTGAGATAAGCTCAGACTGTATTATATACTTAATACCTTTGTGATGCTATACCCGAAACTTTTATAAGTGAGGGTCTTCGAATTGAATTCTAAACCCGAAGTCTTTATCTGACCTCAGGGTCCCGACCTTCACTATACATGAGATTCTTATTATCCCTTGGATAATGTCTCTTGGATTGAGCTGAGCCTCATGCCCTTCTTTCATTCTTCGTGGTACTTTATTTTGGGTCCACGACCTATTGAGCTTTATTTGCATTAAGACTGTATCCCAACAGTTTTATTTATGAAGATAAAATATATATTTTTCCCTTCATCATCGTTAATCTTTACTAAAAAAATATATTAAAATTAATTAATTAATAAAAATAAAATACTATCAAAATATAAGGAAACATTTTTTTTATGCTTGTAGTCTTTAATTTACTGAGAAAAAGCTACATGTCCATAGTAACCTTTTTTTTTAACTGATTTTACTTCAATTGAATTAATATTAATTTTTTCATTCATATAAGGAAACATTTGAAGTGTTGCGGCTTCATCTTCTTTAACCTTTTACGCAAGAAATAATAAGAAATAAATATAATCAATGTATAATTTTATATACGATAAAATAATATTTTTAATATATATTTTTTAAAAAAAAAAATAGTAAGAGAGGTACCTGCTTGTCTTGTAGGTGTTTTGGGACTTCATCACCATTAGTTTTACCTGAGGATATTTTTCCTTCACTAAGGGACTGGAGACCACTAGGCCAACTCCAAGACTTATCGCCATCCACGTTTGATGGTTATAATTTATCGGTCATAATATTATTTGCTCGATGAATAAAATTAATAAGTATTAGAGTAAAGATTTTTTCAAAATTAAATTACGGCATCAAAGAAAATTAAGAATCCATCACATTTAGATTAGTTATAATTAATCAAAAAATTTTATGAAAAATATACTCTCAAAATCATGACCTAATTTCTTCTTTTTTGGTATTTAATTTATTATTATTATTATTGCAAAGCTTGACTCATATATTAAAAACATACTATTTTCCTTGAGAAATCTCCATTTTACACATTAAAAAAAAAATTAAGCAAACAAATTTACCCGTTAAACATCATTAATTGGCATTAAAAAAATAGATCTAATCCTCCATGAAATCTTTGACCACATTTACAATTTATTTATTCCAAATAGTTTACAAACAAATTAAAAGACAATTCTTCAATTTAATTAAATCTTGAACATATATAATTATACCCAAATCGAACATAGAAAATCATTTTGGAATAGTTGAGGCTGGTAGAAAAATAAGTATTATATTCCATGCACAACGAATTCTGTGGTCATCAGATCGATAACAGTAAAAAATTTAATTTTGACAAGCTAGCTTGATACAAGAACAAATTAATACTCACCTAAATATACATGCGCGGCCGCCATCAAATTGACTTGGAACACTCCTCTTTTTCATGAATCAAGGAACTTTTTGTAGGTGGTTCTCCACCATTAATGGTGAAAACCACTTATAAGTGGTCCAAAATTTTTCCAACTATTATGTAAATTTTCCACACATTTCTACCAACTACTGGTAACTATTATTGATGATGATAACTTCCAAGAACTGCAGAAAATTTTTAAAATGATTTTAGATAGAAAAATTTATAAATTAGAAGTTATACTTGGCAAAAGACCCCTGAACTCGTTTTTCTCTATAAACTCCATCAAGTGAAAATTAAGAAAGCTTAAAAGGTTTTTTATCAACGTCTAATAGCAAAAAAACATTAATAACAAAAGGTAAGTTTCTTAGACTTCTGCATTCAATTTTTAATAATTTAAAGCATGATTTTTATTTCCATGCTTACATTTGGTATCAAAGCATGTTTATGCCTCTGCTTTGGTGTGTTCTATGTATGTTTTCAATGAAAACCAGAAATGAGAGCCATGAGTTCATTCCGTCACTTTTGAATCTTTCATACAATCATTTTTTTGTTGTTTTTAATGCAAATAATATTACTAATGTATTCATAAATGAATTTAGAACATTTTGGACTAGAAAATCGTTAGAAAACACATAGGAATAGACTTAAAATAAAGCCGAAAATTTTTTGAGTTCCCGAGTCTGAAATCGAGTCGTGATTGGTTTAGGTAGACCCAACGAAAGGTTGAAGACGAACTAGAGAGAGGTAAACCAACATGTCGATTTATTATGGAACTTATGGATGACATGTCAGTTATCCATCAGGTTTTGTTGTCTTATTAAGTACAACATGTCGTTTATATATGGTTCAATAAAACGACATGTCGTCCATTTTGAGGTCAAAAATTTACCATAAAGAGCGACTTGTCGATTTTGACCCAGGCCATTTTTTAATTTGTCTATGCAATGTCTTTTCATTCAGGGATATATAAACGACATGTCAATTTCATAGGATTTAAAGCCAAAAATAATCTGCGTTTGGTCCAAATCAAACCATGGTTTTAAGAATTTAAATCTGACTTATTTACCTACCGCTGGGAAGAGCTTTGTGTTTTTTTTGGAAAGTAATTTTAATTATTAATTAAATGGATAATATATATGAAATTGTTTATAAATTCTAAAAATAATGCAATTTAGCCCAAAATCATATTTTAATTATTCATGAATTTGGCCTAAAATATAGTTTTATTTGTAATAAAATATGTAAATTATAAGAATTTACAAATATTTGGTAATGTTTTAATTTTAGCATGAAATATACATAATTTATTGTACTTTATGATATGTATGATTGATAAATGCTTAAAATTTATGCATTTATTTTTAATATACATTTATGAATGCATACATTTGGATAAAAACGTACAAATTTGGAATACCAAAATAAAGGACTATTGTCGGGTATAGTTGTAATTTATTTTGTTATTAATTACATGTTTAGGAAGATTCTGTCAAAAAAGTCATAAGCTGCCTAAGAAAATTGGGTTTTAAGTGGGACCGCTTGTGACCCCTTCAATCTTTCTTAAAAAGTTTCCTGGTGTAATTTTTAACTTAAAAAAATTACTTTATATATTAAATTTAAAAAACATAAATATTAAGTAAAATTTCTGAATTTTATCTGTCTAAGTGATAAATATAATTTTTAAAATTAGGGAGTAGCTACAGCATCTCTAAATTAAGTAAGAATTATATAGGATCACATATAGTTTAAAGATATAAATTGTGATTAATCATATTTAATGTAATAAATTTAATCCCACATGAATTTTTATTACATTTATATGATTAATTAAAATAAAGTATCAAATTATTTTTCTTAACTTACCAACATGAATTAAGAAAATAAATATAATTTAATACTTTTATCATAAAGATATATGAGTCTACTAGAGTAAAATACTTAGTCCACGACAGTATTCTATGTCTATTAATTCATATTTTAAGACATGTTTTATATTGGTAAAACATACTATGAATCTATTATAGTAAAATAGTTAGTCCACAAAAAGTATTTTATGTCTATTGATTTATATTTTAAGACTTGTTTTATATTGATAAAATTTTATAAAGAAATGTTTTATATTGGTAAAATATAATATAAATCTACTAAAGTAAAATAGTTAGTTCAGAAACAGTATTTATGTCTATTGATTCATATTTTAAGACATGTTTTATATTAATAAAATATAATAAAGAAAATATTAGTCTAAAAATTATGATATAAACATGTACTATGTACAGCTTTGGAACTTGTAAACCTATCTGATATCAATATTTTGAACTAAAATATATTTTACTATTTATCTCATCACACTAGGTTTGTGAAATCAAGAAATGCGAAATTTCTTAAGAATGACTTAATCAGTGGGAGGGGTCATTTTCAAAACATAGTTACTGAAGAAGACCATTCAAGACCTTCTACTTCAAATAGTCAATTAATTGTTATTAATAACACCCCTCCAATACAAACGGATGTTGATTATCCAATGGTTGATATTCAATCAATAATAAATGACAATCAAACTCCACAAATAGACGATATTCTAGTAGATCAGGTTGTTCAGGAATTACTTGAAAATATTAAACAACCAGTTGAACAACCTCCTCAGAAGAATGTTGATACAACATTAAGAAGATCTATTAGAATTAAAAAAATCATCTTTGCCTAGTGATTACATTGAGATATCTTCAAAGGACCAAGGATTACATGCTTATATACAGATGAACCGACAATTTGGAAGTAGTTGGCTACTCAAATTCTGACTTCGCTGGCTATAATGATTCAAGAAAGTCAACTTCTAGATACATCTTTATGTTAGTTGGCGGAACCATATTTTGGAGAAGCAATAAGCAAACATTGATTGTTACTTCCACTATAGAGACCGAGTCTGTTTCATGTTTTAAGGCTACCTCATATGGAGTATGGTTAAAGAGTCTCATGTCTAGGCTTAGAATTTTGGACTCTATTTCTAGGCCATTAAGGATATATTATGATAATTCCGCTATTGTATTTTTAGCTTAGAACAATAAAGTGGTAGTCGAAGTAAAGACATCGACATTAAATACTTAGCCATCAAAGAACGTGTTAAAAAAAATAAAGTGGTCATTGAACACATTAGCACTAGATCAATGATAGTTGAACCTTTGACAAAAGACGACACCTAAGGGTTTTAAGGATCATGTGGATCAAAGGGGACTTGGTTCCATTATGTAAATTATTGAATATGTATATACAATTTATTAATAAAACTTTATTTACGATCTTTTTTTATTTTGTGCGCGCATTTATTTGAGAGAAAAATCATTATGATTGGACCTATAATAAACATGAGATTTATTCATTAAGTTAAAGTCATTAAGTAAGACCAGAAATAAACATAAGATTTATTCGTTAAGTTACCACATATGGATAGGCAGATAAAAAAATATAATATATTATAAGACATGGAAAAAAAGTTGTCAATTTTGATGACCTATCGTCATGATTCTTATGTTTGTTTTTTAAATATTAAGATTTGGGGAATTTATGGACCAAGTGGAAAAATGTTGGTGGTTGTATCCACTATTAATAGTGAAAATGTGGAAACCACCCATAAGTAGTCCAAAACTTTTCCAACTACCACGTAAACTTCCTGCACATTTCTGACAACTACTGATAACTGTCATTGGTAGTGGTAACTTCCAAGAACTGCAGAAAACTTTCAAAATAAGTTTTGATGGAAAAACCTATAAATAGGAAGCTATACTTGCTAAAAAGCCCTTGATCTCGTTTTTCTCTATAAACTCCATCAAGTGAGGTTTAAGAGAGCTTGGAAAGTTTTCTACCAACGTCAAAATAGTAAGAAAACATCAATGGCAAGATGTAACTTCCTTAGACTTCCGCATTCAATTTTTAACAATTTAAAGCTTGATTTTTGTTCTATGCTTACAATTTGATCTTAGATCTTCTACACATAAGCATATATATAAATATATACACACATATATATACTATATAATTCTTTGACAGACTGATGAAGAGAAGAAAATAATTCAGTCAACATAAAGAAATCTGGATTAGGTTTCAAGTAGATATTGGCCTCTTTCTTTCTCTTCAAACTTTTTCAAATTGTACACACTTTTCCATAAGTCTACAAGGCCTCGTAATTATAATATTCTTTCGAACCAAACATAATCCGATTATAAAACATCATTATTATATTTCAACTTGTAATTTAAAGTTCATTTCGGTGCCGGATGGCTATTTAACGTGTTTTGACCATGAATTATTGAAGTTAAGAAGAAATGTGTTAAAGGATATGGGTCCAAAGAGAAATGCTGAAAAATTAGCATGGTGGGGTCTCTTCCTTACAATATATATTGCATATACTACGAATTTTGAATACAAATGATATTTAACTATTCCAATCCTAACGGACCAAGTTCTGATTTTGCTTAAGCAATATGTACTGTGAAAATGGGAGTGGCCTCTGTAATTTGTCAATAAACTCAAGCATTTCTATGAGCGTGACCAAGTCAAAAGTTGATGATTTTAGAAACTGTTGGGGAACTTTGCATATTCGTTTCAAATAATGGTAGCATCAATAACAATTTCCTGAGAGTACTCGTTAGCATCTCTGCCAGTAATTTCCTTTTACCAACAGTTTAAATATCGATTATGTGAATTACATGTCAAGAATCGTCGCAATTACAAAAACTGTCTTA
>JAXCLQ010000007.1:1337118-1395356 GCA_035584115.1 Cedrela odorata
AGTATGGAAAATTAGCCAATGGCATGCTAGCAAATGGATGGATTATTGGCCGTATAAAGAAAAAATGGAAATGAAAGGCTTAAATTGTTTCCATATGATAGAAATGAAAATATAAATATTTTATAATTTTCAAAAGTTAAAATGAGGGCATTTTACAAGCATATACAAAGGTGAAGCAAAAAATTGAAAAATGGTTTTCTTTCCACATTTACTTGGTTTGGCCAAATTGAAAAACAAAGGGAAAATTTTATTTTAAAAATTTCCTTCAAAAATTTCCTTAGAAGAAAAGGGTTTTCATTAAGCTTCTAAGGGTTTTGAAGGGATAGTTGAAGATGTTACATGTGTTTGTAACTAATCTTCATCAACTTAAAGCTTAAAAAGGTAAAATTTTCAAAAACCACAAGCTTATACATATATATTGATATATGTGTTAAAATTTAAATTTTTCCATGTTTTAGGCCATAAAATCCAACAAGTATTCCACTCACTAGTTTACGCTTGACCACTCCGAGTCACAGTGTCACTGGTGGTTGATTCAGTCAACGATCTACAACCAAACACCTTTTCGTTAAACTCGCTATGTGGTGTACCTATCTCTTGAATGACTATATATACTATGAACAATGAACCTTAACAGGGATTCAAAATGTCTATAATTTTCTACAGATTTGACAAAACTCAAATTGAAGTTACCTAGATTGGGGAAATTGCAAATCTAACTCTTATTATTCTAGGTAATGCTTCACAAAACATATGATGATTTAAAGTTCCACTGTGATCAATTGGAAGCACATTTTTAGCTAAATTTTTAATATGTTCATTTTTTATAAGTCTAGTTTATATGTCTCCTTACGGATTCTGATTCTGAATCTTAACACTCAAGTTATACCCAAATCACTACATGCTGTGCAGGAACGAGACAGTGCCCAATGTTGAAACAGGGAAACCAACTTCCGAATTTTATCAAGGATTCATCCTCCCATGAAACGATCTAATTTTCAACTATATTATTCCCTTATGTGTCTATTTTTCATAGAATTTTATAGTTTTAATATCAAAGTTTGGGGACACAATTAAGTTTTTAGATTTCCATACACTGCTCAGAATATTTGGCAAACGAAATCCATAGTAAGGCAGCAATGTTACTAGAATTTTTGGGAACTCACCCTTTCACGAAAAATTTTGATTTGTGAATATGTTGATCATTATTGTGTCAAGTTTTCATAGAATTTACGGCTTGTTAGTCGAAGGTCTAAAATTTATCTTATAAGCAAAATACTGAACATAGGTCAAAAATTCCAACAAGCAGCACACTATCCTTCCTATCAAGTTTCAGCCCTATAACTTAGCCACCATTTCCATGCATCATTGACACTTTAATTTCATACTTCTTATGCATAAAACACAACTAAAATACTGCCATATACATATAAAACAATCACTGCCAACAATTTCCAAAGCAAACTACATACATAATTCACAATTTTATCATTTGGACATCACAACCACATTTCATAAATTTTCATAATTGAAAACAATTAAAGATTTTCACTCACCTCATGTGAAGCCAATTTCATCTTCTTCTTTCTCATATTTTCTTCCCTGTTTCTTCTTTTTTCTTTTTTCTTCTTTCTTTCTTCATCCTTCTTCTTTCTCGGTTTCTCTCTTACTTCCTCTCTTTTCTTTTCCTCTTCTCTTCTTCCTTTTCTTCGTTTCTTCTCTTCTTTTCTTTTCTTTTTCTCTTCTCTTCTTCTCTCTTTTTCTTTCTCCCTTTTCTCCCTCCTCTCGGTCTCTCCTTCTCCTCCTCCTCTATTCTTTTCTTTCTTCTTCTTTCCCTTTCTCTTATTTTCTTCTCTTCTTATGTTCTTCTTTCTTCTCTTCTTCCTTCTTTCCCTATTTCTCTCGACCTTCTTTTCTTTCTCCTTCTCCTCATATGTTTTCTTTCTTTTCTATCTTCTTTTTGCCTTAGTTTCATTTTTATTTTCTTTTATTCTCTTGATCTTTCTCGATTAAAGAATAAAAACCTAGAAATTGGGCCAGCATTTGCATGCATATTGGGCTTGGAATTAGGCCTCCTATTCACTTGAGTTTGAACTTGGGCTTGAGCTATAGTTGTGGGCCTTCATTTAGCTTGATTTGGGCTTGGGCTTGAATTTGGGCCCTTATTTTTTTCCATAATGGGCCATTAATTTAATTTTTGTACTTTTGCCCCATATTTATAACCATTTTGCATCTCTCCCACACTTATTATAAATTAACACTTTGGCCCCTCAAATTTTGAAAATTTTTCATTTTAGTCACTGACATTTTATATTAATTTACCATAGAAAAATTTCGGACCATTACAAAGGTGTTTGTCAGAACTGAGCAAACTAGATCTACGTGGCAAAGAGAAGATGGACAATCTTAGATTTTGTGAGAATTGTAATTTTGGAAAGCATACTAGAGTGAAGTTCAGTAAGGTAATCTACAAAGCTAAAGGCACACTAGATTATATGCATTCAAATTTATGTGGTCTATGTAAAGTTGCCTCAAAGGGCAGTGCTAGATACTTCATGACCATTATTAATGATTATTCAAAATGGTTTAGGTATAATTTCTGAAGATCAAAGATGAGACATTCGAGACTTTTAGGTAGTGGAATAAGTTGATTAAGAAGCAAACGAGTTGAAATGTCAAGTGTCTGAGGACTATTAATGGTTTGAAATATTACAATTCTAAGTTTAATGAGTTCTACAGCAAGGAAAGAATAGCCAGACACCACATTTATATGAAGACATAACAACGTAATAGGTTGCTTAACTTATAAATAGAACACTATTAAAGAAAGCTTACTAATATACTTTCTCATTCTGGTTTGTGAATGTTTTTGGGCTAAGGCAATAACTACAACATGTTATTTGGTGAATAGGTCTTCATCTACAAGTATTTAGTGTAAGACTCCTTTTGACATATGCTTCTATATATCTTATACTCATTTGAGAGTATTTGGTTGTCTAGCATATGTTCATGTTAATGATAGTACTTAAACTAAGGGAAAAAAATGCATATTTCTAGACTATACATCTAAAGAGAAAGGTTATAGACTGTGGTGTACAGATTCAAAATCTCCAAGTTTTGTGATAAGCAGGGATGTTGGATCGTCAAGAGGGCGAGTCAATAGCTAGAAAAGACAATAGTGTTAGTGAACAGGAAAAACTTTAGGTAGAAATTCTAAAAGCACAATAACCCACATAGTAATGGATAAGTGATACTCAAAGTGTTGATATAAATGGTTAACAACAAGAGGATATACATAGCATTGCTACTAAAAGGCCGAGACAACATATTTGACCACCAGAGCATTATAGTTATGCTGATATGGTTTCATATGCATTGATTGTAGCTGAAACAGTGAACACATATGAGCTTTCTACTTTCAAAGAGGTGATATCTTGTCTAAAAGCTTAATAGTGGATGGGTGCTATGACTAAGAAGATATAGTCTTTACATAAGAATTAAACATGAGAGTTGGAGACATTGCTTAAGGGATAGCGAATAGTAGGATGCAAATGGGTCTATAAAAAAAAGAGGAAGGGATACCAAAGGCTGAAACTCCTAGATACAAAGTACATCTTGTAGCTAAGGGGTTACACATAGAAAGAGGGAATTGACTTCAATGAAGTATTTTCTCCAATTGTGAAACATAAATCTATCAGAGTGCTATTGGCTATGGTTGTTGTTTATAATACTCATTTCGAGTAGTTGGATGTGAAAACAATATTTTTACATAGTACATTGAAAGAGCAAATTTATGAGTAAGCCAAAAGGTTTTCTCTCTAAATAAACAAGATCAGGCTTATCTTTTTAAGAAATCCTTATATGATTTGAAGTAGCCCCTAGACAATGGTATAAAAGATTTGATAATTTCATATTTGATTATGGATACACTAGGAGTGTTTATAATTACTGTGTGAATCATAAGAGACTCTTTGATGATAGTTATATTTATTTACTATTACATGTTGATGACATGTTAATACCTGCTAAAAACTTGTCAGATATTGACTTATTGAAGAAACAACTTAGTGATGAGTTTGAGATGAAGGAGTTAGGTGTAGCAAAGAAGATTTTAGGTATGAAATTTCATAGGGACAAGAGTTTAAGGAATTTATTCTTATGATATATTAAGAAGGTTTTTGATAGGTTTAATATGAGTAATTGGAAGCCGGTGAATACACTATTGGTAGCAAACTTCTAGTTATCTACATATTTGTTACCCAAATCATAGTATGAGGTAGAGTACATGAGACATGTTCCTTATTCTAATACAGTTGTAAATCTCATGCATGCTATGATTTGTACCATACTTGACATAGCTCATGCTATGAGTGTAGCGAGTAGGTATAGATATGGCTTCTCCTAGGAAGGAACATTGGAATGTAATGAAGTGGATATTGCAGTATTTGAGAGGTACTAGTGATGTAGGACTAGTATTCAATAAGGTAACATCCAGTATGGCTAAGTTATCATGATATATGGATTTTGGTTATGTAGGAGATCTAGATAGAAAGAGATTATTGACAAGTTATTTATTTACCTTATCTAGTATTGCTAGTAGCTAGAAGGCAACATTACAATCTACCGTAGCTCTTTCTATTATAGATGTTGAATACGTGGCTATTGTGAAGTAGTGAAAGAAGTTTTGTGGTTTAGAGGTCTTATGAGTGATCTTGGTTTGCCACAACAACAGTTAGTCGTGCATTGTGATAGTCAAAGTGTTATCCATTTGACTAAGAACCAGATGTTTCATGAAAGAATAAAGCATATTGCCTAGTAAGCATTGCATTTACTTCAACTTCATCCACTTCAATTTTCACTAGAAATCTTGTTTTATTGTTATGATCAAGCTTTTTTTTTTTATTATTTGCAGGCTATGAATTTAGGATACGTCTTGGCCTTTGTTTTATAATGAAATCTTGGCAAAACATCAACTTCATGAACAAGTATGTTGCCTTTCTCTCCCTCTATCTATATATATGTGTGTGTGTGGAAAAAAGAAAGCATGAATTAATTAAATCCTACATTCATTTTCATTTAGAATATGTCTCTTTGTATAATTAATACTGTTTCAATTTATTATGAAAATATCATTCAACATAGACAAATGAAGATTCCAAGCCTAAAACATTAATTTTTTTATGTCAGGAGTTTAAATTTATATACTTAATTTAGGAATTAATTAAATCCTATGATTTATACCATACTTGTCTTAGCTCATGTTATGAGTGTAGTGAGTAGGTATATGTATGGCTTTTGGAATGTAATGAGTGGATATTATGGTATTTGAGAGGTTCTAGTGATGTAGGATTGGTATTCAATAAGGTAATGTCCAGTATGGCTGAGTTATCATGATATATGGATTCTGATTACGCAGGAGATCTAGACAGAAGGAGATCATTGACAAGTTATGTGTTTACCTTATTTAGTAGTGCTAGTAGCTAGAAGGCAACATTATAGTCTATCGTAGCTCTTTCTATTATAGATGTTGAATACATGGCTATTGCAAAAGTAGTGAAAGAAGTTTTGTGGTTGAGAGGTCATATGAGTGATCTTGGTTTGCCACAACAACAGTGAGTCGTGCATTGTGATAGTCAAAGTGTTATTTATCTAACTAAGAACCAAATGTTTCATGAAAGAACAAAACATATTGCCCAATAAGCATTGCATTTACTTCAACTTCATCCACTTCAATTTTCACTAGGAATCTCATTTTATTGTTATGATTAAGCTTTTTTTTTTTTTCGCAGGCTGTGAATTCAAGAGATGTCTTGGCCTTTGTTTTATAATGAAATCTTGGCAACACATCAATTCCACGAACAAGTATGCTGCCTTTCTCTCCCTCTATCTATATATATATATATGGAAAAAAAATAAAGCATGAATTAATTAAATCCTACATTCGTTTTCATTTAGAATATGCCTCTTTGTATAATTAATATTGTTTCAATTTATTATAGAAATATCAATCAGCACAGACAAATGAAGATTCCAAGCCTAAAACATTAATTTTTTTATGTCAGGAGTTTAAATTTATATACTTAACTTAGGAATTTAGAGAGATTGAGCATCCCATCCTCGAAAGAAAATTTGTAATTTCAGTATTCGCTCAAATTATTGACCAATGTTAATTAATGTTGACAGGAAATCATTGAAATCAGAGAAGTAACTGAAAATCTAGAGAATAATATTGCGATGGTCAATGTTGAAGTTGGGATGCTTTACAAACCTAAGAAACTAAAGCTTTGAACAAACAAGATTTAAACTCAGCATAAGCAAAAACAGATGCAAGAAATAATTTTATGTAAAACTAGAAAACAAACAAACGATGAGCAAAAGAAACATTTACGTGGTTCAGCCACTAAAGACCTACATCCACGACTCTTTGATGCCTTTTATTGATCAGCAACACAAGAAAGAATTACAGAGATACAATGACTCAGTTTCTGGAATTATTCAATCAGCCTTCTCCTTCTCTGCTTTTTTCCTCTCAGGTTCTCTTCACACTCAAATAATTAGAAAAGCTCAGTAAAAATATAAGCAATATCTAACCCCCTTTTATAATGTGACTAACTAGCTTTTATATATAGAGAGAGAGAGAGAAAGATTGATTAATAAGCCAAAACAGAATTTTGTTAATCCCAAACTGCTTTAATAGCAGTTAACTAACTTAATTAACCTTAAACTAATTTTTAACCACCTCCTCTCTACAAATCTTTATTGGAAAGCAATAATATATTTCGCAACTAAGAAAATTTCTCTCTTTTTAGGGGTACTCCCTTACGCTTTTGGCAGTGAAATCTCCTTGATATTTATTATACAATCATCATAATTTTTTTGGGCCGTCCTCATTCCAAAACTTCTCCTAAAGGTTATTGAGTAGGTTATCTCTCTATTTTTGAGGTCAACCTTGTTTACACTAAGACATGGTATTTCTCTTTTAAGTAGTTAAATTATAATCATTTTTTCAATCACAAGGTTTGTAGACTTGTGCCCTCTATTTCCTTTGTCATAATTTACAGTCTCGTAGTCGATTTATTGAGTTTGGACCCCTATTTTATAAGCTCGAGTCCTTTAATTGCTTTATCTTTGAGTGGGTTCTATAATAAAAAAAAAAAATTCATGTGTAACAATAATCAAGAGCTCAACGCTAGCGGATATATTTGATAATATCATTCTTTTATATTACATTTGTTTCTTAACGTGCAAACTACTTAATTTAAAACAGTTATATTAAATATAAAAATATGAAAAACAAAAATTGAGAGGCAAAGTTGCCATACAATTTGTTAAATCTTATAACTTGTAAATTTTATAATTTTTACATTTTATTTAGATAGGCCTCCAATTTTCAATTACATAACATATTCTAACTAATGTGTTGGGGTAAAAAAAATTTCGGAATTTGGACAGATAATTAGGAATTAGAACAAATATTTTAAAATTAATGACCAAAAAATAAAAATTAGAAGTTGTAACATCACGGGCTAGCAAGAATAATTTGAATGGCAACGATTACGGAGGAAATTGGAAGGAAATAACAAATGGGGCCATCTGACAAAGAAAAAAACTAAGTGTAAATGCAAATGCGGATGGTTCGAATGAGTTGGCATTCATTGAGAATTCATTCATTTACCTTTTGATTATTCCTTTCTTCATCCAAATGTAGAAGACTTGTATAATATAAATATACCCATAGAGAGCTCAAAAGAACATGACATAAAATTGGTCTCATTTTTAAAAGATCGATCTGAAATCTGCAACTGTGATTCAACTGAGATCTGGGAATTTTCAATTTGGAAGAAGAAAGAGAGAAAATAGGATTTGCAACTGTGACTCCATTTGATCAGTATTTGCAAGTATTTTGCTCTTTATCACTTAGCTATATTTTAATTATAAATTTAATTTTTATATGATGTTATGGTGATAATTTAGTCATCCACCTCAATCTTGGAGGAAATCCTGCAAATATATTTTTTGTTTTTGTTTTTGTTGTTCTTTGATTATATTGCTTAAAGAGTAGACTTGTGGTGTGTCATGAAATCATGATCATCTTCGTTTTGCAGCTTTTAAACGTGGACGCCGGCCATGGAGATGGCATGGTCTTTGCCTAATAATAATGAAAACTCTGCAACACATCAACACCATGGACAGGTAGGTCGTCTTTATTTCTCTCTCTGTATTAATTCGTACATACATCTTCCCTTTAATCATTTCTCCCTCCCTGCATATAAATTTTTAGATTTATTATTATTATTATTATATTTATTATTATTTTTATACAAAATGGGCTTTTTATTTATATGTTTTACAAGATATTATAACTTGCTACACACCAAATAAATTTTTTTACAGGAATATGTTAAATTTAATAAATTACTGTTATATTTATTATTGATCAATGTTGAGTTGACAGGAAATAATTGAGGTCAGAGAACAAAATGGAAATCAAGAGAATAATATTGAGATTGTGAACCAAGACCTGGGGAAATCATCGGGTAATAATAAACGAAGAAAAAAAGAGTCAAAGGTTTGGGAGGAGATGACTAAGTACGAAGGAAAAGATGGAAATGTATGGGCTAAATGTACACATTGTAAGAAAGCGTTTGATGGTTCAAGCAAGAAAGGAACTACACATCTCAAAAATCATTTAGAAAGATGCCCAGTCAAAAGAAAAAATGGAGGTGGAGATGCTGATAAATCAATGAAAACTACAGTTGATTTAACTTCTTCCGTTGTTTCTAAAGAAGAATCTGTGATGGATCTCATCAAAAACGTCTTGAGGAATCGTGATTCATCAGCACTGAACACGAGAAAGATTGAAATATTACAAGTTTACGACGAAGTGAAGGAAAAACTCCGTCAATTTCTCGACAATCTGTCCTGTCGTTTTAGCTTAAGAATTGCGCAGTACTCGGGTTTTTATGTCTTGACGGTACACTATATTGATGATAGTTGGGAACCCAGGTGGAAGATTATTAGTTGTTTCCCTAAATCTCATTACAGGAATTTAGTAGCAGCTCTGAAGGAATCATGCTTGGATTTGGGGATCGATGGGAATATATGCTTTATATTTTCTTACTTTTTTTTTGAAGAGGAAGATGAAGCTTATGATGCTATTGGAGAGATTAACAGCTGGTTCAGTCAACGAACTTCACTTCCTTTCGGTGGCTCTCTGTTTGCTATTTACAACTTTTATCTATCTCTTTTTGGTCATTCTGAAGACTGGGACTCGTTGAGTGGGTTAAGTCGGTGTATTGATTATTTCAAACGTACGGCATCAAATAAACGTAAGTTTGAAATTGCTGTAGAAAAAGTCAACTCCATGGACAAGAAAGTTATAACTTCTCATGTTCTTCCTTGGAAAATCGATAACTTCCATTCTTTTCGGATTGCATTGGGTTATAAAGAAGTATTTTGTGAGCTGGAGCAGAGAGATCCTGATTTCAAGTCAATAAATTTAACCAAGGAGGAATGGGATGATGCAACCATAACGTACGAGTATTTCAATGAGTTAATGAGTAGTGTTCTCAGCATGTGTGGTAGCAAATATACTACTCCAAATATGTATTTCCCAATGTTTTGTGACGTATATATAAAATTTCTTCAACAACGAACAAGTGAAGGTTATCATCTTGGCAAGGAGACTTTACCTCTGATAGAGAAATTGGCTTCTATACAACAGAATTTCGTTGAAAGATATTGGAGCAAATCTAATTTGGTTCTAGTAATCACGGCGATTCTTGACCCGCGATTCAAAATGGAGATTGTACAACTTTGATACGACAAGATTTATGGCATTGATGCAGATAGCTACCTTAAGAAAATTAATGATGATTTCATCAATGTTTATAATGAATACGCAAGTTGTGGTTCTGCAAATGGAGATTGTACATCTTCAATTTCATATTTAGACGCCATGGGGAGGCCACGCACATCTTCAGAGGGAGTCTCGTCAAAATCAGAACTCGATCGATATTTAAAAGATGATCCTCAATGTCGTCCCTATGAAGAGTTGGACATACTAGCTTGGTGGCGTGCCAACACTAAAATCTATCCGACGCTGGCACGGATGGCTCGTGATTTCTTAGCAGTGCCTATTCATTCTTCTTTTCATTGGATGTATTACATGGCCGTGGGGAGGATAAATACTATTTCGGATAATGACTTGGGATCGGCTGTGGTATGCTTAACCAACTGGTTGGAGATCTAAAAAGTAAATATTGATGTTGTGAAATAAGTAAAAGTTTTTCTCATTTTAAATTGAGTTTTACGTTTGATGAGTTTACAAATAAAAATAAGATTGGATTCAATCAACAGAGGAGCAAAAAATTAAATCATGGTGATCTGACACTTTAAATTAATACGTGATATTTTTTTGCCTACTACACACTAAATTTATTTTTTAATGTTTTCATAATTAATCATGAAAATTATTTCATGATATGGAGCCATAATATTGAACATCAATAGAAAAGTAAATAATTTTTATTTTAATTAGCAAGAATAATATTGCTAATGCCAATTATAAATAATATAACTACTTAAAACTCTTATAATTTTAAGTTTTGTATGTAAAAATAAATAAATATAATGTATCATATAAGATTTGACATTATACCAAATTAATGTTAATGATCTATGATAATAAAGAAAATTTTATATTTTAATTTTTAGATATAACAAATCCGTATTAATAAATATATTTAATTAATAAAAGATACATAATTACCGGTACATGAAAATATTTTTTTTAAATTGATCGATTGCTTAATAATTATTGATCCATTTTATAATAGGAAAGCAAATAAACTTGCTTAATAATTTAATTTATAAATATCAAAAAGGAAGTCAAATCAATATATACATAGAAATTATAATCTGTAAAAGGAAAATAAGACAATTATTATACCAAAATTATGAAGATTTTTGTTTCTTCTATAATGGTGATTGAAAATTGTTAAGCATTAATCATATTTCCAATTTTTGATGTAATTTAAAATATATATTTTAGTGTATAAATAGCAAGGTTTATTCTCACACAAATTTCAAACATAATTATAAAAGAAGACATATAATTTTGACAAGAAGAAATGGCTCAAGTGAAAGTTCTATCATTTGTGCTTATTGTAGCACTCATGCTATGTATTGGTATGTATACACTTACATTTTATTCATACAACTCTTGATTATTATATTAGTATTCTCTAATACAAAGTTTTGAATATAGGTTGCAAGGAAGTGATTAGTCAAGATGCTTCAAAATGTTGCAAGAATCATCCTAGTCTTGGAAATTGTGTGCCTGGTCACGATGACAATCCTGATGAAGATGGCAAATGCTGGACATATTGTGTCTCAGATTGTGAAAAAGGAGGTTTTTGCAAAAAACTTGGAAATGGTCATCAGTGTCATTGTTATTGTTGATTTTATAATTTTATTCAAAATAAATAAAATTATGACATAATAATGAAAATTTTAAAATGATATTATCACTTCTGAGTTCTTTTTTCTTACACATTAATTATCATGACATAATATTCAAATTGATAATACCACTTGATGCATCTTGCTTCTTACAAATTTCAACATGAAATTCAAACTAAAAAGTTAATAACAATGGAAAATTAAGCAAATTAAGTTATTAAAGTTTTATCTTATCTTGCTATATAATTATTATTTTTCTCTCACAAAACTTAATTCAAGCAAATTTTGAAAAGAGCAATTAGCTCAAATGAAAGTTTTCTTATTTGTTCTTGTTACAGTTTTTCAACTTTATTTTTCAAGTTGAAGTGGAAGTCAATAGTACCAAACATTGCTTAATGATTAAGGATTGTATGAATTGCTAAATATTTGAACTAACAACTTCAGTAGCACGAGAACTTTGCTGACAAAATTATGCAATGTTTTTACTAACAAGGCACAAAATAGTATCAATGAAGTCAAAAGTAAAAAATTATTTCAAGTGAACCACAAACTAGAAATCTTCAAAACTTGCCTTATTTTGTTGGAAAGATGTAGTTTGCTGCATTTGTTCACCTGTCACTTTTGGAAAAGATCCAACGAATCTACACAAAGACTTAAACAACTTCACAGCAATATGAATCAAATCCAAAAGTAAAATAAAAAAATAAAAAAAGTGTCCTTAGTTTTGAAGTCGTCAAAGATTAAGCAACTTTCTCTCGAAATCCCTTGATATGGCTGTGTCAATCCAATTAGTAATGTTGCTTTCATGATTATAAGACTTTGTTCACCCAGTTGACGTACTTAGACCTTAGTTCTATTGAACTTCGAACTCCCCAATTCAAAACTTGAGCATCAAAGTTAAGGTCATTGGTCAAATTCCATAAAGGTTTCCATATATTGAAAAAAACACTACTAATTGCAGATTCCATAAATTTCCATTTCTAAATCTTGTTTTGGGAAGAAAGCTGCTTAAATCCGACGTTTCTCTTAAATGTTTTTATTGTAATAGAGTCGCATAATGTAATTCAGAAATGTGATCATTTTTCGAGCCCTTTTCGTGCTAACCCGACCCGTTTAATATCTCTCTCCTCTAATAGAATTTGGATTAGAATTCAAAAGAATTTACAAAATTGGTCTACTTTTCATAAAGCCTCTTTCGATAGACTATCAAACCAAAAATTTATTTTCTATTTTTTCCCACAATCGGCTGCCTCCTCACACCCTGAGCTCTCAGTCACAGCTCCACATCGCCGGCGACAACCACCGTGATTTCGGACCCCGACAGCGACCGCGCCTTCGTGACCGACAAAGAACCGTAATCTAGTAACCGTACGCTGCAACTGTAAGTGTTTTTTGTCTCAAATTTCATTTTTGTTCTAGGCTTAAAGTTTCTGATTCAAAATTAAGTTTTTTTTTTTGGTCAAAAGATCTTACTAACATTTAGTGCAAATTTCTCTACTTAATTGTTGAATAGTTAAATGCTTAAGTTAAGAATGACTGCTTTAGCAAAACTTTATAGTTGAGTTAGAAGGTGTGGACATATTGATATGAGTACGCTTTTTGTCATATTTCTATTTTTTTATAAATATGATAAGAAATAAACTGAACCACTCTCAATCTAATGTGAGCAGGATTTGAAACCCAAACCTCTTGCACCACCCTAAGAGATTCTATCTCGTTGAACCAACTAGCACCCACAATTGATATGAGTACGCTTCTCATTCATATGTATGAAAATATGCAACATGATTAAAAAGAAAACATAGAAGATCTTTTGTGAGCATTAAGAGGAAACCTCTCGCAATCAAAGCTATACCACTCTAAATTCTAACAGGAGAATCTTTTTTTTTTAAATTTTAATTACGTGATATATGTTAGGTATTTAGTTTCATTAAATGCTTGTATCGTCTTAATGCCTTGTCCTCGTATTGCCATTGTGTGGTAAGAGTTTTGTAAACTTCCTGTGTACTACGATGGCCCCTTTTTTCGTGCTTTTGTTTACTAATAATAATAACAAAAAGAAAGAATTGAATGTCTCTTGAGTCCGAATGGTTCCCAAGAATGAATGAACTATTAAAACTCTTTATTGGATTAACTAGTAAAATGCTTCTCTTGTTGAACCTTGGTGTATATGTTTTTGTTCTTTGCATTTGTGGATGCAGCAATAGTTTTAGCATTAACAAATGCTAATAATCTCTCTTTATTATGTTTCCCAGGTGTACTATAAGATCATAAAAACACGTGTTGAAGAATCCTTTGGAGCACATAATTCTGAAGAGGAGCATGATGTTACTCAAGGCATTATGCAATTGTTTGACACACGCAATTTAACGAGAATTCTCATCTCCTGCCTTGATTCTTTAACAAATAAAGGACTTTATAATATTGTCGTGATGCTTATAGGAGGCTCAGTGAAGTTTGAGAAAACTCGACAGCAAATGAAAAAGGTTATTAGGGAATTTCTTTCAAATTGTTGTAGAAACCGAAATCTTCATTGTCAGGAAAAAATTTCAAAACAGCTATCTCAATTTCTAAATAACCCAAAAAAATTCCAAGAAAATGGTTTGACATTTTTGACTCCCACGCTTCAATCCCATCATGCTACTGTTATCAAGGTACTTGATGAACTAAAGGACTTGCCTTTCCAAGCCCTTATTGCAATGCACAGGAAGCTTAGAGGTGTCCAAGGATGCATGCTTCAGTTACGGTGCCACAGACATAGTCGAAGTCAAGGTCATCTAATAGACCAAGTGAGGAAAACCAGCAAGAAAATGCTTTCAGAGCTTGTTCAGGGGATGAGTTACCGGAGCCATTAGTTAAAGCAATGGCCATAGCAGGCTTATCACTAAAGTTAAAACCGGGCTGTCAAAGTTCCTCTGGCATAGAGTTTTATCAATTTTCACCAGAAATGAAAAGCTTGCAAAATGAGATAGTAAAAGCCATTTGGTTGCTCAAAACAAAGGTTAGATTCCCGGAGCTGAAAACTTTACAGTATTTGTTAGAGCCAAATGCTGATGTCTCCAATGGTTGTTTGCGAACAGCGATTAAGAAAATGTTAATTGAGTATCTTTTTCAGTGTAGTGATATGAACACCATTCTAAAGTGTTTATTAGAAGCTCTTGCTGTTATCAACCAGACTTCTCGAAGTACACCATATAGATGCTTCCCAAAAGAGGAAATCGAACAAGAGGTAGTGTGTGTATTGAGTATGAGTGCTCAGACAAAGCAAATTGTGTTGGATTTTCTTCCTGAGTGTGAGTTTGATCAAGATTTCACTGATGCATATATGGAGGAATTAGAAGAAAGTGATGGTGGTGATCATGATGATGATGATGGTTGGCAACCAGAACTTGGAACCCCTCAAATTAGTATGTTTCGTTTTGTTGAATCGGACTACAAACTAGAAGGTATTGGGGAGTCAATGCCTGTTGATTCTAGGTCACCTGCCCCTGCAACTTGGGAGAATGGATCTTCTGCCCACCTCACACCTAACCAGTGGGTTAATAGAAACTCTATTGGAAAAATAGAACCAGAGGACTTTACCATAGTGGACTCGAATCCCCACAGTACTGCTTCTTCCTTACTGTTCCTGGAATCAAGATTTTTTCATGGCAGAGTTAACATGGATGTAAATCAAAGCCAATTAGAAAGTACAGGCAAAGTCTGTTCATCTCAAAGTATGGATTTGTTTTCTTCTAACTTCTTATCTGAGGATAAAAAATGTACTCCCTACAAACAAAGCACATTTAGAAACCAATATCTTGCAATCCAAGAAGTTTGTGACGAGACAAGTATGGTTGCCTATGATCTTATCAGACACATGTTGGAGAGTTTTGCACAGGAAGATGAAGTAGATTTAGATTGTAAGGACACTTTGCCGCTGACAACCACCATGATTTTGGCTACCAACAGCAACTGCGCCTTCATGACCGACAAAGAACCGTAATCTAGTAACCGTACGCTGCAACTGTAAGTGTTTTTTTGTCTCAAATTTCATTTTTGTTCTAGGCTTAAAGTTTCTGATTCAAAATTAAGTTTTTTTTTGGTGTTCATAATAATGTTATTATGCTTGTGTTATTGATTCAAATTGTTTATTATTCACAACTGAAGTAGGAAAGAACAAAATATTTTATTCATACCGTGCTTGTGATTTGCATTGTTTTGAGTTGAATTTCGTCGTGAATATCACTTTATTATTGTTAATTTTCTTTGTTTTCTTGAGTAGCCAATGGATATATTCCCTAGTTGCTATTATTCATGAGAAATTAAGCTTATCATGATAGCCAAAACTGTAGAAATATTGTCTTTGAAGTATAGGGAAATTGGAGAATCTGTCCATTATAACTCTGTACTTGATGTTTAAAGAAATGTAATATTAAAAAAAATTGATATTTATTTAATTTTTTGTTGTGAACATTTGGTTTACATTATTATTTATAGTTATCAACTCAATGAGATTAGTGCTGATCTCTTATCTTGAACCATAATAGACATCTGCTTCTTTACACGGCACACATCTCTCTCCTAGTCAGTAAAGAGATGAAGAAAATTTAAGTGGTAATTCAGAGCTGCCCTTTTGTCTTATTCAGCTATTTAAGTTCTCTTTTCGAATTAATCTGATTTTGAGTTGACAATTTTTTCTGGTTGCTTTATTTCAGTAATTTTCCATTATATGAATGGGACCTTGCATTAATATATTAGTTAAGGTGGTAATCCAGAACAGATACTATGACATTATTGATTATTTAAATTTCATTTGTGTTACTTATTATGACGTCTCTCTTGATATGGTTAAGTGTTTTTCCTGCATCCTTTGTTATTGACTTAGTTTAGAATTTGGGTCAAGCTAAGTGCCAATTTTAATGACAGCCTAGGTTTCTATTATCATCTACACTTTTGATTGGAAAACTTTAGTTTTCTCTACTACAAATCTAATACAAGAAGTTGCATCCAGAGTTGACAATCTCTGGTTCTTGTTTGGGGATTAACTAGCCCTCCAATGCACCTTTTATTTTGTCCTAATTTTGTTTTCCTTTTTCAATAATTTCTTTGATTATATTCATTTTTGGATGGCTGTCTGTGATGATTTATTTTGGTTTAGCTTTGTTTTGTTTCGTTTGAATGATGTTTAACATGGTTGTCAATTTCATTACAGCTATACCTGGTTTTTAGCTGTCCGAGTCACAATTTGCAATTGGCATGTAATTGGATGTCTGAAGTTCTACTTTCAATTTAGTTCAGCTATCACTTTAATTGAAGTTCAAACATGCTAACCACTTCACATCTTCATCCAATCTATTACTTCTCCAATGGGTCTCTCTCCCTCTCCTGTCACTAATTTTATCTGTTACAAATGCCAAATAAAAAGAATTTTATCGAAACATTTTTTTGGATAATAATGCAGAAGAAGTTGTTTTAAACCCAATGGCTGCATGAAAGCCAATATCTCCAATTCAGGTTCACTTAGCTAAACAGCAAGAGTTCCGTCTTGTAAATTTTCTATATCTGCCCTCGAAGCCAGATTTTTGCGGTTCCCAACTCGGATGACGGTCACCCATTTGTCAATATGTTGGAAGAAAACACAATTACTAACAATGCACCCAGTTCAGAAGTAGGGTCTTTCTTGAGTAATTGGTGGCCTCCTCAGTACCTTTGGCGGGGATTATCAGTTTTTGTCTTGGCTGGCCAAGTAATCGTTTGGATTATAAAGGGTAAAGTACTCTCCAACAGTTGGAGAGAGTTGGCCCAAGATCTGTTGGGGTGTCTTTTGACCTCAACTTTTGTTGGCATGGCATTTACTATCTAATTTGTTAGAGTTTTACCAGATTGGGTTTGAATAGATCTGTAGAAGGGGTCTTAGCGCTTGCCTTTGCCAGGGAGCCGAGTCCTGTAGTTACATCAATTGTAGTAGCTGGGTGAATAGGAATTGCATTTGCGGCAGAGTTGGGAACAATGCAAGTCTCAGAGCAGACTGACACATTGAGAGTTCTTGGTACAAATCCTGTTGATTACTTGGTGACACCCAGAGTAATTGCTTCCTGCGCCGCTCTCCCATTTTTTGACTTTGATGTGTTTTACAGTGGGCATGGCTTCTAGTGCCCTTCTCACTGATGGTGTTTACGGCATTAGCATTAACATTATCTTGGATTCAGCTCAGAGAGCACTTAAATCAAGGGACATAATCAGTGCAATGTTCAAATCTCAGGTTTTTGCTGCCATAATCTCTATTGTGAGCTGCGCATGGGGTGTTACCACTATTGGAAGTGCAAAAGGTGTTGGGGAGTTGACTACTTCAGCTGTGGTTATCTCCCTTGTCGGCATATTTATTACTGATTTTGCACTCACTTTTTTTTCTTCCAGGGAGCCAGAGATTCCCAGAAGAATTGTGTTTAACCAATCATCTCCTACGACTGGCCACTTTTCGATGTTTAATTAGAGTTTCTCTATTGCTACTGGTTTCACAAATATGATCTAAACATACGGAGTTCGCCTGGACTCAGAATGTAAGTAATACAGTTTCAAGCTCATCAATATTTGGCCACTTATTGTTCATTTTATCTTCCCCGTGATAAGGTTGGTGTGCGGAGTTGGTGGGATCTATGACATGAATATTTTGGCCATATTATTGTTGCATACAGGTTAGAGATACGATAACTTGTATAAACGCAAGAGCTCTTTTATCAATTGTCAATTGCTTGAAAATGAAGATGTTCAAGGAGTCAATTGGTTGTTGCCTTAGGCTTGGAATTTTATCTGCCATTTTTTTTTTGGAAGTATTTGGATATAGCTGTCTTCTGGGTGGTTTTGTCTTCCAATTTCAGAGCTATAAAATATGTCCAGGGTATTGAGACTGAACCACTTGCATGCGCAAAGTTTATTTTGAGCTGTGATTGAAACTTTAATTTTTGCCCTGTGAAAGTGGTCTAAAAAACGAGAGAAAATCTTAAATAGGATGATTCTAACAAAATCGTCTATATAATAAAATCACGATGCTTGTTTTAAATGCTTTGATAAAATTTTATTAGATGAACCTAAGGACGCCCATCTCATCTAACAGATAAAAGACTTTTCTCAAAACAAAGTTTATTGCCTTCATTAATGTAGATTGTTGTACCAATGTATACTACTTCTATAGTTTGATTGTTTCATTCATTGATTTCGTAAAAACTTCAATCTCTTGAAAGAAAGAAAATAATTAGTTTATATTTGCTCAATTGCTATCATTTATATATTAATTTTAATGCAGGGGAAAAGTGCATGAGAAATCTCTCGATTTGGGTAGGTGAAGAAATTCTATTTTGCATGTCTCTGCACACACTCAATGCATGGATGTAGCAGGCTTGAAATTCTATTTTATTGTTACAATTCTTTACATTTCTACACTTGGTAATAGTTTGGTTTGTTAATTCACACTTTGATATTCAGTATTCATGGATCAAATTTGTTTAAAAAAAAAAAATTCAACAAGATTAAAATTATTTTATTTGTTTATTAATTAACGTTTTGATTTTAAACATTCATGGATCAAAAATTAATAATTAAAAAATTCATCAAAATTAAAATAATTTTATGGGAAAAGGGTAAAAATTTGATTAGAATGGGCATGCCAAACACTTATAGTGGAGAGAGTAGTAGACAAATCATGATTAAGCAATATATATATATAAGTATGCAAACAATGACTAATGTAAGCGTAGAATTATAGGTATGGGATTCATTTTTTATTATTATTTTTATATCTATTTAATTTCATTTTCAAAGTTTAATATTTTAAAAAGATCAAATAGAAAAGTCCAAAGTTGGATTTGGTTTTATATTTACAATATCAAAGTCTTCACTCCTCCAAGGTAATAACTGCAGGCCGTAAGAGAATTCAATGCATTTTTTTTTTTTTAATTTCCTTTAGAATGTAAATGCATCGTTTTAAGGGCTAATAAAAAATATATTTTGAAAGACAAAATGAATGACCGAAAGAATAAAAAATATTGTACAATGTTATATTATTATAATTTATTTCAAAATTGTAAGGTTGAATTAGTGATAGATTTCATTCCGATTTTATACATTAATAAATTGATATGATCAATTTGACTTATAAATTATTTTTTTTCGTGAAAATATATTTAAATTAAATAAATATCTCAATTTTAATAGTAACGAATTTAAAATTTAAATTTATCATAATATTCTAATTGATCTTGTAATTTATATTAGTTAATAACTTGATATAACATCATATTAAATTTGATACAAATAATTTTAAATAAAATTTTAATTTTGTATTAAAACTTTTTAAGTTGTAATTGAAACTTGTCTTGTCCAATCTTTAAGAATAAAACACCGTCATAAGAAATAATTTGATTATATAATTGCTCCTCTTCGCATCATAATTAAGCATGCAACTAAATATATATATATATATATATATTAATTTTAATCTAATTAATAAATAAATATAAGTTGAATATTTTAGTAATTTTAATGTCTAAAATATATCTCTTACTTCATCTTAATTAATACCATAATCTTAATTTTTCTTTAATATAAATCTAATCTAAAACATTATTTTATATGAATAAATTTATATAAATAATTTAAATGTATAATATTAGTAGGATATTATATTTAAATTAATTTTTATATTAATTTTTAAGTTTAATCTATTATTTAAAACATTTATATTTTAAAATTGCCTAACAATTACAATGATAATATTAAAAAACATGAAATCATATATTAATTAATTAAAATTCAATAGCTATAATAATATTAATTTTGAAAATATAAATTATATAATGACAAAACAAAAATATGGTTATATTAAAAAAGAAAAAAAAAGAGGGTGAACAAAATTGGATTTTTGACCTATATAGCCTAAAAATATCTCCTATTTACATTTAAGGCCTAACTTCCAAATCAATTATATTTGGACTAATTATAATGATTTCGGACAAAAATTCTCTTAGCTCTTGTTTGTATATTTCACTAAAATAAAAATATGTGAAAATTCAAATTTGATTTCATTTTGTTTATTTCTGTTAAAGCAAATTAAAAAGATCAAACAAAGACATCAACAACTAATTTAAAAGGATCATAGTTAAAGGCATTATGGTGTTAATTGGTATTTGTTCAAGCGAATTCATTCAAAGTAAATTCGGCGAAACTAGATTTTGATAACAAGTAATTTTTTTTACTGAAGTATGATAATTATGGTTTGTTTCCTGTATTTATGCTTGTAAAAAGCTTAAAAATATGTTTAGCACAACTTTTTATACATACATTCTACGTAATACTTGTTAATGGTGTGTTATTGATGATTTTTTAGAATTCTGGATTAAGAAAAAGAGTGAACAGTACATCCCTCGATGATTTGTTTAGAGTTAAGATTTCATATTGTCGAGGGGTCCAGTACTGAAATGTTCACACATCCCTCGATGATTGGATAGATGTATGAAATTGCATCGAGTCTTGGTCCCTCGACAGAAATTATCGAGGGATGTATGAATTTCGTCGAGGGATTCAGAATTGAATTCATACATCCCTCGATGATTTTAAGGGATGTATAAAATATACATAATTCATCGAGGAATGTATGATTTTCATCGAGGGATGTTTGAATTTTGTCAAATGATCCAGAATTGAATTCATACATCCCTCGACTATTTTCAAACTTATCTTGACGATTTTTATACTTCCCTTGACATTTACATTTTATATGTGTGTGTGTGTGTGTGTGTGTGTGTGTATGTGTTTAAGCATCTTTTTCAAAATAAATGTATAACAATTATATTATTTTTACACAGAAGGAATGAGTTTATTTGATGATTGTATCTAGAGGAACATAGAAGAGTTCACTAGACGAAAAAGAAACTTACAATAGATGGCACAGTTTTGATATAATAGTACGAAGGAATATAAACTATTTAGAACGCGTCAATGAATTGTATTCTGTATGTCTGAAAAGTCCAGATGAATTTAATATTAAAATGAGGGTTGTGTACAAACATTGCGGGCCTTCATCCGTTTGGCGTTTGAGACTGAGTGATGTGAAGCACGATACAAATGTGGCTTTTTTTGTTGATGTGAATAGTCAAGTTTGAACATATGGAGGCTTTACACCATTATTTATCACATTTGAGCGTCGACATTTAAGAGTAGAAATAATAAGGTCTCTCAATGTTCTAGCTACGCAGTCGTTCGTCTGTCAATTGCAGACTAATGTCTGGAATCCATTTGCTTCTTTAAGAGGTAGTAACCAAGTTAATGCTACAATCATTGCTATGGTTGTCAATGCACAATATACTCCGATTCGGTATAATGAAAATCCTACTCACGAGTATTTTGAACAGGTTAATGAGTAAGAAACTAACCCCAATGACACTTTTTTTGCACTTTCCTTTATTATTGATTTTCAATCACCTCTCAATGAACGGACAACCTTTTTCACATGCGAAGATGCTGCTCCATCGGATTACAATCCGCTACAGTTCATACCTCTGATCTCTCTGCCTGTTATTTTTTCAAATGATGCCTTCTCCAGTATAGATGATGATCAAATAGTAGTTGAAACTTTGTATGAAACGAAAGAAAAATTACGCAGAAATTTGAGTTTGCTTGCAATGAAATAGAACTTTCAATTTCAAATTCATAGGTCAACATCACATCGTTTTGAAGCAAAATGCCAAGATGATAGATGTAAATGGCGTTTTTAGGTAGTATTGATGGATGAAAATACTTCCATATTAGACGGATTGAACAAATACATACATGTATGTCTGATCAACTATCAAACGGACATCGTCAAGAGAACTCCCAATTTATCGACGAACTGTTCAAAGATAAATTTGCAGATTGTAGCAGAATTTACACACCTAAAAATATTCAAATTGATATTCATAGCGAATACGATGTGTTAGTATTATAAACAAAAGCTTGGTGTGCTAAAGAAGCAGCATTAACGTTGTTTTTTGGTGACCCAGTTGCTTCATACAATTTACTGCCTCTATACTATCATGCTCTTAAATGTTGCAACAACAGCACTACCACTCATATACAGAAGTCATGTATTTTTTCATGGCTCTTGGAAGCTATATTAATAGAATTTGGGATATTTCTTAAAGGAAAATATCGTAGAGCCTTGTTTGTGGCAACTTGCAAAGACGATAATAATTATATTTTTTCATTAGCTTTCAGAATTTGGGAATAATAAAAATGATGATTCATGGGCATGGTTTATGCAGAAATTACGATAAGTAATTAGAGAAGTACAAGATTGGTTTTTATTTCTGATAGACATGTCAGCATTGAGAAAGTCATACTAGCTATCTTTCTTGAAGCAACATATGGAGTCTGCGCATATCATGTCGCAGGGAACATCCATTCAAAGTTCAAGACAATGAAAAAAAATGAAGTCGACAAATTTATGATGGCATACTTTGTGGCTACGAAGGTGTATCGTGTTAGTAACTTTAACTACTAATTTTTAAGGCTAAAACACATTAACCCGGAAGCTACCAAATATCTAGAGAACGAGGTTGGGTGTCACAGATAAGTTCGAGCTCATTTTATTAGTAAGAAATATAACATTATAACCACCAACATTGCAGAATGTTTAAATGCAATCCTACACCATACACGCACCCTTCCCATAACGTCATTAGTAGAATACTTAAGAAGTTTACTACAAAGATGGTTCTACGAGATGAGAAATGAAGCTTTGGAGATGAAAACACAATTGACCAAGTGGGCTAAAAATAAAATTAACAAATGGATACAAGTGGCAAGAAACATGTCAGTTTATCTTGTCGATCGGTATGAGTTCCTGGTTAAAGACCGAGAAAGAGACGGGATTGTATACTTCAGTGCGAAGACATGTACATGCAGAAAATTTCAGTTGGATAAACTCCCATGTGCACATGAGCTTGCAGCATGCAGACATGTTAGGTTCCAATATCATGTTTTTTTCTCATGATATTACAGTACTTATATGTTTCTTTTAGCCTATGGAGATTTTATTTACCTAGTTGGTCATCAATCGAACTAGGTTGTTCCTAATGAGCTATGTTCTTCAGTTACCTTACCACCTACTCAGTGCCTATAATAAGGACGCTTAAAACACAAAGGAGACCATCTGCTAGCGAAGAATTGGCAAGACATAAATGTTCTCGTTGCAAACAATACGAATATAACCATCAAACTTGTAAGCATTTAGTGTCGTTGCAACAAACTTAGGTGGCAACTTGTCAATTTGTATTCAGACATGTTCCACGTTTTGTTGTGGAACCATCAATGTGCTTCTATCTGGATGAATTTATTTATTATGGTTGTGTTACTTAGTTGCAAATTTTTGTATCCTAGTAGTGTTACTTAATTGCGAATTTTGTATTTGGTTTTGTATATTGTCAAAGTTTATTCATCTTATAGATTCATTGAGGGATGTATACCTCTTATACTGGATCTCTCGATGAATTTCATACATCCCTTGACGGATACAACACATTCATAAACATTGAGGGATTCCATACATTCCTCGATGAATTTCATACATCCCTCGATGGAACCCATCGAGGGATCCAAAATTGAAATTTTGTTTTATACATCATATAAACATTGTTTAGTTACTTCATCTAAAATGAATCAAATAAAATAAATCAACAAATAATTGTATACATCATATAACATATACATCGATTGGTTACATCATCTTAAATGAACATGATGAAATAAATTAAGAACTATTTATATACATCATATAAAATATACATTGTTTGTTTATATACATCATGTAAAATGAATCAAATGAAATAAATCAACAGCTAATTATTCATCATCTAAATTGAATTAAATGAATCATGGCAATAACTAAGTATATACATACTATAAAATGAATTAAATGAAATTAAAAAAAAATAATAATTCTACAACAACTAGTTTACCCATAGACTGAGCGTCATATTATTCCTTAGGCGAACGTCATTGAAAGATCCAAAATCAAGCTCACGCTGCATAGACAGATACTCCACATATTTACAGACATATACACCGTAATCACCTCTACTTGGGTCTTGCTGAGGCATCCCAGCATATACATGAAATGTCTTGAATGCCATACGAGAATCTAGCAACTATGACCTGTGGGCATAAAATCTGGCCTCTCTCAACAACGACAACAATAGCTCGGAAACACATCTAAGATGTTCCATCATGAAGTCATCATGGGTCGAAGGTACGAAAGAATCGTATATATTGATCTGTCGACCCACTAAATCTATTACGGTGACCACCTAATGCTTTTGATCTATGCTGACAAGCATGTAAACTGTGTCGACGTCGAACCAAGTCTTGAGCCCTTCTACAATATCTCCGGTAGACATGATTTCGCCCATGACGTACTTCGGGATCTCGTATCCCCAACTCACGACTATCAACTATTGCCTATTGTCTTGGACCTTACTCCACATTTTCGATATATAAATTTGTCGATATGAAAAATTAATTTGTTAGAATTTCTTCATCATTTAAATATGAAACACAACAATTATATTCAAAATAAATTGACAACACCTACATAAGCATACGTATCAGTCAATGTCCACCGTTGGGGTACCATGTCGGCTTCCTTTCATTGCTGCTCCCAAAACAGGTCTAGATAAGCATTCATATGCTATCAATTACAAAAACAATGTATTCAATTAAATTAATTAACAATCTACATTGATATGCTGCCAATTTCAAAAATAATATACACTTACATCATCCTCCAACCATTTACCGTTTTGGTCTCCCAAGATAGTTCATAACCAATTGTGCGATGCATTGGTTCGGCTCAATTCTACAGTGGGTGAATTAGATCATTGAGCCACTGTACGAAATGGCTCTATCGTTGCTATACCCGCGTTGCTCCGACTATTTTCGACTTATTCAAGTTTGTCGAATTCACAAACGGACTAGCCATTATCTTAGCTCGCTTGTATTTGCTTTGTAAATCATGTGAAAATGTCTCCTTACTAACCTGCACAAGCACGTGCACATGATCGGATGTGTGTATAGGTTCAGTGATCGTTTGATCTTGGGTCTTGTCGTCCACTCCACCTTGTCTTGCATATTTAACATTGCATTCATTAGTATACCTAAGATCAACAGCTGTAATCACCATAAACAGAACAAAAAAAGTCTAAAAGAAAATAAAACTTACGGATTCTCAGACGAAGGATCTTGGGACAGACTCAGAAGAGCCAATATTACTGCAGTCTATTGTCTTATGAAGCCCAACTCCACTCTAAACATATCTTCTTATTTTTGCAGCCAGGCCTCCATATTAGCACACAATGCGGCAATTGCATCCATAACCACCACCAACGGCACGTATTGAACTTGATCGGCCATAAGAATTAAACCTGTTCCAGTGGGCTTGGTTGGAACTAGCTCTTCAGATGTATACCGGGGCAGTGGGGTAGCCCTGGTTACATTATCTACCTCATGAGATTGAGGGACATACACCTACAGAGAAATGATCTGATTAGTAATATTCAATAAATTCATACCTTTAAACAGTCCGTATTGTACACTGTGATTTACCTGATCAGCTCCCTCTGCTGATATATTGTCAACATCATTATCAAAGGGTGCATGTTGTATGGGTGGCTGAACTTGATCTTTCTCTTCATTGTCATCTCTAGCGATGGAATGCAACTGGATCAAGTACGGTAGGGAGGTTTCCATATTTGTGGGAATTAACACATGCAATGGAAGGGGCTATAAAAACACATAATTATGTATCAGTATGACAAACACAATGCCATTATCAACCAACATTGCATAATTGATTGTATGAGATAAATAACTACTTGCAGTCATGAATGAAGACAATGTTTTCCAAACTTCGTCGTGGCGAGGACTCCTAATTGTTGTCCACCTCAGCATGCAGGGGACATCGTCATTTATTTTGTTCATAGTCCGAGACATATAGAAATTGCCTCATATATCCAAATTTGCATTAACAATCAAAACACGTAATCAATTAGCCTTCTAAGTTATAATTGACATTCAAAGAAATATTTGATTGACATAATGAAATCGTAAATTAAATTCTCTTACCTGAAATGCAATGGGAATTCTTTCTAAATTGTATCTCTCATACTTATGTTAACTATTCTTTTTGTGTTGTTCCTTGAATTTTTTTGCCCTCCAAATAAATGCATGAGACAAGTACTTGTAGGTCAGCCCCCAAAAAACTGTACCTCAATAGTAACGATTGAAGGCCTCTAAGTTATCCACCAATTGCATGGCAAAGAGGTCCACTTTCTAACGTGTGTGTACTACTTCTATCCCTCAAAATGTCAATCCTTTACTGTAACTATCGAAACTGAGGTCAGTTATCAATCTAAATTCTAATTTTAAAAATTGGATGATGTGATCAGATACCAAGAATCAAAGTTGTTGCTCTGCTTCTGGTCCGGTGAAATACACTTCCCTCAGCAGTACATTGTGGACTAGCATTCCAGAGAACCTAATCTATTGCAATCTTAAAAACATCCTGAAGCAAATTTGAGCAAAAAGATCCAGCTGCACTAAGGTTAACTTCTCTTTGATCCTGTCCAGTGCCCACATGTGAGATAGACATGTCACGACTACGAAAGAAATATATTTTTCCATTGTCTTTAGCTTTCTACTTATGCCCATTATTATACCTGACCATATTACAAAATAAACACAAAAATTGTTAGAGAGGGAAAAATCAAAATGACAAAATCTATAAAATGAAATCTCTCGACGAATTTTATCGAGGGTTGTATGACTATCGTCGAGGGATTTAGTATTGAAGTCATACATCCCTCGATGAATGTATAAGATGTACAAAATCTGTAAAATGAAATCCCTCGCCGAACTTCATCGAGGAATGTATGACTATCGTCGAGGGATCTAGTACTGAAGTCATATATCCCTCAATGAATTTTTTATATGCACAAAATTTGTAAATTTAAAATCTCTCGACAAAATTCATCGAGGGATGTATGACTATCGTCGAGGGATCCAGTACTAAAGTCATACATCCCTCGATGAATGTATGAGATGTACAAAATCTCTAAAATAAAATTTCTCGACAAACTTCATCGAGGGATGTACGACTATTGTCGAAGAATCCAGTACTGCAGTCATACATCTCTCGATAAATTTTTTAGATGAACAAAATTTGTAAATTTAAAATCCCTCGACGAAATTCATCAAGAGATGTATGACTATCATTGAGGGATCCAGTACTGAAGTCAATATTTTTTATTTTATTTGCATGGGAGTTCTTACAAAATCTAATTTTGGTAAATATTATCTCATGCTTTGCAACTCAATCCTTAGACAATCAATTATTGTCATAAAGGCATATAAATTACACTAGTTTGCATTTTTTACTCCTATGTATTTATTATAAGTCCTTTAACTTTTAAATGATTAATATTTAGTCCCTAATAAATCTTATTAAGTACCCTCTTAATTAAAATAATTAATCAAATTAATTATTGTAAGGCTATTTTAATTCTTAAAATACCTTATTTAATTTTATGTAACACTTACATAAAATAATCAAAACTCTTATTATTTTAGAATAGTGCTAACCTTTTTTTAAATAATCTGTACCCTCTCATATCAAGTATTGGTTTGACCTTGTTGGACCCCCGTGAATTAGTCGTGTCCCGGTTTTGGATCTCATCCAAAATTAATTTCAAAAACACTGACTATGGTTGACATCTAACAATATGCCATAGCCTCTGAAACGCGGTGGTTTGATCACTTCATCAAATCCCATTTTAATATAAACTGTCATATTTACCATGTACGTAATATCCTTCTGTCGTCTATATCCTTATTGAGTATAGATTTACGGATGTCAAAATCTCGAACTCGATTTCTCTGTGAATCGTCGATCGCTATGTTCGGAACTTGTCATCGCAAACTCTTTCGCATGACTAATAATCAATCTGGCCAAAGATTTATTTTTTCGACATTTATGGACGCTCACCTTAGGAACTTGGATACAGATTAAGTTAGTAGAAACTCCAATCCTAAAATCTCGAGTCAACGGATCCTATCTTGACCATCGTTCGTTTCCGCGTACGAACAATGTATGACCAAACCGACTTATTGTATGTGACATGGCTAACCTCGCACGTATACACCATATGAACCATACGCGTCCATACCGGATTTGACTACAATGTCTCAGGTCAAAGGATTACATCGTACACTAATATGACCAAACAATTAATCATTAATATCATGCTATTCTATGTGATTTATCATTTATTTTGGTCATTTCGATAAATACTTCTCTAACCGTGAATCCATAATAATGCCCTAGTGACATGACTATCATCGTCATCCAAATTTATATCAACTTTTTGATATCCTTTCAGAAGCATTCAATATGCTTACTATACAATATTATTGCCCAAATAATATTGTTTCTGAAGGGAACTATTTTAATAAAAACATTTACTTGAAATATCTTATATGGACTTATCACATTCATAAATTATTTACAGCATGTATAAATAGTTGAAACAACATACAAATATGAATTAAGAATAATTCTTTTATTTATTAAAAATAATAAATATCTTATTACAAATTAAATGTCGAGAAACCTACATTAGTTTTTAGGGCATAAACACTAACAAACTCTCACTTGCACTAAAGTCAATCGTTGTTGTATCTCATACTCATCTTCTCAAGATGGCAGTCCAGTTGTTTCTGTGTAATTGTTTTAGTTAGTGGGTCAGCTACGTTATCCGCTGAAGGGATCTTCTGAATTATTATTTCTCTCATTCCAACGAACTCTCGCAAAATGTGATACTTATGCTGAATATGTTTAGACTTTTGGTGTACTCTCGGTTCCTTAGTCTGTGCAATAACCCTAGTATTGTCACAAGTACAAGTTTATCGGATAAGCCATGTTAGGAACTACACCAAGTTCACTCATAAACTTACACATCCATACAGTCTCTTTTGTTGCTTCCGAAGCAACAATATATTCAACTTCTGTGGTGGAATCCCGTGTAGTCATCTACTTGGAACTTTTCCAGCTTATAGCTCCTCCATTACACATAAATATAAAATCTAACGTAGACTTTATATCGTCAATATCTAATTAAAAATCTGAATCTGAATATCCATGAATGTTCAACTCTTAACATCCATAACTCAAAACCAAATCCTTAGTCATTCTCAAGTACTTAAGGACTGATTTTACAACTGACCAATGTTTCACCCCTTAATAAGCCTGATACCTACTTGTAACACTTACAGTATATGCTATATCAGGTCTTGTATAAAACATTGCGTACATCAAGCTTCATATAACAGAAGCATAAGGGATGTTACGCATCCGCTGTCGCTCTTCATCGATCTTTGGATTATTGTCTTTAGAAAGACAAAGACCGTGCATGAAGGGCAGGAGACCTCTCTTAGAGTTCTCCATGCTGAACCTTTTCAGCATTTGCTCAATGTACAATCTCTAGGATAATCCAATTATCCTTTTCGTTCTGTCTTTATAGAAACGAATACCAAGGACATATGTTGCATCATCGAAGTCTTTCATTGAGAAGGTTCTGGATAACCAAATCTTAACCTCATTCATCATACCTACATCATTACCCATTAATAATATATCATCTACATACAATATGAAGAATGTGATGGCACGATCTTTAACCCATCAGTAAACACAGGGTTCATCCAGATTTTTGACAAAACTAAACACTTTGATTGTGTCATCAAATCGGATGTTCTAGCTCTTGGAAGCCTGCTTCAATCCATAGATGGATCGATGCAGCTTACATACCTTATGCGTATCTGTTTTGCACACATACCTAATGGGTTGTTCCATATAGATGTTCTCCTCAATGAATCCATTGAGGAATGTTGTCTTGACATCTATCTGCCAGATTTCATTGTCGTGGTATGATGCTATGACTAGCATAATTCGAATGGATTTAATCATAGCCACGGGCAAAAACGTTTTCTCATAATCCAACCCTTGTTTTTTAGAATAACCTTTCGCAACTAGCTGTTTTTTGAAGGTCTCTACCTTCCCATCCTTACCAATCTTTCTTTTATTGATCCATTTGCACGCAATTGGAATTATTTCTTCTGGTAGATCTACAAGTGTTCAGACTTGATTTATGTGCATGGATTCTATCTCCGAATCCATAGCCTTTAGTTATTTTCTTGAATCCCCATCTAGGATTACTTCTTCATAATTTCTCAAATCATCACCATGATTTGAGACTCCCATTATAAAAAATTCAAAATCTTGTTCATGTAGGAATCCATACCTTTTTAGAGGTCTGGATACTATAGCTCAACGCTAGCCATATATTTGATATTATTATTATTTATATTACATTTGATTCTTAATGTGCAAACTACTTAATTTAAAACAGTTATATTAAACATAAAGATATGAAAAACAAAAATTGAGAGGCAAAGTTGCCATACAATTTGTTAAATCTTATAACTTGTAAAATTTATAATTTTTACATTTTAATTAGATAGGCCTCCAATTTTCAATTACATAGCATATTCTAACTTATGTTTTGGGGTAAAAAAAATTCGGAATTTGAACAGATAATTTGGAATTAGAACAAATATTTTAAAATTTATGACTAAAAAAATAAAAATTAGTAGTTGTAACATCACGGACTAGCAAGAATAATTTGCATGGCAACGATTACGGAGGAAATTGGAAGGAAATAACAAATGGGGCCATCTGACAAAGAAAAAAATTAAGTGTAAACGGTTCGAATGAGTTGGCATTCATTGAGAACTCATTCATTTACCTTTTGATTAATCCTTTCTTCATCCAATTGCAGAAGACTTGTATAATATAAATATACCCATTGAGAGCTCAAAAGAACATGACATAAAATTGGTCTCATTTTTGAAAGATCGATCTGAGATCTGCAACTGTGATTCAACTGAGGTCTGGGTATTTTCAATTTGGAAGAAGAAAGAGAAAGAAAATAGGATTTGCAACTGTGACTCCATTTGATCAGTATTTGCAAGTAAGTATTTTTCTCTTTATCACTTTGCTATATTTTAATTATATATTTAAATTTTTATATGATGTTATGGTGATAATTTAGTCATCCGCCTCAATCTTGGGGAAAATTCTGCAAATATATTTTTTGTTTTTGTTTTTGTTGTTCTTTGAGTTTATTGCTTTATGAGTAGACTTGCGGTGTGTCATGAAATCACGATCCTCTCCGTTTTGCAGGTTTTAAAAGTGCACACTGGCCATGGGGATGCCTGGGTCTTTGCCTAATAATAATGAGAACTCTGCAACACGTCAACACCATGGACAGGTAGTCTTTATTTCTCTTTCTATATTAATTCGTACATACATCTTCTCTTTAATCATTTCTCTCTCCCTGCATATAAATCTTTAGATTTATTATTTTTGTTGTTATATTTATTATTATTTTTATACAAAATGGGTTTTTTATTTATATGTTTTACAAGATATTTTAAAATATCTTTGGCGAGGTTTTCATTTTTTGTGAAGATTTTTAGTGAGGTAATTTTTCTTCTTCTTGTTCTTACAATAGTTATTTCAAGAAATATTAAAAGATTGTGAAGGTTATTAAGTACTTTTCTTCATCTGGCAATCAATAAATTAATCCAGGAGTTGTCTTGGTCTCTGCCTAGTTGCGACTTTTCCCTTTCCGACGGAAAATTATCCTTAAATTCTGGTGAATTCGCACCAATTGGGCGCCATGAACAGGTACTTTTCTTTTTTCGAAATCACGACGGAACTAGAAAGAAAAAATAATAATTGTCATGCATATTATACCAATATAGATGATAGTAAATAAAAGATATATGGATAGTTTTAAATTTACTTTTATGTAAATTCATTCCTTTTTTATTCAGAGTAAGATAACAAATTTTAACTTAATTTAGTTCAAATATTATAATTTGCTATACACCAAATAAAAATTTTACAGGAATATGCTAAATCTAATAAAGTGAGAAAGGTCCCTAATATTCTTATTAGGTATAGATAAATTACACTATATCTGTTTATACAGAGGTATACAAGTATTGTAAGAATATAATAATTTATAATAAAGCTTATAAATAAATAAATAATATTTTTTACTTAAATATATTCTTATATGATTTTAAAATTAATTTTAGTGTACACTATATTCATTCAAATTATTGACCGATGTTGAGTTGACAGGAAATAATTGAGGTCAGAGAACAAAATGGAAATCAAGAGAAAAATATTGAGATTGTGAACCAACATCTGGGAAACCCATCGGGTAATAATAAACGAAGAAGAAAAGAGTCAAAGGTTTGGGAGGAGATGACCAAGTATGAAGGAAAAGATGGAATGGTATGGGCTAAATGTAAACATTGTAAGAAAGAGTTTGATGGTTCAAGCAAGAAAGGAACTACACATCTAAAAAATCATTTAGAAAGATGCCCAGTCAAAAGAAAAAATGGAGATGGAGATGCTAATAAATCAATGAAAGCTACAGTTGATTTAACTTCTCCCGTTGTTTCTAAAGAAGAATCTGTAATGGATCTCATCGAAAACTTCTTGATGAATGGGGATTCATCAGCACTGAACTCGAGAAAGATTGAAATATTACAAGTTTACGACGAAGAGAAGGAAAAACTCCGTCAATTTCTAGACAATCTGTCGTGTCGTTTTAGCTTAAGAATTGAGTGCTACTTGAATTTTTTTGTCTTGACGGTACACTATATTGATGATAGTTGGGAACCCAGGTGGAAGATTATTAGTTGTCTAAAGTTTCCTAAGTTTCCTGGTACGACATTTCATTACGGTAATTTAGTAGCAATTCTGAAGGAATCATGCTTGGATATGAAGATCGATGGAAATATATGCTCTATATTTTATGACTTTCCTTATAAAGATGAAGAGTGCGATGCTAATTATGATGATGCTATTGGAGAGATTAACAGCTGGTTAAGTCAACGAACTTCACTTCCTTTCGGTGGCTCTCTGATTGCTAATCACCACTATTATGGATCTCTTTTTTATGATTCTGAAGACTGGGACTCATTTTTTGGGTTAAGTCGGTGTATTGATTATGTCAAAAGTACGGCATCAAATAAACGTAAGTTTGAAATTGCTGTAGATAAAGTCAACTCCATGGGCAAGAAAGTTACGACTTTTCATGTTCTTCCTTGGATCTATGACTTCGAATCTTTTGGGATTGCAGTGGCTTATAAAGAAGTATTTTGTGAGCTGGAGCTGATAGATCCTGATTTCAAGTCAATAAATTTAACCAAGGAGCAATGGGATGATGCAACCATAACATACGAGTATTTCAACGAGTTAAAGTGTAGTGTTCTCAGCTTGTGTGATAGCGAATATACTACTCCAAATATGTACTTCCCAAAGTTTTGTGATGTATATATAAAATTGCTTCGACGACGAACAAGTGAAGGTTATCATCTTGGCAAGAAGAGTTTAACTCTCATAGAGAAATTGGCCTCTAAACAACAGAAATTTTTTGACAGATATTGGAGCAAATGTAATTTGGTTCTAGTAATCACAGCGATTCTTGACCCGCGATTCAAAATGGAGATTGTACAACTTTGGTACAAGAAGATTTATGGCATTGATGCAGATAGCTACCTTAAGAAAATTAATGATGATTTCATCAGTGTTTATAATGAATACGCAAGATGTGGTTCTGCAAATGGAGATTATACATCTTCAGTTTCATATTTAGATGCCATGGGGAGGCCACGCACATCTTCAGAGGGAGTCTCGTCAAAATCAGAACTGGATCGGTATTTAAAAGATGATCCTAAATGTCCTCCCTACGAAAAGTTGGACATACTGGCTTGGTGGCGTATCAACACTGAAATTTATCCGACGCTGGCACGGATGGCTCGTGATTTCTTAGCAATGCCTATTCATTTTCCTCTGGAGAACATAGAAAATATTTGTTATCCTCATCTGGATGATGACATTAGATCGGCTGTGGTATGCTTAACCAACTGGTATTAATGTTGGTTAATGTTGTGAAATAAGTAAAAGTTTTTCTCATTTTAAATTGAGTTTTACGTTTGATGAGTTTACAAATAAAAATAAGATTGGATTCAATCAACAGGGGAGCAAAAAATTAAATCATGGTGATCTGACACTTTAAATTAATACGTGACACTTTAAATCAACAGGAAAAGAAGAATATTATTATACGAAAATTATGAAGATTTTGTTTCTTCATTAATGGTGATTGAAAATTGTTAAGCATTAATTATATTTCTAATTTTTTTTTATGTAATTTAAATTATATATTTTAGTGTATAAATAGCAAGAACGCATGGGCTTATTCTCAAACAAATTTCAAACATAATTAGAAAAGAAGACATATAATTTTGACAAGAAGAAATGGCTCAAGTGAAAGTTCTATCATTTGTGCTTATTGTAGCACTCATGCTATTTATTGGTATGTATACATTTACATTTTATTCATACAACTCTTGATTGTTATATTTGTATTCTCTAATGCAAAGTTTTGAATATAGGTTGCAAGTAAGTGGTTAGTCAAGATGCTTCAAAATGTTGCAAGAATCATTCTAGTCTTGGAAATTGTGTGCCTGGTCACGACGACAATCCTAACGAAGACGGCAAATGTTGGACATATTGTGTCTCAAATTGTGAAAAGGGAGGATTTTGCAAAAAAAAATTGAAAACGGTCATAAATGTCATTGTTATTGTTGATTTTATAATTTTATTCAAAATAAATAATTTATAACTTTATTCAAAATAAATAAAATTATGCCATAATAATAAAAATTTTAAAATGATATTATCACTTCTGAGTTCTTTTTTCTTACGCATTAATTATCATGACATAATATTCAAATTGATAATATTACTTGATGCATCTTACTTCTTACAAATTTCAACATGAAATTCAAACTAAAAAGTTAATTACAATGGAAAATCAAGCAAATGAAGTTATTAAAGTTTTATCTTATCTTGCTATATAAATATTATTTTTCTCTCACAAACTTAATTCAAGCAAATTTTGAAAAGAAGCAATTAGCTCAGATGAAAGTTTTCTTTATTTGTTCTTGTTACAGTTTTTCAACTTTATTTTTCAAGTTAAAGTGGAAGTCAAAAGCACCAAACATAGCTTAAGGATAAAGGATTGTATGAATCGCTAAATATTTGAACTAACAACTTTAGTAGCACAAGAACTCTGCTGACAAAATTATGCAATGTTCTTACTAACAAGGCACAAAATAGTGTCAATGAAGTCAAGTAAAAAATTATTTCAAGGGAACCACAGACTAGAAATCTTCAAAACTTACCTTATTTTGTCGGAAAGATGTAGTTTGCTGCATTTGGGCAACTGTAACTTGTGGAAAAGATCCAAAGAATCTACACAAAGACTTAAACAACTTCACATCAATATGGATCAAATCCAAAAGTAAAATAAAATAAAATAAAAAAATGTCTTTAGTTTGAAGTCGTCAGAGATTAAGCAACTTCCTCTTGAAATCCCTTCGATATGGCTGTCTCAATCGGATTAGTAAAGTTGTTTTCATGATTATAAGACATTGTTTCACCCCGTTGACGTACTTAGACCTTAGTTCTATTGAACTTCGATCTCCCCAATTCAAAATTTGAGCATCGAAGTTAAGGCCATTGGTCAAATTCCATAAAGGTTTCCATATACTGAAAAGAACACTAGTACTTGCAGATTCCATAAATTCCTATTTCTAATTCTTGTTTTGGGAAGAAAGCTGCATAAATCCAACGTTTTTGTTAAATGTTTTAATTGTAATAGAGTCGCACAATGTAATTCAGAAATGTGATCCTTTTCCGAGCTCTTTTAGTGCTAACTCGACCCGTTTAAAATCCCTCTCCTCAAATAAAATTTAGATTAGAATTCAAAAGAATTTACAAAATTGGTCTACTTTTCATAAAGCTTCTTTCAATAGACTATCCAGCCAAAATTTTCTTTTATTATTTTTCCCACAATCGGCCGCTTCCTCACACCCTAGCTCTCTGTCACAGCTCCACTTCGCCGCCGACAACCACCGTATTTCGGCCCTCGACAGCAACTGCGCCTTCGTCACCGACAAAGAACCGTAATCTATTAACCGTACGCTACAACTGTAATTGTTTTTTTTTTTTTTTGTGTCAAACTTCATTTTTGTTTATTGTTAAGAAATTCTCGATATAGTAGTGGTGGACTACTTACTCTTCTAATTATTTTGTTGGCATCTGTTCTAATTTTCTGATGGTGACATAATTTTAAACCTTATCATTTAGTTGAGAGTAACTAATTCTGAATTTTTTATTTAAAAAAGTTTACTCTGTCCTGCCTTGCCATTCTATAGTTCACTTGACAGCAAATGATTGCTTAATTGGTTAAATGGTGACAGTGGGAGGCTATAATTTGTCTCTCATTTCCTTCAGATAATTTAAATTCCCTTGAATGGAATTTTCAGTAAAATTATCTGTTGAAAATGTGTTTTCGCACATTCACTATTGCGCCTAGACGCTTGACTCTCTGTTCTGGGGCAATTTTGAGGCATTTTTCTCCATTTCAACTACTACGCACTGCTTGTTGGGTGCCTAGTAGCTCTATTCTTAGTTTCTTGATGTTTTTGAGCTGTTTTGACATTCATATAATTTTCAGAATTTATTAGATATTTTCTTTGATTAATTTTCTCAATACCTAGAAAAATAAGCAAAACATTTGTCAAAAGTGATAAATTCTCTCAAGAACTAACTAATTATTAAATCGAAGATATCCCAAACGCCGGTATAAAACCCACTTATCACTTTACAAATCCATTCACAACTCATCACTATAATATCTCGATGATTCTCTATTGTAAAAAAATATATATTTTAATGGGTTATAAATATATATATATATATAGGGCATTAGTTTGATTGTAAGAAAATATATTTTCTTTTTCTTTTATTTCATCTATTATACCTATAAATGTATGAGTACACATTCTATAATAATGAAGCAAGAATTTATCTCTTTTTTTTTTTTCTTCAAAGATAACTTGTGGTCCGTTCAAGGTGGATCACCTTGATGTTTATGGAGAAGAAAGGGGAAGCAGCACTAGAATTTTATTTTATTTTTATTTATTGTTTACATAGTATAGGGATGATTAAAAATAATTATATCACTTGTAGATTTTAGTGTGAACTGAAATTTAAATTCATAGTATTTAAAAAAAATTATTAAATTAAATAACTAACACACATATTATATTAAATTATTAGATGAACTGAAGTACGCCCATCTCATCTAACAGATAAAAGACTTTTCTCAAAACGAAGTTTATTGCCTCCATTAATGTAGATTGTTGTACCAATGTATACTACTTCTATAGTTTGATCGTTTCATTCATTGATTTCGTAAAAACTTCAATCTCTTGAAAGAAAGAAAATAATTAGTTTATATTTGCTCAATTGCTATCATTTATATATTAATTTTAATGCAGGGGAAAAGTGCACGAGAAATCTCTCAATTTGAGTAGGTGAAGAAATTCTATATTGCATGTCTGTGCACGCACTCACTGCATGGATGAAGCAGGCTTGAAATTCTATTTTATTGTTACAATTCTTTATATTTCTACACTTGATAGACATTGTAGTGTAATAGTTTGGTCTGTTAATTCACACTTTGATATTCAGTATTCATGGATCAAAATTTTAAAAACTTTCAACAAGATTAAAATTATTTTATTTGTTTATTAATTAATGTTGATTTTAAACATTCATGGATCAAAAATTAATAATTAAAATATTCATCAAAATTAAAATAATTTTATGAGAAAAGGGTCAAAATTTGATTAGAATGGGCATGCCAAACACATAGGAGAGAGTAGTACACAAATCATGATTAAGCAATATATATAAGTATGCAAAAAATGACAAATGTAAGCATAGAATTATAGGTATGGGATTCAATTTTTATTTTTTTTTTATATCTATTTAATTTCATTTTCAAAGTTTAATATTTTACAAAGATCAAATAGAAAAGTCCAAAGTTGGATTTGATTTTATATTTACAATATCAAAGTCTTCACTCCTCGAAGGTAATAACTGCCGGCCATAAGAGAATTCAATGCATTTTTTAAAAAATTTTTTATTTCCTTTTGTATGTAAAAGCATAGTTTTAAGGATAAAATTATTAAATTAAAAAAATAGCCAAAGTTTAGTCTATTTCATTACAAGTAGATGGTCATTTTCTCAATGTATTTGTTAAAGTAAAACACTAATAAAAAATATATATTTTGAAAGACAAAATGAATGACCAAAAGAACAAAAAATATTGTTCAATGTTATATTATTATAATTTATTTCAAAATTGTAAGGTTGAATAATTGATAGATTTCATTATGATTTTATACATTAATAAATTGATATGATCAATTTGACTTACAAATTATTTTTTTTTCGTGAAAATTAAATAAATATCTCAATTTTAATATGAACGAATTTAAATTCTAAATTTTATCATAATATTTTAATTGATCTTGTAATTTATATTAGTTAATAACTTGAAATTACATCATATTAAATTTGGTATAAATAATTTTTAAATAAAATTAAGTTGCATTAAAATAAAATTTTAATTTTAGATTAAAACTTTTTATGAAACTTGTCTTGTCCAATCTTTAAGAATAAAACACGTTCGTAAGAAATAATCTGATCATATAATTGCTACTCTTGGCATCATAATTAACCATGCAACTAACATATATATATATATATATATATATATATGCAACTAAACATATATGTTAATACAACAAAATTTTTTTTTGAATTCCGTGCATTAGCAACAATCGCCCTCGTCCTTTGCTCAGCCTATAATCATGTAATCACACTTGAAGGCTATAAGGGTGAAAAGTCGATTATTTGATGAAAATCTTCTGATACTTAAATTATGATTTTATTTTTTTTGTGACGAGAGAAAGAAATCAAAGAGAATATAGGTTTTTTTTTTTTTTTTTTTTTTTTTTCAGAGTTTCAGTAGTTTTACTTAATTGTCATTAATATCTTTTTATAAATATTCGTATCTCTCAAATATAATAAAACTTTATGGAATATGGAAATAAAGATTTTATTATGCGAGAATCACAGAGATTCCGTTTTGGTTAGCATTGACTTTCGGATTTTTTAGGATCATAAGCCATTTTTGTAGATTCTCTATATTAGGTTTTATGATTCTTATCATGTAAGGAATTTTAATTGTTAAGAATCCTTATTGTAGGATAATTCAAGGAGAAGTCAGGAAGGAAACAAATCCTTCTCAGATATGTAATTGCAGTGAAGTCTCAGAAAGCTACTACGTGAGGCTTTTGGTGAATTTCGCCTAAGACCTTCATAAAGGGGCCACAGGATCAATATTTGAAGTGTTGATTCGAGGCCTTTTAGTTGAACAGACCTTCATGAAGGGATCTCGAAATCGATGTTTAACATACCAACCCAAGACCTGTGTAGCCAGCCTTAAGAGATCTCGGCTTCTACAGTATGGCCTTCGTTATATTTTGGGCAATTCTTCTTGGACTAGGTAAGGTCTCGGGTCATTACTTCAACTTCTCTTGAGATTTTATTCTGGGTCAATTACATCTTGAGCTTTATATACATCCTAGGCCATATCCCTAACATCGAGCTTCTTAGTTTTAGTAAAAAATAAATATTCTTAACAAAAATTAAAAAGATTTATTTGAAAAGACGTGACTGTCTACGGATTTAAATGCTTAACTTAAAATTTGCTAACTTTTCACACATGGCATATATTGATTAGGCCTAGGGATCGCTACGCTTTAGGCCCCAAGAGATTTGATTGGCCCTAATGATGACCACCCCCTTTTTTATTAATGGAAAACATTCCCTCAGCTTCTCGTCTGACGTTGCGTCATCTTATCCCTTGATCTGTAACATACCTCAATGGTTGGGGTTCTTCTACATCTTTTAAATGCATTCCCTTTTCACCTTTTCCCCCTTTTTCTGTCTTTACCTTTTACGCCATCATTCTTTGTGTGTTTCAAGCAGTGTTAATAGCAGCAAAAATTCTAAGTTTCAAGTAAAGACATCAAACTTCCTTCTCCTTCAATAACAACTAGTAAGTCTTCATTTCTTTTCTTTACTCATTGCTATTGAATTTATATAATTATTAATTGGTTGTAGTTGTTGTTAGATAACTTTTAAGATTAGAGACCCTAAGTGTTAACTTCATGAGTTGCCAATGATCTTGGGGCAACTTTTAATTGTCTTATTTTTTTGTATAAATAAAGATGGATTCTGTTGATAACATAGTTGTTTCTGAAAAAGGTAACTCCGAAGGAGAAATGACCATTGTTCTAATTACTCCTCCCATCTCAAATAGATGGAACTCGACTCTATACGAGGTAGATTGGTTTGATTCAATTACCAAGGAATTGGATTTAAAAGTGTACAATAGGATTTACAATATTCCCTAAGGGGTTTACCTTAGGGTACCAGAGGTAGATAAGCTCCCGAGCTGTCCACTTGAGAGGGAGATTGCCTTTAATGAGGAATTGTTTCGTTTAGGTGTCAAACTCTCCTTCTAACCTTACTTCACCCAAATCCTTGACTCCTTTAGGATCCTGTCCGGTCTATTTGTCTTGTGGTATCCGATCTCGAACTCTACCCTCACTCTCGAGGAGATTAAGTTCATGTATATACTAAAAATGAACCTCATAAGAAGCCCAGGATGATTTTACCTCCAAAACCATCCCAAAAAAATAAAGCCCCGTCACTGGTAACTCCATTCCAACAAAAACTGGAAAAAGAGGTGGTTCTTTGTTGGTAGTGACTAGAATCTCCATCTTAGCATCCATGTACCGAGACTATTTTAGGGAGGTGTCACCTGGAGTAACTTGCCAGGCTTAGACCTCCGTAGCAAAGAGAGAATAAGGTTGGCTAGGGAGTTTGCTATTGACCAGAGTATTTTGCTTTCTGACGATGAGATGTTCTCGTTAGGTCTTGTGGATTTTTGTGTATTTAGGGACCAATTAGCCTCGGAAAAGGCCACCCAAAGAGGTAAATATCTTGAATTTTTCTATTCTTGTATTTGAACTGTGGTGTTTGACCTCAATGGTATTTATTGTATAGGTGAAATGGCCTCTAAAGGTGATGCTTCAGACCTGTACGAGGTGTTGTAGTGTTTGGCCAAGGGTAAAAAGGTCGCGAAGGCTTTTAAGCCTTCTAAGGTTGTTTTGAAGGGTCCAACTGGAGCCTTGGCCTATTCGAGTGCTACCCATCTCTCTAAAGCCAACAAACCCTAAGCTTTCAACAAGGGGGTGGTGATATGAGATGCCCCAACAAACCCTAAGCTTTCAACAAGGGGGTGGTGATATGAGATGCCCTTGCTCCACCTCCTCTTGCTCCCCCAACAGACAAGGGAAAATGGAAAGAGGAAGGTAGTGGCTGAGGAGAGAGCTCAGAAAAAGAAGTAAATGTTTGGCCAATTCTACAAGGAGTCGGCTGAAACCCCTGAACTTCTTTCGAGGGATCTTCCTACGGGGAAAAGAAATTTTTTTGAGTACTCCATTCCCTACATCAACTTGCAAGCCTAAAATATCAACTCCAAGTACACTGAAGACCTTGATAGACTTTCGGGCAAGACACAGATGAACTTCAACTGAAGTGGTTGGGTCGGGTGAGTTAACTTCTTTTTGGTTTTGTGGGAAGCAAAGACTTTCTTTTAATTTTGTTTATAACTATTTGTTATTGGTGATTTTCAGTTTCTGTACTCGACTACACTACAGTATGGTGCCTTTGTGGATGACTTCTCTAAGGCATCCAAGGCTAAGAAAATAGCAGAGAAGGCGGAGGAGAGCTTAGTCTTAGAGAGGATTAAGTTCGAGTCCGATCTAGGAAAGTGGGCTAAGTAATGAGATGGGCTCTAGATCAAGTCGGCAACAGTAGAATCTTCCCAGGTATAGGCTAACAGAAGGTTAGCACTCTTGAATTGGAGCTCGATGACCTAAAGGAGGAAGGTCAAATGCGCCTTCAGGGCTTTGAAGCTCTTTAAAGGTAGATGGAGACTTCAGTTCCAATATGGCCTTAATCTTCTGTGGATTGGCTTCAATACCATGCTCGCTGACCATGTGTCCTTGGAATCTTCTAGCCTGAACTCTAAATACGCATTTCTCAGAATTCAGTTTCATATTGTATTTTCTCAAATAGAAGAAGGTCTCTTTCAAGTATTTTGGATGGTCTCGACCCCTCAGAGATTTAGTGATTATATCATCTACATAAACCTCCATGGTCTTCCTAATTAATGGCTTGAGGACCTAATTGACTAGCCTTTGGAAAGTAGGCCCCGCATTCTTTAGATTGAAAGACATTACCTTATAGCAGTACAACCCTTAATCGGTGATGAATGTTGTCTTCTCCTAATCCGGCTCATACATTCTTATCTAATGCATTCATAAAACACAACAGCTTGTGCCTAGTCGTAGAATCTACTAGTTGGTCTATCCTTGAAAGTGGGAAACTGTCTTTGGAGCATGCCTTGTGTTAATCTATGAAACCCACACACATTCTCCACTTCCCATTGACTTTATTTACCATTACACATGTGACACCCATTCCAAATAATGTACTTCTTTAATAAACCTAGTTCTCATTAGTTTATCAACCTCAATGTGCCCAGCTTCTCTTCGTCAGCATTAAATGGTCGCCTCTTCTGCTTCACTAGCTTATATTGAGGGTTGATAGCCAGCTGGTGTGAAATCACTCAAGGGTCCATCCCTAGCATGTTTTCATGCGTCCATGTGAATACATCCATACGTTGCATCAAGATGTCTGTAAGTGCAATCTTCTGCTCCTCTGGAATATATGCGCCAATTTTGACAATTTTCTTAGAAGATTCAAGTTCATTTACTGGTTCCAATGCTAACAGTTTATTATCCTGTTCGAATCTTCTTCATGGCCAGTTCATCTTGTGACCCCTTGTTATTTGCCTTTAGAACTTTTGCCCATGGATGCTTCGATAGATAATATAAATTTTTTGAAAAGGCTGCGAAGCATGATCGAGCCTCCTTCTAATTCCTTTTAATGATTCTGATCCCTTTTCCTGCTCAAAATTTCAGCTTTAGGTAGTAGATGCTCTCTACTGCTTTCGTGGTTTTAAGAAAAAGTCTCCCAATGATCATCATGTATGGCATTCTAAGGTCAACCACTTGGAATTCCATCAATCATAACTTTTTGGTACGAACTTTCTCTTATGGTGATAGGTAATTGTACTATCCACAGTAGATAAACACACAACTCTCCGAAACCATAAAGGGCTGTCTCAGTAGGTTTTAGCCTTAGGTCCTCGATCCCTAAGAAGTCTAAAGTTTCATTGAAGATGATGTTGGCCTAACTCTTTGTATCCACCAACATTCGGCTAACTTGATTTGTCTCTACTATCAAGGTTATTACTAGAGCATCATCATGTGGATAATGGACTCCTAATTTGTCCTCATCCGTGAACATAATGGGCACTGAGGTGATTTTCAGCTTCTTCTCAACTTGGACATTCATAACGTGAATATCTGATAGAGAATTTGGCAATGAATATTTTGAATAATTTTTCTTCGATCTATTCAAATTTCCCACCAACATTTCCCTGCCTGAAATCACCATGGTCTGTTCTTCATGTCTCACTTCATGCTCATCCTCATGACCCGAGGTTCTGAATCCCTCTTCATTACTTGCCATGAAATCTGACAGGTAATTGTTTCGTATTAGGATTTCAACTTGATTTCTGAAATCGAAACACTCATCTGTCAAGTGTTCAACGCTTTGGTAGAACTCGCAAAATTTATCCTTAGCGTCTCCACTTGGCTTGGTTTTTATAGGAAGGGGTTTCATGAATATAGTTCCTCGTCTTTTAATTTCCTACCAATCTTGTGAGAGTGGGGCCTTCAGGAGGTGAAAACTTTACTTCATCGGACATGAGATACTCTCTTTGTCTCATTTCTTCTCGACGAATGATATCCTTTCAAAGGAAATTCGTCTCTTCCACCCGATGTTATATTTTGATCCTGGATTTGTCTATCCTTTCGGTCAAAGTTTTGAAAATTTCTCCTGTCATCGCGTCTTTTTCTTGGATCTGTTCTGAAATTCATCTCTTCCACACCGCGAGGTTGTGGTTCGAAAGATTTTTCCTCCCTCAATTTGAAGGCGATTTGATCTTCGATTTCAATTTCATTTAATAACTTCCTCTGAGCTGTTTCATAAGTGGTAACAGATAGCTTTCGCACAGCATACCTCCCTTGATTTACCCGCAAGCCTTTCTTAAGACCTTCTAAAGCTAGGGAATGGTGATAAACCCCCAACTCCATCACCTCATCATGGTATCTTTTGATGAAGTTCCTAAAACTTTCACTTTTTTGCCTGCTCTTCCAAGGTCAACGAGAATAAACGACACATCTAAAACTCATATAACCCCATTCTTGGTGTTGGTTCATAATCCTTTCTTTGCCCTATTTTCTTTTGGTCCTCAAATTCCTCGACCAATTTTCTAATGTTGGCCTCAAGATTGTCGACTTGGTCGTTGTTCTCCTCGGATTTCTTTCTTCGTGGTAGACTTTGCAACGAGCCTTCTCTTTGTCGTTTCTAATTGAGAAACGCACTCATGTCTTCCGGATCAGAACTATTAACCGATTCATATTTTTAAATAATTGCCAAGTCATCGGGTGAATATTTGAATGCAAGCTTGGATTTGTTGATGAGCTCGAAGACAGCCCCTTCACCTTGCAATTCCTCAGGGGGAGAATTCACAATCTTTCTTTTCCCTTTCTCTGTGGCAATGTATCTCCTCCTAGCCATGTTTCGCTGAAATTAAGTTTCATGGTTTCCTATATGTAAAGCATTCCGAATACTACTTTCCACAACTTCTGCCAGCATAGGTATCTCCAATCCTTGAGAACCGGTTGAAAGCATCTTCTTCATCCTCGTCACTTCCTCAACCAAAGCTTGAATCTGCATGTTTTTCTCTACATGCTACTTTTCGTTGTCGGCCAGCCTCTTAGCCAATCTGACAATTCCTGTGACACCTTGATTGAAGGAAATTTGATAGGTGATGAGGCTTCCAAATCTCAATTTACATCCTTCAACAGTGGTGGTTGATTACCAACATCCTGATTAATCGCCGCAGTTTTTTACAGGGTATTATAGCGAAAATTTTTACAGGGTGGTTGATTACAGGGTATTACCAACATCCCGATTACATACGTTTGCGAGGTATCCATATTCTTCCTTAACAATGATTTCTGACTTTTTGTTCTAAAATTTTCCACAGACGATGCCATGTGTTGATGTAGCAAAAATCCTTCCTTAAACCCCTTGCACCAGCAACAATCTCCCTCATCCTTCGCTCAGCCTGCAATCACAACTTAAGGATATAGGGATAAAAAACCGATTATCCAATGAAAACCTGTGATGCTTAAGTCATAATTTTTCTTTTTTGTGATGAGAGAAAGAAATCAAAGAGAATATATACTTTTTTTGTTAGAGTTTCAATAGTCTTACCTAGTTATCATTTATCTTCTTTTATAAACATTCGCGTGTCTCAAATATAGTAGAAGTCTATGGAATCTAAAAATAAAGATTTTGTTGTATGAGAATCGCAAAGATTCTATTTTGGTTAGCATCAGCTTCTGGATTTTATGGGATCATAAGCCCTTTTTGTAAATTCTGTCTACTAGGCTTTTAGGATTCTTATCAGGTAAGGAATTTTAATTGTTAAGAATCTTTATTGCAGGATAATTCGGGGAGAATTCAAGAAGGAAATAAATTCTTCTCAGATATATAATTCTAGTGAGGTCTCGGAAGCCACTATGTGAAGTATCTTTACGCACTTGAGATAAATTCAACAAGTCCAAGACTTTTGGTGAATTTTGCCTGAGACTTTCGTAAAGATGCCTTGGGATCAATATTTGAAATGTCGATCCGATGCTTTTTAGCCGAATAAACTTTCATAAAAAGATCTTGGAATCGATGTTTACTATACACCCCCGAAACCTGATAGCCAGCCCTAAAAAGTCTTGGCTTCTCCAATGTAGCCTTTGTTATATTCTATGCAATTCTTCTCCGACTAGGTCCTTCGTTATATTCTATACAATTATTCTCGAATTAGGTCAGGTATCGGATCATTACTTTAGCATCTCGTGATATTTTATTTTGAGCTGATTACCTCTCAGGCTTTATATACTTTTGGCTCTATCCCAACAATATATATTTAATTTTACTTTGACTAATAAATAAATATAAGCTGAATATTTTATTAATTTTAATACAAGTGGATTCTGTCTTTAATATATCTTTTACTTCATCTTAATTAATACCATAATCTTAATTTTTCTTTAATATAAATCTAATCTAAAATATTATTTTATAGGATATTATATTTAAATTAATTGTTATATTAATTTCTAAGTTTAATCTATTATTTAAAACATTTATATTTTAAAATTGCCTAACAATTACAATAATAATATTAAAAAACATGAAATTATATATTAATTAATTAAAATTTAATAGCAATAATAATATTAATTTCGAAAATATAAATTATATAATGACAAAACAAAACAAAAAAAAATCGTTATATTAAGAAATAAAAAAAAGAAAAGAAAAGGAAAAAGAAAAAGAGAGAGAACAAAATTCAAGTGAAACAAAAACCAAGTAGAAGAGAGCGAAGAAGAAAAAACGGCTTCTGTGTAAATGACGAAGGAAGAAGACGAAGACGAGACCTCATTTTCCTTTCCTTTCATTCTTCTTCTTCCTCAGGTACTCCCTCTCTCTTTTCATTGTATTTTCGTACATTTATACGTGTACACGTATCCAAATTGACGTACATGTACGACTATTCATCAGTCGCGATTAGATCAATGATCAGATCGCCGTTCAATTCTCGCTTCGTTTCGCTGTTTTCAATTTCGAATATCTTGCTTCTCATTTTATTCATGTTCGCTTAATAATATCATTCAATGCTAATTTCTGTGATTCTGCTGTATTTGAAATCGGAAGCTTACATAATAAAAAAAAAATTATATATAGACTTTGTGTATTGTTGTAAGGCTGGCATATAATTTTTTAATCCTAAAATCAACATTTTTGTTTTTTCTTTTGGTTTTATTAATTTGGCTTTGTTTATGTGCAGATTTTCCATTTTTGAAATTGGTTTGGTGTATGATGATAGTAGTGTTTGTGAGAGAGAGTGTATTGTGGTGGTGGTAGAGGAGGAGGAGGAGGAGGAGAAGAGCTATTGAGTTGTGGGAAGTCGGGGACGTTGGGTTCTATGGTAGGCGATATTGGAGAGCCTTGTCTTTATCAATCACCTATAAAGGTTGTTATAGCCGTAAGATGAGTTCTAATCCACTTTTATTTTGATCATACTTTTCTACTTTATTATGTGCTTTCCTCTTTTTAATACTTCACTGCTATCATTAAATTCAAATTAGTAGATTTTGAGAAGCAGGCGCGTTTATGGTTGAAAATGGATAAGCGGTTGAGTGCTATGGTCTGAGATTATGGTTGAATTTTATTTATGTCGTGAGAACTGATTTCTTTGGAAATTATTAAACTGAGATTTGAAGATAGGAATTAAAACAGAGGTCAATAGCTTGCTGATGATTTGGCATGTGGAGAAACTTTCATGAGATAACATTAAGGTGCTATATAATGGACTATTTCATATTTTGTCCTTCAGATGTGAAGTGGGGTGCTAGTCAAGGATATTGGATTTCTTCACTGAGGCCTTGTTAAAGAAGATGATCAGTGCGCATGTGAATGCTGCCAAGGAACAAAATTATATGCTATTTGTTCATGTTTTAAAGTTTCAACGAGGATTGTTGTTTTGCCATGTAATTGGTGATGAAGATAAATCTACAGTGCTAAGAGATAGCTAACCTATATTGCTCTCTCTCTCTCTCTAATTACATAGTTGGCAGTATCTACATATATGATGTCCAAGGTCAAGCTAAGAGTAAAAGCAGAGATACAATGCATTGAAGCAGTGTAGGGATAAGGAAGAATGAGGTAGAAGCTGCAGGGTGACAACACCATGGAAGTTAATATTCAAAGTGATTTTGGGATCATTATCTGTGGTCATGCTTCTGGTATATAGACAATTTGGAGCGGAGAGAAGTTTACCTTTCAATAGGTTTATTGATGGAGCTTGGATAAAGATCTATTATAAATCCCCATCTTATTACATATCTGCTAATACTTTTTGGGATGTCACTTTCTTTCTTGTTTACCAATTTATGTAGTATGAAATGTCAGTAATTTTCTACTTCCTTTTGAATAGATTTTATGGGGTTAGAATGCAACTTGTGTGAGCTGGTTTTGGGTTAATTGTTAATTACAAACAAAGATGTTCTTCTGTACGTTTCCGTTTCCTTTTTCGTTTAATCATAACTTATTGTCATCTTTCTTTTTCTTCTTTTTTGTGAAAATATGTCTATAAACTTTTACTATTGTTAATGTTACAGGTAAGCAGAATGCTTAAGCCAGAAAAATGGCAAGCAACTTTTGATGGTGATGGAAAGGTTTCAAGTTTTCAGAAAGCACTCAAGTTGATTGTTCTGGGGATATGTTGTTTCACCATCATCATATATCCCAAGCTCTTTCAATTGATGCTCATGTATTTTATTTGAGTTTTGTTACTTGGAGTCCGTTGGTGAAGATGTGTACTTTTATGCTAGTTAGAATAATTGTGCTTCAGCGGTAGTGGAGTATGATTATGATAGGGAAACATAAGGATTGGGGCTAACCAGTTTATAAAAACATTTATAAAGAAGTATATACTGTAAAATAAAGAAAAAAGAGGCTAAAGTAAAAAATTATTCACATGCGCCATTTTAATGCACATGCCTATATTATTCATTTCCCATCATGACATTTAAATCCCCATCACATGTAAGGTGATCATTTCAGGAAAGCAAGCATATCTGAGCATTCAACAATTAAACTGTTAATGGATATGCTGTGCATCTTGGTGTCTCTTTCTTCAGATATGTTTGTAGTACATGTCCACTATCTGAATCATATGCCTTTTTCTAGGCTAGGATTTAGGACAACATTCCCCTGGTGTGCTTCACATATTCATTTTTGTAAGAGTGTTTAACATGTTCAGGATGAGTGTATTTTAGACATTCTCTGCCAAGAGTCAAATTTTTTAAATGAAATGGTTGCATATATTTGCAGTGTCATAGTGGATATCAACATGGCTTGGCTGCTATATTTGTATCAATTCTGGGTCATCTCATAGGTTAGGCGACATATTTTCATCTCAAAATTTGAAGTATCCAATTGATATTATTACTATGTTTGACTATATCTAATTCTTTATAACATTTAAGTTTTATGTTGCATAATTTTTTCTTTTTTTAAGAATTTAGCGTCTCAATGTGTTGAATATTATGAATCATTACTTAAGTCTGTGCCAAAAATGATGCTTATTGATTGAAATACCCTAAAAAACTTCTAAGGCCAGAAGTTTGGGAATTTTTCCTTGGTTATTATGCTCCAGGGAGCACAGCTGAGCACCGAAAGTGACTGAGATTAGCTAGGAGGTATGCTAATGAATTTCCTTTCAATTGCTGATATCTTTGGCTGCTCTTCTTGCAAATAGTAGTTAAATTGTCTTGGTTAATGGACAGCACAAATGTCTATTGTTTCTGTATTCAGACAGCCCCACATATTCATTTTTTTTTTCTAAAGTTCATGCTTCATTCTTCTTAGACTATCTAAGTAATAGATGCTCAGTATCTTAGTCAATTGTAAGAATTGGGTTAAAATTTTCACATCATTCATTCGTCTTTGATTTGTTTTATCTGGAAGTTTTTGTTTATTGTTAAGAAATTCTCGATATAGTAGTGGTGGACTACTTAGTCTTCTTCTAATTGTATTGTAGGCAACTGTTCTATTTTTCAAATGGTGACATGATTTAAAACCTTATCATTTAGTTGAGAGTAACTAATTCTGATTTTTTTTTATAAATTTACTTTGTCGTGCCTTGGCATGCTAAAGTTCACTTGACAGTGAATGATTGCTTAATTGGTTAAATGGTGACAGAGGAAGGCTATAATTTGTCTCACATTTCCTTCAAATAATTTAAATTCACTTGAATGGAATTTTCAGTAAAATTATCTGTTGCAAATGTGTTTTTGCACATTCGCTATTGCCCCTAGACGCTTGACTCTCTTTGTTTGGGCAATTTTGAGGCATTTTTCTCCATTTCAACTATTAAGCGCTGCTTGTTAGGTGCCTAGTCGCTCTATTCTCAGTTTCTTGATGTTTTTGAGCTGTTTTAGCATGCATATAACTTTCGAATTAGATGTTTTCTTTGATTAATTTTTTCAATACCTACAAAAATAAGCAAAATATTCATCAGAACAAATTCTCTTAAGAATTAACTAAATATTAAATCGATGATATCCAAAATGCGGGTATAAAATTCACTTATCACTTTACAAATCTATTCACAACTCATCATCATAATATCTCGATGATTTTCTCTATTATAAAAGAAATATTTTAATGGGTTATATATAGATATATATTTGAGATTGATTGTAAGAAAATGTATTTGCTTTTTCCTTTCTTTCATCAATTTTACCTATAAATGTATGCGTACATATTATATAATAATCAAGTAAGAATTTTTCTCATTTTTTTTTTATTTCTTAAGATAACTTGTGAGTAAGGTTGTATGTTTGGGGAAATAGGGTGGGAAGAGGTATCCCGTCTCCAATTCCAATTCTCTATTTCCTCGACCCTAATTTTTCATTATCTATTTCTCTAATCCCAATTTTTTATTTTTTCCTTTTTTTTATTTATATATTTTATTGAAAATTTAAATAAATATAGTATTTTATTATAAATATAATTAAATTAAATTTTTAAATAATAAAAAAATTAAAAATAAATTTTTTTGAAAATAAATTTTTTTTAAAAAAAATGAAAAAATGAGGATGGGGTGAGGTCTTCTCATCCCGATCCCCATTTTTTATTTGGAGATGATTTTCATCCCCATCCTCATTTTATTTCTTTATTTTTTCTCAAAACTTTCCCCAAATGGGGATGGGGAAGTTGAAAAATGAGAAAAAAATGTGCAATTCTACTTGTGGTCCGTTGAAGATGGGTCACCTTGATGTTTATGAAAAAGAAAGGGAAAACGCACTATAATTTTATTTTATTTTTATTTATTGTTTACATGGTATGGGGATGATTAAAAAAAATTATATCACTTTTCGATTTTAGTGTGAACTAAATTTTAAATTCATAGTATTTTAAAAAAACTATCAAATTAAATAACAAACACACATATTATATTAAATTAGTCTTTATATTACATCAAATGATAATAATAATAATAATAATAATTTATTTTTAATAAAATTTCTCCTTTGAAGGTCGATCCCAAATAAAGAAATAATAATAATAATAATAATAACAAATGCTATATTTAACTTTACAAAATTTATTTTAAAAAAAAATTTTGTCATGTAACTACTCTTAAGCGTTCTATTTAAAATTAAAGTATATTTAAGAACATCTAAAGTGTTTTGGTAAATATATTAAATACTTCATTTTATTTAATAGATAATGTGTACCACCCATTTATGTACTTATTAATAATTTAATTTATAATAATTATAAATTAATATTTATGACACCTTAATTATAAACATATTTTCATACGCCAGTTGCCTCTCAACATGCTTAACAAGATAGCTCCTTTTCAATATATCCTAATACATAATAAAGGCTTAGTCCATGTGCAAGTTAAGTGACTTCTTGAGGCCTTCCAACAAATTGGGCCTGGCCGATTATATTAGCACATTACTAAGAATAACGAATTGATATGATACATAGTTGAAAAGCCTAACTGATTTAAATTGGACAAAATATTTGAAGTATGAATGTACGATAATACAATGAATGATTGTACAAAAGGACAAAAAAGAACAATTAATTAACAATAATTTAAATTATTTTTATGAGCATAAAAATTCCAAAAGAAATACAGTTAGTATTAATTATATCACAAACAAATTGTAAAATATTTTAATTAATTTAATTTTTTTAAAAAATCAGAATTAATTGAAATAAATGACACATTACAAATAATATTAGATTATTTGGTCATCTTCGATAAACTTCTTAAAAGTAAGTCACAATACAATCTCGATAAAAATCATAATAAATTTGACAATAATTTAATTTAAATATTAATACTCAACTTTTTGATTCAATTTTGATATGAGGAGATTGATGCTCACCTTAAAGAATAATTATTGAAAGTTTTTCAAATTTAAAAGCAAAAGTCTAATTAAAGATGAAAAATACACTACTTAAAATTTTGGTAAATCAACATAATTACTAATATGAAATTACCTAGGGTGCATTTTGTATGTGTTGATAAGCATATTTTTTTAAAAAAAAAGAAATTTGTTTTTTAAAATAAAATTATCAAAACATGCAACTAAAATACATGTATTTTGTTCTTAAATTTTTTTTTATGTATACATTTTTAATTATGTGTATACAATACACACACATATATATATATATTATATTTTTTTAATATAAAATATAAAATATAAAATGTAAAACTTAAAATAATAAATGTAAAATTTGATAGATAATATATATATATATATAAAATCTGAAATATAAAACGTAAACTGAAATTATTAATATAAAATTTAAAACTAATAATATAAAAATTTTAAAACACAAACGTACATTTTATCTACAGCACAAACAATTCGAATCATTCGGAATTCGCATCTAGTAGGTCCAAGGCTGTCAATTTCATCCATGTTGAAAAATAAACGAAGCTGAGTTGGACGATATTTTGCGCTCTTTCACACTACTTGGTGATCGGATAATTGAAATCCGAAAATCTTATGAATCACCCTCTCCTTTACCAATAAAGTTTTTTTTTTTTTTTAAATAATGTTTAACAAATTGTCTCAGTCCCATATGGCAATAAGCTTTTATTTTAATTTGTGAATCGGATTTTGTTGCATTCGCTATGAAATGAAAAGAAGAAAAAAAAAAAAAAAGGAAGAAACACCAAGGAAATTTTCATGCTAAATATTCCTCAAGTAAACTGAAAAAATTAGTGGAGGAGAATGACAAACATGCCATAGGATCCACCAAATTTTCTGCCATTGAAGCATATAAAGTTGAGGCCATGTACAGTGTCGGATATCCGTAACAGTTCATAACGTGTTACTTTTATCTTATTTCAATACAGCTACTTAAGTAAACAGAATTATTGGATTAATTTTAATTTTTTTTAATTTAATCCCAAAAGTACCTCAATTGTGGGATCAATAGAGGTGTTTTTGTATACATTCTCATAATTTATTACCTCTCTGAATATAATAATTAAACTTTTATTTTAACTGTAAAAATTAATAAATTGAGAGTCGGATCTTGTGACATCCGCCCTTTGTTTTTACTGTATAACCTATGGTATATAAAGATAAAAGAGTACAAAACACAAAGCTAATTATGTCGGATATGCGCTAATTTTGCTTTCTGGCTTGGCTAATTAAAACACAAAAAAGACCCATATTATTACATAATCAATCTCATAACACAGTCACAAAATGTATCTTATGAATAATGAAAAAGTAATCGCAGTTATAAACAGAGGGTACACAACAACAGGAAACATAACCTCATCAAACACGTACAAATGATACTGAAACTGCAAATGACAACTTCTTAGATGAAACTACAGATGACGATGGAGAGCAACGAGACAGCGTAGAGAGCCCATGCAGCACACTTGAGCCACAGTGAAAATGGGATTGTTGTGGTCAAGACGAACGCAGTGGCCGCGACGATGATGGCTACTTTCTCCAACACTTGGGATGCGAAAGGAAACTTGTGGGCTATGTGTTTTGAAATAAAGAGAGAAAGAAAGGTCAGGAAGATAGCAAATGAAAGCACATAGTAGGAACGAGAAAGTTCTGATTCAGCTTTTGCTAATTCAAGGGCTGAAGTAAAGCAAAAGGCCATGATCGTATTCTGCCAATCAAGAACTTGAGCGGCTGCGTCCATTGTAGTGATGGTGGTTGTCTATGAGATGTTGGTGGGTTTGACTTAGGGAAAAATGTTTTTCACCGGAAGAAATGTATGCCTGTTTCTAAGCTTGCGAAGCTATTAGAGAATGTAGTTATTTATATGAGAAGAGTATGGGAAGAAAGATGCATGTTGTCGGATTTTTCTTATGTCCGAGCCGAGTGTAGAAAACACTTGTGCCATCTGTATACACTTAAGTTATAAGATAATTATTATAAATGAATTTTTGACCATTGGGACAAAATGTTCGGATCTTACTCCGAGTTCAATTTCTTGAGAAGGTGGGACATGGGATTCAGCAAAAAATAAAATATAACAGATCAAAATTAATTATTATAATATTTTTAAATAAAAAGAGTCGTACTCAGCAACGGATCTAAAAAGTCCGATGGACTTTATTTGATAAAAGAAGAAGTTGGATCTTGGAAGGTTGGTCGGTCTACCTGAGTTTGATAATGACACCCAATTTTCCATGAGGGAAAAGGTGTCGGATTTTTATTTGGTCCGAGAGTGGAAAACACTTGCGGCAGCATGTTGACGATTAGGACAAAATTAATGCTCGGATGGTACTTTGAGTTCCATTTCTTGAGTTACAAATCAAAGATTTCATCAACAGATGTAAAAAATCCAACGAACTTTAATTGTCTGATAAAATAACTAGATTATCATGCATGAATATTCTTCTATCTATATGTGCTTGATAATGAAACCAAACTTTGAATTGATTGAATTCTTTCGGATTCCACTAATTCTGCTTCACATTCTCAGGAACGGAATGTTGAATTAATGTGTAAGTTTGATAATGATGCAAATCTTTGCATTGACAAATCCTCTGATGGCTATCTCGCTGTTGGATCAAACGTTCAAAATTGATCAAATTTGTTATGATCATATAAAAAAATACACGTTCGAGAAACACTAGAGATTCGAATCATCCGAATATGTCTTCATTTCTTTATTAGCAGTTGGTAGGTCCAAAGCTATCATTTATTTTTCAATATGTTGAAAGGAAACTGGGGAGAAAGACGACTATCGGATCTAATATCCGATTATTGTAAAGTCTTGTTTTATTATTAACCAGTCAAATCCCTTTTGACACATTCTTTTAATTATTTCTTTCACTCTTTGTTGCACAGTTTTTGGCAAGAAGTTTGTGCTTAGGCAAATGGGGCAGGCCGAGGATACATATTGAAGAGACACAGTGCATTACCAAACTACATCAGCAAAGCATCTTAATGAAGCAGCTGTCATTTTCCAACCCGTAAAATAGTAAACGAAGCAAATAAATTGGAAGATGCCTTCCGTCCAATTTATTTTTCTTCTGAGTGGGGTGCTTGTAGGTACAAAGAAACAAAGGAATGCAACTATCGAACTCTCGGATCAAAGATGGAGCAATTGGAAAACGTTGTCTTATTAATTAATTAATTATTAACAAAGTCAATTCCTTTAAATAGAAATCACTTTCTTAATTTGCGCCAAACCATAATCGGATCAAAAGCTCCGACTCCCCCTATGTCTATAAATGCCTTGAAAGCTAGTTAAAATTAATATATAATTAAGTAATATTTCAAAGCTACGTGTGTCATGTTATTTACAATATTAATTAGAATACAAATTTTATATCCTAATTTTATAAACATAACATTAGTATATAAAATTTAATATAATGCAAATTTGTTTTGGATTTAAAATTTTTAAAAATAATGGACAATACTTGTACTAAGAAAAGTTTTTAATTAGCAGAACCCAATTGATTATAAAGGTTAATAAATTATCTCAGGATAATTTTATTTTAATTTGAGAATCGGATCTTGAATTGAAGGCAGCATAAAGAAACCACGGTTTGATCGATTAAGCTTTATTTGTCCTTAACTAAGTAAACATAGGACCCACCAAATTTGAAACATACAGCTGCAGGTATGCACAGTTCGGATATCCGTAACAATAACGTGTTAAACCTTCCATTGTGATCACTTTTATATTATTTCAATAAAACTAGGAAAATAAATTAATTATGGGATTATAATTTTCTTAATGAAATTTTGAAACAAATAATTTTAAGCTTTGTTCATTCAAAAATTAAAGTAACTATTTAGTAAATGCTATGTTAAAGATGAAATTAGTTAAATCTAAAAACATAAATTTATGAAATATATTTAAATTTGATTTTGATACCATGTTAAAGTTAATATTATTAAATATAAATATTTATAATTATAGGTAAGTTTATAACAATAATTTTGACATCTAACACCCTAAATTGGGAATCAAGAGAGATATTGCTAATTAATTATATCCTCATAGATTAACTCTCTTTTGTCATTAATTTTTATTTTAATTATAAAAATTATGAATTTGAGAGTCGGATCTTGTGTCATTCTCTCTTTGTTTTGACTGTGTAATGCCTAGTATTATAACACAAAGCAGCTTTAAATAACATGTGCCGTGACATGGGTCTCAATTTGTTTGTATTAGAAGTCGTCGGATATTCGATAGCTTTGAGTTTTGGATGGACTACATAACTATAACAGAAAAAAAAAATTAATTAAGCTCGGTTCATGTCCGATATCCGGTAATTAACTTTTATATAACATAAGCAATTAAGCAGCACCAAATCAAAATCTACAAAACAAGTGAATCAAATACATATACTTAAAAGCAAACACAAGACTTGTATTCTTAATTTATTGCATAATTAAATCTCAAAACACAATCACAAATTTCACAAATAGTAAATATTTGTAGTGGTACACAACGACAAGAAAAGGAAACATATTCTCAACATAGAGAAATGATATCACTGTGTTGCATGGCAACTTTTAGCGTTTCAAGATCAACTGAAACAGACATATTTTTTGAGAAAGCAAAACACAGTAGAGGCCGATGATAAAAGCCTTTTGAGCTTCACGACTTTGCAGATGACGATGGTGAGCAACGAGACGGCGTATAGAACCCAGGAAGCACACTTGAGCCTCGCAGAAAATGGTATTGTTGTGGTCAATACGAACGCAGTGGCAGCAACGACGATAGCAACTTTCTGCAAAACTTGGGATGTAACAGTAAACCTATGGGCAATAAGTTTTGCGACAAAGAGAGAAAGAAAGGTCAGTAAGATAGCAAAAGAAAGCGGATAAAACGAAGTAGAAAATTTCGATTTAGCTTTAGCTAATTCAAGAGCTGAAGAAAAGCAAAAGGCCATGATTATGTTCTGCCAGTCCAGAACTTGAGCGGCAGCGTCTATGGCTGGTTTGATTTGGAACTCAATTTAATTAGCTGAAACAAACAAAAGAAATTGTTGAGTGTAAATGAAAGTTGGCGAGGCAGTTTTTCATTTTCATAGAGGAGTTGGTGAGCATTCAATGTATGCAGATATCCGACTTCTACTTCCAAATTCCCCACATGCAACATCCTATTCTTTTTTTTATAAGTTGCATGTATCTTGCAAAAACTCAATTCAAATATCCGAATAGGAAATCTTTCTTTTCCAAATGACCATAAAATTTTATAATTAAAATGGACAACTAATCAACGGATCTCCAAAATAATCCGATTGACTTTGTTTAAACCCTAGATTGAC
>JAXCLQ010000007.1:1398775-1409385 GCA_035584115.1 Cedrela odorata
CCGACCGTCGAAAAGTGTTGTTAGACGTCAACCTCATTTAACAGAAGAGTTTGACTCATAATTATTTAGAAAGAGTTCTAAATAAAAAGAATTTGTTATCGGTTTGACATCAAATCTACTTATCGTACTTACACGGGGTTAAAATTTTAAAGTATTATAGTTAAATATTTTTTAAAAAATAAAATTATTATTATTAAAACTATATTTTAAAATGACCAAAACACAATTTTTTTGGTGTTTTTGTAAACAAAAAATATTGTAAGAATTTATCTATTAATTGAGCTAGTTCTTTAATAAATCATAAATTTTTTTATTAATAATAATTTTATATAAAACTCAATAAATATGTAATCAAATTATAATATTTTATTAGAAAATTATTTTTCACTCTATAATTAGAACTTATAATTTTGAATTGCTTTATAAATAAATCTAATTTAATGGACATTGTTCCTTAGAGCATAAAATATTAAATTATACTATAAATTTAAATTACGTTATATATTTAAATTATGTCATAATTGAACTCTTATTTATAAAACACTCTCTTTTAAAATTTAAAATTTTGAATTGTATTATAACTAAATCCGATTTAAAAGATACTATTTTTTTATAGATATATGACTTAATATAGATATTTTAATAATTAATTAATTAAAAAATAGAATTAAGATTTTGGTCGTATGTCAAGTGGGGTGGGACATGAACCGGGTGCTTGTAACTTCGTAAATTTTAACCGTACTGTCCAGTGGGACATGGACCGGGTTGATTGTAACCTCACAATTTTATTCTGACCTAACAAAAAACAGAAGTCAATATTTAAATGGACCCCACTAAAATTGCATTTCAGAAAAGCACTACACTAGCCGCAATATTTCAGAAAAGCGCTTTCATCTTTAAGTTGTATTACCTTACAAAGTCTTCAATTAAAATAAGTGCTTTTTAACGTGAGAGCTCTGATTTTTATTGCTTTTGCTGATTTAAAAAGCACTTTTAGAATCTAATTCTCTCTTGATAAATCTGCTTTCTCTCTTACTTGCCCAAAGATTCCAAGATCCAGTCTTAAGTCTTGCACGTGTCAGTCACTTGCCCAACACCCTTCTTCCCGGTATAAAAAAATGCTTTTGACTCTAGCGAGATGACATTATTACCCTTCTTGGTTTGTTTAATTACATCATAACTTTTTAATTAAAGATTATTATTATTATATTTATTCGTCAAGTTATATTACTTTATAATATAATGGAGAATATATACTTTGGAATCTTAATAATGTAGTTCTAGTCTTTGATTTGCTCCTTCAAATGTAATCATGCTTTTGAAATAAAAATAAATAAATATTTTATAAATATAAAAAAAAATCATTCAAAAGCACTTTTCTAATTCTAAAAATTAATGTTATATCCATTGGATAAATTTGTTATAAATTCGATAAAATTTTAATATATTTAAAGATTAATTTGTTAGCAATAATAAAGAGTTATAAATTATTTATTTATTTTTAAAATTAATACATTGACACTATAAAAATATTTTCATTATAAATTTAATAATTGAAATCATTTGATCAAAAGAATTTAAGCTTTAAAATCCTATTTTAGCCTCCACAAATTGGTTGAGTTATTCCTAATTACCATTAAATTAGCATAAGAGATAGCCTATTTTACAAAAATAGCCCCCAAATTTATATGCATTTTCATGCACATCCTCTTTTGTCCATCCCAATATTGGCTATGTCAACCATTTTATAAATTTCAATTGTATTCACATACTCTAATCAAAGGCATAACACTTTCATATAACAATATTAAATTAATTTTGCAAATTAATTTACAAGAACATTTTTTTATTTGTCATTTCTTGTTGTGGGTCAAAGTTGAATTGTCGATTTTATTGGGTGGAAATTTATATATAGTTTTGCAATTGAATATTCTACATTATCCATTCCATTGCATCTATAAATAAGTCCTTATCTTGTACTTGTTATTTTTGTTTATATTCCTTTACTCCATGTCTAGTAATGACGTTTCTCTTGTACTATAATATGTATAGATATTCGTTTTTTCTTTTATGGTTTTAACTAGTTAAAGAATCAATGAGATATCTTGTTAACAAAAAAATCATGCTTTGAGCTATAACTTGATTTAATTTAACGAGGGACATTACACGTTAAATAATTATTTTGATATCGTTATAATTATGAAACATTAAAAACTAAGGTGAAGGAAATAAAAACTTTGAAATATGGTAGGGGTAAAATGGGAATTTATAGTTGTGGGGCCAAAGTAAAGATGTGATGTGATTATTTTTTTTTTATATAATATTAAAAACTATTAAATTTTAATTATTAGATATTTTAACCGCGTTTGTTTTTTAACTTAACACTAACATTTTACTAATTATGCACAAAAAAAAAAAAAATTAAGTTAAAAAATTTGACTTAACACTTTTAATATACAACTGTCTTAACAAGTTTATATAATAATAATTTTAAATAATTTTTTAAAAGTGTAACTAATTATTTATAAAGGAATAATACGTTAAATTATTAATTTTTGTATATATTTATATTTGGATGTTATAAACAAAACAAATTAATATATGATTTAGATTTAAGATAATTCTTTTTCCTAAATGCCTTAATAATTTGTAATTTATTGATGAGTATACAATGATGTCATAAGAATCATGAATTTCATATCGTCAAATTACAAAATTTTCATAAGTTATTATATAATGATTTGGGTAAGGTTGTTGCTTATTTCATAGTGTTCAATATTTTCAAATGTTAATCAAAATTTTAAAATTTATGAAAGTATGATTAAGCCATAAATTTTCAATATATATATATATATATATTTGGACCGACTTAAGATTAAATCTTACTTAAAATAAATAAAAATGATGTTAACATTTTTGAATTATATATTATATAGATTGTCCCTCAAAAATTATTTGGTAGGAGTAAATATCTTTTATCATCTCTTTATTTTTTTTTAATTTTAAAAGTAAAATTCTCATCATTTTATTTCATTAATTTGACCTATAAAATTTTAATTATTTGTTATTAACATGTGTTTAAATAAATACATAATCTTACTAGTTACTTATGAATGTGAAAAGTTTTTCTAATCTATAAGACACTAGCCACCAATTGCTCTGGCCAAGTAGTTGTGCAAATTACAAAGGATTCAAATTGAAAAATTAAGACATGCTATAAAAAAAAGAAAAAAAAGAAAAAATTGTGTTTGGAAATTAAAAAAATAAAAAAAATCTTTATAAAGATAAAAAGAAAACATAGTCTTCATGTATCAAATCAAGGGTAATTGTGGTATTTCGGACCATCTAATAGCTCTTTGTAATAAAAGCCACCCAGTATTCTTTGATGTAAAAGACCAAACATAGCCCCGGAAAAAAAGAAAAAAAAAAGAAAAAGAAAAAAACCAAACCGAGCTGTGTTCTTATCTCTCTCTGTCTGTAGTCAAACCCAAAAACATGTTTAGGCACTAGCCCCATGGTAAACTGATCCCAGCAACAAAAACAACAATTCTAACAATTCTATTTTTCAGCAAAGACAGCTGATTTCTTTTAAGCAGCTGCATCACTAAACTAACTCTGTAGGGCTTCCTTTCCTAGTAAGTAATTACTCATCTCTCTATTTTCTTGGTCTTTTCTGGAACATGAGGTTGCTGAGTTCCGAGGAGTTTCAAGTTATTAATTCAGTCGGTTTGTTTTGGATTGCTGACTCAGTTTGGATAAATTTTAGGGTTTTAATAATACTTTTTTCCTTGTTTCTGTGTGGATGTGTTGTCTTGAATTTTCTCCCAAATTCATCAATCCAATGTTTTGATGAATCCACGGTTCGTTTTTTGTCCATTTCATGAGGCATGAGGTACCCATTTGCTTCTGATAACATTTTACGCTTATTATATGAATGGTTTTTGTTGTTATTAGTAAAATTGTGTGAATTTGATCTTGAAACTAGAAGTACTGGTTCATTCCACCTGAATTTCATGTGAATTTTATGTCCATCTGAGCATACTCGGTTAGATATAATAATATTTAAGTTCACACCCTGAAGATTATGTAAGTTTAGTCATGAACAAAAGAATTACAAGTTCATGCTTGAATTTCATTTCTATTTTATCAATGTATGCTTTTCTGGCGATTTCTTAGGATACCCCTTTGCTTCTGTTAACATTCTAGGTTTATTTTATTAAGGGTTTTATTTGTTAGTAAAATTGTGGGAATTTGATCTTGAATGGAAATAATGGTTCATTTCACTTACATTTCTTGTGAATTTTATAACTTTCTGCTTTTTTATGTCCATTTCTTAGCATACTCGGTTACATATAATAATATTTAAGTCCATACCCAAACAATCTAGTCATGAATAGAAGAAGTACTGGTTCGTGCTTGAATTTCATTTTGATTTTATTTTGGCGATTTCTTAGCGTACTCAGTTACCTATGTATCAATTTCAGCTGAATGAGCAATGAATGGCTTGTCTGGCACTTTCTAAGCATATCCACATGTTTGCGTATCATGTATTATGTTTGTTTTGTTTTACTTGAGTCACAATTTGGTGCTTTGCATATACAACAAGATGAATATATGAGTTAATGTTGATTGACAGTTGTGGATTTTTTTTTGCAGTGTTTTGTGGCAGTTTTGGGATTGTGAATTTGGTGGCCATCCATAGGTCAGTACTTAAAATTTTTATTGCTATTTATAAAAAAATTAAAATTTATTTAATCTAATCATGATTGTATTTTGAGTATGTTTTTATTTGGCCTGTGTTGTGTATATAATGCAACTCTAATCTTCTTTTTGGTATTGCAGGGTTTGTCCTGTTTCACTAGGAAATATCGGGTTTACATGTAAAGTTGAGTTGTTTGTTGAAGGGGAGGATTTAAAAAATTTGTGCATAAAGCAAAAAAAAAATTGATAAAGCTTATGCTGAAAATTAGTAGAAAAATAAGAGATGAAAGGATTTTGATGAGTGAATTGATTTTGTGGATTAACTTTGTATGATTTGAGTTAGGAGAGGGTTTTTGCAATTACTTGGATGGAATACACCTCTTCTCAAAGAGCACAAATGGAGAATCTTGTGCCACTAGATTGTGGTATGAGGAGTTCGTTTTATGATGATCAGCTCAACAACTTCTTGGAGATCATGAATTTTGATGCTTATGCTAGATGGTGCAACAACCCATCTACCACAAATCAGATGATGGCATCTTATGATGTGTCATCATTTTCGTCAACACCTTACGCCTCTTGTGAGACTTCAAATGTCATGGCATCAAATTCTTCTGCAGTTCCTGAAGGTGGTGGTACATCAAATGCTATGGGGAGTTTGTACAATTGTGGAGACAAGATGTTTTTTCAACAAACAAGCACTAATGCTTTTTATCCACTAGATCCCAACAATTCTGATGATTTGGTTGAGAAACAAAGTGGTGTTTATCGAGAAAACAATAGCTCAGATATGTCTAATTGTTTCGTTTCTAGGCCAATTCCACGATCACTTGACGAAAAGATGCTTAGGGCGTTGTCTGTTTTTAAAGAGTCATCTGGAGGGGGCATTTTAGCGCAAGTTTGGGTTCCAATAAAGCTTGGAGATCAATATATGTTGACCACTTCTGATCAGCCCTACTTGCTCGACCAAATGCTTGCAGGGTATCGTGAAGTTTCTAGGACGTTTACCTTTTCAGCAGAGGTGAAACCTGGTTCTTTTCTCGGGCTTCCTGGTCGTGTATTCTTGTCTAAAGTTCCTGAATGGACTTCAAATATTATTTACTACAATGAGACTGAGTACGCTAGGGTGGCACATGCAATTGATCATGCTGTTCGTAGTTCTATTGCCTTACCAGTTTTTCAGGAGTTTAATGAAATATCATGTTGTGCTGTGTTGGAAATTGTCACTACGAAAGAGAAGACAAATTTTGATTCAGATGTAGAAAATATTTGCAGTGCACTCCATGTGAGTTTATATTCTCTGTATTTTTATTGTGAATTTTTCTCATTTTCTTACTCTTCCTTTACTTAATTTCGATGATTCAACATTGATTTCTATGAGTCAAAATCATGGTTGTTGGTTTGAACATGGCAGAATATATGGTCCGGTTTAGAAAGAATCATCCTAATCCTCCGTTTGAAACGAATTCCTATAAACTCTAACTAAATATATTACCCTTCTTTTATGAATCATCCTAATCCTCTGTTTGAAACGAATTCCTATAAACTCTAAACCCTTCTTTTATGAGTCATGTTTTGTGGGTTTATTATTGACACTCAATTATATATATATATATATATATTTGAAAGTTTTATTCATTTACATTAATATCTTACATGTTATTACTTATGGTGACTATTTTTGGAATGAAATTGTATTTTATGATGAGACATGTTGACTGTCATATTTTTGCAGGCTGTGGATTTAAAGACTACTGCTGGTCCTCAACTTCTTCCTCAGGTTTTATCAGAACTTAGTAAATCTTTTTTCTTGTTGCTTCTCGAACGTTTAAGAAATTAAAAGAAGAGATATCTTTTATTTTTCTATAATATTTTGGGTAGAAGTGGATAACTATAAATTTTCTTGTTGCTTCTGGTAGAAAGTAAAAGAAGAGATATTTTATTTTCATATAATATTTTGGGTAGAAGAAGAAGAACTCTACTTATAGGTAGTTTTGTTTTTTTTTTAATACTTGCATTCTCTAATATTATTTGTTACTTTTCAGTGTATCTCAAGGGATCAGAAAGCGGCCTTATCTGAGATAACTGATGTTCTACGTGCAGTATGTCATGCACATACATTGCCGCTGGCTCTAACATGGATTCCCTGTGATTACAATGAAGAAGCAGTCAACGAAATTAGTAAAGTGCAAGTTCGACATGGTAATATTAGTTTAGATGGGAAAAATGTTCTATGCATTGAGCGTTCAGCTTGTTATGTGAATGATAAAGGTATGCAAGGATTTGTGCATGCATGTTCTGAGCATTATCTTGAGGAAGGACAGGGTATAGTTGGAAAAGCACTTCAATCGAATCATCCCTTCTTCTTCACTGATGTAAAATTATATGATATAACCGAATATCCGCTTGTACATCATGCACGCAAGTTTGGCCTGAATGCTGCTGTTGCAATTAGGCTAAGGAGCACCTACACTGGTGATGATGATTATATACTAGAATTCTTTCTCCCTGTCACAATGAAAGGGAATTCTGAACAACAACTCCTATTGGACAACCTCTCGGGTACAATGCAGAGAATCTGTAGGAGTTTGAGAACAATTACAGGCACTGAAACGAGTTTGAGAACAATTACAGACACAGAAGTTTGGGATGATGCCCGTAAATTTAGGTTTGAAAAGGAAGCTGTTCCAAACATTCCTCCTATGGTGGTGCCTAGGAGAAGCTCTCAGACAGCATCATCTGATAGCAACTTGAACCCAATGGACAAAATGACCTTGAATGTGTCTGATTCCAAAAATGGACCAGAAGCAGTTAGTTCTTGCGAACAAGTATCATTCTTAAACACATTCTTCGCTCTCTTTCGATGATTTAGTTTTTCTCTTCTAAGAATTTAAAGAGCATGAATATCTATACCTAATTTACCTATATGTGCATGCGTGACTGTAATAATGACATGATATGGCTTTGTTGGCATTGTGCCAATTGAATTTGGAGTATCATATTTTTAGTCACTCTAAGCTTTATTATGAGGAGTAAAAAATCATTTTTCTTTTTTACATTTCTTAATTGCCCTTGGTTTTGAGAAGTATCCCTTTTGGGTGATATTTGAAAGAACTTGTAATGAAATAAATTGATAGCCGTGTGGTTTGAGTGTGATGAATGATATTGGAACATTTTTTTAGTAATTGTTAGAAATCTAAAGGAAAATATCGCGTATGATATAAAAGGAGAATTGGATTCCTAACTGTGTTCCTTTGACTTTTTTACTTTTTTGGCATATCATTTGAAAGCTTGTAAAGCTTGTAGGTTTGGGCTCAGTTTTTTGTGCTCAGTTTTGTTCATTTTTTTGCAGGTGATGAGTGGATCAAGAAGGCATATAGAGAAGAAAAGGAATACGGCAGAGAAAAATGTGAGCTTAAGCATTCTGCAGCAATACTTTTCTGGAAGTCTTAAGGATGCTGCCAAAAGCATTGGGGGTTAGATTTCATGTGGCATTTTCTTGCATATACTTAATGATGAATTGATGCTTTCGATTGACAGTTTATGTTGTACAATATCATTGTTGTGTTTGATCTTGACCAAATCATAGTGCATATATCCATTTTTTTTTCCGGAAAGTCATTCACGAAAGTTTTATTTAGACTTCAAATAAAAGGTCACTTATGGTCATTTTCTTTTTAAACAACACTAATTAACTTTTTGAATTTATTTCTTCTTTCAATAGTTTGCCCCACCACATTGAAAAGGATATGCAGACAACATGGGATCTCTAGATGGCCATCCCGCAAGATAAACAAGGTGAACCGTTCATTAAAGAAAATACAAACTGTGTTGGACTCTGTTCAGGGTGTGGAAGGTGGATTAAAGTTTGACCCAACCACAGGTGGGTTAATGGCAGCAGGCTCAATCATTCAAGAATTTGGTGCTCGAAAAAGTTTTCTTCTCCCAGACAAAAACCTGCCTGTCATGAACACTGAGTCAATAGTTGAAGATTTAACGTCATTAGCTCCAGCACTTTGTATTGATGGTGAGAAGTCTGTTGTTAAACTGGAGGAAGATGAGCATAGTATGGGCACAAACCAAGTAGCACAACTGAGGAATATGGTCATTCCAAATATCTCCCAGGGAGAGCTAAATCAATCTAGTGTTAATCTGATCGATTGTAGCAAAGACTCGAAATTGGCTTCGACAGATGCCGGACATTTTCTGCCAGCTAGACTTGGTACTGAAGATTGGTTTTCTCCTGAAAATGCTTCCATGGGTTCTTATTTTGCCAAAGAAAAATGGGCGGCTCTGAACAAGGATAGCTTAAAATTAGAGAATTCTGACTACCAATTTGTGTCTCAGAGCTCAAACTCCTTGGCTGCTGTCGAGGATATGGACACCAGAATGGAGGGCGTAGATGAAATTGAACACAACCAGCCTACTTCTTCAAGCATGACAGACTCATCAAATGGCTCTGGTTCGTTAGTGCACGCTTATTCATCAAGCTCTCCAAGCTTTGAGGAGGCAAAGCACTCGAAAATCCAACCAAGCTTCAGTGACAACTGTTCCAAAATAACTGTGAAAGCTACTTACAAAGAAGATATTATCCGATTCAAGTTTGATCCTTTTGTAGGGTGTTTCCAACTGTACGAAGAAGTAGCAAAGCGGCTCAAATTACAAAATGGTACATTCCAGCTCAAGTATCTTGACGACGAACAGGAATGGGTGATGTTAGTCAGCGACTCTGATTTGCAGGAATGTCTCGAGATATTGGATTTTGTTGGCACACGAAGTGTGAAGTTCCTTGTTCGGGACATTCCTTGTGCTTTGGGCAGTTCCGCTAGTAGCAACTGCTTTTTGACTGGCATTTCATAGCGGATGGGATAAAAAATGGCCATAATCTCTCAAAATTTACACCCTTCTTTCCTTAGTTCATGCAGTAACAATCATAAAGAAAAAGATATGTCTGCCCTCTGTGCTTGATTACTACTCAAGTTCATAAAGATGAACAATTCCAAAGAACAGATTTGTGTCTGAAGAGATGTTTTGTATCAGGAGTTGTTGAAGGAAGAATAAGAAGCTTAGATTATAGTTTATATATGTACACACACGTAAGCGATGTTTTGCAGCAGGAGTTGTTGTAGGAAGGATATGAAGCTTAGATTATATATATATATATATATATAATATGTATGTGTGTGTTAAGTTATAGTTCTGTAATCTGTACATGCTAGAAATAATAACAGTTATAGAATAGTATCAGTCCCTATGTGCTCAAGTGCTCTCTAGTTCCAGTTTGTACAGCATCTACCTATTAATTTTGATAAGAATGAAGTTATATTTCTTTAAGCTGTTGATTTCCTGCTTTATTTACTTTGTGATGATGAAAATTGGGCACCTTTTGATATTGCTGTTGTTTTGTTACTTTGAAGCAATATATATTTTGAAGGCATAGTTATTATGAATAAACTTATTAGTTGTTAAATATATGAGAAGTATACAAGTGCATAATATGTATTAGTTAGTTAAAAAATAAATATGAAAGTTTTTTCAAATATTTTAGGTAGTGTATTTTGAAAGCAGAGTAATTTCAAACTAAGCCTTTAATATGTTTGATAGTGTTATTGTAAAGCACTTAAGAAAGTGTTTTCTAAAATGTTATTTATTTATTTATTTATTTCATTATTACTTCCAATTAAACATTGAACAAACATTTTAATTATTAGGAAGTCTACAAATGCATGTTAAATTTTTCTTATTTGGTCTTTGTGGGTTGGCATTCTCATGTTGCAAATGATCATCATCAACAAACACATATGACATAATACAAATAATACTAAGTGGCTAATCCATTTTCTTGGTTTATTGTAGATATTGCACAATTGGATTACAAATATTACATCAACAATCAGAAAAATAGATTT
>JAXCLQ010000007.1:1415063-1454139 GCA_035584115.1 Cedrela odorata
TATATATATGTCTATTAGCTATATATATGCTTATTTGTAAAAGATCTAGGATCAAATTTCTCTGGTTCAAGGAAAGAGGAGTGTTCTAAGTCAATTTGATCGCGGCCGCTTATATATAGTTGGTGAGCTTATTTTGTTCTTGTCTCTTGTCAAAATTAACAATTTTCCTGTTATCGATCTGATGACCATAGAATTCGTTGTGCATGGAATATAATACTTGTTTCTCTACTAGCCTTCCACTCTTTATGATTTTGTGTTCGATTTGGGTTTTTATATATGTTCAAGATGAAACTAAATTGAATAATTGTCTTTTAATTTGTTTGTAAATTAGACATTTGTTTCGTGTTTGTTTACCAACAGTATAGAGGAAAAGAATTAGTTTACACAGTTTTGATGATTATTCTTCTGAATTATTTGGAATAAATAAATTGTAAGTGTGGTCAGAGATTTCATGGATGATTAGCTCTATTTTTTAATGCCAATTAATGACGTTTACGGGGTAAATTTGTTTGTTTAATTTTTTTTTTTAAGTGTAAAATGGAGATTTCTCAAGGAAAATAGGATATTTTTAATATATGAGTCAAGCTTTAAAATAATAATTATAATAATAATAATAATAATAATAATAAATTAAATACCAAAAAAGAAGAAATTAGGTCATGATTTTGAGAGTATATTTTTCATAATAAAAAAATTTTGATTAATTATGACTAATCTAAATGTGATGGATTCTAAATTTTGTTTTATGCAGTAATTTAATTTTATTCATCGAGCAAATAAATCATGACCGATAAATTACAACCGTCAAACGTGGATGGCGATAAGTCTTGGAGTTGGCCTAGTGAACTCCAATCCCTTAGTGAAGGAAGAATATCCTCATCGAAGACTAATGGTGATGAAGTCCCAACACATCTACCAGACATGCAGGTAAAGAAATGAAGAAACGATATTCTACGCTTTTTCTTTTTTTTTATTTTTTTTTTTTTTCTTGTCTCTTTACAGTGGAAGGTGAGAGTTATATACAAAATATGAAACCTTAATTTTGGTAAGATATAAAAATATATAAATCTCATAATTTTTGAGAGAGTTTACCAAAACTAATACAAATTGAGGAATGCACCACTCTGTTCCTGATGCGCCACTCTCTGTTTTTTATACTGAAAATCACAAGGAGATGTTGAGAAATTTGTTTCCAAATTTCTCATCAAGGAATGCGCCACTCTCTGTTCCTTTGATGGATGTTTATCAGCAGGTACCTCTCTTGCTAACAATTTAAAAATAATAATAAATTATTATAAAAATATAATATTTATCATAAATAAAATTATATATTGATTTTATTTTTTTATTATTATTAATTTTTGTGCAAAAGGTTAAAGAAGACGAAGTCGCAACACTTCAACGTCCTGAAGAGGTACTTTTAGCTTTTTCTTATATTTTAATCATATCTTTATTTGTTATTAATTAATTCATTATTTTTATTTTTATTTTTATTTTTATTTTTATTTTTATTTTCCTTCATAAGTCAAAACTATATATCTTTCTTTTTTTATAAATGAACAATATTTTCATTACATTCTTTTTCTTTTATTTTTTTTCGTTTGAAAAGGATTAATGGTGATGCAATCGCAACACATTCTTGACCATGGTTACTTCTCTGTTTGTGTAAATGAACTATTAATTCAAAGGAAGTAAAGTCTGTAAGCTGAAAAATGTTTTTCATCATAAGTAATAATCATACTCTAATTAAATTTATTTGTCTTGTTCTTGTGTTACAGATTATATAGGTTTTCCTGGAAATCTGTATACTGATTACTGATGATAATAAATTTTTCTCAAGTATGACAGAGTTGTGTAATCGGGAAACTTGTCAAGATGCTTGTTCTTATACAAAACTAATATATTTTCAAGATTCACTCGTTCTTTTATTGACAGGAAATCGCTGAGAGGAGAGAACAAAATGCCCCTCTAGAAACTACCCCAAATCATGATAATGAGATGGTAAAACGAGATAGGGAGAACTCGTCATCAAGTAAGAAGGGAAAAAAAAAGCTGGCTTCAAAGGGTATTAAAGGCAGAATGTTGAAGTCAAAAGTTTGGAATGAGTTCAACAAGTTTAACGGAGAAAATGGGAAGGAATTTGCAAAATGTAAACACTGTAAGAGGCAGTTTGACGGTTCAAGCAAGAAAGGAACCTCCCACCTCAATAATCATTTGAAAAGATGTCGAGCTAGGAGAAATGAGGCAGCAGCTGGAAATCAAAATCTCACCGAAGGAGGCGGAGATCATATAATCGCAGAAAGAGGTCAATTCACAGCTCCAGTTGCAGTCCAACAAAAACCTGTGATTGATGATCAAGACTTGAAGCAATTAGAAGTGACACGCATGGTTATAAAGAATTGGGCTCCATCGCTAAACCACATGCGGAATGATATACTCAAAGTTTTCAAAGAAGAGAAGGAAAAACTTTGCAAGTTCTTGGATAAACTCGCGTGTCGTTTTAGTTTAACGGTTGAATGGTTTAAGGAGGAATATTATTTTATGGTAGTCCACTATATTGACGACGGTTGGGAACTGAAGAAGCAGATTATTGATTTCCAAAGAGAATTTGATTTGGAAACCTTTGATGCCAATTTCATAAGAATTCTCAAGGATTCACTTTTGCATTGGAAGATAGACAAGAATGTATTCTCCATCGTCAGAAGCAAAGATAAAAAAGATGAGGAATTTAATGAGATAAACAGCTGGTTGAGTAATCGAGGTTCACTTTCTTGCTGTGGGCAGTTGTTAACTGTTAATAATTGGGTAGTAGATATTCTTCTACTCTTTATTGGGGAGGAAGCAAAACAGCTCGTTGAGAAGATAAAACTACTTTTGGAATATGTTGTTGAAATACCATTTCTAAATGAAAAACATATTAATATGTCCACTACCAGAATTGATTTTGTTCCTCCAAAGTTGGGGTACACAAAAGAGATGTTTGAAAATGCATTTGCGTTGGAAGAAGACATTGCTGACGAGGAGCGGAGAGATCATGGCTTAAAGTTAAGAAATTTAACAGAGGAGGAATGGGCTAAGACAAATGCCTTACGCGAATGCATAAACATATTAATCGGTGCTACTAAAGGCTTGTATCTGAGGAGATATACAACTACAAATCTCTATTTCTCCAAGGTTTGTGACATTTATTTGAGACTGGTTCAATGGGAAAAAGGTGAAAATTGTCCTTTACGCGAGAGACCATTTTTTACGAGAACAGAATTTTACCAAAAATATTGGACTTGTCAATTCCGCGAGATAGCATTGTTTATGAGAGCAGAATTTGTCAAAAAATATTGGACTAACTCCTCTTTGTTTTTAGCAATTGCAGTAGTTCTTGACCCACGGTTCAAAATGGATATTGTAGAATGCTGGTACAAGGAGATTTATGGCAATGAAGCAGATGCACAGCTTAGGATTATCAGGGATGGTCTTACCACTGTTTTCAATGAATATTCAGCACAAGCTAATCCTTCGACTTCAAATGAAATGCTAGATGCCATGGGGAGGCCATATAGATCTTCAAAGGATGATATCGTTGCTTCACTGAAATCTGAACTAGATCGCTATCTAAAGGAGGCTAAATTTCCTTTGGTTGAAGAATTTGATATATTGTTATGGTGGCGTGCCAACACTACAAATTTTCCAACGCTCGCAAAGATGGCTCGTGAGTTCTTAGCCATACCTATTTCTCCTTGCATTGCTACTTCAATTCTTTCCTCGAATGAAGACATTGAAAAGTACTTCCCGAAGATTGAAATTGAAAATCTTATTAACCGAGTTAAATGTGGTGACTTGGAATTCGATAACCTCTTACAGGCGTTTGTATGCACAAAATGCTGGTTGTAAGACCCTAGATTGAAATAAATAATTTTTCTTTTCTCTTTTCCTGCTATCTAAGTAATTATCAGTAGTGTTTAAGTTTAATATAATTTAAGCATAGCTTTAAGCACTTTCTCTTTCCAATCTTTAGTTTTTATGTTAAAGATCTTGTATTTTTCATTATTGTTACCTTTCTAAGTGAAAGAAAAAATTTGTGGCACATACAAATTATCTATAAAACATTAATCTAACATTTTTCTTTTATTGTCACATCATTCATTTTTATATATCGATATATGTAGGAATATTAATACATACCTCCCTTAAATAATCTCTAGAGAGATGTTAACGACTGTGAATATTTAAAAAAAATCTCGGTGCAAAATCAGATTTTTGTAATTACTGCCAATCACATGTACTTTCTCTCTTCTCCTTGGCATGTACATTCTCTAGCTCTTACATGTTCCAGTTTAGTTTGGAGTTTCAATAAAATGCACCATAGTACCTAAATCTTCCCATAAGATTAAAGTTTTCGGTCACTAACTCCATCCATCTTTTCTATTACAATACACATTTTTATGCATCAAACATAAATTAAAAAAAAAAAAAAGCACAATCCTTGCTTTTTGTGTGAATAAACTCCATTCTTACGCTTTTTGTGTACACTCTTTCTTCTCCTTGACAATTGTGCTCCAATTTATGGATACAAATATGATCTTAGGATAAGTTATGGTGGACTTACACTAAAGAAATAGAATGCATTGTGATACATGGAAGATAATACTAGTTCTTAGAGGACTTATCGCCATGATTCATGTATTTCATTTCTTTACATAAGCATAATCAAAAGGATTCATGGATTTTGGGAGTTATTATAAATACAATATACAGACTAAGTGGGAGAATGTAATCTATAACTGAACCGTATAATATGCATGAAATCTATTCACGTCCTTGCATGAAATCCACCCACCCCTCACATTTGCTTCTTCAGTTTCGTCTTTGATAGAAAGAAGTTATGGATAGTTCTCTACATATATGCAACAGTGTGTGGGGTCCTAAACTCTGCATTCTACATAATACACCTTCTAACAGAGACCGCTAGAGTTTAGAAGTGTTTAATAGCATAGAAAGGCATTGCACTCAATGGCTAGAGGTATATTTATTCGTTTCTGCTTTTCGATTTTGTTTATTGTTTTTTTGTCTCCTAAACATGTAAATAGACTCCATATATGTCTAACGATAAAATCAAATATGATTTTACTCATTCAAAAATATATTTTTGTGCTTACCGACTTCAATATCTTGTTTTCAGTTAACACTGTTCATTTGCATACAAAAATAGGGAGAGAGTTACATGTTCATGGCGTTGAAGTAGTTGAAATGCTGTAACTTCATCCTTGATAATCTATAACACAAGAAAAAATAGAATATATATATATATATATATATGTGCGCGCGCACTCGTGTTTATGTATATGCATTGGATATAAGGTATATCTAATTTTCTTAACTTTTATGTTAATCGTTTCAAATTTTTTATATTATGTATTTCAACTTTTGCATTAATTATTTTAACTTTTATATTTCATATTTCAAGTATTTTATGTTGTCAATTTCAAATTTTACTTTAATTGTTTTAAGTTTTTCGTTTCATGATTCAAATTTTGCATTAAGAGAAGTAAGATACATGGAATGTATATTATTCCTGTAATCTCTATTGAGTGGAATACCTCGTGATATAAATATACACAATTAAAATATTTATAAAAATTAAAATATTACTAAAGGTTAAATCAGTTTTTTTTTTTTTTTTTTTTTTGCTCTTTATAATTCATTGAAATATTTACACATATTATTGTAGAACAAAATAAACTTGAATTATAAATAAAATAAAATTAAAAAAAATTGAAAAGTACAAACCTAATCTTGTTTTTACTTGACATTTTAACTCTATATAAAGAGTTTGCTAGATTGAAAAGGGCGATTGATAAAAGAAGTGAGTGAGATGATATGAAAAAAAAATTATCAAGAGGAATAAGTATTTAGGACTTGTTTAAAATAGAGTTTGAATAAAGTTCAAATCAAAAAACGATGTTCTCACTTGATAAATCCCGGAGCTCAACAATTAAATAAATGAGTCAGAGGTCCAACATACAGCCCATTATAAATTAAAGCCCAAAAACCAAACAGATAACTTCAAGCCCAACAAAATCCGAACACAACAACCAAGCATAGTAGCCCAACATTAATCCGGAAGTTCTTTAAAGAGATAAGAGAACAATTCAGCTCCAAAGCGGAATCCTCAGGCTCAACATTTAGAGCATTACAGATTTCATCCCAACAACCAAGTACAAAATTCTCAGGGCCAACTTATAAATTTACAAATTCGTGACGTGCTTTACAATTCAAAACACAACTATTACGTACGAGAGTCCAAAATTTATAATTGAGCAACAGGAAATGTGACAATTTTCTCACTTTAAAATGTTAAAGTGTTAAAATTATGTACAACTGTATAAAAATAAAAATAATACTCTAAACAAAAATGAATATTTACTAAATATTTTATTTAATATATTTTTGAAATTAAATAAAAGTTGAGCTGTGCAATACATACAATCCAGTTCTTCTTGAAGAATTTTACAACTCTAACCATGAAATTAATAAATTTCATATGAACATTAAAGTGAGGATGACAACATTTCAAACTTTGTTGTGGTCCTAAATGGCTAGATTGTGTTTGCTTACATGAGACAATATATAATTAATTTAAATAAAAATTTGCTTACTCAAAATCACTTCATTTTATAATTTATTGAATTTAAAATTAACTGTCACTGTTAAACATTGGTTATGTTATTTTTATAAAGGGAGAATCTGAATCTTGAAAGAAAATGGAATCAAACGGCTGTGATTAACTGGGATCTAATTTTTTAAAATTAATAAAATAATATTTTATTGTGTTTGCTGAGTATAAAGCCGAAAGCATTGGGTCATGATGTGAAAATAATTAAAGCATAGGAATCAATTTGGGATTCTTAGTGTTGATTAAAAGTTAATTCAACTTGCTTTCCAGCTTCATAGTTTACAGCCAAATAAGGATTTATTCTTGATTTTACACTAATATTTAAAAATTATATTAAAAAAAATGAAAATATTAAAGCCACATTAAAGAAGATAATTGACAAAGAAAGAATATTTTCAAAAAAATGTATGAGGTTTGGAAAGTGGGTGTCACATTTTGTAGGCATGGTCTCATAACATATATTAATTTTTAATTTTGATGTTATAATCACAAGTGGAGTTTGCATTTATTCTTCATAATTGATGGTTTGCATATAAAATTTCTAAGTTTAGAAAATGGAAATTGTAAAAGTTTTGTTCTTGTTAAAAATTTGAACCACAAGTGGAGATTCTATTTATTCTTTGCATAATTGATGGTTTCCATAATTTCAGGTATTTTATTTTTCAAATATTTTGAATACAAAATAGAAGATTTCATTTAAAAAAAATTAAGCATTATTAATCAAACATCTTTCATGACAAAATTATTACAACAACTAGCAATTTTATTTTATAGCAGAGCTAAAATATCAAAAAGTAAAGTTAACATGCTAACTTCTTAAGAATATTTTATAAATTCCAAGATTAAGGGTTCGCTTTTTAAATTTCGAAGTCTAAAATACTAAAAAATTAAAATCAATAAACCAAATATTAGAATAAATATATTTTCTCGAATTTATAAATATTTTACATCCATTGATAAAATATTTTAGTATTCCAAATATCTTCCACTAGTTGTGGATAATCTCACCCATATATAAATAAAATAATTCTAAAAAATATATGTATTTAACAGATGATCATAATACAATTATCGTGTAGTATATTCTTAATTAAACTAATTTAAAATCAAGCAATTTCTTTATATTTTTGTAGCAAATTTGCTTCCATAATTTATCTTAATATCATCGACCCTACACTTGGATTTCAAGGAATCTTGAGCAACAAGAATAATTTAATACACCAATTAATGTTTAATTTAAAGTTGAGAACTATACGAGTTCATAACAATAAAGAAGAATAATTTATCTTATATTAATATATGCAAACTAAGTTATATGTTTTTTAGTTTATTTTTTTAAAAAGTAGATTTTCTAACAAAATGTAAGAAAGTGATTGATAAAAGACGAATAATTTATATATATATATATATATGTTTATTTAAATTAAAAGAAATTACTACTATAAATTATTATTCACTTCTTGACGCTTTTATTAATAAATTACTTGATATGTTATAATTAGAATCTATAATTTTTAATTACTTAATTAAGAGGATGTTGTATTTTTGAACATAGAATATTGAGTTGTGTTGTAACTAAACTCTTGTTTCACCTAAAAATCTCTAGTAATATGATTATGAATCCTAAATATCTGCCTAGAATTCTAGCATGCTTTTGTCACGTCTTTGATTTATTCAATTCTAGCAATTTGAATGACGATAAACTTCACCTAAATCTAGTCCAAACTCTGGATTTAAAAAAATAAACCTTTCAATCTAGTCCAAACTCTGATCTAGAGGAGAGGTAGAATCTTTGTAGACGTCTGTCTGCGCTAATGTAAGAAAATATAAATTTAGATAGTTTAATTAATATTCTTTCCTGTTTCACCTAAAAATCTCTCCTAATATGACGAATCCTAAATATCTGCCTAGAATTATAGCATGCTTTTGTCACATCTTTGATTTATTCTTGGTGACAATAACATTTGTAGACAATGTTGACACTACTGCATAAATTATTGTTTAGTTAATATATAAAGGTATTATCATCAATCAAATTTTCGTAATTAATTAAAATATTAATGAGATTTATAAATTTTAATTTTGACTATTATATATACTCTCACATTAGTAAATATATATATATATATATATATTAAAGTATTCTATACATTCAAGAAATCTTATTTTTCGATAAATTAAATTATTATTTAAAATGACAGTAAAATCTCTCTTTTTATTATTAATAATAATAGAAAATCACTCACCTCTACAAATTGAGAATCCATAACGTAATGCCTTATAATCAGTGTCTATAATTTCAAATTTCAAATTGATAACTCGATATTAAGAACATTATCTAGAATATCCAGTTGTACTATAACTTGAGTGAGGATATTACCTTAAGGATATTGTGCTTTTACAAGTAGAATATCCAATCCTTTTAAACATAGAATCTCGAGTTGCCCTATATTTAGGATTTGTACAATTCAACTATACTTGGTATTGAGAACATTAGCCTTTTATACAGAGAACAACCAGCAGCATTATATTTACGATTTGTTCACCTTTTTATACATAGAACAGCGAGTAGCACCATATAACTGGACTTGAGGACGTTGTACTTCTAGACATATAATACTGTAGTGCAGTATTAAACGATTTGACCATAATTGGACTTGAGGAAATTGTTCTTTTAGACATTGAATACTGAGTTGGAATGCCATTAGTTCAATTTGAATCACGCTTGCAAACTGTATCATAATTGAACTTTGATATGAGAATACATTGTCTCTCTTTCTCTCTACACGAATTGTGTTATAAGTAAACTCAATATAGAGATAGTATTCATTGTAACTTATTGTGAACCACACCACACACTATTTAAATTATGAGTAGTGTTATACAGAGTTGTATGATAATTAAAAAATTATTAGATATAAAATAACATTTAATTTAATGTGATTATTTAAAAAAGATATATAATAATAATAATAACAACAACAACAACATTAAAAAATCACGTGCCCACATGCAGCAAGTTCATTGTAATTTCATAATTTTTTTCTTACCTAACTAAATATAGCAGTCAATTTTAGATGGACTCCTACAAAATATTTTACAGTATTATAGTGAAAATACATTGTAAAAAATAAGATTATTATTAAAAATATTTTTTTTGAAATAATAAAAATACGTTTTTTTAATTTTATAAACAAAAAATATTGTAAGAATTTATCAGGAGTGACAAAATCTATTAATTGGACCGGTTCTTTAATTGATTACAAAAAAAAAAAAATTGATTAAAAATAATTTTATATAAAACTCAATAAATGTAAACAAATGATAAAATATATTTTTTTTACATATTATAATTTAATAATAATGATATTAGAATTATTATAAATAAATAAATAAAATTAAAATTTTGATTGTATATGTCACGTGAGAACATGCATCATGTTCGTTGTAACATACTGCGAATCATAATGCAGTCTATTCAAATCACGAGCTGTGTCGTAACTGAATTATGAGTTGTGATTAGATATAAAATTTGAAATTGCATTATTAATAAACTTTATTAAGAAACAATATCCCTGTAAATATCTGAACCCCAAAATGTTTTAAAGTATTATAGTTAAATACATTCCTGATAAATCTATTCAATGGGTCTGTTCTTTAACAAGCTACAGTAATTTTGATTAAAAATAATTTTATGTATAAAAATCTAAAAAAAAAACATTTTACTGTTAAAATAATATTACAATTTATTTTGTTATTAAGATAATTTTATAATAATAATAATGATAATAATGAATCACTCACCTCCTAACAAATTAATAATTGACATTTTTTTTCTCAATAAATTATGTGATACATTTTAATCGAGTCTTATAATTTTAAATTGTCTTATAATTAAGTTCATTTTATTGATAGTCCCTTAAAGACATAAAATACATAGTTATACTATAATTAGTTTAATTTCCTCAATTTGAATTACGATTATGATTGAATTCACAAATTGTATTATAACTTAACTCAAATTGTGTCATAGTTTAATATTTAGAATCATCAATTGGGTCATAACTAAATTTTACCGAAAAGTAAAATCTTGATAGATATATGACTATTAATTATTATTAATGTGAATATTTTAATACATATATATAATATAATTATTATTAATAATTAAAATATAAATTAAGATTTTGAGGACATAATTTGTGTAAAGTCATATAGTAACGTGAACAATATTCATTGTATCATATCACTAGTTTTGTAATTACTTAATTTTGAATGCAAAAATATTATTTTCTAGACATAAAATCAAAAATTACATTGTAATTAAACTTGATCGATATAGAGACATGATCCCTATAGACACTAAACAAGATATTTCATATATATATATATATATATTATAATAATAATTAAAAAATAGAACTAAGATTTTAGTCGTCTATCTCAAGTTGGGTGGGACACGAACCGGGTTGATTGTAACTTCATAAATTTTAGCCGTATTTGTCAGGGGGGGACATGGACCGGGTTAATTGTAACTTCATAATTCTATTATTACCAAACAAAATACAGCAGTCAATTTTTCAAATGGCCCCACCAAAACTACATTTCAAAAAAGCAATAGCCGCAATATTGATTAAGCGCTTACATCTTTTGTTCTATTACCCCGCACGTCTCCCCTTACACAGTCTTCTCTTCAATTAAACTAAAGTGATTTTTAATGTGACGGCTTTGATTTTTCTTGCTTTGGTTTTCAAAAGCACTTTTAGAATCTTATTCTCTCTTATTAATAATAAATCCGCTTTCTCTCTTGCTTGCCCAAAGATTCCAAGATCCAGCTTTGAGTCTTCAGTGCACGTGTCAGTCACTTGCCCACCATCCATCTTCTTCTTCCTCGTCTTCCCACCAATAAAAGTGCCTTTGACATTTGTGGCCCGAAATGACAATATTACCCCTTGGCTTTGTTTGATTACATCATAACTTTTTAATTGACGATCATTATTTTTGTTTGTTAAGTTATATTTCTTTATAATATAATGGAGAATATACGCTTTGGAATCATAATATTGTAGGTCTAGTCTTCTATTTGCTCCCTCAAATGTAATCATACTTTTGAAATAATCTTGTTTTTAATACAAAAATGGGATGCCTTTGAGTACTTTAAAAATAATAAAAAAATATCAATAAATATTTTATAAATATTCAAAAAAAAAAAAAAAAACCCTCAAAAGTTAACAATGTAAAAAGATATAATTTATTGATTTTTCTAAAATTGATAAATTAATATGGAGGTTGAACCGTTGAAGTCATTTGATTTAAAGAAATTGAGTTTTAAAATCTTATTTTAACTCCTAGAAATTGGTTGAATTATTCCTAATTACCATTAAATTATACTATTTTTACGAAACATAGCCCCCAATTTTAAATGCATTTTCACATCCCATCATTGATTATAGCAACCATTTAGTTGTCCTTTTATTCAATGTATGATCAACCTACCAAAATATATTTTCCTTTTTATGTATCATGATTGAACAATATAAATATTCATAATATTCAAAATGCTAATAATTATAATTTGATCCATTAAATAAATGGTACATATTTATATATATATTTCTTATAAATTTTAATTGTATTCACATCCTCTTATCAAAGACATGCCACTTTCATATAATAATATTCAATAAATTTTCAAAAATTAATTTACAATATATTTTTTTGCTTGTGGCTCAAAGTTGAATTGTGAATTTTATTGGGGAGAAATGTATATTTTTGCAATTTAATATTCTACATTATCCATTGCACCTATAAATAGATCCTTATCATGTACTTTTTATTTTTATTTTTTGTTTATATTCCTTTATATTTAGCAATAACGCATCCCTTTGTCATATATATATATATATATATATATATATGTAGAGAGAGAGAGAGAGAGGTCTTATCAAATATATTTGAACTTTGTGATAAATTTATTTTATGATAAGTTTTGTAAAAAAACACATTTATCTCTCTTTTTTTATTAACTAAAAGATAAATATACCATAATTTATTTTATTTTTATAAGTAAAATTATAATTTATTAATTCTTATTTAATTATTAGAGTTTTTTGGGTATACTTTTTATTTTATAATCAAGAAAATAATATTTTATTAAAAAATCTTAATCGTACACATATATATTAATTCTTTAACAAATTAATTTAGAATTATTTACTATTTTATATAAGATTCATAATCTATATTTTCAAACATAGTTTTATTGTATAAATATTCAAATTGTGTTAATTAATAATAATAAAATATTCTAATTTTTCTTATTTAAAATACTTTTATACAACAATAATTGTAATGTAAAATTTAGAAATTTAATATAAATTAGTTTTTAAATAATATGATATTATATTAATAATATTTATTTTAAGTTAATTAAAATTTTATATTATTAAAAATTTAAAATATAAATTAGTAGCTAATATAAATAAATTAAAAAAAAATTAAATAAGAATGTTGCAATGAACAATAATTTAGTGAAGCAATGAGAATCATGAATTTTGCACGTAAGTTATAACCACTGTGGTAAGGTTGTTGCTTATTTCATAGTGCTCAATATTATGAAATGAGAATCAAAATTTTTAAATTTATGAAAGTATGATTACGCTGTATATAGTACAAAGACTTCAAATTGAAAAATTAAGGTAAAATAGTAAAAATAAAATAAAATCTATTTTGAAATTAAAAAAATCTTAATAAAGACAAGACACATAGTCTGTGTATCAAATCAAGGGTAATTTTGGTTTTTCAAACTATCTAATAGGTCTTAGTAATGACAGCCACCAGTTTACTTGGATCTAAAAGACCAATAGCCCCCACCCGCCCTCCATCTCCCCCCACTTAAAAAAAAAAAAAACCAAACCGGAGACTGTGTGTGTGTCTCTCTCTGTCTGGAATCAGACCCAAAAACGCCATAGTTAACTGCTCTCCCAGAAACAAAAACAGCAATCCTATTTTTGGCATAGACAGCTGATTTCTTTAAAGCAGTAACAGCACTAAACTTACTCTTTAGGTTTCCTTTTCTAGTAAGTAATAACTCTATCTCTCTTTCTCTCGATTTTCTTTGTCTTTTCTGGAACATGAGGTTGCTGAGTTCCGAGGAGTTTCAAGTTATTAATTCAGTCGGTTTGTTTTGGATTGCTTACTCAGTTTGGATAAAATTTAGGGTTTTAATAATATTTTTCTTGTTTCTGTCGTGTGTTTGGTCTTGAATTTTATCCGGAATTTATCAATACATTCTTTTGATGAATCCACAGCTTTCTTTTTTGTCCATTTCATGAGGCATGAGGTTACCCATTTGCTTCTGATAACATTTTAGGTTTATTTTATAAAATGGTTTTGTTTTTAATAGTAAAATTGTGTGAATTTGATCTTGAAACTAGAAGTACTGGTTCATACCACTTGAATTTCATGTTAATTTTATAAATTTTAGCTATTTTATGTCCATTTCTGACCATATTCGGTTAGATATAAAAATATTTAAGTTCATAGCCTGAAAATTATGTTATTTTAGTCATGAACAGAAGAAGTACAAGTTCATCTTGAATTTCATTTTGATTTTATCAATGTATGCTTTTCTGGCGTTTCTTAGGATACCCAGTTGCCTTCTGTTAACATTTTAGGTTTATTTTATTAAGGCTTTTGTTTGTTGGTAAAATTGTGTGAATTTGATCTTCAATTGAAGTACTAGTTCATTTCACTTAAATTTCATGTGAATTTTATAAATTTCTGACTTTTTATGTCCATTTCTAACATACTCGGTTACTTAATTATATTTAGGTTCATACCTAGAAAATGATGTGAATCTGAACGAATAGAAGAAGTTCAGGTTCATGCTTGAATTTCATTTTGATTTTACCAATTTATGCTACTCTGGCAATTTCTTAGCATGCTCAGTTACCTATGTAGAATTTCAGCTAAATTTCTTTTGAATTTGATCAATGAATTACTTGTTTGGTGCTCTCCAAGCATATCCACATGTCTGTGTATCAAACTTCGTGTGTATTTTATGTTTTTTTTTTGTTTCACTTGAGTCACCATTCGGTGCTTTGTTGTTTCTTGATATATATATATATATATATATTTGTTTATTTCTGCATACAACATGATGAATATGCGAGTCAATGTTGATGGATTTTTCTTGCTGTGTTTTGCGGCAGCTTTGGGATTGTGGATTTGGTGGTCATCCATTAGAGGCAAGGCTAAAAATTTTTATTGCTATTTATAGAAAATTGAAATTTATCTAATTCAATTAGTGACTGGTTCTTGATTTTGTTTTTATTTGGTTTGTGCCATGTATATAATGAAACACTTTCTGCTTTTTGGTATTGCAGGGTTGTTCAATTTCATCGGGAAATATTATGTTTACAAGTAAATTTGAGTTGTTTGTTTTAAGTGGAGGGTTCCAAAAATTTGAGCATAAAGCAAAAGATTGATAAAGCATATGCTGAAATTTGGGAGAAAAAATAAGTGATGAAAGGATTGTGCTAAGTGAATGTTTTCTATAGATTAACTTTTCTTTATTTTAGTTAGGAGAGGGATTTTTCAATTATTTGAAAATGGAATACCCCTTTTCACCCTAAGAAATGGGAACTGGATATTGGGTTTCTCCAACAGCACAGATGGAGAATCTTGCACCATTGGATTGTGCTATGAGTAGTATGTCTGATGATCTGTTCAACAACTTCTCAGAGCTCTTGAATTTTGATGTTTATGCTGGATGGTGCAACAACCCATCTACTACAAATCAAATGTCTCCATTTTATGAATTATCATCATCTCAGTCAATACCTCATGCCTCTTGTGATATGTCAAATGTCATGTCATCAAATTCTCTTGTAGTTCCTGATGGTGTAGGTACATCAAATGCTATGGGGAGTTCATACAATTGTGGAGACAAAATGATTTTTCAACAAATAAGCACGGATTCTTGTTATCCACTAGATGCTAATAATTCTGATGATTTGGTCCAGAAACAAAGTGGTGCTTATCGAGAAAATAATATGTCAGATATGTCAAATTGTTTGGTTTCTAGACCAATTTCACGGTCAGTTGACGAGAAGATGCTTAGTGCACTGTCTATCTTTAAAGAGTCATCTGGAGGGGGCATTTTGGCGCAAGTTTGGGTTCCAATAAAGCATGGAGATCAATATATCTTGACCACTTCTGATCAGCCCTATTTACTCGATCAAATGCTTGCAGGGTATCGTGAAGTGTCTAGGTCGTTTACCTTTTCAGCAGATGTGAAACCGGGTTCCTTCCTCGGACTTCCTGGTCGTGTGTTCTTGTCCAAAGTTCCTGAATGGACTTCAAATATTATTTACTACAATGAAGCTGAGTATGCTAGGGTGACACATGCTATTAATCATGCTGTTCGTAGTTCTATTGCGTTACCAATTTTTCAGTCTTCTGAAATGTCATGTTGCGCGGTGTTGGAAATTGTCACTGTCAAAGAGAAACCAAATTTTGATTCTGATGTGGAAAATATTTGCAGTGCACTCCAGGTGAGTTTATATTATCTGTATTTTTATGGTGAAGTTGCCTCGTTTTCTTTATCTTCCTTCTTATGTGATTCTGTGGGTCAAAACAAATCATTTTGTTGGCCTGACCATCCTTTTTCGTTCATTTTGAACCTGTGCTTTTTATTAGATATAATATATATATATATATATATATGGTCTGGCTTGGGAAGAATCATCCCAATCCCTGGTTTGAAACAGGCTCCAATAAACTCCAACCATATAGATTTTCTTTGCTTTATGAATTGGTCTTGTGGTTTATTATTCACACTCAATTATATATATATATATATATATTACTATTTTTTGAATGGAATTGGATTTTATTATGAGATATGTTCCACATCATTTTTTGCAGGCTGTGAATTTAAAGACTACTGCTCCTCATCTTCTTCCTCAGGTTTTATTAGAACTTTACAACTTTTTACTTGTTGCTTTGCGTACATTTGTTGTACAAAGAAAACGAAGAGAACTCATTTATTATTATTTTTTTTTTTGACAATACTTAGGGATAAAGATGAAGAGAACTCTATTAATGGGTACTTTTGTTTTTTTAATACTTCGCTTTCTCTAAGCTTATCTGTTATTTTTCAGTGTATCTCAAGGAATCAGAAATCAGCCTTAGCTGAGATAACTGATGTTCTACGAGCGGTATGTCATGCACATACATTGCCGCTGGCTCTAACGTGGATACCCTGTTATTACAATGAGGAAGCAGTCGACGAAATTACTAAAGTAAAAGTTCGAAATGGTAATACCATTACAAATGGGAAAAATGTTCTATGCATCGAGGGTTCAGCTTGTTATGTGAATGATAGGGGTATGCAAAGATTTGTGCATGCATGTTCTGAGCATTATCTGGAGGAAGGACAAGGTATAGCAGGAAAAGCACTTCAATCGAATCATCCCTTTTTCTTCCCTGATGTAAAATTATATGATATAACCGAATATCCGCTTGTACATCATGCACGCAAGTTTGGCTTGAATGCTGCTGTTGCAATTAGGCTAAGGAGTACCTACACTGGTGATGATGATTATATACTAGAATTCTTTCTCCCTGTGACAATGAATGGGAGTTCTGAACAACAACTCCTGTTAAACAATCTCTCGGGTACAATGCGGAGAATCTGTAGGAGTTTGAGAACAATTACAGGTACAGAAGTTGGGGATGATGGCTCTAAATTTAGGTTTGAGAAGGGAGCAATTCAAAACATTTCACCCATGGCAATCGCTAGGAGAAATTCTCAGACAACATTATCTGATAGTGACTTGAATGCAATGGACAAAATGACCTTAAATATGTCTGATTCCAAAAACGGACTAAAAGCAATTAGTTCTTGTGGACAGGTATTTTTCTGAAACACATTCTTCTTTGTTCTCTTTTGATGATTTAGTCTTTCTCTTCCAAAAATTTAAAGAACATGAATATCTATGTCCAATTTACCTACATGTGTCAGCGCAACTGTAATAATGACATGATGGCTTTGTTGTTGGCATTGTGCCTATTGATTTTGGAGTATCTTCTTTTTAGTCGACCCTAAGCTTTATTATGAGGAGAAAAAAAAATCATTTTTCTTTTTTTACATTTCTTAATTGCCCTTTGGTTTTGAGAAGCATCCCAATTGGGTGTTATTTGAAAGTGCTTGTAATGAAATGAATTGATAGCCTTGTGGTTTTGAGGGTGATGAATGATATTGGAACATTTTTCCAGTAATTGTCAGAAAGCCCAAGGAAAACTGTCTCGCTTTTATGATATAAAAGCGGAATTGGATTCCTAACTGTTCTGTTGACCTTTTTTAATTTCTTGGCACATAATTTGAACAAGCTTGTAGGATTGGGCTCAGTTTTGTTCATTTCTTGCAGGTGATGAGTGGATCAAGAAGGCATATAGAGAAGAAAAGGAATACAGGAGAGAAAAATGTGAGCTTAAGCGTTCTGCAGCAATACTTTTCTGGAAGTCTTAAGGATGCTGCAAAAAGCATTGGAGGTGAGATTTCATGTGGCATTTTTTTTTTTTGCATGTGTTTAATGATGAATTGATACTTTCAATTGGCAGTTTATGTAGTACAATATCATTATTGTGTTTGATCTTGACCACCACCAAATCATAGTGCATATATCTGCCTTTTTTTACCGTAAAATCATTCATGAAAGTTTTGTTTAGACTTCAAATGAAAGGTCACCTAGGTTATATATATATATATATATAATTTTCTTTTGAAACAGCTGTTGTTAATTTTTAAATTTATTTCTTTTGTCTATAGTTTGCCCCACCACACTGAAAAGGATTTGCAGACAACATGGGATCTCTAGATGGCCATCCCGCAAGATAAACAAGGTGAACCGTTCATTAAGGAAAATACAAACTGTGTTGGACTCTGTTCAGGGCGTGGAAGGTGGATTAAAGTTTGACCCAAACACAGGCGGGTTAATGGCAGCTGGCTCAATCATTCAAGAATTTGTTGCTCAAAAAAGTTTTCTTCTCTCTGACAAAAACCTGCCTGTCAAGAACCCTGAGTCAATTGTCGAAGATTTAACATCATTAGCTCCAGCACTTTGCATTGATGGTGAGAAGTCTGTTGTTAAAGTGGAGGAAGATGAATCTAGTATGGGCACAAACCAAGTAGCAGAACTGAGGAATATGCTCATTCGGAATAGCTCCGAGGGAGAGGTAAATCAATCTAGTGTTAATCTGATTGATTGTAGTGAAGACTCCAAATTGGCTTCGACAGATGATGGACCATTTCTGCCGGCTAGACTTGGTACTGAAGCCTGGTTTTCTCCTGAAAATGCTTTCATGGGTTCTTATTTTGCCAAAGAAAAATGGGTGGCTCTGAACAAGGATAGCTTAGAGAATTCTGACTGCCAATTTGTGTCTCAGAGCTCAAACTCCTTGGTTGCTGTGGAGGATATGGACACCAGAATGGAGGGCAACGATGGAATTGAACACAACCAGCCTACTACTTCAAGCATGACAGACTCATCAAACAGCTCTGGTTCATTAGTGCACGGTTATTCATCGAGCTCTCCAAGCTTCAAGGAGGCAAAGCACTCGAAAATCCAACCAAGCTGCAGCGACAGCTGTTCCAAGATAACTGTGAAAGCTACTTACAAAGAAGATATTATCCGATTCAAGTTTGATCCTTCTGTAGGGTGTTTCCAACTGTACGAAGAAGTAGCAAAGCGGCTTAAACTACAAAATGGTACATTCCAGCTCAAGTATCTAGATGACGAAGAGGAATGGGTGATGTTAGTCAGTGACTCAGATTTGCAGGAATGTCTCGAGATATTGGATTCTGTTGGCACACGAAGTGTGAAGTTCCTCGTTCGGGACATTCCTTGTTCGGTGGGCAGCTCCGGTAGTAGCAACTGCTTTTTGACGGGCATTTCATAGTTGATGGGACGATTTCTTCCTCTCCTATAAGGTAAAAAATGGCCATATTCTATCAAAATTTACACCATTCTTTCCTTAGTTCATGCAGTAACGATCACAAGAAAAAGATCTGCTCCTTGTGCTAGATTATTACTCAAGTTCAAAAAGGTGAACAATTCCAAAGAACAGATTTGTGTCTGAATGCAGGAGTTGTTGAAGGAAGAGTAGTGTGTGTGTGTGTGTGTGTGTGTGTGTGTCAAGTTATAGTTCTGTAATCTGTATATGCTAGAAATAGTAATAGTTATAGAATAGTTTCTGACGCTATGCGCTTAAGTGCCCTCTAGTTCCGGTTTGTACAGTAACATACTTCAAAGTCCCGATTCTTGCGAAATAAAATTATTGACAGTCAAATATAATAAGTATAATAATAGTGTTTTTGTAATTTGTTTTTGGCAAGTTACTCCCAATGCTTTTCTTACTTGGAAAGCATTTTTTTTAATTCTTATTCCAATCAGACATTAACGAACATTTTTGATTACTATAAAGTCTACAAAAGCATATTCAAATCTTCTCATTTGGTCTTTTGTGGGTTGGCATTCTCGCGTAGCAAATGATTAACATGAACAAATCATTTTTAATAAAACCATTTTCTTGGTTTAATGTAGAAATTGCATAATTTTATTGCAAATATTAAATCAAGAATGAGAAAAAATAATAATTTTGATTTTGATTTTGATTTATTTATTTTTTGAAATGCTTTGTTTGGTTTCAATTTAATAAAGAAAAAAGAATCTTATTCAATCGTATTTCAAATTTATATTTAAAATAAATTAATTATTTTGTATCGAAAAAAAATTACTTATTAACTATAAATGCAAATATTAGTATTAAGCTTTTATTTTTTGTATTAAAAATAAAAAAATGGTTAGAAAAGGCCATATGCTAAACGACACCGTAGAGAACCCAAACGTGGCGTGGAGCCTACAAGGCATCGTAGACTTGACCTGGATTCTTCCACGGCATAAATAAAACGTTTTAATTTTAAAAAATAAAAAGACAGATGCTCCGTATCCCGTCGTCGTTTAGCATTTATTCAGACGAAGGGTGATGTCATTGTTTTTCTTTCAATTAAATTTCCTTTTTTTTTTTTTTTTTTTATTCTCCAAAATTTCAGTGTAATTATGAAGAATTTGTTGATTTTAGTGATTGATTTGGTTGAAATTCGTTGGGCTCTGTTTGACTACTGAAAAATTCTTCCTGAAAAATCATAACTTTGATTTCTGATAAGAAGCTTCAACCGAGTTCCATATGAATAATTATACTTTCGTACTTCTGTTTTAGATTTTTGTATTATTTATTTATTTTCTTGGAATATTGAGGATTCTGGAACTCTTTGCGTTGAATTATTAATTTAAGGTATATGCTTTGAAATTCTATAGATAAAATATAAATTTGTATTTATTTATTTATTTTCTCTGTCATGGTTATTAATTTTGACGATACATTTTTAAAATTTTTGGTGGTCAAACTTCTTTCGATTGTTCATCCCTTTAGAATTGTTTTCAGATATTGTCTTCCCATTCTGGGAAAATTAAAAACCCTAGACCTCGTCATGTACTGTTTATTGTTTTGAGTCGTGACATGATTTGCATTTTCTTTTTTGGTACTTGCCTACTATTTTTAGATAGTCTGCATAAAGTTAGAGAATAGTGACTCGGCAACTCGAGAGCTACCAAAAACAGTGTTGAAAGATTTTATGAGTGGAAAATGGAATGAGTAGAGTTTTTGGGCTAGACCACGTCAGGTACATTAATTGTTTCATGTTCTGGCATGATTTGCATTTCCTTTTTGGTACTTGTGAAACATATGACTATTATTAGGTGGTCCGCACAATTCTTTCATTATTATTTTTTTCTTCTCCGGTTTTGAATTCAATCATGTTTGTGATTCTGCAGCTAGAAGTCCTCCTCCAAAACCTTGGGAGCGGGCAGGTGCGGCTTCTGGCCCTACACCTTTTAAGCCCCCATCAGCTGGCAATACTAGTGATGTAGTTGAGTCTTCAGGAACTGCAAATCCAGGAGAAATTGTTTCTAGTTCTGATAGGAGTGCCACTGTCAATAGAAATGCTGTTGGTAGGCCTCTTCCCGCAAGACCTTGGGAGCAAAGTTATGGAAGTACAAGCTATGGGACTACCAACTATGGAGGTAATGATGGATCTTTGGTTGGAAAATAATTTTAGTTATACTGTTATGAGGGGAACAATCTCTGGCTTTCATTGTGTGGCACGTGACCATATTTTGTCGATTTTTATGGATGATTATTTAATGCAGCACATTTCAAAGATGATAGTTATCTGCTAGGAGCAAAATGATTAGGTGTACTGAGTGGTTCAATACTACATCTTATCCTTGTTTTTGTTATTTATTTATTTCCAATTTCAATGTTCATCATAATGCTGGTTATGGGTCTGGTTTGAGCTATAATGCTGGCTTAGGTTCAGGAATGTACAGTTCATATGGTGGTGGGTATGGAGGAGGGATGTATGATAACAGCATGTACAATGGGAGGTTATGGTTGGCTTTATCAATCTTCTGGGATGTATGGAGGTGCAATGTACAATAGTGGTTTTGGAGGCCCGATGGGTGGTTATGGAATGGTTATGGGTATGGGTATGGGTATGGGTATGGGTGGTCCTTATGGACCTGAAGATCCAAATAATCCATTTGGCTGGCCTCCATCTCCTCCTGGATTTTGGATATCGGTTTTTCGAGTGGTAAGGCATATGATTTGCTTTAACTATTCACTTATTTGAGGAATGACACATGCATTTACCAGTTTTATGAATTCTTATAGTTGATCTTGTAGAAAATATGTATGATTTTGTCTCTGAACTATGTGATAATTAAAGGTGTATTAAAAACCTTCCATGTGTATAATTAAAAAGATGTTCCCTAGCTACCAGTTTACATGCGCTTGCCTTTGTAGAATGTGTATTTTTTGCTGTTCTTCTATCTGGCCACCATTTAGAGATAAATTTCTGAATTTTGACCATAATTTGCTCTGACTAATGCTGTTGTTGTTTAATTGCCCATTTATTCTTTCATGGGTGCTTTTTACCGTAGTTAATGTTTCTTGTATGTAATTGCTGTAAATATTTTCTTTCCTTATTTCTCTTAAAAGTAATGGAAATTAATGTGGCGTCTAACACCAAAATCTAGCTTTAATTTGTTTGCTTTTCCACTATAGAAGGAAAGGAATTTATGTTTGTTCCTTGTGGCATTTAAAAGCATGATCTTTTTATTTTCATTTGGTTAACATAAAATTATATAGCAACTTAGCAATTTTAACGTTTAGCATTTTAGGTCGTCAGGTAATTTTTATGATTTATCAATTTTACATGAACGTCCAAGTAGCAATGCAGGAGCGTGGAATAAAGTCATTGCACTTGTCTTTGACTCGTAAAAGCTATGAAGGAGTTTAGCAAGTCCAAGATAGTTTTCTTCATTATGTCAGTGTGTAGTAGTAGTAGTGGGATTGTGGTTCTGGTCTTAGGCGCAATTCCTAGTGTTGATCCTAGAAAAGAAGGAACGAGAAAAAGTTAATGAATTTTTTTGGTAATGAGTTTGCTGACCATTATAATATCTGTGGGTGCTTTATACATTAGATACTTGGGGGATTTACTTTTCCTTCTGCCTTCAGACATTCACAGTTTTTTCTGTGATGACAGATGCAACGGGAGGTGAACTTTTTTGGCTGGGTATCAATTCTTATTGACCGGAATACACAGGGCTTCCACATGTTCATGACTGCACTTCTTCAGGTATTCTCCTGTCTTGTTTTCGTGAATCTCTCTGTTTATTTGATGAATAAGTAAAGAGTTAGCTGCCTTGTTTTCATTGCCCCACCTTTCCATATTAAATTAAAACCTATATATCTAGACTGTAATCTTAACCAGGTTCTATGATGCCAAGTAGCTGTGGTAACTTCTGGTGCATTGACTTAGGCTTTGTTTAGTACTGTGGTGATTTCACTTAGCTTTGAAAGCGAAACTAAAAATGTGTTTGGTGACAAAAATGTTTAATGGGATCCACCCATTTTTACACTAATATTTGACATCTAGTAGTCATAATAGTGCTGAACCTCTTAGTTGTAGTCGCTTTAGCTTTTCTCTTTTCTTTCATGAGTTTAATTACTATTTCTTTTTTAAAATGGAAACTGCAGTGGAACACCTTTATTTGCGACTTCCTGATATTGATCTAATGCTACCTCCTTTCCTGTCAGCATTATTTCTGCTAAACTTGCCATGTTTCCCCACCAGGTCCTAATGGACTCCTTGTCCCTGGACCCAACGGCATTCATGGAAACCGGAACTTACTTGAGGGACCAAAGGCTTCCCCAGGTGAAGGTTTGGACAATGTATGGATGCCAGCAGATGATGCAGGCAAATGATGCGACAATACCTAGTTTGGAAAGAAAAAATGTCCCACAGCTTTCTCACTGTAAGCATGAACGTTTCACGAATCTAATTATGATTTTTACTGTAAGTTATCCTTTCGACTGTGATGTGAGCTATGTACCATTTTATAAGTTAAAAATTAGCAATAATTTTGTATTAGATTTTCCCTGGCGTGTTCCTATTTATTTGTTGGTTTCTGATTATTAAGGGTGTGCACCATTTTGAACTTATCTTTTGGTAAGATTGGCAACATTAGTGATATTTTGTGAAGAGGCAAATATAAATTTAAAATCTGTTATTTTTTACTTATATCTGCCTGAAATCAATATATTCTGAATGCAAACGAAAGCCACTGAATACTTTGTCAAATACTTATAGTGATTATAAAAATGCATCTATTTTCTTGGATGAATATTATATACGTATATTAAGAGAAAATACCTAACATATGAATACATCTGCAAAAATAAATATACACCAATGGCTTCCACAAATCTGGGCAGCTCTAAAACAATGCTTGCTCCTTGGGATGACTTGCTTAACAATTTCCATTCCTTTCTTATGGAGCTAACACCTGCAAGATTCAGATGGTGACCTTGATTAACGAGTAAGAAATTGCCTCCGCAATTCTAACAATTGAAGTCTAAGTAGTTGCACATACCGTCTGATGATGGTAATCTGCAAATTTCGTTGATCTTTTCTTTTGTGCTCTCCGTTCACCAGCTCACACGTATCCAACAAACCCACGTGTTGCCCAAAGAATTGTTGTGAGCAAAGCTTGACCACTAAACACTGAAGTTTTTGAATCTTGGAACCATCCACCAAAATTTTAAGAATGCCTTAGGAGCCCATCAACTTTTTCAATTTTTCTATTGCACTGCAGCCATAAACGTGTAATAGTGGAAATTAACAACTGTTAATACGTTTAGGTTGACAAATTAATGACAAATAGGCATGCATGCATGTACAGAAGTTTAAAGATTCCACATCTACTGTGACCTAAAACTTTTAACAGAAAACTACATGATAAAATTCCCAAGTGTATTTTATATGCAAGGCGCTTGTTACCAAGGCGGCCAAATTGGTTGGGGGTGGGGAGGTCAGGGAGCTTAAGCATACTGTATGATGAGATAACAACTCTACATTTAATGAACTTAAATGTGTAAGACAAAAATACCTCTTTGGAAGCGAAGGCATTAGCTCTTCAACAGCTGGAACAATAGCAGAGCTATCCACATCTTCTTCAGATGAAGAATGCTTTTCCCCTGCAATTAGACATTAAAATGGGAGGCATGATTAATTATTCACTTCCCATAATTAGTAGTATAGGAAATATACATAGGTGTTGCTCTTAAAAGGGCCAAGTCATGTTCCATTCAATCAAATAAACAACTGGATCAACAGACCAGGTTTTCATTTATTCAACATACAAAAGGACTGAACAAGAAAATCTCCAGGTTGAATCCAATACCAGTTCCATCCTCTTGAACATGCATCTCTAATAAAGGAATCATCCAAACTAATACCTATATACATACCTATGACTGTAATTTAAATAAAATAAGACTATATTATTCAGCAAAAATAAAGATTTAAAGTATATTAATATTCATCTTCCTATATGCATACCTTGGGTATGTTCTTGATTTAAAGAGTTGCCTCTGAGATATAATCTGTCCTTACAATCTAAATCTACTTCATCTTCGTGTGCAAACCTCTCCAACATGTGTCCGATAAGATCATAGGCAACCATGCTTGTCTCGTCACAAACTTCTTGGATTGCAAGATATTGGTTTCTAAATGTGCTTTGTTTGTAGGGAGTACATTTTTTATCCTCAGATAAGAAGTTAGAAGAAAACAAATCCATACTTTGAGACGAACAGACTTTGCCCGTACTTTCTAATTGGCTTTGATTTACATCCATGTTAACCCTGCCATGAAAAAATCTTGATTCCAGAAACTGTAAGGACGAAGCGGTACTGTGGGGATTCGAGTTGACTATGGTAAAGTCCTCTGGTTCTATTTTTCCAACAGAATTTCTATTAACCCTCTGGTTAGGCGTGAGGTGGGCAGAAAATCCATTCTCCCAAGTTGCAGGGGCGGGTGACCTAGAATCAACAGGCATTGACTCCCCAATACCTTCTAGTCTGTAGTCTGATTCAACAAAAGGAAACCTACTACTTTGAGGGGTTCCAAGTTCTGGTTGCCAAACATCGTCATCATCATAATCACCATCATCACTTTCTTCTAATTCCTCCATATATGCATCAGTGAAATCCTGATCAAACTCACACTCAGGAAGAAAATCCAACACAATTTGCTTTGTCTGAGCACTCATACTCAATACACACTCTACCTCTTGTTCAATTTCCTCTTTTGGGAAGCATCTATAAGGTGTACTTCGAGAAGTCCGGTTGATAATAGCAAGAGCTTCTAATAAACACTTTGGAATGGTGTTCATATCACTACACTCAAAAAGATACTCAATTAACATTTTCTTAATCGCTGTTCGCAAACAACCGTTGGAGACATCAGCATTTGGCTCTAACAAACGCTGTAAAGTTTTCAGCTCCGGGAATCTAACCTTTGTTTTGAGCAACCAAATAGCCTTTACTATCTCATTTTGCAAGCTTTTCATTTCTGGTGAAAATTGATGAAACTCTATGCCAGAGGAACTTTGACAGCCTGGTTTTAACTTTAGTGATAAGCCTACTATGGCCATTGCTTTAACTAATGGCTCTGGCAACTCATCCCCTTGACTGAGCTCTGAAAGCATTTTCTTGCTAGTTTTCCTCACTTGGTCTATTAGATGACCTCGACTTCGACCATGTCTGTGGCGCCTTAACTGAGGCATGCATCCTTGGACACCTCTAAGCTTCCTGTGCATTGCAATCAGAGCCTGGAAAGGCATGTCCTCTAGTTCATCAAGTACCTTGATAACAGTAGCATGATGAGATTGAAGCGTGGGAGTCAAAAATGTCAAACCTTTTTCTCGGAAATTTTTTGGGTTATTTAGAAGTTGAGATAGCTGTTTCAAAATTTTTTCCTGACAATGAAGATTTCTGTTTCTACAACAATTTGAAAGAAATTCACTAATAACCTTTTTCATTTGCTGACGAGTTTTCTCAAACACTGAGCCTCCTGTAAGCATCACGACAATATTATATAGCCCTTTGTTTGTCAAAGAATCAAGGCAGGAGATGAGAATTCTCGTTACATTGCGTGTGTCAAACAATTGCATAATGCCTTGAGTAACATTATGCTCCTCTTCAGAATTACGTGCTCCAAAGGATTCTTCAATACGTGTTTTTATGGTCTCATAGTACACCTGTGAAACATAATAAAGAGAGATTATTAACATTTGTTAATGCCAAAACTATTGCTAGATCCACAAATGCAAAGAACAGGAACATATACACCAAGGTTCAACAAGAGAAGCATTTTACTAGTTAATCCAATAAAGAGTTTTACTAGTTCATCCATTCTTGGGAATCATTCGGACACAAGAGACATTCAATTCTTTCTTTTTGTTATTATTATTAGTAAACAAAAACATGAAAAAAAGTGGCCATCCTAGTACATAGGAAGTTTACAAAACTCTTACCACACAATGGCAATATGAGGACAAGGCATTAAGACGATACAATCATTTAATGAAACTAAATACCTAACATTTATCAAGTAATTAATTAATTTTTTTTAAAAAAAGATTCTCTTGTTAGAATTTAGAGTGGTATAGCTTTGATTGCGAGAAGTTTCCTCTTAATGCTCACAAAAGATCTTCTATGTTTTCTTTTTAATCATGTTGCATATTTTCATTATATCAATTGTGGGTGCTAGTTGGTTCAACGAGATAGAATCTCTTGGGGTGGTGCAAGAGGTTTGGGTTTCAAATCCTGCTCACATTAGATTTGAGAGGGGTTTAGTTTATTTCTTGTCATATTTATAAAAAATAGAAATATGACAAAAAGCGTACTCATATCAATATGTCCACACCTTCTAATTCAACTATACAGTCTTGCTAAAGTAGTCATTCTTAACTTAAGTATTTAAATATTCAACAATTAAGCAGAGAAATTTGCAGAAAATGGTAGTAAGATCTTCTGACCCAGACAAAAAAAGAAACAATAATAATAACTTACATCATCCACCCTAAGCAGAGATTCGGGCAATGACCTGCAGAATAAAACCAAAACCATTTATTGCAATAAATTACTGTAGATAAGTAAAAACTGGCAAAGTTTTTATATAGTGGTTTGTTGAATACCATATTTCAGTGGGAAAGAAGCCTGTGCCACTTACCCTTTTTCTTTTAAGAACTTGGGCACCTTTGACCACTTTCTTTTAGATTTGGATGTAGGGAGTCCCATCAACCACCTACATTGAATCATTTAGTCAGTATGTGTAATTTAAGTAATAGAGGAAATATATTATCTAATAAATACACTATTCTGCTGAAGAGTAGCTAAGGCAAAATGAAAAAAAATTCAAAATGATGTCATGCAGAAATAAAATATGAATCCAAAGTCATCAAGTCATATGTTTTCCTACGCACTCAATAAACTTTTTAGACTACATACTTGGGGCTCTATCAAATGGAAGTTTATTTACTTAAACCATTTACTCAGCATACTTTAATGTCATAAAGTAGAACATACACACCAATGTGGATAAAGTAAACAGACACAACAAATTCTAATATCTTGATAATTCACAACAAACTATAAAAACCAAAAATGATAACTTACAGTAAACATGGTTAACAATTCATACATTGAGGGACTAGAATGAAAAATTATAAAAGCACCACCAATTAAAAACACACACTAAACTACTGAACTAACATACACAGCCTGCAACACATGCATCATGTAACCTGATAAATCATCAACATTAGGAACAGTTACTAATTTTTTTCTTCTCTATGGAAAATTGTTACGAATACAAATGAAAAATAACTGTTGCCCAATCCAAGATTATATTCTACCATCTCCATAGAGGTAGTTTCAAGCACTTATCCCCCTCGCTATACACATATATTTGATCACCAAATAAGAACTAGAACCTTTGGTTCAATATACAAAATTTTCAATTTCAATACTAGAACATATGTGAAAAAGAATTTATTTAACCTTAAATTGTTAAATTGAATAATTCTATTACAATAATTCAAAATTTTTAACCAGAAATTTTGTTTATATAAAACGGTAAAGCCACAAACGACTTATCACATACATATACATGAAAAGAAGAAGAAGCAACGAAACTGGTAAGTACTGACCGTCTTTTGAGCTTAAGTTGCTTCTCTTGATGCTTAATTTCAGACAACATTGTTTCGCAATCTGTAACGAACGAACCCATCGGTCCAATTCTAATTTACCTTATCAGTGTTTTAATTGAACTGTTTTTAGATTGAATACGAGTCTTTATCTGCAGTTGCTCACAAAGATAATTAACAAACAACACCAGTTAGATACACTAGATCCCGATATTAAAAGAAAATTTTGCCAACACCAAAAAGATACAAAGCCACAAACAAACAGTAAAACCTGTTCAGTGTCAATACAAGGAAAAGGAAGTATTTTCTGCCATATTTACAACAAATTACCATCATTCTATATTAGGCTTTGGCTAATCTCATTCCCATTATAGACATCATGCACTACACGTCAGCAATAAGATCAACATTAAATATCAAAATTTATATGGAAAATCACCATTGTACAAACAAGAATTCAACTAATATAAACAAATATTCATTGGTTCTGCTGTCTATTATTAACTTTACAGAGCACATAGAAAAAATCCTCAAAGTTCTAATCTTTACATAGGATATAGATACCAAATCATACAGTTAAATTAGGAAAGTTTTAACAATAAACCAGACCAAAGTATGCTTTCTATCAAACGAACTTAGATTACCTTCTTCATTGCAACAAATGAACAATCTCAAATTAACACCCAATTAAGCACCTAAACACCAAAATTCTATATAAAAAAAAACACAGAAAAACTAGTTTTTTAATCAAAGCTCAACCAAAAAACCATTAACTCAAGTAAATTAACTAACTTGTTCAACAGAAACTGTGACTATATCCAAATAATACAAAGACTCGGCTTTGGAATTCGAATCCACTAAGTACAGAGCATAAATTTCACTAAAGATAGGGTTTTATGTTTATAAACCTAAAACCATAATTGGGACACAAAAAATAGAGATCTAAGAAAGAAGATACTTACAAGCAAATCTATTCAGGAGACGACGTCGTTTTGAAGCCAAACGTCCTGCTTTGAAGTACTTACAGAAGAGCGAGAGAGATAGAGAGAGAGAGAGAGAGAGAAAGAGAAATAAGAACGAATGATGCTGGTGATGGATGGGTGGGTGGGGACGAAATTATGCTCACTCTTAAACGCACAGTTTCGGTTTTTTACTAGTTACTATAGGTTCGGTTCGGTTCAGCTGAGCTGGCAACGCACACACGTGATGCGAGCTTCATTCAAAATCTAATAAATTGCACTAAAATCACCCCGTTTCCTCTATTACCAAAGTAATCATAGCAAAGTTATAATTGTTATTAAAAATAAAAATATACACGTGACAATTTTAGAGATTAAGAACTTATTTATACATGTGACATACATATATATATATATATATATATTTTACTCTCTTTTTTTTAAATTTATTCATCAATAGTTTTGAATTGAAATATTATTATTATTAAATATTTATGTATTTCTGTAATTTTATACTGATTTAAATATTTTAATGTTTTTATTTATTTATAAATTATATAATAAATTATATAACTTAAGATTTTCGATATTCTAAGTTAGCATAATTTTTAATTTTATTCTAATTTAATTTATTAATTTTATCTTACAAATTAAAAACATATATATATATATATATATATTTGCATTTCATATAACATCAGTTCTAACAAAATTCATAATTTTTCTGGTGTATAATCAAAAATTATTTTAATTATATTTTTATAAGATATTTTATTATTTATTTAATATTTAAAATAATAGTATAAATATAAAAGTATTTATTTTTAAATAATTTTTTATTTAAAAAATAATTTAATATTTATATTCAAATTTTAAATAAGAGGACATATAGTTTGAGACAAATTTAGTTAATATTTATATATTATTTTAAATTTTACTGTTTTTTATTTTTTATTTTTTAAATATTGTTGTTTTATAAAGGAATAAAATTCTGGGGAGAGAGAGGATTTCAGATTAACTAATAAGATTGAACGTAGCAGATTTTGTAATGGAAAGCTTCAAGAAATTGACAGGAAACCCGAAAGGAAGGATGCTGGAAAGATCATACATTTTACTTTTAACAAATGAATTTGTTATTTTATGCAGCGAGATGAATTAAAGCTACAAGCAGTTGCTCTCAAGAATCTCTCTGTTTCTGTCCCGTACTCAAAAAAAATTCAGTCATGGTTTCATCTTCTTCTTCTTTTTCTTGTTGCAAATACGATGTCTTCCTCCGTTTTAGAGGGGAGGATACCCGTGATAACTTTATTGGCCATCTTGTTTCAGCTTTGCGCTGAAAACAAATAGAAACCTTCATTGATGAGGAACTTAAAAGAGGAGTTGAGATTTCGCCTGCGCTTTTGAATGCAATCGAAAGATCAAAGATTGAGGGTAATTATTTTCGCAAAAATATATGCTTCTTCGCACTGGTGCTTGGATGAACTTGTGAAGATTCTTGAATGCCAGAAAATAAATGACCAAATTGTTATTATACCTGTTTTCTACCATTTTGATCCTTCTGATGTGAGAAAGCAGACAAGAAGTTTTGGGGATGCTTTTGTTGAGCTTGCAAAACGTTTCAAGAAGATGCCAGAAAAAGTTCAGAAGTGGAGGGCTGTGTTGACAGAAGCATCAAATCTATCTGGCTGGGATTCCATTAAAATCAGGTAACTCATTAACTCTTTCATGTAATTAATAGTGTAAAATTATTGAAAAAAGAATTATTTAAAAAGATAATCGAAGTGAAAGAATTTGTCATGTATTAAATTTTTGACTTGTTAGGCCCGAGGCAGAACTTGTTGAGGAAATTGTCAAAGATGTTACAAAGAAATTGAAACATAGATCAGTCTCAAATGATTTTGAAGGTTTTACCGGTCTACATTCAAGAATTGAGCAAGTGATAAATAAATTTATATTTTACAAACAAATCTTGATTCGGATTCTTCAAAGTTAAAACTGCATTGGAAGTTACAGAGCCAGAGAAAATTTAAGAAATAATTATTTTAACTGGTGGTGGAGAAGATTTAAGGTAACATCTCTTAATCCTCTTATTTATTGATAATTAATATATATTTGATTAGTACGAATAATTTTAAATTTTCGTTGCACCTAATATGCTTAATTTAGACCTTCGAAAAGATTTACTTTAAAGTTAATAACCCAAGTGTATAGTCTCTAATAATATTTATTAATATCGTAGTGTTATAATTCTGTTGAGATTTTATAAATTAAATTTAAATTAATATTTTTATTGTTATTATAAGAATTTTATGTTATAAGTAGTTAATATAGATAAATCTTATAAATAAATTATCAATTTTATTAATGAAGAAGATAATATACAATTTCCATGTTGAATATAGGTCATATAACCAACAAAGCTTCCCCTAATCTATAGATTTTTGAAGCTAAGAATTGCAAGCGGCTCCAATCTTTGCCAGAGATTCCATCATATCTGGAAGAATTAGATACGTCCATAACTGAAAACACCATTCCAATACTCAAAAGAAGAATTTTTACGGGCCAACGAGGAGTTCAGATTTAATGATTGCTTGAAACTGAAAAGATAGTTAGATTTAACTCAAAAGAAGAAAAAATAGTATTTAAAGGATAGAATTTTGAGTTGAAAGAATGTATCTAGAAATAATTTTACATTATAACAACTTACTCCATTAGAAAGACCCCCTGTGTGAACTTGTTTTTCCCTTTTATAGATCCTTGGCCCAGCAGCTGTGGACAATTGAACTGGTGGTAATTTCCCTGATCTTGAGTGGTAACTCATGTAATGGATAGTTAGATTAGTCCATGTGTCTTCCAAAGAACGTGGATGGTTACATGGATCCTTAACCTCAAAACACGTTTTCGGGTTCAAGGTATATTGGTAGGTGAGTTGTCCTGGTGGTAACCATTGATAGAGGGGTGTGTGTTTGATCCATTGATAGGGATCTTTGGGGTTATGGGGGATCTCGGTTGTCCCTAGATTATAGGGATAACAATTGGCAAAGCAAGATTCTAATTGTACCTAGATAAATAATCATTCGGACTACACACTTCTGTTCTGCAGATTTGAAAATGTAGCCATTTTTGCTTTCTAATTCGATTATCTTCTTATACTTTGTTATTGTTTGACTATGTAATAGATACTATTTCCCTCCCTATGCTTTGAACTTGGATAAAAGATGAGTGTCCGACATTTGAAGTGTGAATCCGATAAGATCAGGTGGCAATGGGATAAATGTAAATTCAATAAAACTAATGAATTCTCCTTGAAATTGAACTATTAGAAAATTTTTATTTTGTAGAAATGTTGTTTTGATGTTATTTTTGGAATGTAAATCTTTGCACAAGAAGGATTACCCTGACCTGCTTCGAGGAACTGCTCTGATCTTTTTCTTAGGTGCATCAAATTCCAAACAGCAGGTATTATGTATTGGAAGTTTTGTGTGAATGTTGTTTTATTTTGACTCCTTTGTGTTTAAATCCTATGTCTGATTTCTGAAATATAAGTTGGTAAAATGAAAACTAATTGATTTTGGTAAGACAATATAATAAGGAATGCAAGACACTTTGTTACTCTTCTGTTCTTCAAACTAATTGATTCTCCTTGAACGTGAACTCTTTGCAAGCTGTTTCTGATAGTTGTGATAAGAAAAATGTTTATCAGAAGTATCGCTTGTTTGCAAGAACTTTGTTTACAAATTGAAGTTATAAATTTTTGCCTTTGCACAATCAATTTCTATTGTTTGCTTCTTCTTATCTCTAAACTGCAATCATTCTATCTGGAGATGGGAGGACTGTCATAGCGTTAATTCACCAGACTAGAAGTAGTTGAGCTATTTGATCAATTTTGATTTTGAATTTAATTCTCTTACTGTAATGTAATATGATTGGACAGTAAAAATTGTAACAGGGGTACCGAAAGCGATTTCCGGTAACAGGATCGCCTTTGGTACAATTATTTAGTGAAAGTGCTAGTGTGCTATTTTACATACTCTTGTATTACTTCTGAAACAGAGAGAATTGATGTTTGTTCCTACGCGCATTACAAACATGATCAAGGACATGGATAATATTGAACACATACCTAACTTTGAGATTATAAGTTTTTGATTTATGTTAAAGGCTTAAACCTGGATGGCTCCTATAATCACAATATGAACATTCCTTCCATATTTCATTATCTGAAGAGCTAAGAGATGTGCTTGTAATTTCATCACTAGTCTCCAAAAGTGTAATTTCCTTTGGTTCACTGCTTCCAAAACTGCAGGTATCATGTATATTTCTTTTTTCCTCACTATTTCTTGCTTAATATTTAAACCCATAGGGTAATTGTGCTCAGACTTTTAACTTCCTTCTTTACTGCAATAAAGTATTTTAATTTAATTGGAAATTAATCACCCCTTGTATTTAGAGGTTGGCTCTTTTTAATTTGGTTTGCATTGTTGATGATCTCTCTTTCTATATATTTAATTTATTTTCTTTATTTGGGTCCTATTTCATTGAGATTGTTAGAAGTGTGGTTTCCTGCATGAAAATTAGAAAAAAGAAGCCTTTGTTTCATAATCAGGTTTCTTTTTGCCAAAACTGCTGGCTTTAATCAAATGCCGGACATTATAAGCACTGTTGAGCTACAAAACTAGCACATTTCATAAAGGAGAGATCAAATAAATGATTTTTAAAAGTAAATTGTGTCAATCAAGTCTGAGTTTTTGAGTGTTAATATCTGTTTTTGAGTTTTAATATCTGCTGCATGACATAGGTTGATGTTGGACAATTTTGGGCGGTTTTAAATTTATTTCTGCTTTCTTGTTTTAGTTGGATTTAACTTACTAGATTATAAAATCTTTTGTTTTGATTCTGTAGATTTGGATGCATATTGAATGTTGGTTATGGGATTGATCTGTTTTTCTTTATGCAGCTAATTTACTGATCAACGATTTCTTTCTTTTAGATTTTTCTGAGGAAGCAAGCATGAAACATCACAATTTGCATGCAAGTGAAATTGGTACAGCCCTTGAATGGATTTTCAGTGCCTTGTTTGGTCTAAAAATATCACCATTTAGGAAATAAAGTAAAATTTCATTGTTGTGCATAATATTGTTAGTAGATATGATCAAACTATTTAATAGAAAGAAACTCAAACCAAAACTTTGTTTCATAAGAAACTAAATAATTGTCCTAAGAAATCTAATAACAACAATTATACCTTGAAAACTGCACGAAATAATTGGTCGGGGTTCTTTACTTTGACTTACTGCAGAAAATAATTTCTATGTTACAAATTTAATGGTTTAAGCATTTAATTTAGAAACCTTATTATTCTCGAAAAATATGCAATGGTGGTGGGTTACAATTAATCCAATCAGTAATGAAGTGCAAGGAATCTTCACTCTTTGGGAGCTGAATAGAATTGAAAAGCTATTGTTAGAAATTGTGGTGCTTGTATTGTTTTTAGAAAGTAAAGATAAAATAATATTTGGTAACATTAATTTTAATTCTTATTAATATAACAATTATAGCTTAAAAACTACATCTCACTAAGACTAAGACTGTTATATAAAAAGGTATGTAACTATCTTCTCTCTCCCTTCTCCCTCTGTCTTTCCTTGTTACATTAGGAATCACAATTTTCCTATTACAGGAATTTGTTAAACTACCTGCAATCAACATTTGTTTACCTGGAAGTGGAATTCCTGACTGGTTCAGCAATCAATGTTCAGGATCTTCAATAACTATTCAACTACCACAGCATTGTTGTAACAGAAACTTCATCGGCTTTACTCTTTCTGCTGTTATTGAATTTGAGAAAGATTCTGATGCTAGTGGCCAATGTAGCTATCGTTTTGAAACCAGTACTTTCTCTGAAAACAAAAGTGTTTTTCGTTTGATTGATGTCTTAGTTGGATTTGATCCCTGTTTGGATTTGAATACTAACGGTGGCCACCATACAGCTCTCATTTCAGTTCTCCCTTTACTGTTCTATTTCAAAGAATAACCGAAAAGGTCACAACATAAAATACTTTGGGGTGTGTCCAGTCTATGCACATCCCAGCGAGACCGAACCCAACACTTTTACTGTAAATATGCTGCCACCAACTGAAGAAGAAAGAAAGCACTCAATTAATGAAATTTCATGATAAGGCCAGCAGCAGTGGAACCAATTTGCAGACCAGAGCAAATCAACGCTCCTCAACAAAGTTCCTTTCTTTTTCAAATATTGAGTAAGACCAAAAATCTGGTAGTTGCTGGAGGCTTGATTTCTATTTTCATTTTACTTGTTTCATTAAATTGGGTGATTTCATCATGGATTTATAATTTTTTATATTGTGAGCTTGATCGACATTCAGTGGAGTTGTTATCTCTCGGAATTTCTTTTTCTTACATCAATGAAGATATTGATGGAATTGGTAATTGTGAGTTGTGGCTTTGTTTGGCTTTAGTAATTTTCTTAATGTGTTTCACTTAAATTTGAATGCTCTGTCTGATTCTTGGAATATTATTTGATTAAAGAAAATTAATTGAATGCACTAGCCATTGGCTATTAATATTTAATCTTCAGTTTTGGCTGTAGTATTTATAAATTCAAGGAAATACTAACTTAAAACAATATTTGTAGTTTTCATTATTAATAATTAACTGAGAATTCTTCCAAGGGCAACTATTAGCGGAGAACATCACTCTTTTTGCTTTTAAGTTATTTGATAAAGGCCTAACACTACAGGTATACATCATGCATAACCTGACAATTTCATCCTTAATATTGAGGCGGATATTTATTAAAATTGATTCGTTTGTATCCAGATTTTGAATTCAATCCTCTAATGAAAGCTCCCGTGAATCTGCACGGTATCATATAATTCATATTTACCGGTTGTCTGAAACTGAATAAATTAGCAGGCATCAACTTTTTGGCAGATTCACAGCTAAGAATACAGCATATTACAGAAATTTTAGGCTACACCAGTCAAACTTTGTTTCCCTGGAAGTGGCTATAAAAGTTAAGGATTTTCGGTAACTATTCAACTACCAGATTCCACTGAATTTTGTAAATTTGCTTAACGAATTCATGATAAGGCAGGAATTACTGGAAGTATTGGCAGATATAACGAGGTGGAAGTGGAATCAATTTGCAGATCAGAGCAAATCAATGCTCCTCGACAACAAAGTTCCTTTTTTACTCTAATCATTCGCATGACCAAGAATCTGGTAGTCGGTGTGGGCTTTTCTGCTTTTGTATTTGGGGTGTATTTCTGCACCATGAGAGCTGCTGGAGGCACGGATGAACTTCAGGCTACAAGTATGAAGAACAGAAAAGCTTGAGAAAAGCAAACCAAATTATGTTCTTTAGTGCGAAAATGTAATAAATTATTAAGAACAAGATGAAGGTTTATTTCTGAAAGGTATCTTTTCGATTTTTCACTCTGTTCTTCAAACTAAGAGACAGAAACCTCTCCAAGGTTAGTTCTAAAACAAAATAAGGAAATTCAGACAGCCTGGAAATAGCACAAGCTTCACAAGAGCTTCTATAAATCTTTCAGGCAAAACAATTTTAAACAGAATTATAGTCGATCAATAGGTATCCTGTATTGCTATGCTTGTGTATACAAACTTATAGATAGAGTTTACACTTCTATCATTGTTGATATTGAATACATACAATCAAATAAGATGTTGTGAAGGAACATAACAAAAATAGGGTATAAAAATATTGGAGAATATCATTCACACTTCACAATTATTTCTCATCCCTCACAAAACACTTATTTGTCCACCCACTCTTTTTTTCTCATCTCCCATGCATGGATTTTCTTGCTATCAATTTATAGGCATAGTAAAGCTTGGGGTGTCAAAACTTACCATTCAAAATCCCGTTCTCATAGCCACCATTCTCAGCTGGAGAACATTGACACGAAGCGACCAATTGAATAAGCTGTTTGTGTGAAAAGAAACGTGAACAATTAATTGACACGCAGCCGCCAAATTTGAATTGTCGGCTTGCCAAAAAAGAAAACGTGAATAATGAGCATTTTGCATGGCATGAATCGTTTTCTATTTTCTATTTTATTTTTTTCTCAAAACCACGACAAGAAATTTATAAATCAAAAAGATGAAAGAGACAAGTGAGAAGGAATTACTAGGGAGCCATGAGCCACAATCCAAAATGTAAATTATATGAACCTTAAAAAGAAAAACCCTAATTATCCTTAAATAAAGGTACCGAAATACAACATGTAGGATTATCAAATCAACTAAGATGAGAGTAAGGCTCATTAAATCTCCTGAATAAGTGTACTTCTGTTTGTTTTATTTTAATGTATTTGCCTCATCTTGCCGAGGTCTGTCTTAAAAAAAATTATCATAAACAAATGAATGTCCCCGTTTATTCCCACAAGCACTAGTAATTCAAGACATAATGCAACATAAAAAGAAATAAACACATCAAAATTAGAAAAGAAAATAAATCATTAAACTTACATGCTACAGGCCACCTCGATCTCTTTCGAAGAATATGATGAAAGAAGGAACTTTGCAGTTAAGGAGCGTTGATTTGCCCTATGCAAATTCTCTTTGGATTTGGTTCCACTTCCTCCACACTACAAATATTGGAATTTGCATACAGTGGACAAACCCCACAACATTTCACCGTGCAAGCTGTTTGCTGTGTTGGGAAAGGATGATAAATGGAGAAATCAAATGAAGCATTTGTATCATGTTCAACATCAGGCTGA
>JAXCLQ010000007.1:1454239-1472974 GCA_035584115.1 Cedrela odorata
CATGCCATGTCACCCTTGCCATGTCAGCTTCAATATTGTCATCACAACAGAAATCTTGAAACACCGAAATCTCCACACAGAAGGTATGAGCAAATGGAGTAAGAATATCTTATATTTATAGGCAATTCATGGCCAATCAATATTGACCATTACATGTGAAAACTCCTTCAATTGTCAAGTTGACAACGACAACCTTGAAAATGCCCACACATATGCAACATGTTGGATAAACAACAAAGCATGCACATTCAATTTTTATAATTTCCTATAAAAATTTAAGTAGTTTTCTTATTTGTTATTATTATTGAAATTCTTTTTGTTTATAAGGGAACCAGTACAATTAAAGGCATATTCTTAAATTTGTCAAAAATAAGAGACAAATCACGATTCGGAAGCCCTAGCAAATATGTCTGATCTTAGATTGCTTAAATTTTATATGCATGAGCGTTCTGATGTTTTAGATAAGAGCTCCAAAGTGCATCTTCCCTAAGGCCTTGAATATCTTAATGACAAATTGTGATATCTCCACTGGCACAAATATCCTCTGAAAATGTTGCCAAAGAATTTTAATCTATTAAATTATATTGAACTTAGCTTGCGTTACAAGAAATTTGAACTTTGGGATGGAAAAAAAGGTATCGATTTCTATTTGATTACATATACACATTTTATTTTAAATTTAACTGTGAAATTCGTTAATTCAAATTTATTCGAGTGATTATTTATATGCTTTTACAGGAAGCTTTCAAGTTGAGATGTATTGATATCCACCACTCTTAATATCTCAATAGGATCCCAGAACCTTCACAAACCCCAAATATGGAGAGAGCAAATCTTTGGAATTGCATAAACTAGTCTTGCGTTTCCTCATCCATCCAGAATTTAAACAACCTTAGTTTATTGTCTTTGATCGGCTGCAACAATCTTAAATGCTTTCCAAAGAAGTTCCCTTATACGTTGAGAGCCTAACATATCTTGAAATTTTAGATCTGGGCTATTGCAACAGGTTTAAGATTCTTTCAACTAGCATTTGTGAATTGAAATATCTTTTTCAGCTTAATCTTTGTCACTGCTGAAAGCTCGACAGTTTTCTAGAGATCTTGGAGAAAATGGAATGTTTAGAATATATTAATATAAAATCCAACGATTAAAGAGCAGTCATCTTCAATTAAAAACATGGAATGACTTGGATCTATTTATGTGCTTGAGAGGTTGCTCTGAACTTGATACATTGTCAGAGAATCTGGGGAATCTACAATCTTTATGTTATAATTATTTCATGTTGATTATCTTGGGGTGGTGGAATAATACCATAATTTCTCTATTGTAAACCAAATACGACAATTATAATTTTTTTTTGCACGTACGTGCATCACTCTATACACAAACTTGTGCAACAGTGCGTATGCTTATGAGACATGAGAGTTGTTTGAAATACAATATAGGACTTAATAATATTTATTGCTATCTGTTCCTTGTAATGTGTTGGGTTAATGGTACCAGCATAATATTCTAATAGTATAGGATTCCTGGTCATTGGAATGATATTGGATTGGTGGCTTATGTCGCAAGATAAAATGGGCTTTCGATTTTTAATTAGGTTTTTGTTAAGTCTAGGACGATCTTTTGATGTTTATAAGCAAATAGAGTGTCTTATTGTAGGAGAGTTGTTTTTTTCTTGATTACTTTGTGAGAGAAACTAATCTAATTCCAAGTGAATGAGATTTGTTTAGTTGTTTTTCTTGATAACATGTCACCATATTTTCATACACAAAATCCAACTGAGAAGCCTTCAGAATTCCAATTGTTGTTAATGGTTAGAGTTCTAACATTGTGAATATGTCGTTCAAGGATTCCATAGAAGAAAGAAGATTTTAGAGTTCTAAACAACTAGATTGCTTGGAGTGGGTCACTTGTCAAACTAGTCAGATTTGAGTGTTAAGAGTTATTATACTAAATCACAGATTATAAGTTCTTCTTTAACTAGTGGAATATTTTGGTGGCTTCTGTATTAGCCCTAATAATTTTTGTCTTATGAAAAATTCTTCATAAGGTTTCTTTTCAATAACAAATTGATGTGTTTATTGCTTTAATTATTTTACATTTTATTTGTTATTGTGGTTTTGTGTTATTGATATATTTGAGATTTATTGATCTAAATTCAACAAATTTTAACGTATTTTAATTTGTTGATTATTTAAATTTTTTACTATTGGAAACACATTTCACTCTTCCAAGTGTTATAGGGTCTAGATATAGGTTTCTCACTTTTATTATTTGATTGGATCAAATTTTAACATTTTTTTTAAAAAGAACAAAATATATGGACCCATTATTGCTTTTTAATTTTTTTTTTATTTTTAACCTTCCATCCCATTATCATTATGTCCTTGACATTGAACTAAATTGTTTTGTTACAGTTATATTACTAAATTTTAAATGTCTCATTTAAAATATCTATTATTATCAAATTCAAATCGGAAAGTTCTTCACTTGTGTATTTTTTATGTCATTTGTAGATTCGACTGCATGTGCTTTTTTATTGTCGTATTTCACATTTGTTGCTTCTTCTTCTTCTTCTGCTTTATTTTTTTTTTTAATATACACCCATGTATTTGACTGCTTGCTTTTCTTTTGTTCCCTTTTCCCTTAATAATGTGCTTCACTTGCTGTGGATAATTTACATTCGCAGGTAACATAATTAAGAAAATAATCCTTCAAGACTAGACTTTGTATATGAAAATTTAGATATAAAATTAAAGTAGCTAGCTTCTTGTTCTTATATATGTTGAGATATTAACAACATTACTACATTGAAATTTGAAACATCGTGTTGTGTAATTGTTGTACTATAACATAACCCTTACAGGTATATATATTTAAACAGTAATAATAAATTATTACTCTATGTTAATTATATAATAATTACTCGATGAAGTGATTAATTTTATAAATTTAAGAATTAAATTTTAAGAGTTAAATTTATAGTAAGAGATAATGTGATTTAATCCTCAGTTAGTATGATCCCAGGATTATAAATTGTTATAAAAGATGTTAATCAAATCAACCATTTAATAAATTGCCAGAATTTCTATTTAATATTGTTTTGTTTCCTGAACAGAGATTTTTGTTTATGTATGCACAATCAAAGTAATTTTGGGAGTCTCAAGAATAAATACCAAAACTGCTGGCATGAAATCAAATATTTACAAATACTTAAAGGCAATTTTGAACTTCAAAGCTGCCACATTTTGTAGAGATGGAAACAAATAGACTTGCGCATTCATTAAGTTTAGGTTTAATTTCTATATAAACGTCTCCTCCAGTCCATGACATTGTTGACAGTTAAGATTGAATGTATTTTCTGTATTCAGTCAAGAATGCTTTCTGCTCTGTATTTTTTATGAACTTGACAAAGTAGAATGTTACATATTTATATACATGAACTGAAGTTGAAGAAAATGGTTGAAATCTAAGACTATACTGGAATTTTTGAAAAGATGAATAAGACAATATTGTTGAGAATTGTACAAAGTTGGTACTGAGTTTATTGTTTGCTGCCAATAGCCTTTTGTACAATTTATAGCTGTGTAACAAACTTTGCAGCAGCTCCTGCTTCTTGCTTGAAACCTTTGTTTACCTTCTTTGATCACCTCAATTTTGTTTGCTTGTTTAACAACCCCTCTTAAGCTTAACTGCTTGGTAATACATTAAGCTTATTTCATAAAGAAGTAAACCTCTCTGCTGATAGAGCTTTGGTAAGAATATACGTTGTTTGATCTTTAAAAGGAACATACTTGATCTTTAAATCACCATTCCTTACTTTTTCCCTTATAAAGTGGACATCTATTTCAATGTGTTTAATCCTTCCATGGAATACATGATTGGAGACCAATGTTGCTACTCCTAGATTATCACACAAAATGATTGGTTTGTGATTAAGATCAACATTCAGTTCATTTAACCAAGAAAATTCAACACTTGTATGTGCTAGAGCTCGGTATTCAGCCTCTGTGCTTGATCAAGCTGCCACATATTGTTTTTTTAAGCACTATGAAACTAAGTTTCCATAGAGATATATAGCATATACAGTAATTGATTTTCTGTCTTCTATATGTCCTGCCTAAGTTGCATTTGAGTAGCCTTTAAGTTCCATTTTTCCTTCTTAGAAAAAATAGATCTCATAATTTTGTATTCCTTGCAAGTATCTTAGAATTCCCTTGCATGCTAGCTAATGCGATTGTTTGGGCTCCTCTAAGTATTGACTTAATTTGTTGATATTAAATGTGATCTCTAGCCTGGTTATGGTTGCATATTGGAAAGCTCCAATTATACTTCTATATAGTGTCTTGTCTGGGAAGTCATTGCCATCTCTTTTTAAAAGCTTTGCACTAGTGCTCATTGGCACTGAATTAGAATTGTAACCCCCCATTCCAATTCTTCTAAGTAAATCTGAGATGTATTTAGTTTAGCTGAGATGAAGTCCATTATGATATCTCTTTACTTCTACTCCAAGGAAATAACTCAATGACCCAAGTGTTTTCAAGGAAAAAGTTTGATTCAGCTTGTCAATTGTTGCACTGACTAAGCCTTCATTATCTCCAGTAACTAAAATATCATCAACATAGACTAATAGGATTACAACACTTCTAGCTTCCTTCAGTATAAATAATGAAGTATTTGACCTCAAATTAATAAATCCCCACTGAGTTAATGTTGTCTTGAGCTTTTCATACCAAGTTATAAGGGCTTGCTTCAAGCCATAGAGAGCTTTCCTTAACTTGCACACATAGTCTGGCCTGTTTTAATCTTCAAACTCCTCTGGTTCTGACATGTATACATTCTTAGCTAGATCTCTAATAAGAAATGCATTGTTTATATCAATTTATTTTATGTCCCAACCAAAATTCACAGTAAGGCTAACTATAACTCTTATAGTGGAGAATATAACAACTGGATTAAAGGTTTTCGAATAATTTATCCCTGTTGTTTGATGGTAACCTTTGGCAACTAGTCTTGCCTTGAACCTTGCTATGGAACCATCTAGTTTATACTTAATCTTGTTTACCCATTTACTTCCAACTACCTTTATGTTTGCTCTTTTTGGAACAAAATCCATGTTTGGTTATACTATAATGAAGTGTATTTATTTGTCATTGCTTTATTCTAGTTTGTATTTTTAAGTGCTAAGCTTGTGGTGTCAGGTAATGGTTCTAAATTGTGGTTTGGTTTTGTGAAAAGGTAGATTTTTGGTTTGTAGTTTCCAAATTTTGATCTGGTAATTGTTGGGTGGAGATTGTTGGCTTCAGGTTCTTGTTGTGGTGGTGAGTGTGTCAGGTCAATTTCAATTACTGTTTCAGGTGGTATTTCTATCATGTCTTGCTCTAGTTTATAATTTTCAGCATTTTGATGATTAGAAATGGTGTTTATGTATGTATGTGAGTTTGTAGGTGAATGCATATTACCTGAGCAAGCCAAAGAAGTGACTAACTGGGCTATGTGGGTAGAGTAACTCTATCACTTTCTCTTTGACTTGCATGATAGTGTATAGGAACTACAAGTAACTGGGAGTAGTAATCACGTGGTTTGTTTTCTCTAATGCTACCATCAAGATTAAAATCAATGTCATGTAATGCAGGGAATTTATTTTCATTGAATTGAACATTCCTAGAAACATAGATTTTTCCTGGCTTATGCATGCACCTGTAACCTTTATGATTTGTGTTGTACCCGAGAAAGATACACTTAGAAGTATAATACTGAAACTTATGTTGATTGTATAGTCTTAGGTAGGGATAACAAGCACACTTAAAGGTCCTAAAAAATGAGTAATCAGGTAATTTATCAAATAGCTTTTGATGTGGTGACATGTTATTTATGGCTGGAGAGGGTATCTTGTTAATAAGATGAACACCTATATCAAAGGCATACCACCATAGATTCAATGGTAAACTGGATTGTGATAGCAATGTTTGACCTATTTCCACCAAATGTTTATGTTTTCTTTCAACTTTGACATTTTGATGTGAAGTGTGAGGGCTTGAATGCCTGAATGTTATTCCTTTATGTCTTAGGTAGTTTTCAAATGATATGAATTCCCCTTCCCAATTGGTTTGTATAGTATCAATTTTGCAATTTAATAGCCTTTCAACTTTTTTAATAAATTGGGTAAATGAGGTTGTGCTTTCTAATTTTTGTTTTAGTGGCTGAATCTAAGTGATTCTTAAAAAGTCATCTGCTATGCTGAGATAATATTTGTAATCACCTACTGAGCTTATGGGTGCAGGTCCACACAAGTTAGCCTACCCCAATCCAAGAGGCTTATTGGTTTTGCTTTCACTAGTTTTAAAGTTCAACTTGTGATTCTTTCCTAGTTGACGAGCAGAACAAAAGGAGGAAGATTGTGTTTTATTTATTTTAGAAGCATTGATACAACTTAACAAGATTCTTTTCACAACTTGGTCACTAGGATGTCCTAGTCTCCTATGTAAAAGATCCATGACATTTACATCATTCATTTCCACTGTTGACACTAACTAAGAGCTAATCCTAGGAAGACTGTTACAACAAGCTGATAAAGACATATATAACATTGGGCTAAGACTCTTTGGGACTGATGAAGACTTCACAATCTTCCTTTGACACTTGAGTCGATATAGTCCTTCTCTAGCAATTAGTTCCAACAGCACCTTCAAGTTCTTGTCCTTCACAAAGCATATATCATCACAAAACTCAACTATTAAGCCATTATTAGATGTTAATTTAAAGATGCTAACTGAATTCTTTGTTATTCCAAGCACAAACAAACAGTTTTCCAATTTCAAAGGTTCCCTGCCTTTCAATGCACTAAGAAAAAAGCAACAACCAACATGAGATATTTTTAAATTGCTACCATTACTAACAGTGAGTGATTCCATACCTTTGTACTATGATTTTGTTGAAAAGTTGTTGAGATCATTTGTGACGTAGTTGGTGGCACCACTGTCAAGATACCACCCCTATTCACTTCTCCTTTCTTGAACTGTAATTAAAGCTGATGATTATCTAGTGTTGTTTCTAGTCTTTGTCTCAAAATCTTCATTAAATCGATGCCACCAAGTCACTATTGTGTGTTCACTCTTATTGCAAATTTAACAAGTAGGCTTGTTCTAATTTTTTGTGGTTTAAGTTCCAGTTGTTACTTCTCCCTCTGCCTCTGATATTGCCTCTGCCAACTATTGAATTGTATCCTCTTCCTCAAATATTTCTTTTCTAATTCCAATTTCTTGCTTTGTGGCTTGCAGTTATGTTAGCTTTAATGCTTTGATTTCCCACTGTAGTATGATTTTTAAGCCTGCTTTCAAATGTCAAGAGTTGTGCATGTGCATCCTTAAGTGACATGCTTTCCATTTTTGAAGTAATATTGACAACAACAACATCATAATCTTGTCCAAAACCACCTAAGATGTACTCTATTAGCTTCTCATCAGAGACTGGTTTTCTAGCAATGGTGAATGCATCTGCTAGAGTTTTCATTCTACTATAGTAGTCGTTGACTGCTATTGCTCCTTTCTTTAATGTTTGGAGTTGGTTCTTCAATTAAAGGATTCTTGCATGAGATTGAGATGAATACATTCTTGCCATTGAGTCCCAAAGTTCTTTTGAAGTGACACAGCTTGTTTGGGTTGCCAAAACTGTTTTTGTCATGGTAGAAAACAACCAACTAAGGAGAAGTTAGTCTTGTTTTCTCCAATGCAAGTAAGCTAGTATATGAATGTTGGTAATGATTTGTGTTTCTTCATCACCACTGGGTTGTGTTTCTTAGGTGCATCCTTCGAGTCATCAATAAACCCTTCCAAATCATTCCCTCTTATGGTCAGAAGCACTTATGCTTTCTAGATGAGGAAGTTCTGCCTATCTAACTTGACAGGAACAAAAAATGTTAAGCTGCAAAGATTGTTTGAAGGGGTAGTGGCTATGGTGTTAGCTGTGCTTAATGCTGAGATGGGAGAAGCAATATTACTTTCCATTATGTGTGAGCCTTACTCTGATACCAAGTTAAGATTGAATGTATTTTCTGTATGCAATCAAGAATGCTTGTTGCTATGTATTTTTTATTAGCTTGAGAAAAAAGAATGTTACATATTTATATACATGAATTTTAGTTGAAGAAAATGGTTGAAAACCTAGGACTATACCAGAAATTTTTGAAAAGATGAATAAGACAATATTGCTGAGAATAGTACAAAGTTGGTACCAAGTTTATTGTCTGTTGCCAATAGCCTTTTGTATAATTTATAGTTGTGTTAAAAACTTCGCAGCAACTTCTTCTCCTTGCTTGAAGCCTTTATGCCATGCCCTTAAATTCTGAAGGGTTTACGGTGTGATTTTTCTTAAATGACAAAGCTTAAATCACGTGGGAGCATTAAAATTTAACTCTTATACCTTCACAAATATTCATTAATCACAAAAACTACTTTTGAATAACTTACAAAACTTAATAACAGTAGAAGTCTTAAATCCTAAGGAAATAAAGAATAACAAATGCTTAGCTAAATTCATTTGCTATTAGCTTAACTTCAATTATCTGGGAATCACAATAAACTATAATGAGTTTTAAGTTCAGTAAGTATAATAGTTTTTTATATACACAAAATACATACACACATACATACTTATATACAATGTGTGCATATGATATGACATGAGCTGAAAACTATGATCATTTCAAAACTTTCATAACACTTAAATACTGTAGAAACTTCTTTCAAAATTTACTAAGAATATTTTCATTCAATTACTACTTAGTAGCACTTCACTTATTACTTATTACTGATTGAGCCAATGTCACCCATCGATGATATACCGTATGTGGGATAAGCGCAAGTGAGACATATGATTTTAAAAATAATGAACACTCATGCCTGAAGGTAATAGCCACTCTTTCACTTTAATCAGCGGTAAGTCCTCCTATATGCACAAATACTTCTTCACAAGAATGTGAAGACCACTATACTTAGGGGTACCCCAAATATCTCTCTTATATCATATGAAACACTTAACAATACACCATTCCTGAAGGAATGGCCACACTTGTAAAGGCTCCTTATAAACTTAAAATTGCCTACTAAGAATGTAATGAAATTCGATACTCTGGCGTACAAATCTAAATCTTAACTTTTATAAACATTTATATAGAAAATTACTTTTTATCACTTAAAACACAATATACATGTTCATGTTTCAATGTTAATGCATATAACTTATAAGCAATTACATATAAACACATCATCATGAACAGCTACGTAAACACATAATAATGTGAAAATAAATACTTTTTAATAACATATAATTGAAAAATACTTTTAAAAACACAATCAAACATATACATACGTTTATTGTGATTCTTTTTAAAAGTCTAGTATACTTACTTATTAACGATCACAACGAAGCTAACTTAAACACTCTGACCTATAATCAAATATTGACATTCATAAAGCTCGTATACACTACCACAAAGTACAATATAACTAATTAGAGCTTAGAAGTCAGTTTTAATGAGTTTAAGAATATTAAGTTGCCAGATAGGTTAGATGATGAAAGTTGTACTTCTAAGCTCTTTTTCTTCTTTTTCTTCTTTTTCTTCTTTTTCTTCTCCGTCTCTTATTCTTACTACTTCTCCACTCTCAATTCGTCAAATACCCTAAAACACAATTTAGGATTAATTTATACTTGCAGGAAAATTATCAATTCAGCTCTAGACTGAATTCTTTGATCTATTTTACCCAAAAGTTATAGCTTATTACTAAAAATTCTTATTATTTCTTATTTTATACTTATACCCCTGTAAAAGGATGACAAATTATATATATAACTATATAGTATATACTTAACAAAAATAGGTGTTACACTTTGTTCACCTTCTTTGATCACCTGAATTTTGTTTGCTTGTTTAACATTGACATTTTCTCGCTATTCACTCCTGAGCCTTGCTTTAGCTTTTACCGCATGTTTTTATTATCTCATGAACAGTATGGTCGCCGTTCATTTTACAGCTTTTCTATATGGTGTTGCTTTCAAATTGTTGTGTTGTCTTTATCAAATCTTTGATAATTAAAGTGCTTGACTTGTCTTCTCTAGCCAGTGGAAATATTTTTTCTATTTGGAAGTTACTTTTTTATCTCGAAAACATTATATTAACGAAGGAAAGAAACCAGCATTTGGAAAGTCAATGGTCAATTATTGTGCAGGATATTAAGTCTCTGCTGAGAAGAATTAAAGATCCAAGAGCTTAATTCACATATTTTTATTTTTTTATCTACTCTGAAAAATCTCTGTTTCCGTCACAAAATCTAAAAAATTTCCTCCATGGCTTCATCTTCATCTTCTTCTCGCAAATATGATGTTTTCCTGAGTTTCAAAGGGGAGGATACCCGGGATAACTTTACTAGCCATCTTGCTGCAGCTTTGAGTAGAAAAAAATTAGAAATCTTCATCGATGAAAAGCTTAAGAGAGGAGACGAGATTTCGCCTGGGCTTTTGAATGCAATCGAAACGTCAAAGATTTCAGTAATTATTTTCTCAAAAAACTATGCTTCTTCAAGATGGTGCTTGGATGAACTTGTCAAGATTCTTGAATGCCACGAAATTAATGGCCAAATGGTTTTACCTGTTTTCTACCATGTTGATCCAGCCGATGTCAGAAAGCAAACTGGAAATATTGGGAAAGTTTTTGTTGAGCTTGCAAAACGTTTCAAGAAGATGCCAGAAAACGTTCGGAGGTGGAGGGCTGCACTCACCGAAGCATCCAATCTATCTGGATGGGATTCCACGAAAATCAAGTAACTCTTTAACCCTTTCATGTAATTACCCCTTATCAAAGTGAAGTAATTTGTTTTTATTTGCTTTATTAAGGTTTTGCTTTCTATTTTTATTTTCTCACTTGTTAGGCTCGAGGCAGAATTAGTAGATGAAATTGTCAAAGATGTTCTGAAGAAATTGAAAAATATATCAGTCTCAAATGATCTTGAAGGTTTTATAGGTTTACACTCAAGAATTGAGGAAATTAAGTCATTGTTGCAGATGGGATTGCCGGATTTTCGAATTGTAGGAATCTGGGGCATGGGTGGTATAGGTAAAACAACCATTGCTGAGGCAATTTTCAACCAAATTTCTGATGAATTTGAAGGTAAGAGCTTGGTAGCAAATGTTAGGGAAGAGTCACAAAGGGTCGGGTTAGTACATCTGCGAAATCGTCTTCTTTTTGAAATATTAGAAGAAGATATCAAAATAGAAACTCGTACCCTTCCTAAATATATCAAGAAAAGACTCCAGCGAATGAAGGTTTTTATCGTTCTTGATGATGTGAATACACCGGAACAGTTAGAGTTTTTAGCTGGTAGGCTTGATCGATTTAGTCCTGGAAGCAGAATTATTGTAACCACCAGAGATAAACAAGTTCTTCATAAATGTGGCGTGAGTTACATATACGAGGTTCAGAGATTGAACTACCACGAGGCTAACGAGCTTTTTTTATAAATATGCCTTTAGACAAGATCATCGCACTCAAGATCTTCAAGTACTGTCAAAGAGTGTAAGATATTACTCCAGTGGCAATCCATTAGCTCTCAAAGTGTTAGGTTCTTCCTTTTATCAAAAGAGCAAAGAAGAATGGGAAGTTGTGTTGCATAAGTTACGACGTATTCCTGACCCTCGTATTAATGATTTGTTGAAAATTAGTTATGATGAACTAACTTGGGAAGAGAAGAATATATTTCTAGACATTGCATGTTTCTTTAAAGGAGATGATCAAAACCATGTGAAAACAATACTTGGTGACCGATACTCCATAGATTATGGAGTCAAAGTCCTTGTTGATAAGTCACTCATAACAGTCTCATGCAACAAGTTGCAAATGCATGATTTATTGCAAAAAATGGGTCGCGAAATTGTTCGTCAAGAATGTGAAAAAGAGCCAGGAAAACGTAGCAGGTTGTGGTATCATGAAGATGTTTGTTGTGTACTGAAGAAAAATAAGGTAATCACGAACCTATTAATTTTTTTCTTTTTTATTTAGAAATTGAATAAATAATTAAATTTAGGCTTAACTTATTATATTTTTCCTTTCCTTTATCAGGGGACCGATGCGATTGAAGGCATACTCTTGAATCTATCGAAAATAAGAAACCTAAATTTTGATTCTAAAGCCTTCTCAAAAATGTCTCATCTTAGATTGCTTAAATTTTATATGCCGGAGTATTTTGCTGTTTCAGATATGAGGTCTGAATTGCATATTCCCCAGGGTCTTGAATATCTTTCCGATGAATTGAGATATCTCTATTGGCACGGATATCCTTTAAGAACGTTGCCAATGAATTTTAGTCCGGAGAATCTTATTGAACTTAGCTTGCCTTACAGTAAACTTGAACAACTCTGGGAAGGAAGGAAGGTATTACAAATCTATCTAATTAAAGAAATATTTTTTATTTGAAATTTAATTTTGAAATTCATTATTGCTAATTTATTGGAGTGATTATTTGTATGCTTTTTCAGGAAGCTTTCAAGTTAAAATCAATTGATCTCCACCACTCTCAATCTCTCTCTAGGATCCCGGACCTTTCAGAAACCCCAAATCTTGAGAGAGTAAATCTTTTGAATTGCATAAACTTGTCTTGCATTTCTTCATCCGTCAAGAATTTCAACAGTCTTAGATTCTTGTCTCTAAAGGACTGCAAAAGTCTGAGGTGCTTTCCACCCAACATTCATTTTAGATCTCCCATAACCATTGATTTGTCCTTCTGTGTTAATTTCACAGAGTTTCCACAGATTTCAGGAAAAATAACGAAGCTAAATTTAAGCGGGACGGCAATAGAAGAAGTTCCCTCATCAATTGAGATCCTAACTGATCTTCAAATTTTAAATCTGAGATTGTGCAAAAGGCTGAGGATTCTTCCCACTAGCATTTGTAAATTGAAATCTCTTTGTGAGCTTCATCTTGGTAAGTGCTCCAAACTTGAGAGTTTTCCGGAGATCTTGGAGAAAATGGACTGTTTAGGACATATTGATTTACAATACACAGCTATAAAAGAGTTGCCATCTTCAATTAAAAATGTAGAAGCACTTCAATCTTTGATCTTGAGAGGTTGCTCTGAACTTGATACTTTGCCAGAGAACGTGGGGAATTTAAAATCTTTGTTGGGCATCTCTGGAGGGAAATCTGCCGTCGGTCAACTACCTCGCTCTCTCACAGATTTAAACAAGCTCCAAACACTTTCGTTTTCTGGATGCAGAGGTTTGGTATTGCCTCCATTGTCAGGTTTATATAATTTAAGGAACCTGGATTTAGATGACTGTGATATAATGGAAATACCGCAAAGTATTGGATGTCTATCCACATTGGAATGGTTAAATCTAAAGGGAAATAACTTTGAAAGTTTACCTACAAGTATCAAGCAACTTTCTCAGTTGAGATCAATTTGCTTGAGCAATTGCAATATGCTTCAATCATTACCAGAGCTTCCCCCAAGTCTATTTTTTTTAAAAGCATCAAATTGCAAGCAGCTCCAATATTTGCCAGAGCTTCCATTACGTCTAGAAGAATTAGATGCATCTGTACTGGAAAAATTATCCAAACGACCAAGCGATGACTTCAGTAACAGTTGGGAGTTAGATTTCAGTAATTGCATGAAATTAAATGAAAACACAAATAACAACATTTTGGCGGATTCACAACTAAGGATTCAGCATTTGGCAATTGCAGTACTAAGACAATTAGTCTATGAAAAGGTACGTAATTCTCTTTCTCTATCTTTCTTTTCGCTGAATCTGAATTCATGATTTTCATATTGCAGGAAACTTCTACATCATATGAAGCCAGCATATGTTTACCTGGAAGTAAAATTCCTCAGTGGTTCAGCAATCAAAGTTCGGGATCTTCAATAAATATTCAACTGCCACAACTTTGTTGTAACAGAAAGATAATCGGATTCGCTCTTTGTGTTGTTATTGAATTTGAAGAAGTTTTTCACACTCGTAACGATTTTGGAGTCAAATGCATATACGGTTTTGAAAACAGAACTTTCTCTGAAGCCAGACATGTTGGCTGGATGTTGAAGTCGCAGAACATTGTGCCGGGCGACTCGGATCATGTCTATCTTGTATTTGATTCCTTCTTACCATATGGTGACCACAGAACAGCTTTCTCATTTGATTTCTACATTATGGGTATTACAAAGGTAAAGGTGAAACGTTGTGGAGTGTGTCCAGTATATGCACATCCCATCGAGACCAAACCCAACATTTTTACCGTAAATATGTTGCCATCATGTGAGGAAAAATGCAGGAATTTCCATAATGAATTCCATGATGAAACCGGCACGAGTGGGACTACTGAAAGGGGAAATATTGGAAGATCTGATGCGGAGGAAATAAACTCTCGGCGAAAAAAATTGTTTCTTTCTCTAATATTTCGTTGCTTGGGCCTTCGGAGGTAGGAATGAACTTCAGGTAATTAAGTTTGAAGAGCAAAAATATAAGAGTCTTGAAGAAAGCAAGCCATTTTAATACTTTTCTTATGTTCCTGTGTGTGAAATTGTAATAAGAGAACAAGGTAATGTTTTTATAATCCTGAAATAGTGATATTTTTATTCTGTCTCATGTCTCTAAATGTTTGGTGAATTTCATGCTCTGTTTGATTCCTGGAATAACTGGATGCACTAGCCATTTGCTATTAATATTTGGTAGAATTAAAAATTTTGCTCTTTTGATGTTATATAATGAATGCTATTCCTTGCATAAGCAGGATTACTCTGCCCTGCTTCGAGGAACGCTGCTGATCGTTTCGGGTAGACTCTTCAGCATAACATTTCATGCCAGGTTTGTTGTGCTTCATTAAATTTAATGGTTATTTGGTTCGGTGCAGGAAGGTGATGCAGCCTTAACAATGTTGTTTCATAGATGCAATTATTTTACAGAAATTAGACTTTCTGTGGCGCTTTGATGAACAGTGCATGACCAAGTTAGGCAAGCACGGAGGCAGAAGCAAGCCGCCAAGATACCGCCAACTTGGCGCTCGGGCGGTGAACAATATCTCATGGGTGAAGAGTAGCATAAATAACAACCCGAGCCAAAAACAAATTGTGTGCGGCCAGGTAGTGCCCAGCGGATGCCAAGTTGCTCCGCAACAGGCGCCAAGTTGTCACCCGGGCGGTCTTTCAACCCTATAAAAAGAACCCTTCCATTTTTAGGGTTTGTGTGGCCGCCATTTGGGGATTTTGGGCATTTCTTGTACATAGAACTTCTCTGAGTTCATTAGGAGTGTTGTCCCTCTTGATTTGCTTGTGAGAGAAGTGGATCTAGTGCTTAGAAATGAAGATTTGCTAGGTTGTATCCTTTGGGTGCTGGTCACCAAGGTTTGTTATGGTTTGCTTCATTTTGGTAATAAAATCAGCTGCTCTTTCTCCCGTGGTTTTTCCTTTGAATCTTTAGAGGTTTTCCACGTAAATCTTAGTGTTATTTGAGTTCTACTTGTTTCCTTTGCTTGATTTTCCGCAACATTCTTTATAGGAAAGAAAAAAAAATGTACAAGATATAATCTAATAGGAAAGCTTCAAGAAACTCTTAGTCACACAGGAAAACTGAAAGATGCAAAAATATAATAAAGAGCAAGGTTCAAGTTTATTTTACAAAAATTAAGAAAATAAAATAGAAACGTGATTACATCAATGATTGTTTATCGTATAATAAATATTAAAATAACAAAAATGTAATAAAGAACAAGGTTTTGACTCAACTGGTACAATATTGTCCGCATGACTCAACTAATATAGCTTTTGGCTTAACTAGTATAATATTGTCTTAGTTTTTGACCCTAAGGATTTCAAGCCCTTGACCCAAGAGATTTGGTTTTTGGCACTAAAACTAAAGATTTCAAGTCATTGGCCCAAGAGGGCTCGTACTAGTTAAAAATGGTAGAACACTTATAAGCACATTCCAAGTTCAATCCCAAGCAATATCGGATATTACAATCCGAATTTCAAGTCCTTGATCCAAAAGACCTCTTACTAGTTAAGGAGGGTAGAGCATTATAAATACATTCTTAGACTCAACACCAAAAGGCCTCAGTTTTTCAGTCTATTCTTCGAACTAATTTGCCTCTATAATTCTACCTATAAGTGTGCAATGTATTGCATTTTAATATGTAGGAGAACTAAAGAAATTAGTACTCTTTAATGCTTTTTTATAGTCCCTGATTACAAATTAGTTATGATGAGTTAACTTGGGAAGAGAAGAATCTATTTCTAGACATTGCATGTTTCTTCAAAGGAGATGATGAAAACCAATTGAAAGCAATACTTGATGATTGATATTGTATGCATTATGAAGTTAAGGTCTTTATTGATAAGTCACTCATAACAATCTCATACAACAAGTTGCAAAGGCATGATTTATTGCAAGAATTGGGTCAGGAAATTGTTCGCCAAGAATGTGAAAAAGAGCTAGGAAAACGTAGCAGGTTGTGGTATCATGGAGATATTTGTCATGCACTACAGAAAAAAAAGGTAATCAACAGTATAATTAATTTTTAATTAATTTTTATAATTTTAGATATAGATGAAGGTCAATGTTGAATAATTCGATCACAACAAGCAAGAATATTGTCACACCTTGATCCACCTATACGGGTACATAACAACTGCCACACAATTGCGAGATATACATATCATATGTACTCCCACGATTGTGTAAGGCTTCCAATATTTCATCCATACAAATATTTGAAATCCCAAATTTAAGATTTGACATGTAATGTCCACATAAATACATACACATGTATAAACATATATTAAATCCATAATATTTGTACCTATAATACATTAGTTCTTCACAAATCAGTCACAAAATATAGTTTATGGATCCCAACTAAACCTCATATACATATATAACATCGGAGACCTTTAGTACCTACAAGTCTCCTATAACTGTATTATGCCAAAATTAGTTTGGGAGTGGACTCACGACCTCCTCGCAATCTATCTAATATGAAAATGTTTTAAGAAAATAAAAGAGTGAGTATAACTCAGTGAATAGATTGATAGTAGTAAATCTGAAAATCATAAAATAAGATATGAGTAAGAATACCAACCTTTTAAAACAAGAAATACAAATTTCATTATAATTTAAATTATTTCATCAGATATAACAACAAGCTAAAATTAATTTCATAGACAATATCTGTGGATGTTTAAATAAAAATATTTGGGCTAGGCAGAAAACTATCCCTCGAGACATTCTCAAGTGTACATCCAGCTAACATCTCGAAACCCGCTAACAAGTTTTTCTGTATTAGTAAATAAAATAATTTTATTAGCCCTCTCATTAACGTTGGCCTAGATAAGTAGATGTGGTGCCAAACATCGCCTTATCTAGCCGCAACCTCTCATTTGCCTCTTATTAAACGACAAAGGCGAAAATGATAAACTCTCCCTTACCCTTTCCCAGGTAGGTAAGGGCGGAAATGGTAACCTCTCCCTTACCCATTTCTTGGGTAAGGGCGGAACCTGTGCCCAGACGCGCTCAACTGAGCACTTGCACCCAAATCTTAAAACATACAATATTCAACATTTACTTCACATATCAACTCAAATCAATTTGTAACATGTCAATCATCCACAGTACAATTCGTAAATAATTCAAAACATTTTTATAAAACATACCCTTACTCATCATGTAACATTTTCATATTAGCAAAGCATTCAAATTCCACAAATTCACAATACAATTTAACATTTAAATCATTTTTAAATTCTAAATATTGTTAGAAATCAAATTAACATTTAAATCATTTATTTTAAAAGCTTTGAAAAATGTATCCATCTACTCACCTGCACCCTCGCAAATCCCCGACTCAAGGTGTCGGTATCGAATGTTTGGGTCGTTGATCTACAATTACATGATTTTTTTCGTTAGACTCTATATAATAAGCCTAGTCAAATAAAATAAATATGTATACATAATTTGTCACCCAATCAAACAATAATATAATTAAAATATCCATGAAATGAAGTTAGAATTTAGGCTACAAATTCTATTTTATGCACTAAATACGATCTACGCTTGCTACAAACGCGCACTGCTCAAAATAGACAATGTATTTCAATCTAAATCTTCAGCAACACACTCAATTATTGGTCTAGTTTATGCCACACTTTACGGATTTGGGTTTCGACTTCGATAACTTAAGTTAAGCCAAGTTTTCGACATAAAGGTCACTAAAATAGGGTATAGGTGTCGGCAGGATGTCCATTTTCAAACATTTATTGCAATTTCATTTTTTTGCAAAATGAGCTGAATTTTGGATATGTTGTGTTACTGGATGTCTAGTTTCCATAAAAATTATGATGCCTTATTCTGATATTAGAAACTCTCCCAGATTTTTTTTTCCGAGCTCTGTTCAGAATTTCCAGCAACTATCATGCCCTGTTTTGGCCATACAGTTTTGACACCTTCCGGCAGCTAAAGTTACGACCTATCACCCCTAGTTTATTTATTTTTCCATCCTCTAAACATACATATAGGGCGGCACAACAATTTCTCACATTTCGTCTAGTAAAGCGAGCCTTTTCACCACATTGCGCACACACAAACACAGCAGACAGTTTTTCATGGACACACACCTACTACCATTTCTCATGGTTTATACCCTTTTAAATTTTCATTTACCATATATAAATGTGATCAATTATGGCCACCAAAAAT
>JAXCLQ010000007.1:1482279-1516363 GCA_035584115.1 Cedrela odorata
TAGATCCTGTCGATTAACTCGATATCGCAGCTGTTCCAGGTCCAGCACCGACGTTAGTAGCCCTACCATGAGTTGACAAAACGAGTGTTGCACCAGTAGAAAAGTACATAAGGTCTGTGACCCCTGACCGAGTGACCTTTGGCAGGGGGCCACTGGCGGGGGGCCCCCGGCTTTAGGCGCAAGCCTTGTGTACTTTTTCACCAATTCCCTTTGAACGCGGGGTAAGCAGTAGATCCTGTCGATTAACTCGATATCGCAGCTGTTCCAGGTCCAGCACCGACGTTAGTAGCCCTACCATGAGTTGACTAAACGAATGTTGCACCAGTAGAAAAGTACATAAGGTCTGTGACCCCTGACCGAGTGACCTTTGGCAGGGGGCCTATGTAAATTTGATTGATTGATTGATTTTTTAAGGATTTTTTATTTTGTAAAAGAAAAATAATGATTCATAAAAGATTAAAACTTTACAAAAAAAATAATAATAAAGGGTAAAAAAATAAGATCAAAGAGGAACAATTTAGTCATTATAAGTTATTTCAAAATTTAAGTTTTTTTATTTAATTTTCTTATTGATTTTATGGATGTAAGGGTCATATCTCTAGGGGCATGTAATTTTAATAGAAGGGTAATGATGACCGGATCTGTTTGAAAAAAATGTAAATTTTAAGGACTTAAATAAAATTTGTTTTGAATTAGGATTGAAATCGGGACATTTTCTTCGGAACACATAAACTTATCCCTAATATTTTTTATATTTATCACTTTAGTCCAAAAACTTTAGTCAATTTTACTTTCATTTCTAATCAAATTTTTGTTATATTCTTCTCATTAATTTAGGTAAAAGTATGAAGATAAAATAACTTATTTACTGTTAACATTTTGTACAATTAAGGGTAAGGTAAATAACATAAATTTGAATAAGGGGAGCAAATTTCGGTTCAAATTGATTTTAGGTTGATTTAAATATTTTTATTTTTTAAAAAATTAAATTAAATCAAACCAACATATATATATATAATCAAAACATAACATAACATAATGATTCTGTTTGATTTTGGTATTGGTTCAAGTTTAAAAAAAAAAAAAAAACATTAGTACCCACCTGAAATTGGAGGAAAATATCACACACCCAACCCCAACCCCCACCACCTTCAAAACTCAAATTTCTTGTGCAATCCAGTCCACCCCATTCTTCCCGATTAAACTAATTAGTACCCACCTGAAAAATAAAAAATGATTTCGTAGTTTTGACTGAAAATCTAAGAATCAAACCTAAAAAGTGCTTTTAGATTTTTCATTTTTCTTTTTTGGGCGTGATCAAAATAACTTTCAACTTATGCTTAGAAGCATTCTTTCTACCTTTCACTTTTGAAGTAGTCTATAGGAGCACAACCAAAAAGTGCTTTCCAATTGTTCCTTGTGTTTCAAAGCAAAAAAACACTTCTAGGAAACACTAACCTAAGGCTAAGGCCTGCCAGAACAAACATATCTCACAGATGTTTTCATGCAACTTCAGCTTACTTGTTACTTTTACACTAGAAACTGCAAACATAAGTCTTCCAAATGACTGGACAATGCGAACCAAAACCTCAAAGAGAGAGAGAGCGAGCGAGACAGCAAAGAAGTTGATGAAAAGTAGAAAAAGAAAAAACATCTGCTATACATGAAGAAGGCTTACTCAAAATATACATGTAAATTCCCCACACAATCGATTACAAACGCCCCTAATCTGAACCGGCTCAGCCCTCTGCTAAAACTCTTCAGTACAGAAATGCACTGAAAACAAATAATGAAAAAATGGGAACCAGGACTTCCAACACACAACCACGACATCCTGCATTACAGAATCAGATGAATACGTCAGATGTTACTGAAGCAGACAGGAACAATGATAAATTCCGCTATCTGAATTAGCTTAAGTTAATACTAAGCTCAGTAACTGCACCGTTGAGACAACAAATCTAATTTGCCAGAAAAGTTTTGCTAGAGAAATCTCTAATGTTCTTAACTATGTTACAAGCATACACTGGTGAGAGATGCAGGTTAAATTCAAAAGGGCCTGAAGCATGATCACAATTTCTTTCTGTAGGTAAAAGTATACAGGCATGTACTCTTTCAATTTCTAAATGAGCACCAACCAATAAGAAAATGCTTTTCTTCTGTTTCACTAGAGATTTTATAGAACAGATTTTCCAAAGATAATAAAAATTTGTTAGGCATCTCTCTAAAGAGAAAATCCCTCTTTGCTATAAATACTTTGATGAACAGGCCGGCAGTTGCTTAAGTTATGTATTTATATTTATCTAATGTTTACCACAATCTTAATAATTGATGCAGAATAGGTTATAAAAGTAATAAAGCAAGGCAAACAAAGGGATCGAAATAGCAGAGGCAACCATACACACCAGTATTTTTTAAAGTCTCCGATGTTGGTAGGGCAGGCAATGACATCTCTGCAAGATTAGAAGTTGCCATAAGGTCTTCAATGTAAAAACAAATTGCAAATACATTTCCTACAGATCTTGTATTAAATCAGAAGTAAGAAAAAAAAAGTCATGCTTTCCACGTCACTTACCAGGAGCACAAAGAGACAAGGATGACATTGAGGAGGATAAAGGCCATGGAGCTGCAATGTTGTCAGTCAAGTCACATGTGAAGCTGTAGCCCGTTATATTGTCAAATACCACATCTGCTGGCAAGCTTCGTAGTAGACATCCTGTATGTCAATAACAACCAAAATTTTAATAATTTCTCTATATATATGGGAAAACGAATCATTTATTAATTAAAGGGGAGTCACCATACAGCAAACCAGCAGTCCACCTCTTAAATACAGAAAAGCACATATTTAACATTAAAATCAAAATTTATAAATTAGTATACACCAATTTATCTACAGCAGAAACAAAAAAGGAACAAAATTTATTTTCATCCAGTGATAAATTTGAGAAAACAATACCCATCCTCACCCTCGAGCAAAATTTATATCTGCATTAATCAAACAAAAAGAGGAATAATTACACCACTTAAGGCAGAAATGCAATGATGGAGAAGGCTAGTAATACGTTAGTATATTTACAAGGCACCAATGTCTTTCTCTCTATTTGCCAAGTATTAAAAATGGGATATTTGTCATCTTCACACTTAAATAAAATTTTATTAACCTCTAGTAGTAAGACCATACAAACACCCTTTCTCTCTTTCTAAATATACAAATGGCATCAGTATGATCCACTTTTCTCTTCAAATTTATGTTCTTATGATAATTGCTGAAAATAGCGGAAAACGTGCCAAAAATCAACAAGTAAAAAAAAAAGTATTACTTTGATATACACAATTGATTCTCCTCAATACTAGGGTCTTCTCTTTTTATGAGGAAAACACGGAAAATATTGAAAGTTAATACTCCAAATCAAATACATCCATGTTTGGGGATTGATCATTTCAAATTGAAAAAAAAAAACAGTTCAAAGGTGGGATTGTTGTGCTTCTATGCTTTGAAAACAAAACAGCTAAAGTGTTCAGTAAACACAACTTTTAGTGCAGACCACTTATTTTAACACTTAAATCTAATATCAAGTGATTTTATTCCACAGCAGCTGTAGCTTCAAAGCCACAGCACTTCAATCCCAAAAATAGCCAAGTGTGAAATCTTTACAACTCTGCTTTAAATATTCAAAAAGCATCCGAGTGGACATTTGTTAATGGAAACCTCTAGGATGTTTTAAGCAAGAAAGAAAAAGAACTTTCCAATGACAATTAATGAAGTGTCCAATATTCCCAAGTTTGAGACCAAATCTAGAATCTCAAAAGACTTTTGTTGTGTTTCCTTTTATTCTAAATTTTTATTATTATTATTTTGGCCTTGAATGCTACTTTTTTCCCTTGCTCCACACTACTTATCTTTCTAAGGGATATGAATATGTCAGTTACTGATGGTTACTCTGACACATTCCCGATGTGTCCAGTATTTCCAAGTCAGAGACCAAAAACTTAAAACTCATAAGATCCTTGTTTTCTTTCTTCTTTTGCCTTTTTTTATCTTTTTTTTGTGTCTTTGAGGGTTGGTCCTTGACAAACATCTTAAAGTAATGATTTTTTTTACCATAAATGAAATTTCCTTCCCTCAACACCACATTCCTTGATTTTTTAAAGGATATAAACACATTAATATTTATGCAGCTTACTGACATCCACAAAAATCCTAGTTTCCATATAAAATTATTTCTTAAATTGCTGAACTACCGATTACAACATTAACATCCATGTTCCCAATGTTGAGAGATAAAATTAAAGTGAGACCAGAGAAAACAGAAGCAAACCTTGTTGTCCGTACGCTGCTTCACCATCCAAACCCACATTGACAAAACAGAAAGAAAATATATCAGATAAAATAAAAGAATAAACAAGAAAGGAAGGAATAAAAAAAGATTATAAGAAAAACATGTTAGCATGAATACATACCTTGAATGCTAAAGTCTTTCAAGTCAACATCACAGAGTTCATAGATATTTGTCATGACCCCTCCTTTTCGTAACATAGACCCAAATGCTGCAGCGCAGATTATGGCTTGTTTATTTGTAATTAGCATTTGCTTCTGTATCCCCGCAATGTATGCATTTAATGAGCTACAGCATGAAGGACTGGGAGCAGCTACATTACGGCATGCTTTGATTACTTCCGAAGGCTGCTTAAAATCCAAAGGGCAAACTGCACCGCAATATATACTTCACCATAAGCATAATAATTGAAACAGCTAAATACTACAGAATAAGCACTGTTTTCCATATCACACAGACGTCAATATGATAGTACATTTGACTGACACATAAACATTTTTATCTAACTTGGTCTCAACCTAGCTAGTTCTTAGCTGATATTAGAAACCAAATTCATGATTAGATGCATTGTATCATCCATTGTTCATAAACTCGATGGTTAAAATTATAAGCCTAGCTTCATAGAACTTAATATATGACATCATGTGAAAGTGAAATGACTATCAAGCAATTTTTAAACATAAAAACAGAAAGAAGATCTCTTAGATCATTGCCAGCTGTACTTAACTTATATTTCACCTGATACTTGTTTAATTATTAATAGACCACCTTTCATTCTGCTTTGTTATATTCTCCCTTTATTATCCTCGTCATATTGTTTCATTTTTGACCAAACACAAAGCATAAGGAAATGAAGATTGTATCCCTAGGATCAATTCATATGTCATTTCCAACTCTATTCTTACACAAGCTTTGTTTGACTGGCATTAATGAAAGGTATAATCATATAGTCATAGCATGCAAAAGATTGCTATACCATATGACATGATGAATTTCAGAGTTTCTCAATCAACAAAGGATGACAATCATACAAATGAAGACAATTAAACAGGCTTTAGTTATGGCCAGTAGGTATAAAATAAACCATAGCAAACAAAACTAGCAATGCAACTCCCATCAAGAATCCTTGAATGTTGACAACATGCTCATGCAAAATGAATGAAACCTAAAATTATGATCTTCTAGCAATCTGTTTAAGAGTACAACAATGAAATAGAACTGAATTTTATACTCATCTCCTGTGGAAACTAAGGCCATGAATTTTTTCAACTTCTTAGAGCTTTTAGAACTTTTTTTGAAGGGAGAAATTTGTGTAATCAGGGGAAAAAAGGTACATAGAGTAAAGGATATTAAAAATTTTAACCCAACACGAAGCCAAAAAATGAGAAGATGTCATGTTCAGATTGAAATCATCTAAAAGAAAAAAAAAAGTGCAACAATATTTAAACATAAGCACGCACAGATATTTTATATTCACTACAATTCCAGATTAAATTAGTTACATGAACCATATAACAAAGGGGCAACTTATTGAAGAAGAACAAACTAAATGCACAAGCAATTTCAATAATTCAATACTGATACAAGATTTGGCAACAAGCGAGTAAGATAATTAAATACAGTACCCTTGTTAACTTTGCAGGCTGATAATATTCGAAATGCGGTATTGGCTGCATCTGCGGACAATTTACTAGAAAGATACGAGTATACAATCCCTTTACAGTCGTTTAGCGCATCAATGTGATTTGAGCCTCCAAGTACATTCTTCTTCTCATTAATAGTCAATTGTGTTCCTGAAATCTGAAGAGCAGCCTCTATAATTGCCGGTTGGCAAATTGGTCTACAACACTCTTTAAGAGGATCAACAGTGCTGCAGGCATCAAGTAATTGGCTGGTGTTTACTATTTTCTCAAAACTGCTAACATCCTTCACTGGACAAGAACCACCCGTGAAATTCGACGATGTTACAGAACAAAGAGTAGGAATTGTATTGTTCGCACCTTTGCTAGCTAATATGCTAATGATATCTGAAAAACAATCATTAGCAATTGCATTTTGCAATGCCAACTTATCAGAGTTCGTGCTGTAGAAGCCTTGGAATATGTGGAGTAAACTACCAAGCTGGGGACAACATATTACATTTCCTACAAGTGCAGCCAAAGGTTGGGAACAATCAGATGCTGTTTTTTCCATGATAATTGATAAGGAAGAGAAATTTACTGGGCATCTCCCAGTTAAATTTGGTTCATATGTTGTAGGAAAAGTGGGATACATTGGAGGCAATGGTTCACCAGCATATGGGTAATGTGGAAAGACAGCTGGTGATATTTCTATAGGTTCAAAAAGTCCACTACTAGGTGGATTAGCCAGCTCAGACGTGGAAGAAATATGACTAGGCTCAAACACTGTCTGTAGTGCCACTATATCTTGGAAACTAAATAACCAGGTTATGAATAATAAGAACACCTGGCATAGGGAACCTACAATCAAAGACAAGGCAGCCATCAGCATCTACATATGCAGCCCAGTGCACTGTAGAAAATAATGCAAAAACTATAATAGACAAGAAACAAGGACACTACAGATTGCAAGCAAATGAAAAATTCCAGGAACTTACCTTTAAGCAGACTAACAGTCTGAAAACAGTCCATAACTCCACTAACCCTCTGGCACCATTTATTTTAACATAAGATAATCCTACAGTAGCTGATTATCTGCGTAGTATTCGTTCACAACAACACCTGTACCATCTTCAAGAATTAGGACTAAAGCCAAAAGAAAACATTAATGATGGCATTGGGAAACAATGAATTATAAGGCAAACCAAAAAACATGCCTCAAGTAAACAAAAGATTTCTTAAATAAATAACAAATATCAAAATCTTTTATGTCCTGAGGTTTGCAGACAAACAAGCCCCTAGCTCTGTCCAAAGAAGATTGACAATGGAGCTTTCAAGTACAAAAAGAAGGCATTCTTCTGATAATCTCTTAAAATACTCAGAGAAAACCTACACTATGCATACGCATATATTCAGCTTGTTTTGTTCAATAAATTTATCTACCATCAAATAGATAACAAACACACTAGCAAAACATACCTCAAGATATTGGACATGAAATATATGACTGAATTCAATGAATATAAAATTAGATCTCAGAATATTCCAAATCTAATAATTTTCGTAAAAACCAATTAATAGAAAATCGGGGCTTCTAAAGCAATCCTAGATTAGACCGTAGCTAATTTAGTGAACTATGTTATATATTGTGATGTTATAAAGTGTGATGGTGGATAAAGGAAGTACTGATCCTGACTTTAGCTTTTTTAGTGATATCTCAATCAAGCAGAACATGTGCCAAGTAATAGAGAACCTAGACACATATCTTCGATTTCCAGTTCTTTCCCTCATTCTAAAAGCTAAAAAAACAGAAAAAAGAAAAACAAGCTAACACGGGTAACTTACCAAAAAAAGAACCAAACTGATATTACACAGTACCAGTATACTTTCCCGAAAAATAAGAGAACAATCAATAGGAAAAATTTTGAACATTTCTCTATTCCCCACATTTTTAGTAATTTCCCTATAAGCAACCTCAACCACTTTCACCTCTCTCTCAAATATGGAAAATAAAACACATAGAATTTCAATTTTCACTTCCTTTTCTCACAATTTGTCCAGAATAGAGCACCTAGCACAACCGACCCAAATAATCAAACTGAGTTCAATCAAGTAAAAATTTACCAAAAATCAGCATTCTATTGCTCAAACCCTCCAGTCTCTCACATTTTCTCAGCTACCAAACAAGTAATCAAATATTTCTAAAAAGAAATCAAGACCAAAAACACCCAACCAATCTTCAATAAACAATCAAACTAAGCTCAATCAAGCAAAAATTTCCAAAAATCCTTCATTTCCCGACGTTTACTCAGCTACCAAACCAAAACCCAAAAAAGAGAGAAAAAAAAACCCATACCAGAATATGATATTATACCCATATAACCTTGACCGCTTGACCCAAAACAGAGTAAAAATTTAAGCTTTGGAACTGGAAACACAGAAAATCACGTCGTTTTGAAGCCGATCGACGGATGAATAATCAGAAACCCTAATTTTGGGGGCTCTAGCTCAGTGAGTGAGGAAGAGTGTTAATGTGAAATGTTATAAAGGAAGGGGGTGTGGATAAAGTGAAGTGAAGAAGGAAAGGAAAGAGCGTAAAGTAAGTAGTATTTGTATTATTTTAACTTTACCTTTTGTAGACTTGACCCGGAATCTTCCGGATTTGGATCTTATTCTCTTTGCTTGATTTGGGTGGGTGGCCCGTTTGCTTTATTGGGTCCGTTAATGGAAATTATCAGAGGGTAAATTTCATTAGCATCCCTTGTGATCGAATAAAATACGGATAAACTTTATTTTGTCAAAATATTATAATATATTATTTTATAATTTCATTATTATCATTCTTATCATTTTTTAAAAATATTTGACATAATAGTCCAGGATAATACGGCGTATATTTTCACATAAAGCGGACAATATCTACTTTCAAATATTTTTGAAAATAAAAATTATTTGAAAGGTGAGCAACAACTCAACTAAAAGTGATTTTTCCATTAACAAAAACAATCATTAAAAATACTAATTAGTATTACATAAATATTAAACTATAAATAGAAATACTTATCCATGTATTTGGTTATTATTATAGTATAAGTGCTTATCAAATTTAATTAGTAATAGAGGTAATTTTTAAATTACTTCATAATTACATATTAATTAAAATATTATTTAATGTACTTAACGAGTAATGTTAAGTATTTTAATAAAATTTTCTAAAAAAAACGCTAAAAACAACACTAAAATTCATATGCATTTATGTATTTTAACATTTTTTTTCTTTAACACTCTCAAAGGGACCCTTAGTTACAAACATCAGATTGAAAAAATTATGAGAGCTTCAAATAATCTAAATATAGAAATGTGTACAATTTGAATTATTTAATAAATTACAAATTAGATAAGCAAAATTAATAAAATTGAGAGAATAAATAAAGAAAAAATCTTAGAAATTAAGTTATAATAAATATATATATATATATATGTATATATATGTGTTAATTTGAAAAATGTTTGGCTAAAGTTGAATGAAGTAATACATTTTTTTATAAAAAATAATTATAGACTAATGGCAAAATATTTTTTTTTTTACCTTTTTATTAATAAATATATGTTATCTTTGTTATTATTTGTTTCTATCAAAATTTCACTTCAAATCTAACACTCAAAAATTTATATAGGTGGAAACGAATAATGTGCTTAGCACAACAATGATAAAATAACTCCAAATCAAATAACAACATATAAAAAAAATACTAAAAATATCATTGTAACACTTAATGTAAATTAAGTATCTAATAAACCCTAAAAAAAAATCTTAATAAAATAAATCAGAGAAGTTAACGTTGTTTAAAGAGAAATAAACATTTATAGGCTACGTTGATGGTTCTTGGTCACCCTCAATTGAACATGTTTGTACATGTACTTAAGCAATCACATAATCCCCAATCATGGTGGGCTAGATACACTTCAAGTATATTCTGAAGTCATAATGATAATCATCCATTGTTATCAATACAATACGCCACAAGTTTATCAATCTCACTAGCAAGTTAACGATAATTCTTCGATACTCAAGTCAACAAAGAGGATTCAAGTATAGCCATAAAGACATGTGAAAAGAGATTAAGTGGTTAAAGACTAGTGTGGTCAAAGACTAGTTTTAAGTGATATAATGTTAACCCAAGATATGGAAGGGCGGTCGAAGAATATGAACAATGTGAACTTATAATTAAAATTTTCTATGGCACCAAAAAAGAGGAAAAAAATCCCTCTCCCAATGATTTAATGTCTCTTTTATGAATTATAATAGAGAATTTAAGATTTTGTAAAGTACGTGGCAGCTCCTTACTTAAAGTGGTAAGTATTCAGACCGAGAATTTTGACGATAGTATTGAAAAGACATATGTTGAAGACACATTTATACAAGAAATTCTATAAATGCATTTTTCATTATTCACACGTTTTTCTCACTCAATCTCACTTCTTCTTTTTTTTTTCACTATAATTTATTACAAATCTACTTTGTACATTGTTGGAGGTTAATGATAGGAAAATAAAACTAATAAGATCTATCTATATTTCATATAAACTTGGGGGGCATATATGTATTTATCTCTGTCTAATCACACGGTTAAATAGATTGTCGTTTTGGCGTTGATAAAGCACTGTTACTACAGTAAATATAAACCTACAAAACGACGCCGCTTCAGATGTTGGGCTTTGTTCTGGTGGTTTTGTTTGCGTCTCCAAACGCAGAGCACACTTCGCTTTCTCTTCCCGTTCGTAACCCAAACTCTTCTTCGTCTGAAATGATTCCAGTCGCTCTTTTCTGTTAAACCAAATCAAGTGAGCTGCGCTTTGCTTCAGGTATGTGTGATTTTGCTTTTCATGTTGTCATCCGAATGAAAGCTTTCACATTTGTTTTTGTGTTAACTTGGGTATTAAAATTAGCTTCAAGATATGGATTTTGTTTCTTAAATAGAGGATTATTAGGGTTTTTATTGTTTATTGTTTATTTCAGTTTGTTTTTTTCTGTGCATTTTTAATTTTTGTTTCTTTTTTAATATAAATTATTCTAATCAAAATTATTGTATCTTCGGCTTTTATATGTATATATATTCTGTTTGTTTCCCGAGTAAAATAAGGAAAGAGAAACAAATCAAGTTTTGAACTGGTTGTACTTGATTAAGTGAATACTCTCGCCCAACTAAGTCTTATGTAATCAGTATGATGAACTTTTGGTTTAATCTTAAATATTACACTTTATCTTTATATGACTACGTCTTTGTATAAAAGTGGGACCATATAAGTGAAGTTGAAAATATGGTGTGTAAGTTGTTTTAGATTGATTTAAGGAATGACACAGGTTGTTGTAGTTGCTAAAAATGAAGTTATTTTGGTTTCAGGATTTTTTTATGCTTTTAGTGTGGCCTTGAGAGAAACAGAGTTTGATTTTGCATCCAGGAAAATTACTGCTAATATGCATAATCTTAGCCGTATCATATCTCGCTTGTCATCTACTTCGCTTGGCACTTCAACAAACACAACAACAATTCTAAAGGAAAAAACCATCCATACCTTTGGAAATGATGCAACAATTGCGTCAAAAAGTAGATTAGAGGCTAGTAGGGTTACTAGGTCACGAGGATTTTCAGCAAAATCAGGTGGTGGAAATGAAGGTGGTAATGATTGGGGTGAATCATTTGGTGGGACTGGTTCTGATGATCAGGGTTGGGACACGGGTTCATTGTGGTCAACCGGAATGACCAAGGAGCATTTTGATGGAGAGGCTGTGGGACATAGGACTGGTTCTAGTGATAGTGGAGGGGATACCTATTATCAATCATCAGTGTTGTCTAATATGCAAGAAATTGAAGATAAGATAAGAGTACTGGAGGCAGAGAACCGTAAGAGCAAGGCTTTTGTTGATGGATGGGGCGAGAGGATGCGTGAGATGTGTGTGTTGATGAAGCAAGTGCAGGAACCTGGTGCAAGAGGGTCTTATCTCAAGGACTCAGAGAAGGCAGAGATGTATCGCTTGCACAAACAGAATCCTGAGGTTTATACGGTTGAGAGGCTCGCTAAAGATTATAGGATTATGAGGCAGAGGGTTCATGCAATTCTGTGGCTGAAGGAGCTTGAGGAGGAAGAGGAGAAAAAGCTGGGCTATCCATTGGATGACTCTGTTGAGCTCCTGCTTGATACCTGCCCTGAGTGAGATTTTGCTTCTGATCTTTGTTTATTTTTGATATCTAAATGTTACATGATTCTAATATGGCTTTTAAATTGATTTGGTGTTGCAATTATTCTGTCCTTACAATGTTTAGATTATGTTATGTGTGTGTTGCTTGTTTGGAGATGGCGTGACTAGGGAATTTACTATCAGTCTGAATGACAATTGTTCAGAAGTAGTTTCTTCTATTATAACTCCACTAAGGTGTTCTATTGAGATAGGGGAAGCAGCATTCAAAGATAATGGAGAATTATACTATTGATGGCAGAAACAAGGCGCCCTTATTTTTTTTCCCCTTTTTTGTTTCCTCTTATGCTTTATAAGTTTCTGAATATAATTTACGACAACTTCTATTGTGAAGAAGAATTATGATTACTCCCAGCTGCATCATAGTTTTTGTCATCAATAAGGCTACATAATTATACTATATTTATAAGCTCTTTTGGGCCTCTTTTAAATGTGGAGATTGCTTGTCTTTAATTTGTTTGAAACTCCTTCCATGCACAAAGGACCATTGTCATAATAGATAAGCACACTAGTGATTGCATAAGTTTGCTTACTACAGCTTAGAAGATTTATACCTGCCTCCTATCCCAAAGCCGAGGAGTTATTGCCTCTGTTATTTCAAACTGAAATGGCACTCCCATAGTATGTTATATGACTGATGAGTGATAGAACATTTTCCGTTAGTCCTCGTTACTGGTCATGAGCAGCTGCTCAATGTTTCCAATCTTCCTGTTATAAAGAACATCTTCAGTTTGATTTATTGTTCTGGTCATTCAAGTTAATGTTAAAAAACGTCAAGTTCATTGCAACGATAAAACAGTGTATGTATGCATAAATATGTACACTTATATATTAAGTTTCCTAAAACAGTGTGGTGAGAATCCAGCAACAATATTATGACCCAAAATGTGTAACGAATAATAGTACACATAACCTTGGCTACAGTTGTTTTTTTATGGATGGATGTGAAGGTCAGTGCTTTTGGTGGTGATTGGTTGTAATGATAGAAGTGTATTATTGATGATGATGATAGTGGCCATGATCGGCGTTGAATGATATGTCATTAGCAGTGGTTGTTTTAGTGATTGAAGTTAATTTTGGTTCTGATAACTTGTTGAATCTTGGTGTGGTATGGCGTTGTATGTTGGTGAACATGTTAGTGACAGGCTTGTTGGTGTTTATTTTTATTGTTGATACTAGACAAGGTATTGAATAGCATGGAAACATCATATCTTGAAGTAACAAAATGCCATATTATATCCAGGCTGCGACATACATTTGTGTCTGTGCATGCACTCTTGTATTCATATGCTTACGTGAAAACAAATATACATTCGAAGCTGTATGTAAATAATGTGATTGTAAGGAAGAACAAGTGCTCTTTCAATGCATGGCTTTCTTGTCTGTGACAAACAACCTTCCATTTCCCATGTCATCTTACTCTCTTCTTGCAGATTTTTTATTTCCCACGACCGAGAATTTCATGTGGCATCCCTTCCATACAAACCTGACTTCAAGGTTATGCCAGAGGGTTGGGATGGTACTACCAAAGATCCGGATGAAGTTCACTACGAGATCTCCAAGAAAGAGGACGAAATGCTTTATCAAGAATTTGTCCAGAGGATGAACTTCAACAAAATGAAAGTAAGTCCTACGTCCTCTCTGCCTTAGCCTTGTTGGTGGAATGCACATTTTTCCCCTCTGTTGTATCATCTCAATGATGTGGCTTTCTGTCTGCAGATGGCAGGTAAAGTGCAATGCCACAAGTATAGTAGGCGTCGTCCTTCTGATGGTTGGAAATTCACAGTGGAGAAACTGGGACCGCAAGGCAAGCGTGGAGGGGGTGGCGGCTGGAAGTTTGTTAGCATGCCAGATGGGTCCAGCCGGCCACTGGATGAAATGGAAAAAATGTACGTGAAACGAGAGACACCCCGTCGCCGACGCAAGATTTTCCCATGATGCAATTCAAGAGAAAATTAAAAAATCTGACTTTGTCGTAGCTTTTTCTGTCATCCATGGACTGAGTTGATGCTATCAAATGTATTCCCTTCTACATTTTTCTCCTGTAGTTAAATGTAAGGCCACACCAGCTCATTGAATTAGTCTGAAACTTGGGCTCACGAGTCTTTCTGCTCATCCAGCTCTTTTCTTGTTTACTTTTCTTTACTTTTTGCTATCAGTTGGACAGAGTTTTTAGAAATGCAATTTTGTATCAAAGTATAGTTTTATCGTATTCTGGGACTCTGAAATGATAAAAAGGATTTCAAAATCCAATCAGAGAATAAATTTAATTTATGAATCACTCTGTCGTATATATTGATGTACTTTATTTATTTATTGGTGTTGACATTTAGGGATTCTACATTATCATATTAGTGACAAATACCTCCATTGCTTTTTGTAAAATTTCTTTAATACTTTTATTTCAAAATTTAAAAATATATGTATGGAATAAGATTTTTTTTAAAATTAAAAAAAATTATCATAAAGTATTATCATTTTTATTTAAAAATTAAAATAAATAAATAAATAATGTTATTTTAGGTCTTTAAATAATTAATTAAATAAAATAATGTATATTTTTATTTAAAATATTATAAATTAAATAATTTACGAATTCACTATTTTTTAAAAATATAAAAATTAAAATTAAAAATCTATTAATTTTTATTTATTTAATCATTATATCATCGTAGAAGTGAACTAATTTTAGACTTATTTACTAACAAATATATATATATATATATAAATGTTCGTATAAATGTATGTTATAGTATATGTTTTGTTGTGCAAGGAAGATGTTTTGATATATAGTAGTTGATAGGTGAAATTTATTTGAAAAGTTTTGTGATTGTAGATAGTTCAATAATTAGGTACCTAACCACAAATAAAATTGAATGATGGTATGGTAGGCACAAAAGTGTATGATTTACTATATATATATATATATATATATTATAATTTTTAATTTAATTTTTTAAATATAATAAAAAAATTAAAAATTATCCTAAAAATTTTGGGAATTTAAAAAAAATATATTAAAATTCAAAAAATAGTAGTAACAATAATAAAATTGAAGTTACAATTGAATGTTGGGCAACATAACTTGACCTAAAATTACAAAGAAGAGAAAACTTGGTATAAAAATTTTGCAAATGTGGTTGTCTTGCTTCGTTGGCTGGTTGTGCAATTGCCAATCGTAAAATATGAATTTAAACTATTGCTACTACAAATATGAGCTTTACATATACACAAAGATACCTTTGTAATTGTGCTTATTTATAAATTTATGTTTTGAATGTCCTTTTTTATTTATTTATGTGTATTAGCTTTTTTAAAATTATATATATATATATATATTTTTTAAATAAGAATTTTTATTTTTATTTAAAAAATAAAATAAAATTTTGAGCTCAAATTTTTAATAAGCTTTATGTTCAGTTACAGTTACATATGTCAATGTACCAGAGTTTTTATTTTGATTTGTAAAATTGGAAATCTAACCGTTACACTTTTTTCCCGCCAGAAACAGCTACTACTTCTCCTCCCAGGAAAGAAATTCGTTTATCCTAATTCCCCCAGGTAAATAATTCCTTAAAACAGACCCAGATGAATGAATTCATTCACATCATTCATATTAACCACCGACAAAGTCATGACAGAGATAATCCTTCAGACAGCCGAGGAAGAGTTCTTGAATAAGAACTTCAGTTTGGCCTACAACTGGGCTATCTCGGCCAAGCGATTGGATCCCTGCTACGCTTTCGTTGACCAATACGCAGAGGTCTATCGCATTCATTGGGCCGCTGCGAATAAGAAAACTCCGTCCGGAGAGATTGATTGGTACGCCGTTTTGAACATTAAAGATCGATTGTGGATTTCTTACCGGATGATCACACACATATACGTTAAACTCTCCAAGAAAATCAACCCGGAATTTTTCTGTTCTGTGGGTGCTCCCGGTGCAGTCAAGCTTATAACCAACGCGTGGGAGATTCTTAGTGAACCAAGGACTCGCCATGATTATCACGCTCTCGCGGGCTTACCTCCGCCCACGTGGGAAGAACTGCCGGCAATTCCTCTCAAGTTAATTACTCTCGAGGAGGTGAATTATGCTTATCACCGTCAATGGGAGGAGCGTCAGAGAGAGAAGACGTCGGTAATTACTGTAAAGAAGGTCGGTTGTGCGCACGATCGACATCGGAAGGAGAGTTCGGAAACTAATGATGAGAATTTCAGAGTTGTGCTCAGCCGACAATTGGAGGAGCGGTCGGAAGTTGCTATCAGTAAGGTTAGTTGTGCGCAGAAACGATGTCGGGAGGAACGGTTGGAAGTTATTCCGAAGGAGTTCAATTGTGCGCCCAAACGACATCGAATGGAGCAATCGGAAATCACTGTCAGGAAAGTCAGTTATGGGCCCAAACGACATCGTGTTGGCTGGAGTAATTGAGACTTTCTCCCATAGGTGTGGCCCACTCTTTCGTTATTTTGGGTATTTCTGGATTTCAGCTTCTGGGTCTTTTACGGAGGAAAATCGTTTTTTTTTGTATAGAACTTTACACTGTCTAGCTTTCTTTCATGTACATCAATTCTTTGGCTGCAATTTTTGTTGGTAATGTCAGCTTATTAAATTTTTGCCCATTTGAGGTTTTGCTATACCTAATTTTCATCTGCTAATCTGGGTATTTGTGGCTTTCAGATTCTGGGTGATTGCGAAAACAATTGAATGATTTGTATTGATGGCTTTACTTTCCTGCTTGCATAACAATTTGACTGGCACAATTTCATGGTGGTAATATCAAAATATGCAACTTTTACAAATAGCCCTAACTTTTGTCTCCTTAGTTTTCATCTTTGATGTAGTTTCGTTTGATCTTAGTTCTTTTACAGGAAAATTACAATGCTGGCAGAAGTTTGGTCACTTTGTTCTTTGTAAATTTTCTTTTGTTTTCAGTTTGCTTAAAGTTGAATGATTGTGGATTTCTGTTGTTGCAGTGGGATTTACATTCACGTCAGTGAAAATTGAAGTATAAACCACGAAAAGAAGAAAAAGTTACTTGTGTTGACGAAGAAAACGAAAAACTGAAAGAAACTATGTTTTGTTGTGTTGAAGGATAAATAGAAGAAAGAGAGGTAAATAAAAGCGAATAAAGATACTGCAAAATACAGAGAACAAAAAGAATCTTTATATTGTTTTTATTGAATTAGCTATCTAATATCATTAATTCGCTTACTAAATAATTAGAAAGAACTGGAAATAGTCATAATCTAATGTGCAGTGCACTTGAGCATAATCTAGTCATGCCGATAATTCCTCCTCTTTGGTAGCGTTTGTGAAACAATTTTGTAGTTTGCGAAGATAGATTCACAATTTCATTTCTCTTATCTTTGCAAAGTATGTAGTTGGGAGTTTACATGATAGGAATGTTGATTTAATAACATCATTACCGTTCCAAAAAGAAGGGTTGAAAAAGTGGTTGAGATTCCCTTCCTGCTTAAGCTACAATTTATCAAATTCAATTCACTGTATCGGAGTATCCCTGAGTTAAAGATAATATTCCTACCAAATTTTGCATGCAGGTTACATTAAACCTTAATTCTGAAGAAATTGTAGTTTATTCTGTTCCTTTGTGCTTGATTTTTAATCATTTCACTAGGAATTGCTATACTTTTATTGGTTTTTGAATTGGCTTTCAGTGTTATTCTGTATGTTGATAATTTTCTATGCTTGTTTTATAATCTCTTGTGAATTAAATACTTGCTAAAATTCATATGGGAAATGCAGCCCAATTGGATTTTCTGTATAGATTGGTTAGCTTTCTTGTATACTCAACAATTCTTTGGCTGCACTTTTGAGTGTTAATGTCAGCCTATTAAATCTGTGCTGATGTGGGGTTTCTTTAGATCTAATATTTGTTTTCTTAATTTTTTTCAATTTTATTCTAAATGGTTGCATTCATCAATCCTTGATAGCAAAAATTGCTTTCAGCATAACTATGAAGAATTGGAATAGTGTTTATCTAATGCTTACCTGCACAAGAAAGAGTTTTGCATTTTATTTGAGTCTATGTAATGGAACATAATGAATCAGAGCAACGGCAGTCATTTTCTGCCTTGGTGTTTTTGTAAGGCAAATTTTTGTGGTATGTGAAGATTGATTCATATGTACTTCATTTTTATTATCCTTGCTAAATGCTAAGAATAGTATGTAGTTGGGACAGTTAAATGACCATAATATTAATTTGATGACAGGAGAAAAGATGTGGTAATGGAATTGGAGAAAGTACCTTCCCAACAATCAATTTTCTTAAAAGCATGTTGGAAATAATGGCTCCTTACGGTTACGAACTTCCTTCTTTGTACCACATACCATGTCACACAATATGCAGTTCATTGTGGAATCGTCAATGTGGTAAAGATTAAGTATGCATGTACATTGCATTAAAATTCATTTTACAGAAATGGTTTATTACTGATATGTAGTTAGATTTTGCTTTTATCACGATCAGTATTTCTTATCAAAGTTGTAGGCCTTTCTTTCAATAACTTAATTTAAAAATTTATACCTAGGCTAATCAACTTAGTTTCAATCGTTCTTATCAAACCTTTGATTTCCTTTACTTAAAACTTACAAAGAATATTGTAGGGTGTTTATTTACTTCTTTTTTTTTTTTTGTTTTCTGATTTGGTGGTTTTCGTTTTCTGGTGTTAGAACAATCAAATCCTTCTTCTGATTATATATTTCTTAAGAACACAAGTTTTGCAACATAGCTCATGATTTGGTTCATGCTAAAGTGCCTGCAAAGTTGTTACTTGTAAAAATCATGTTTGATAGTGCAATGCATTTGTAGGTGTCAACTTTGTATCCTTGATTGTGTGGGAGGTTCTTATCTCAAAGCTTTTTCTGTTTGAGTTTCTTGACTGCTTTCTCATGCAGCTGGAACCTGTTTTTGATCCAGGTATGTACAAAATTCCATTTCTCAGTTATTATCATTTAGGAAAAACAATGGAACTTTACACTGGATGGCTTTTAATGGTTGTAGACTTCCAAGTGTGGACTTACGAGTATGTACAAGTATTTGTGGACTGCAATTTTGTTGAGATAATAGGAAAATAGCAAATTTGTGCAGGTAGATGTTGTCATTGGGTTTTAAATTTTGTCTTCTGGATTCTTTTAGAAATATTATACTGTTGATACAGTATCTTATGCAAGAGGATGTCACTGGAAATGCATTAGTAAACATTATTGTAATTTGTGATGAAATAGATGGCTGCTTAAAAGGTATACTGTTAGCTTAGTTTTGGCCATTTTTCTTTTGTTCTTTGTTTATTTTAAGTTTAAAGATGATGATTACTTTTGCTACTTTAGTACTAGTAATGATGGATCAAGCCCATGGCCAAGCCCACCATTGGATGCTCGTGATCAAGTTGTTCATGATCATGTTCCTCAAGGCCCGATAATTAGATCCAGAGCTAAGAAGATCAAAAAAGCACTGAATGGATTTATTTAGAACATAACGGCGTAAAAGGCCTAATCCATTACTTCACTTGTATAGTTGGGCTCAATTGAAGACTATGGATGTTACAATCTCATTCAAGCATCAATGAAGAAGAGTTCAAGCCCTTGAGAGGCCACATTACACATGGGCCAAATTCTTCACAATGCCTTGACACGATTACTCTTGTTCTAGTTTAGGGGTATTTTGGTCATTTTTTGTTCATGGGCTTTTGGATCCGAATTTTATTTTATTTGTAGTACTTTATGAGATCTTGTTATCGACCAAATTTCAAGTCTAAACTATATCATTAGGGTTTCAAATTAGAGTTTCTAGTTTTTTGGAGTGTGATGTATTTAAAGGTGTTACAACCTTTGGCCAAAAGGGGGCATGAAAATACATTTTTTTAAACGTGAGTTAAGCTTTTCTTTTAAGTTCTTTAAATAAGCTTGAAATTTAAAACTTATTAAAAGTGATCTTATAGTGTTTTCTTTTGGAATACTGTTGGTTAGTTGCTTAATCGTGAGTCTTGGGTCAACGGTTAACTTTTCAACCTTAGTTTGGCTATTTGAGGTTCTATCCACTTTTTTTTTTTTTCAGGTTTTCTAAGCATTGTTCTTTGGAGGTTCACATCAGATTTAGTGCCAGAGCCAGATTCTGACTAGATTTTATTTTTTATCGTTTGTCTTCATATTTTCAATCTTCAATTTCAAGATATTGGCTATTTCTTAGGGAGAGAAAGTCAAATTTTTGCTTGTTTATTAGTAAAAATAAGGAAATTAAAAGTAGTTTTCGGCCAAAATACCTAGTTTAGCCTAATTGTTTATCAAAAACAAATCCAAAAGTGATTTGAGGCTAAATTGTAGTGAAAAGGGTGATATTTGGTTGGAAATCATATTAATTATATAAAAAAATGGATAAAACCTTGAATAACCGAACCAAGGTTGAAAAGTTAACTGTTGACCCGAGACTCGTGATTAAGCAACTAACCAACGGTATTCTGAAAGAAAATGCCACAAGATTACTCTTGATATGTTCTAAATTTCAAGATTATGTAAAGAAGTTGAAAGAAAAGTTTAACTCATGTTCAAAGAGATTATTTTCGTGCTCTCCTTTTGGCTAAGGGTTGTAACACCCTTAAATACATCACACTCCTAAAAATTAGAAACTCTAATTTAAAAACCCTAATGATATAGTTTAAGCTTGAAATTTGGCTCATAACAAGGTCTCATAAAATACTACAAGTCAAATAAAATTCGGGTCCAAAAGCCTATGAACAGAAAATACCCCTAAACTAGAACAAGAGTAATTGGGTCAAGGCATAGTGAGGAATTTGGCTCATGTGTAATGGGGTCTCTCAAGGGCTTAGAGTCTCCTCCCCTCCTTTGATACTTGAATGAAATTGTACCATCCATAGTCTTCAATTGAGCCTAATTGTGCAAGTCAATTCAGTGCCTCTTTGATCTTCTTAGCTTTGAATCTAGTTATTGGGCCTTGAGGAACATGATCACGAGCATCCAATGTTGGGCTTGATCCATCATCAACTAGTATTTTCTTTGCAGTTTGGCTTAAATATTTTTGAAATAAAAATGATGGGAAGAAGGTAAAATGGCAAGGAAAATGATAAGACAAGAAAATACTTAATATATTTGCTTTTGTATTTTTATTAATTTCATTGCTTAAGATGGTTGTCTGTATTAGAGTTTGTTAGCAAGGACATCGGATTTTGTTTTTATCTTTGCCCTTTCTCAATTGGCTTTTAATTGTTTTGAAATTGATTTTTAAATAATTAAGAATAAATGGAATTATGATATAATGCTTACCTGGACCTTGTTGGATCTCTGCAATTTAGTCTTAATCTAGGCAATGTGCTTCCAAACATCTCAGTAGTTGCAATGACTCCTTGGTTTTGGTAGTTTTGTGTGAAAGAAACTTTTATCATCTGCAGAGTTAGGTTTACAACATAATTTTTTTTTATCTTGTTTTGGATAGGAAAAATAATTGTTTGGTGTGAATGGTTGCCTTGATGAAAGATACAAGAAATAAAATTTTTACGTTGGCTGTTCCTTATTGGCATATTGTGAAGTTCCTTTCAAAATAACTATATAGTGTCATGATCTGGTGCACTTCAGTATTATTGATTATGGCAATGATTCCTTCGGTTGGTAGTGTTTGGGAAACAATTTTGTTGTCTGCGAAGATAGATTCACTATTTTATTTCTCTTATCCTTGCGCTGAACACGGTTGGGAGAGTTTGATGTTGGTAATGATGATTGGATAAAAGGATACTGCAGTAACTGAATTGGAGAAAAGGATTCCCTCTCCATCACTGATCCTAAAAGGAGGGTTGAAAAACTGGTTGAGAGGCTCTTTACAGTCTTGTTTATCCTACAATTCGACAAATGTAATTCAGTTTATTAGAAGCATCCCTGTGGTAAAGATAATCTTCCAACAAAAGTTTGCTTTATACCTTAATATTGAAGAAATTGTTATTTGGTATGTTCCTTTATGCATGACATTTATTCATTTCACTAGGTATGCTACATGGCTTTTAAAAATGTTTTCAGTATTATTCTGCATCTTGCAGAAGTTTCTATGCTCGTTTTATAACCTACAGTGAAGTAAAAAACTAGTTAGATATAAAGTATTATTTCATTTCTTATTTTAGGATTTATTACTACACTGTCAAAAATTTTTTTATGCAAATTTCTGTTTGCCCCTGCATCAATGACGGAATCTGCTGAACATTTGTTCTTTTTCAAGAAGGAAGTTAGTACTTAGCTTTATATGTGCCACTACATCAGTTCTTAGCTGCCTCACTTGCCCTGTACTTTCAAACAAAGGCTGAATGTAAAAAGTGTAGTAAATCTCACGGATGATTTTTTCATCATATGGATCAGTGATTCTACTACTGTTCGATTTTTGCATTTGGGATATGTACTGCTAATGGCATAATGTTAGCTTGATCATGTCTTCCCGGCCATCTACTTAGCACTACCACAAATACAAGAAGAATTTTAAAGGAAAAAACCATACCCACCTTCAGAAATGATGCAACAAATGTATCAAAGTCTGGATTTGAAGCTAATCCCAAGCATTTTCTGTGAAATTAGGTGCTGGTGATGATGGTGGAAATGAATGTATTTATGAGTGGTAAAGCCCTTAGTAGGTGGTGGGACTGGCTCCAATGATCTGGGTTGGGATACAAGTTCATTGTGGTCCAAAACCAGATTGATAAAAAGCATTTTGATGGAGAGATTGTGGGACATAGGACTAGTTTTAGTGATAGCGCAGGGGATGCATATCATCAAGCTTCAGTGGTGTCTAACATGCAAGAAATTGAAGATAAGATGAAGGAACTGGAGGAAGAGAACTGTGAGAGCAAGACTTTTTTTGATGGAAGGCGCGGGAGGATGCATGAGATGTGTGTTGTTGTTGAACCAAGTACTGGAGCCTGGTGCAGCAGGCGGGTCTTATCTCAAGGACTTGGAGAAGGTAAAGATGGGGAGAATCCTCAGATTTATCTGCTTGAGAAGCCTTGCCAAGGATTATAGGATTATAGGATTATGAGGCAGAGGGTGCATGCAATTCTGTGGCTGAAAGAGCTTGAGGAGAGTTGAAAAAGCTTAACCATCCACCCATTTTTTATTTTCTTAATATCAAAGTGTTATACAATTCTAATATGGCTTCTTAGATTGATTGTTTTGTCCCAAGTACTCTTGATAGCCAAAATATGATGCCGTTATTTTCTTCTCTCTTTTTCTGTGTTCCCTTTTTTTTTTGTATGCTTTATAAGTATATGAATGTAGTTTATTACTACTTACAACTTCTGTGTGTTGTAAAAAGTTTCACAAGTAGCAGTAGGTAACAATTTCTGAAATTTGAACTTCTTTTGATAGGGAATTGTCAGATGAATTTTACTGGGAAGTTGACCAGTTTCTGCAGTAAAAAATAGATGTTTGTTTGGTTCATTGAAGCAGGAATTGCCTTGGGATTTTATAGGCGAAGAATGAAATATTTGATAAATATGTGCATTCATTAAAGGTTTTTAGTTCTTCAAAGAGTAAGAAAATATTCACTAATGACTTGAGCTAGTATTGAACTGACTCTTGATGCTAGAGGTCGCAGGTGAATGTTGGCTGTGGTGATGTATACTGATATTGATTGAAAATCAGAAGTGGTCAAATTCTGAACTTGTTCTCGGCGAAGTTATGCTCAAGGTCATTATTATTATTTTTTTGGTTGAAATTTCTGGGTATAGGGAATGTTCTAAATTTACTTTACGACTTTTCTATGCGTGATTGTTGGCACTATTAGTCAAGGATTCCATCAAAAGTATCACATTATTCGAAAATTTGTGTTGAAATTAAACCAATATGACAATCATATGCTTTTGACTAACTCTCTAGTTAGATATGAATGCCCTAAATATAGCAAACATTTGCATGTACAAAAACAGCTCTATAATATTAAGAATTTCTCTTAGATGAACAATGCATTCAAGGAAACTGAGTTGAATATAAGTTCATTACTTAAATTAATTAACGATATATTATTAAGAATATATTTGGACCGTTCTACTTCATTTAATTTTGAAAAATATGAACAATTTAATTAAAGAACCGTTTTGATGGATGAGATAAATTATATGATATGATTATTTTGTTTAATTTTGTACTCATTGTACATGAAAAATGGATGAAAATAAATTGTGCAAGGCCACACAAACTATCTTACACTCACACTTTAATAAGGCAAAAATAAGATAGAAAATTGAAATTCATAACTCTTTTCATCAAATGCAGGTAGTATTGTATGCCATTTTTTTATTTTAATTTTTAAAATTTTAAAATATTTTATCATATATATATATATATATATTTTAACGATTATTATATTATTTAATCATCCAATTAATAAAAATGTCATTAACAAGAAAATGAATATTATCACATACCTCTAAAATTTTCACTTTTATTGTCCACTTAACAATTAAAAGGATTTTTTTTAATAATTTGATAATTAAAAAGTAAATCATATTGTAACTTATCAATCAGTACAACATGCCCAACTATTCTTTGCCAAATCTAATTACTTTATTTATTTTTTTTACTTCTTTCACTTGGTACCCCTAAAACATAATAATTTTTTTTTATAATAATAATAATAATAAGAATATAAACTTAAAGAAATAAAAAATCTAGTCTATGACTACTTCATTTTAGCAATAAGAGATGCAATAGGTCACAATTATTAATAGTTTCAACTTAATGATTAATGCTATTGAACCTGAATGTTATCAAACATATTGGTGCAAAACTTTGATGACATTTATTTATTTATTTATTTTACTTGAGCAGCCTCAGAGTATTTTATTGTCAAATAATTGGTTACTTGAAACCAAGTATATGAGAAATCATGTTATATTAATCATCAAATGCTTTATGAATTTCTTTTTGGAAGGGTTAATTGATTTCAATTTCTGAAAAAAAATTATACTGCATATATATATATATATATATATGTTATATTTTAGATCAGAGACTTTTTCACTTGATCAATAGGGACATGACAATTCTGAGTGTTTTATTTATTTTAAATGATTAATGAGAATATTGTATTTGATTTTCGTATATATGAGTTTGGATTATATACCATAATTAATTTAGTACGTGATTTTGGGGAGTAGGGAAGACAACTATGTAGAGTAGAGTGGTAAACGATTAAGGGTGATAATTCGAGTTATTGTATCGTATCTTATTTATTTTGTGTTAAAAAAGTTAATTAAAATTTGATTTATTTAATAATTATATTAAGAAGTAAAAATTTTAATTTGATAATATTATTAAATAGCTAAATGTGTTATAATATTATAATTTAATTAATATTTTTGTAATATTTATGATAATACTTTCTCAAATACTAATTTATTTTACTATAAATATAACTAAATATTTTTTAAAAATAGATAAATATAATTATAAATTTTTTAACATAAAAAATTATGAAATAAATTTATTAAATTATAAATAAATTAATACGATATGATTATTCGAATCATAAATATATTTATGTGTCGTAAACTCTAAATTAATTATAATTGTATTGTATCTTATCTCAATTAAAATTCTTAAATTTTATATTATGTATGTTTTTGTTTAAAATTTATTAATTAATATTTAATTTTAATTATTAAATATTTTATTAATTTTTTTACCTTAATAATAATTAAAATATATATATATATATATAATTGTGTTGATATCCGAGCAGAAAAGTAATTATGTTATATATTACGTTAAATCAACTGACGCTTAAGAAAACTTTTTTATTATTAAATTTTATCAATCAACCGACGCACACAATATTACAAATTTTACGAACATTACACCCCAGACAATTGTCGGTGGCCGGAAAATATTTAGCGGCCGCTAGATCGCGCCATCGGTTCGGTAAGTTCTACTTCTTTCTTTGTCAGATTTTCTGACAGGAATTACTTGTATTGTCTCAAATTTATAACAACCCGAAGTTTAGCCCTGCCGCTAGCAATCTCCAGACGAACACTGAGTTCGAAAGCAAGACAAAGAACAGCTTGCTAACAGTAGCCTGAAGAAGTCGACAGGAGGCTGGCGACGTAACGGGTCGGCTAAAGTTAGAAGAATACTAAAAAAAAATGTTCTTTTTATATTTTTTTATAGAAATCTTACTGACCAAGTAACTTCTTTTAAAATATGGGTATTTTCATGTCTTTTGAAAATTTGAATTTTCCGCCTAGTTTGTTACAGTAGATTTGGAATCGAGGCCGGTTGACTTTTAATTGGCTGTTGTTGTGAGGTAGAGTTATTATTATGAATAGATGGGTGTTTATCAATACACTTTAACTGCTTTGCAATACATAGAATCCTATATGTTGATCAATCTGTTGTGTCAAGGTTTCCTTCCTTTTTAAGTAAGGTTTAAGAAGTTGTATATTTGAAGAGAAAAGTTTAGGTTTTTAATTGGGTTTCTGGCATTTTCTTTTTGACCAAATAAAATGTTGGTTTGTTTACTTTTATTGGGGATTTTGTGTTCAATCAGTGGAAGTGTTGGTTGATAGAAAAAAAAGGGAAATGTGGGGATGTGTTACATTGCTGAGATTAAGGTTGGAAGTGTGATTCTGTTTTTCTAAGTGTGTTCGATTGCTGAGAAAATGGAGGAATAATTTTTAATTGCATTAGGTTTAGTTGTGTGAAAGCATTGATTTTTCATGAGCAAGTATTGATACAAGTTGACTCAAAATCTCTTATTGGCTACAATGGGCTTTCTTAGTAATCAGAAAGTTTTATTTAATTTTTTATTTTTTTAGATGAAGGAATTGGTTCACTTTATATTGGAAATGAAGTGAAATTGTTATCGGTTTGTGCTGACTACTTTAATTCAGATTATGCCTGTGTGTTTTGATTAGCCTCGTTCAGTTTCAGTTAAATATTATTCATTGGCAATGGATAAAGAGAGAAGTCTGAGAGCTTTTAGAGCAATGAACACCTTAGGTATTCCTAATGAAGAAATCAAACCAGTGATGTTAAATCTCTTAGAAGTGTTTAATTGGAACTGGGAACTTATAGAAGCAGAAGATTACCGGGCACTGATAGATGCATATTTTGAGCTCAAGGAAAATCAGGTAGTCTGTTCATCATCGTTTGATGCACTTTATTTTGTTCCCTGTGTTCTAGTTATATATTTCTTGGATTATGATAATCATGAATTTAGTTAATGTTTCTTGTTAAAGACTTTCTTTTTCTACTTAAATGGATTTTATCCTTTCAACTTTTTATTGGTAGGGAGTGAAAGATAAAAATGAACGTACTGTGGGGAATGACAAGCCTGAAAGACCTTCTAAAAGGTTACATTTAGGACAGCAGAAAGATCATGTTTCATCAGCAATGACTATATCTGTACAAGGAAGTAAGAAACCTTCATCTCATTTGGTACCTAGAGAAAAAAAATCAACTCACAACGGAGAGTCACAAACAGTTTATGTTAAACATTCATTGGATGCACATGGCCCTTCTCGTAGCTTGAGAGAAAATGTTCCCACTTCTCATTGTAATAAGCCAAAAACAGAGCAAGTTATTAGTGGCATGGCACATCATTCAGAACCTATTTCGGTTGTCTGTCCAGGTACTCTCTTATTACTCTACTATTAGTAAGAACTTTTGTTATGGTAATGGCTGGAAGCTGTATTTTAGTGCTAAAATTTGTTGCATTCCATGGCATGTAGCATTAATTTTGTCTAGTATCAATCATCAACCCAATGTTTTCTCCTTTTTTTTATTCTTAGGCACAGAAATGGAAGTGGAAATTGAAGCAATAAGGCATAGTTAATAATGGTCTGGATGCTATATGTATTCTAGATCAAAATGCAATGCAATCGATTTATATACTATTAAACTTTGAGCCTCAAGCTGGGCTCCTTTCCTCCATTTTCTGAAACTGCTAATTAATCATCATTGACCATGCCTTATAATGTTTAGAAAGATGGGACATTGTCCTACCATTCGAAAAATTTAAGAGCCATTGTTCTGAATTTTCCATCCTGTCACACACATTGGTGACAGTTCCATTATCATAATGATTATAGAGGTGTCTGATACTTTAGCCTACCAAATATTAGATGCAGAATTGTGTTTTTTTTAATCATTTGTGCTTCCTTGATGTACCGGCATTTCTATAGGTGTTTCAGACCATGTCTCTACTTGAAGGAACCTAGTGTCAACTTTTGCATCAGTTATGTTATAGATATTTAGTGTTTTACTGATTCACTTTTTACTTGCAACCTATGTTTTTTTAGCTCTTCCAGGCTTGTTGGTGGGTTCTTTGACTGACAATCACTTTGTAAAATCTCTTGCATCTGAACATGTGCATATAGACAATGAAGATGATGGTTCAAGATGCAAGGACAGTGCAAGCAGCAAGAATAATTTTGTTATTGCTTCATCAGAAATGGGAGAGGTAAAGATATCTTTGAACTGCACTCATGCCCTTGGAAGGATAAACTCCCAGAGACCAAATTTTGATGCAGTTCTGAAATGCCTGGAATGTAAATATCTCATGTCAGGCAATGTTTTGGGTTTTGAATTTTCTGTTAAGAAGTTACTTAGAGATTTGTGCGATACTTATTTGGAACTGGGTAGTAAATCCATCACTGGGTCAGCTGTTATTAACTCTCCTTCTGAATCGATGTTAATTGTTGGGGATTCTGGTGCCAGGCTGAGAAAACAAGCTTCAAGAATTGGTAATTCTGAAAGGGATCTGAATAAAAAGGGTTCAAATCATTCTGGGTGTTTAAATTCATCTAATTTTGTAACCATTCAGCAGCGACATGTCACTGGTAACAAGAAAAGGTCCGCCCACAGCATCAGTGACATAACGAAAGGTGCTGAAAATGTGCAAATTTCATTGGTAGATGAAACTGGCAATGAGGATCTGCCAAAATTTACTTACATCCCACACAATATAATTTTTCAAAATGCTTATGTACATATCTCACTTGCTAGAATTGCCGATGAGGATTGCTGTACAAACTGTTCAGGAGATTGTCTCTCATTGTCAATACCATGTGCATGTGCACGCGAAACTGGTGGAGAGTTTGCTTACACACAGCAAGGTCTGCTGAAAGAGAAATTTTTAAGTGCCTGTATATCTATGAAAAAGGGACCTTGTGAGCAACATCTTGTTTATTGTCAAGACTGCCCACTTGAGAGGTCTAAGAATGAATCCCACCCTGAAGAATGCAAGGGCCATATTGTCAGGAAGTTCATCAAAGAATGTTGGAGAAAATGTGGTTGCAGCATGCAGTGCCAAAATCGAGTTGTACAGAGAGGTATTACATGCAAATTGCAGGTAAGATACTGAATGAAATTCCTTGCAGTTGCTCAGTAAAATTTTTCTTTTTTATATTATAGTAATTTACTTAGTAATTGATTAATTTTTTCCATTGTGCAATTGTATGGAAGCAACTTCAAGAATGACTTCATATTACATTTCTCATGGGAATCTTCTTTTTTCTTCCCCTTTTTTTCATCTTTACTTGTCATTTTTTACTAGGAGTTTGAAATGTTGTGTATCACCTACAGTGCCAAGAGAAACTTTCTGCTTCTTAATTCACTTATTACTTGGTCATGCTAATCTTAAAGGTTTCCACAGAAATTTGTATATAATTTGTTGAAGCTTTATAAGAACTTGAAATTAGCTTTGCTTATTAGTTGTGATTTATACATTTTTCTTTATTGTCTTATTTCTTTTTTCATTTTCAGATAATCATTACGCTCTTATGCTTCAGGTGTTTTTGACTACTGGAGGAAAAGGTTGGGGTCTTAGAACACTTCAAGATTTGCCTAAAGGAATCTTTGTTTGTGAATATGTTGGGGAAATAGTAACTAACACGGAGTTATATGAACGGAATATGCAATGCAGCGGTAGGGAGAGACATACATATCCAGTTACTCTAGATGCAGACTGGGGTTCTGAGAGAGTTTTAAGGGATGAAGAAGCACTTTGTTTAGATGCAACATTTTGTGGAAATGTTGCAAGGTTTATTAATCATAGGTAATCTTTTTCACTGGAGTAATGCAACATATGCAAAGTTTGTATCCCAAGTTTTGGATACAAAATGATGAGGCACAACGTGGGACTGCCATATCGTTTATTCCATCATCCAATGAGCCATGTGACAGTCTTGAATGGATTCAACATCACTTTTTATTCAAAACTTGGGATTCAAAACTTCGTATAGGTAGCACTACTGTTTCACTTAACTTTTGCATATGCATCATGCATATTGTAGTGGTTGCATAGATTGTTTCGCTTTAACTATAAATGCTATTTTGCTCCTTGAATCACACACTGGTGTTCTGCATTCTCCAGAACATTGAAAATCTTTTAAAATAATCAGCTAATGTTTTATGCTTGTGCCCCCTTTAGAATAAAGAAATTTATAGTTATATTGTCTATTACATGTCTTTTGCATGTTTTATAATCATGTTCATGGTTTGCCTTTAAACATTTCTTCTCAAATCTACTCCTTTTAGATACCTCTCCTCCCAAATGATTTCCTTCTTTTACTGCTTTTTGTCAATAATTATTTTCTTAACATTATAGATGCGTTGATGCAAACTTGATCGATATTCCGGTTGAAGTGGAGACCCCTGATCGCCATTATTATCATGTATGGATCTGACTTGGTACATCTGTGCAATATTTCAAACATTCTTTCTATCGGATATTTGGGAAGAATAAATCTCAATAGCTTGATTGTCTTCCTTATCTGCAGCTTGCTTTTTTTACAACTAGGAAAGTAAGTGCTTCTGAAGAACTGACCTGGGTAAGTGGGTTTAAATAGTGCTTGAATATTTGTTATCTTAGCTATTTTCTTTTTGTCAACTGATTTTTTAGATGCAAACTATGATTTGCTGATGCTTACTATTGGTCATAATGCTAGACAGATATCTGTTTGTCTTTTTAATTTGGTTGTAAATTTTGTAGTGTCAATGATATGCATTACAAGCACAAGATATGGGAACTGCATACATTCATAAATGCAAGACATGCTTTATGGCATGGCAAGGCAGTTCTATTTACAGATTGTTTTCTTTTCTCTGTTTTTCAATTCAATTATGTAAGACTCCAACCTCGTTGGAATGTAAATTATAAATGAGAAACTTGGCAACACACATTGGCAGAAAATCCCACAACATTGCACTTAGATGATCTTGCAAATAAAGGTGCAAGTCTTTTCTATCTGCGTCTGTGTTTTTTTCTTGTTTTGAAAGAAACGCAATTGAATGATCTCTTAATAGGTACAAACAATGAGAGTTTTGAGGAATGATTGCAAATGTTTGGCACTTTAGTTTTTTTCCATCATCCATTTCAGGGACTTTTCATTTTCAGTTTTCATCGAACATCGTCGCCTATTTGCTTACTAGGTCATTGATTTGTTGTATGTTTTATTCTTGTTGGGGTTACATCTTGCACAACTTGCGTGTGAATTGGATTTCTTATGTTGAGTAAATATTCTATTTCTTTGCCTTTCAGGAAGAAAAAAATGGGAAGACTTGCATCAAATTGTGGTGTACCATTTAGTGCCCCTTCTAATTACACTTTTAAGTCTATAACTACATAGAATTATTCATGCGGCTGATTAAGAACAACTCAAAAATTGAGTTTAAATTTGGTGAAGAAATCAATCTGCATTTGCTTATTGTGATTATGGTTTGGATGAAATTAATTGTAGGACTATGGGATTGACTTCAGTGATCATGATCATCCTATAAAGGCATTTCAATGTTGCTGCGGAAGTGCATTTTGCCGAGATAAGAAGCAAAAAATTTAGCAAAGGTAACTTTTTTAAATTTCATTTTGCCTTCTGGTTTCATGCTACTGGCCCTGTACCTCAAGCTGATTTGTATGGAATATTCATTCCTATTTACACATTTAAGAAATTTGTAGTTGAATAAATGCATGAAAACACATTTTTATGGAGCTCCATAAAGTTCATTCCTGCCTGCAATTGTATTTTCTCCCTCGATTACATCTTTTGCTGGAAATGAGGGTTGATAATTACTCTCAAATAAAACTAAAATGTTTTCTTGCCATTTTCTTCGAAAGTGGTCATCATTTTATTGTCCTATTACTAAAGCTTTAATTGAAATGAAAGGATAACATTAGTTGCATGAAGCTTAGAGAATCAGTTGTTAAACTACCATCTGATTCTGGTAAAATTCAAATTCATAAAACTTGAGATGATCTATTAGGTCAAGCTGTGTGCCTACCTGGGTGTGGCATAAAAATTGCTAGTCCAGTTATGTATAATTGTCATCAACAAATCCTTGATTTTCTTGTACATAATATACTTGTGTATAAGATAGCACTTGCTTTTCTTTTTTATCCAAAATCTAAATAGATTGGAATATTTAAATATGAATTATGTTGTTTTTCATTCATAAAATCAGAATATAATTATCAAATTTTCAGTGTTAAGTTGAAATACAAACACCTTTAAAACATCCAAATGACTGAAACTGAATCATATTGTTTAGACCTAAAAGAAATAGTGCCTAGAACAGAGGCCAAGAATTTCCCTTCTTTCAGTGTAGCACTTATATTTTGTGCTGTGTTCAATTTGTTATTTTTTATTTCTTTACTGCTGACTAACTATTATTGTTATTTTCTGTTTCAGGAATTTAGTCAATTTCTTTATAATGCTTGGATGAACGTAGACTGGTGGATGCAGTAAAACTATGCATATACCCTTCTCGTGATTCTTAATGTTTTGAAATTGTGGCATTGAAAGCATTGGCAATACTTCCTTGCTACCTACAAGATCTGGGAAATTGATATCCAACAGAGATTCTGGATTTTCTTCTTTGTGGAAGTTGTCTGACGTAAAAAATTTCAAATAGGACTCGTTTTCCTGTCACTTGCATGGCAAATTGCCCGGAGCGGATCACGATTAGGACATGTTTATTGTTATTGTGTTTCTCTTTAATTTTGAAAGTCCGGCTACTAAAATGTACAGTGAACACTGCAAATGTTTACTAACTTACCGTTCATTTCTACTTGATAGCCAGTGATTTGTTCTAAACAGTGCAGATTAAAAATTATAGTACGAAACAAAGTATTATAATAATATATGAACGTACTGTTCATAATTATCCATTGGAATGTTTGTATTCTACAGTGCCAACTTAAATTTAGCTCTTAACAAATCAGTAAGTTTAAGTTTACATATTTGGACTGATAAATAACTTACATATAGTTGTCGATTACTTGCACAGAGCAGGAGTTAAAACATAGAGAATTCAATTATTCATATGCCCTTAGGGATAGTTATGGAATCTCTCATTCTCTTGCATCAAATAAGGTTTCCTGAGAAAGAAGCTTGTAGTTAATATTTGTGCAGAACAGATTTCATTACACGATATGTTGTGAGAAAAACAGAACTGAAACTTGAAGTTGAGGGATTGTGCTTAATAACAATTCCACTCCCATAAGCAATCTTCGCCATCGATAACATTGCTACATTTCTACATTTCACTGTCAACTGCTCACCGTAAAAATCTATGTTCCCAGCGAAGGAATCACTTCCAAATGTAGAGAATTGACCGCCTTGAGGGATTCGTCCCGAGAGCTTGTTGTGTGAGATCTTTAATACTGAAAGGAATGTATGGCTTTCCAACTCAGGAATCTTTCCAACAAGCTTATTAAGCTTAATTGACGAGAGGTTTAATGATTCAAGTGCTTTCGAATTCCCTAACGACGATGGAAACTAGCTGTTCCCCAGAAACGTGAATCTTGCAAATTCATCTACGGTCACATTCTTCATTGCTTCCATGCTTCCAAAGAATCTTCTTG
>JAXCLQ010000007.1:1516463-1575780 GCA_035584115.1 Cedrela odorata
ATTTTTGTTGTTAATTATTTTTATTGTTATTTATTTTACTTTATTTTAATTAGAATTATTCATATTTAAATTTTGTTCGTTATTGAATTTAATTTTTGCATTACGAAGTTAGAATTGAATTTAACTTTTGTATTAGAAAGTTAGAATTCATATACAAATTTAATTGAAATTAATTGTTAAACAATTAAATCAAAATGGCACACCATTCGTCACAAGGGTCGCATGAATTTCCTTATGAAATAGATAAATCAATACATTCATTCAAACAATACCCAAATGTTCCAGAAGAACAACCTCATAGTATAACAAATCCAACAGAAGCTACAATATCTGGTAGTAGCCAGAGAAGACAACCTAGTTCTAAAATATGACAAATTTTTGAAAAAAAACATTGAACTTGGTAAAGTAAGATGTAAACTTTGTGCCGTGATGTATGTGCACAAAAGAGGGGATGAGTTAGGCACTCCTAAAAGTCACATAGATAAAAAAACATTCAGCACACTTAGAAAATTTACAAAAATAAACACAAATTAAAACAACAGGTGTGATATTAAGTGATAATTTTTGTTATGACCCTACCATGTCGAGAGACACAGTTTGTCAATAGTTGATCGTAAATGATCAACCATTTACACAAACTGAATCCTCACATTTCGTTGAAATGATGCAATATCAACTTGCTTTTAAGAAAATACCTAGGACAACAATACGAATACATACACTTAAAAAATTTTAATGAAATGAGACAAACTTTAATCGCTATTCTCGAATCAAGTAACAGTACATTTTTATTGACAGCTGACAATTGGAAAAGTGTAAATGATTTTTATTATATTTATGTTACTTGCCATTGGATTGATGAAGAGTGATAATTAAATAAAAAAAATTATATGATTTAGACCATTTGAATTTTCATATAACCCAAGGGCTATTGGGAAATTTATTAAGAGTGTTACACGAGAGTTTAGAATTGCTGATAAAATTCTTTGCATTCCATTCAATAATGCATCGAATAACACAGCTGCAATTCCTCTTCTTAAAGATGCACTAAACCCATGCTTAGACGGAAAAGTTTTTCACAATAAGTGTGCTTGCCACATATTGAACTTGTGTACAAGAAGATTATTAAATAATGAAGCCAACAATTGATGCAATTAGGAGTGTTGTGCTTCATTTAAAATTGGCTCTAGCTAGAGCCCAATCATTTAAAGAATTGTGTTATCAACACGGATTAAGGCCTAAAAAATTGATTCTAGACATGTCAACGAGGTGAAACTCCACCTATGACATGCTCAAACATGTTTTACCTTACAAAATTTCATTATTGAAATTTTAGAATATGAAAATGAGCGGTTATGAATTAACTGATGATTATTTTAGAGCTACAGAAATTATCTTGCAGCTTTTATCGGCAATAAAAGAAGCCATGGAACTTTTATCTGGGCAGTATTATCCAACAACACATCACGTAATTCCTACATTATGTAGCATTGCATATGTCTTTAAACAATACATGGAACATCTAACATTCGCCTTAGTAATGTCAGTCATGATAGATGAATTTAGAAAGTATTACGATGACATGCCTCTTTTATATTGTATTGCACTATATTTAGACAGTTTCTGGTTGTGAAACCGTTATAAAATAATTTTACAAATTCTTAGATCAAAGTAATTCTGATCAATTCAGTCGCGAAACTGAAATACTTATCCAATGATATAAGGAAAAATTGTCATCAAATCTTTCAAGTATTTTTCATTGGTACGAGATTGTGTATTTTGCAAGTATGTCTACATCTATTGGTCTTGAAGGCTCTTCTTCCTCTTCCTCTGCTCCCATTATTTCAAGCAGCGATTGGAATCCGTATGCGAAAGTCAACAAAAGACCAGAAAGAGCATCATCACGATTCAACAAGCTTTCATACTACATACAGGGTCCAATCATTCAACCTTAAGAAAATTTTGACATCCTAAAGTGGTAGAAGGAAAATCACAAGTTTTATCCTATCTTTGCAAGAATGGCACTAGACTTTCTCACATCACCAGTGTCTACGGTTTCATCAGAGAGTACATTTAGTTTGAGCAGTCGAACATTGGACTCACGTAGAAGTACAATGGCCCTGGAGGTTTTAGAGATGCAAATGTGCTTTAGGGATTGGGTCAACAAAGAAAGGAGACTACAACAACTTCAGCAACAATCAGCTCTTGTAGCCAAGTTTAACTATAAATGGGGTGAGGAAGACGAAGACGAAGAATGACTACAATCAACTACCAATTATAAGTAATTAATATTTAAATTTAATAATTTTTAATGAGGTAAGGTTCAATATTCCCCGCTTTGTAATATTTTTTAATTAACTTATTTTATTTTTTTTATTGATTATTGTAAAGTATGATTGAATGTAAAAAAAAATTATGAGGTTCAGGCTGAAATGTCTCCCTCATTGTATTTTTTAATTAATTAATAAAAATTAATACCGTTAGAAGTATTTTTTTTTTAATTTTTGGTAATTTATAAAAAATTTATTTACTTTTAAATAAATTGATAAAAAAAAAAGTTTAATCTGACAGACAGACTCATTCCATTAACTGGAATCAAACCGTATGATGAATCGCACTAGAACAAGTCCAGAATTGAAATCGGAATCGAAATCAAAATCGGCCTAGAATCTCCCCAGAATAGGAACCGACCAGAAACCTGAATTGGAACCAGAACCGGCCCGAAATTGAAATCGAAACCGGACCGAAACCAAATCAGAACCAGACTGGAACCGGCCTGGCTTGTTACCGGTTCTGGTTCGGTTCCATCACCTTTGAACCGTGAAACCTGCCCGAACCAACCCACCAAACCGCTGGGTCAGGCCCGTTAGACAGCACTACCAAGATGAAGGAGAAACTAGGGAAACCGAGAGCCATCAAGTGAGGGATGCAAAAGTTGGTTGATTTAAGGTGAAGTGGTGACTAAAATTTGAAGAACCATGTGACAATTGATTGGTAATCAAGTGAGCAAGGAGAGAACCAGGTGTGGCCGAGAGGTGGGAAGCCAAAACAGTAAAGGGGGAGTCATTTTCAGCAGCCAAGGTAAGGTAAATTTTGCTAGATTGATGATATGTGATTATGCATGAGTGATTGTTGTTTATACATAAAATTGTGAAAACTTTGTTTAAAAATTATGATGGCCGAAATGATGCATAAACTGAGATGTGTTTCAGTATATGGCTGTGTAGAATTATGGTTGTGTTGTGAATATTTGGTGCGCGAAATGGTGCCAATAGGCTTACGAAGTGTTTATGAGAATGGAGTAATGTTACCGAAAAATCAGAACATAAACTTGCGACGCCGGTAGGTCACAATTGTGTGTTCAAATGAGGGATGATTTTAGTTGATAAAATTGTTATATAGATGTGTTGGAAGACATATTTAGAATAGCACATGTGAGTGAAGTGCCGAGCGAGTGAGAGAGTAAGCGAAACGCATGAGCATTGGCCGCAGTAATTTCTGCGTAGAGTTTGGTAAAATAGAGATTACGAGAGTTCTAGACCTTAGATTGAGGAATCGTAAAAATTTTCATAAACTAGACACATAGGGGCACGACATAGCTGAAAATCAGGTTAAGACGTTGAGCGAAGCAATACAGATTTTTGTTAGAACCGAGTTGTATTGTCAATAATTCACTGTCTACTACACCGAGTAATGTGGCGAATTCTGATTGTAACTTAACCATTGGGACTCAAAATTTGAATCTGCAAGAAGCGATAGAAACTAAACACATATTAGAATATGTCCTGAGAAACTTAGATTGAGATACCTTACCAGTGCTACGCACCATGAGTTTGAAATTGGTCGATGCGCAGAAAGTACCATACGGATGTCTGATATGTATACATTTATTTTAATCTTGTGAAGGGGGAGGGGGGGCGTAGATTACATGTATAACATAATTGTACATATATTCAGTTGTATGAAATAATCTAATATTGTAACATATGTATTGTAAATCATCATACCTATCGTTAGTTAACCTCATGGTAGGGCGAGTACACCTCAGCTGACATAGTGAGTGAGTGTTTATTTGTATATTTGTATGTCTATATGCATGTGTGTATATGAGAATAATACTTAGAAATGCATGTGAACTTAATATTGAAAATACAAAGGAAATTAATATCGAGAATATATATGAAACTGATTGATATGATTCTAAATTGTGTTTAGATGATTGATTGGTAATTATACTGACATATTGTATTGTAATATCAGAAAGGATGATTGCGTTATATGACTAAGAGTGGTCTATGAATACATGAATTGAAGATATATATATATATATATTGTGTTGTGATACAAAGTGAAAAGGATGGAAAGTCTTGATCTTATGAACTGTATATGTACTGTAGATAAGGATTGAAAACAGGGGGACGAAGATACGTGACGCCCATGATGATTGAATTATGAATTGAGGGATGGCAGAACACAATCCCCCAAGGGTACTTGTAGGTTATTTTCGTGTATTTGGGGGACGGCATAACGTAATGCCCTAATCATTGGTATTAATTGGTATTTAAGGGGATGACAATACGTAACGCCCTTAAACACCGGTATGCTATGAATGATGTCTATTAACTGTTGTATGCGATTGTGAGAAATGTTTTCTTTAGATGTATGGGTTTGTTACATGCGTACAGATATTTTATATGAATATGTACTTAATGATAAAATACGAATGTATATATACAAGTATAAGACACGATGTAATGTGTAGCATCCACTCATTGAGTCAAGTAGGACCCACCCCTTCCCTTTCTAGTTTTACAGGATTTAGTAGCTTGGTGAGTAGTTATAGCGACCCGGAGATATGATGTAGAAAATAGGTCATCAGTCGCAGTCACCACTGTATCGGGTTCATCTCATATAGAGATCAACAATTTTATTTTGTTTTGTTATGTAATATATGTTACTAATGTTTGGGGTTGCATGTATATAGACTGATAGATATTCAGTCAGTGTTATTTTGAGATACAAGTTACCATATGATAGTTGTCTATATATATATATCATCACCAATGGCGATATGACGCCCTGAGTTATATGGATTTATTATGAGTCTATTTGAGATTGCATATACGGTAGATTGTGTAAGGCTCAGAGTGATGAGGCAAACCTATTACCTGTCAATAACACTCTGGATTTGGGGGATGTTACAATGAGTGTTGACGGTTAGGACAATAAGTTTGGCATGAAAATGATGGGGAAGTGTAGGTTGTGTTTAGTGCGATGTTGTGAAAACAGAAGCGTAACCATGCGAAAAGTAAGCGGTCATCGTACGCTCCCATTTGTGTGTTTTGAGGCCAAAAAAATGAATGAATTAGGTGTGATGGGTCATGAGTTTAGTGGCCAGAATGTGTTAAAAATATAGGGCTAAAATTGTGTATGGACAAATTTTATCTATTGCTGGAAACCCCAAGAAAGGCTCAAAAAAATAAAAAATGAGTGAGTTTCAGACCTCGGATTAATGCTCCATAAAATTTTGTGTAAACTAGATACATAGGAGCATAACATAACCGAAAATCAGCTCGTTTCGTGAAGAGACAAGATCGCATGAAATTTCAGAATAGGACTGCCCCGTGACCACGTGCACCCTATTCTGTTTTTGCATCGAGTGTTGAAAATCGCTTATAAGTTGAACATATGAATTTGAAATTTGAATTCGTAAAAAGTCACAGAAATTATACTCATAATAGAATATGTTATCAAAAAGCGAAGTGGAGATAGGTTACCGGTTTGGCACAACGCAAGTTTATCACACGCGTAAGATGTGCCATGTGTAATAAAGTGTCCCTATAATAAATTCAGATTTTATTTAGTAGATATTCAAATTATATTAGTGTTTTATTAGGTGAAAAACCAAGTATAATACATTTATTTGTTTATTAGATAGACATATTGCCTAAAATCCTAACAAAAAATCATTTATCGTAGATCGATAACCTGATCATCCGACACCAATGCCTTAAATCGGGTAGATTAGATTGCAACCGGTGAGTTGATATTTTATTTCAAAATGTTATTTTTACAAAATGTTTGATTTATGAATGTTTTAGAAAAATCTATTAAAATGAATATTTTATTGTATATATTCTGGAATATAGTTTGGACAAATATTTAAAAAGTAAATATTATAAAAAGTGAGTAAATGGATAAGTTTTCAAGGTTTTAAATAAATAAGTTACATGTTTAGTTACTTATTGATTTATGAAAGGCTTGAATGTTAAATTGTTTTAGTGATTTATGAAATTTAAAGGTATTTTGCACATGGATTTAATATGTCATGAGTAAAGGTAATTCATAAAATGTTTTTGTGGATGGATTGATAGTGGGATAAGATGATTTGCGTTGACATGTGATGTACATGATGAATGTTATATGTGTATTCCGAGAATGAGTTGATGTCTGATAATTGAATTTTTTGGTTATGTGACACATGGTTATAATGAAATATACTTTATGGACTGTATGTGTTGAGATTTATTTGGTGCGAGTGCTCAGTGTAAATGCGTCCGTGCACAGATAAATTACATAACCTAGAGGGATGGACCAATATGGGTGATGTTTCCCTCTATAATAAAGTTTAGAGGATCAGACCAATATGGGTGAGGCCTCCCACTGAGACTAAGCCAAAAAGTGATAGACCGTAATGAGTGAGTTTCTCTCTGGAATAAAATTTGTTTATACTACTTGTGTGATTTTTAGTGAATTGTTTATATTCCAGATATTTAAATAAATGTGTAACGTTATAATTTAAATTATATACTCTTACTCTTCATTTATATTTCCTTATTTTAATTTTTTCCACTCATTAGGTCCTTAGGACTAACCTCCCTCACTTATCAGTTTTGTAGGATAGACAAGTAATTAAAAATAAAATAAAGAGATTCTAGTACAGCGGAGACACAGACAGAGGACAAGGGTAAATACTGCAGTGACTATGGCATTATGAGTCCATCATGTAAGAATAATCATTTGTATTATAGATAAATTTGAAATTTGAAGTTATTGCATGAAATTTTAGCATGAATAATATTGTGTTAAAGATTGTAAAATATAAAAGGTATTATTTTTATTCTTATTTCAGATAGAGCATACTACTCTTATGCATTTATGCATTGTGTCACTTATTATCGTTGTTTCATATTTTTGTACATGCATTCAGATAAATAGTGAGGCTTAGGGTGATGGTAGGGATCTGTCATCCGACGGTAACATCTCTGGGTATAGGGTGTTACATAAATTCTCATAAGATAGGTTTGTATTGATAAAACCATTTTCTCCCAGAGGTTGTGTGCTATGTCGCTGCTGAATTCACAAGCCATATATCAGTAAATTTCTTTCTACCTTTAGTGACTATTATTATCTCGCTATACAAGATTTCTCCATTTCCGGAGGTACTTGCCATATTTCATTAAGAACTTGTATCTATATTCTTCTTATTTTTTCAATATTCTTTTTTTCATGTGCCCGACCTGTGCACAACTGTAACATTTAACTTTCTTCTTATCTCTTGATTTTGATCTACCATGATTTTGACTCCCACTAAAGCCTTGTTCTATTGATCTCTCTCTCATTATCGATAAAGCATTTGCTTAATGCGAACTTGCCAACATGTCTTTCTTATTTTATGTCTATTTTCTTATTCCAATACAGCCACTACTATATCATCTAAAACTAGGTTATCGAAGCAGGTGTTTGAAGTTTTCAAGTTGATAATGAGTTGATTATACGAGTTTGGTATACTATGAAGTAGAAGCTTCGCACTCTCATTTTCCTTTATTTTATGACCCAAAGATGTGAGTTGTGAAATAAAATTTTTAGAGTATTGACATGCTCTATCACTATTTTGATTTTGACATCCGAAGAATGTAGAACATTTTCTTGAGAAAAATTTTATTGTGAAATGATTTCGTCTCATATAGCTTTGTGATAGCATCTTATATTTCATTTACCGTCTTTTTCTGTTTAATGCTCAATAATACCTCGTTAGCTAATCCCCAAGTAGAAATCAGTCATTGCATCTTCATTCATTTCATTTCACTTATTTTCATCTGTAATACTCGTCGGTTTATCTTCTATAACCGCCAAGCACTTATCTATTTTCAAGATTGCTTTCATTTTTATCTTCCACAATGAGAAATTACTTCTATTGAATTTTTAAATTTTTGAATTTTAAACTTTATTGTCATAGTTTTGATCTTACTCAAACTCACTCCTATTATTTTACTATGAATAGTACTATATACTTAAATAGTATAGAAATCTTTAATAGTAGTAAGTGCATTATGTATGCAAAAGTACACCAAGAAAATTCTTAGGAAAGATTGGAGGAGACACAATGGTTCCACTTAAAATCCAAACTCCTTAAGCAATTAAGAACCCTTTTGACAAAATTTTCCTTGACACGTATGTCACCATATAAATATGTTACTTGCACCACTATACGAGGCTTCCATTATTTCCACGCATATGTAAATAGTGACACGTACTAAAATAGTACCTTCGTGAACGAGTTACAACAACCTGTAGCTTTGATACCACTGTTAGGATACTTAGAAACTTTTATCTGTAACTTAAAATAAAATTTAGAAATAATTGTTATATTAATAGGAGGTTTAGTCTTCCATTGTATATATAGGTTGCTTTACCTATTGATAACTCTATTTTTATAGAGTTATTTTATTATTTTAACTTGAATTTTAACTTGGATCTTGTAATTATTATTATTATTATTATTAAAAATATTACATCTTTTTGTATTTTTCATTTTTAGGATAAAACTGATGGAAAATCGCATGTGTACCCCACCAAATGCTACTATTCATAACGAGTTCATCGTTGTAAATAGAATCACATTCGAATCAGCTCATCGCTTCAAGTATTTTGAAAAGAATAACTCAAATCAGAAATCGTTCAAAGAAGTTATCACATTTTAGAGATCGAGTATTCTAGAAATAAGTATTATATCATGCTTATGTAAACGCATATGTCATTAATAATTTATTATGTAAGTAATTATGTAATATATCATTATAATGTAAGTAATGATGTATGATGTAAGCGATGATGCAGAAGGGTGTATTGAGAAAATTAGAAAGCTTAATAGATGATGATGCAGGCGATGATGTAAATGGGGGTAAACTAGGCGATGATGTAAATGGGGGTAAACTTTGCCTATAAATAGGCATTAGAATCACTATTCAAAAGACACCAACATTGAGGAGAAGAAGAGCACAAGATATTAGAGAGAGAGAGAGAGAGCTTAGAGAGGAGAAGCAAAGTAAAGGAGGAAACTCTACGGCAAAGCTTCAAACCACTAAGTTTTCTCGATATTTTATTATATTTTGTTATTTAATATTTGTCATATTTTATTTTGTTATGGAGTAGATTTATTTTTCTAGGGTTATGATGTAGCCTAACTTTGATGTTTCGACCTCTTGTTTAATTTAATTATGAATTTTCTATCTTGGTTGATGCATTCAATATTACTCTTAATGCTTCTAAATAATGGATCACTATTTAGTTGAATTATTAATCATAATGATAGTGAAAGCTAATTTATGTTTCTTAGTTCATTGTATTGAATGTCATAAATTACATGTAGAATAGGAATATACTTGCATGGTTTGTGTAGTTCTTAAAAAAGATCCATAAATCTCAATGAATCTTTCAATGTTTTAACTTTGCATGGGAACATAACAGTTAAGTTTTATAAGGTATTTTTCTTAGACCTCGGGAGGGGTTATGTGAATAATTTAAGAATACTCAACTAGCAACAAAATAATTCATTTTTGTTAAAAAGAACAAAGGGGAGAAACTAATTAATTAAGGTGAAATTATAACCCTAGAGTTTTTAGCTTATTAATTTAATCTCATTTATTTTATTTGCATTTAAATTTACTTTTAATTTTCTATAAATCAAACTTTATTTACCAAATAAAATTAAGGTTATTTCAAGTATTGGGAATTAGTTTACAACAATCTTCGTGGGACGATACTTATCTCATCACTCTATTACTTGTTCTACTTGTTCACTTATGATTTTGCACAACATCTATTATATAAGTACAATAATAAATGACGAATATGAAAATAAATAAAACATAGATTTACGTGAAAAAATATCATATTAATTGAAATAAAAAACCACGAGTAAAGTAGAAAAATTCATAATAAAAAGTAAGATTATAACTTCTCTCTAAATACAAGGAGAGTAAAATTGTAGAACTTTTTCTCAAATATTAAGAAAACTAATCAAATAAAATATTTTAATATTCTCTTTAAGAGAAATTGAGAAGTTTAGGAATTGAGAAAATTAAAAAAAAATGAGTTGATAGAGCAATAATACATTCTATTTATAGGTAATTCATGGCCAATTAATATTGACCAATTTATGTGAAAGCTCCTCCAATTATTAAGTTGACAAATTTAAAAATTAATTTTCAAAGTTAAGATACCAACTTTAAAAATATTTAATTATATATAATATTTTCTAAAAAATTAATTTTCAAAGTTAAGTTGCCTAACTTTAAAATTGTCTAATTATATGTAATATTCTCAAAAATCATGCCTCTAATTATATGTAATATTTTCAAAAATCAAGCCCCCAACACATATCTATGTGCAACAACTGAAGCAGCACTAGACATCCAAGCTCTCAACGGTTTCTTTAATATGCTTTCGATTGATCGTAATCGAACATTTTATGAACCGAAGCATGTGGAGGTTGCCCACCAACGAATGGCCGTTCACATGCTTCTAACCACAGACCAACTTTTCGTAAATTCTGATATAGCGACAAGACAAAAGTACGTTAATTTAGTCAAAGCGGTTAAGGATTCAGGAGGAACTGCTCATATATTTTCATATATGCATGTTTCAGGAGAACAACCGGGACAATTGACTGGCATTGCAGAAATCCTTCGATTTCCTTTACAATTAATAATTGACATGTTCCAAACAACAGCTTTGTTCTAACTATATCTGGTGTGTTTTCTTCCCACACTTTGCATGACATGGAGTCATAAATAAGTCTAGCCATAAATAAGGGCAAAAAATAAATAGTAATAATTTTTTAATATTAATGAAAAATTAAATCAAATTTCTTCCACTGCAACCCAAGATTTTTTGTATCAATTCAAGAGAATTTATCAGTTAAATCTATTAACACCCATAAAATTTAGTAATAATCTTAAGAGGAGAAAGAGAGAGAAATCACACCAAGAGTTTATACTTGCATAGCAAGTTATAATGTCGTTGTTCTTTTTTTTTTTTCATTTATCGCTTGTGTACATATAAAGAGCACAAAGAAATAGGAATCACACCAAAATTGCTTGCAAAGCAAGCTCTTTTTTTTTCTTTTTTTTTTTTTTTTTGTTTTGGGGGGGGGGGGGGGGGGGGGGGGGGGGGGTTTGTGGGAGGTGTGGTGGTGGAGGGCGTGGGTGTTTGTGTGAATGATGATTCATATTGGCTATATACAAATCTAAAAAAAAGGACAACGAAATTAATTATCTCTGAAATGTTGCAGCTAAGGCTGGAAATGATGCTATACAAGCAACACCAGTTATCCACAACATGAGATTATCATGCAAAAGCATGCCCATGATCACCAAGAACCCATAAGCAGTAGCAATATATCCGATTCTTGTCAGGATTCTTGCCGCGGCAACTCCAGGTTTACTTGCTACTGCAAATAGGCAACAAAGGAATGCTGTAACATTACAAGCCACCCCGAAATTCAGCAGGATTTTAGCGTTAGGTGACAAAGAGAAGGAGCTGCCAGAATTGCTGGACCCAATTGTCAGCAAAGTGAAAGCTGCTTGGGCAGCGATTGGCATGAATGTTTCTGCTAGTCTAGGACAATTTGGCAGTAGTTCAGGTTCTCCCTCAGCGGCCCTTCGATGCTCAGGATATAGAGCAGGGAAAACTGAAGGTTCGGCTGAACTGGAAGACTGGAAATCTAGAATTCGGATATGAACCTGATGATTGCTGTTGCTACGTCCAATATTAGAATCCTTGCTTATAGCAGTTGCTTGAAATTTCTGATGGGATCTTCCAGAAAATTCCTGGGATCTGTTACTAGCAAAAGCTTGAGAATGTAGAAAAGCATTCATTGATTCTCGGCGTATATATTCGTAATAACAAACGGGGATTTGGTGTGAATTAGGGAGGTTAGGAGGATGATCATCATCGTCACGCATTTGCATGGGCATGGAACTACAGCTTTGTGCTGTATTTGTATCACCTTCCTTCAGAAATGATGAAGCCATGAATTGATGAAAACAAAAAAAGATCAGAGGAGAGAAGAGAGTAAAGTTTGTGGTTTGGAGCTTGGAATGTCGTTGATTTGTTGAGAAATTAATAGCATTGGCTTTACATATTTTGGAAGCCTCAAATTTCCATTTCCACACCCAACAAGAAACTTCATAAAGGTTAATTCAGAAATTGATAGGAAGCAGCATACTAGACATTTTTCTGTGGCAGTCAAAAGCTAAAGAGTAAAGAGCAAAGATAAAATGGAGTGTTTTGTCAAAAGAACAATGATTAAGATTCCCTTGTGGGACAACCATTGGAAATATTTTCAGGAATGTGTAAGAAAATAAACTGTAAACAACACAATCTGTTAAAAAGTGAAAAAGCAAATATTGAAATTTCCGGGCGGGGTGGTGACAAGAAAATTCCCTGAAGTATCTCAAGAAACTTCATAGAAACATTACTCTCTCACTCTCACCATCCAATCTATAAGGCAAAATTCCCCTGGCTGTTCACAACTCACAGATTTCTTATAGTTTTCTTCATTAATTCTGAACCAAAATGGCGAAGAATATCACAACCAAAATCCATGCAGAAAAAAACCCTTCTAATTTTAAGGTCTCTATTAACAAACCTTTATTTTCAGAGTCTCCTGGAAGCCAGGACCTGCAGAAAATCCTGGTGACATTTGTTTTATCTCTTGCTCTTGCCATTGCTGTGACTCTGGTGACACTTCGAGAACAGTATGTAAACGGAAAGCCTCCAAGGTGTTTCCTTTTCAAGACAGATGCACCGATGTATCAACTCTTTATAATCTTGCTGATCTTCTCCTACGCTGCTGCATTTAGCTGGTTGCTAGTCGAGAAAAATCCCCAGTTCATAACATTTCGAAATTTCTATTTTACAATTTCTATGATTTCCATGGCACTGGCTTTATCACTGCTGGCCTGTGTCTTGTTTTTACAGTGTTTCATCTCGCGTTGTTTAGGAAGAAATTTCTGGGAGAATGAGAAAGGAGAAGATTTCTTCTTCATCTATAGATGTACACACGAGGTTCTTACAAATTAAAAATTATAAAAAGATTAGTTCTGGTTTTGTATTTGATCATCACTTTGTGCCATTTTCTCTTGTAAATACTTATGTTTCTATGTCAGTGGATAATCAAATTAAATTTCTGTTTACCAATACCGCTTTCTTTCTCTTTAATCTAATGTATAGAATAAATAGACACAAGATTGTTCATAAGAATAGATTCAAGCATCCCCTCTTACTCTCAAATTTCAAAACCAAAATTTAATATTATGTTAATTTTTTAAGAAGATAGTACAAATAACATTCTAGGTAAATTTGATTGATATTTATGTTTCGTATGTTCTGATATTATTTAGTTTAGACCAGGAGGAATGCCTTGGCCAGGCCAGAGAGATTAACCTATTGTTCTTCGTCTCTAATTTGGGCTCTGCCCTCGTAACCGGACGGTGATCTATGAAATTTATCTATTAGGATCAGTATTTATGTGTTTGACTGTTTATTTTAAAGTGTTTATTAAATATAATTAATATTAGAGGTAATTTTCAAATTAATACATAATTTTATACTTATTAAAATAATATTTGAAATATTTTATAGTAATAATAAATATTTTAATAATTTTTTAAATAAAAAAATTAAAATTCATAAAATTTAGCATTTTTTTAAAGTTAAAAATAAATTTTTAGTCCTTTTTAGACTTTTTAGATAGCTGTGGGCGATTTCTGACTCGGGTTCACTAGCCGAATCCCAAGCCTAATTGGCCCAACCCAATAGATAGGCTTGGGTGGGTTAACCCTGCCAGCCCAAACGTCAAAGGACCTAAATGACAAATTTGTCAAACACCGCTAATGAAGTGAGAAAAGTATGTCACGAATCCAACAAATTTGCCGCAATATTTCTTCTTCTGCCACTGCGTAATTAAAATGGAACCTAATTTGTTGAAGAAGATGAAGTTAGAAACTCATAAAAAAGATTCTGTTTGTAATTCTTCAAGGATTGCTTCAAGCCGAGATTCCCAAACTCAGTCGTTAACTTTTATCTTGTATTCCTCACTCTCTATCGGTTTCCTTATCTTGCTTCTTCCTCATCAATATGTCCATGGAAATCTTGTTCCGGCTTTGATTTTCGCCGTCATGGTTTCCTTCGCCGGAGCATCTAGTGGGTTGTTGATCGGGAACAATTCCCGGCATGCTATAATTTGTAGATGGTATTTCAGAATTTCACAAATTTCCCTGGTATTGGCCTTATTGATAATGGCGTTTGCCTTGTTTCTGGAAATTTTCAGGCAGGTTGCTTGAGGTTTTAAGTTACGGGAAAACGAGGGTGCAGATTCCTTCTTCGTCTACAACTATGTATTTCAGGTATTCAGAAAAATCTTTTATGCTTCTGAAGAACTCCTTGAAGTTACTTAGAATCCAAGTTGCTTTGTCAGCAAAGATAAACCAAATTCCATTTCGTTGTGTAAAAAAATTAACTAGATTTGTAGTATTGTATAAATATGATGGTAATTTTGTAGGATTGTATATATATGGTGGTAGATTTATAGTATTGTACAAATATCTTTCTTGTCTGCTGATTGAGTTGATGAATTAAAATTCATGTATTAGCACTTAACCTAACAGCTTTTTTGGGTTTATGATCAAATGATTTAGGTTTATGATCTAATGCTTACTGTCCTACGGACTAGTTTTTGTGTTTTGGTCGCTATCTCTGTCTCGTTGGATCCACGACTGCCACATATCGATAGGAAGCAGCATACTTGATCCTTAAAATTGTTATCTACATATGGTTGTTCTGCACGTCATTTGAATCTGTTATACCTTTTCATGTAATCCTTGCATATTTTGGGATTTAATTCCGATCTTTCTTACAAGAATATTGCCTTTCAAGATAAGTTCAAAAATGTGGTATCCTAGCAACTTTATACTTTAAAAACATAGAAGATTGGGGCAATCAATTTGAAGGGCAGTATGCTTAGAATGTTGGTGATAGATTAAACTGGAAGTCCATCTGATAATAAAATGTTAGAGCTTTGTTGTTAGCCTGGTTATTTACTCTGCATAGGAGATAATTATGGATGTAATCAGAAGCTGCTAAACAGTTTCAGAATTGCATTGCCTATGCACTTGCACAAATTAATGGGAATAAAATGGATAAAATTCTCAATTGAAAACAATCAGACAGGTTTTGGATCCGTGCTCATAGCATATGTAGTTAGACTTGGGGTCTGCTTGAGAGTGTAAAAATAAATGAAGAAAAAAAAAAGTTAAAATTATTTTAGCACTTTGACTAATTTCACTTGAGTTCTCAACATTTTAAGAAATAACACTTTAGTTAGTATATCTGACGTATTAGATAAAAATGTCTCCAACGTTTTAAGTAATCATCACTTTGATCTTTTAATGTTATATATTTGTCCATTATTTAAAGTTAGAATAAGGACTATTTTAGCCTTCAAAAATTTTTGCGGAGGACTAACATTACACAAAGAAGACACGACAAGAAAATTCTATCCAATTTAATCTTTATTCAATCTTGAATATTTTCCTATTCATCACTCATTTTCATAGTTTCTACAAGTACCCTCCAATTCTTGATTTCCTACACAAATCAAACTTGATCAGTTAATATATGTTGAAAATCGTTTATTGGATATTTACTTCAAAAATAATTTCATTAGAAGTCGAAGAATAAGATGAAAAAATTGATAATAATATCTGTCAAAACCATGAGTTTTATATTTTGTTAGAGGGATCAAATTAGGTAAATACAATATTTTAGGGATAAAAAGTGGCATTTGTTGAATGACTTAAATACCCCTCCACTAACAGCAAAAGCATAACAGATGTTAGATTAAGGGATGACGTTTTGGACTAAAATGACGATTTCTAGAAATATTAAAGATATTTTAATAGTCAAACATGTAAATAAATACTTATATTTTTATTTTAGTAATTACGTAGTGTTAATTAGCACCGCCCAATCGAGGACAGTCAAAAAAAAAAAAATACTCCAAAAACAGATTTCATATGGGCAAAATTTTTTCTTGAAACTTAATGATTTATGCCATGGCTCGAAGCGGAGACTGAAAAGGATGAACAATTATCAAGAGAGCGGGTAAGGAAGAAGATGCAGAGGCCTGATGGTCCTAATACAGAAATTCTGCAATCAACCTTCTGGGTATCATGTAAGCTCTAGTAAGAGTACTATGTAAACAAGAAGAAGATATTACGCACGGTGAACCACCATCCTTATCATTAACGTAAGATCGCACAAATCAAGCTAACAGCAATCAGTTAATACCAATATGCCTAATATGCAGAACACTTTCAGCTAAAATATAATTCTCCGTTGCAACTCCCAAAACTAAGCACCATCGAAAAGAAAATGCTAAATGACAACCCACAAATTGAAGAATGGCTTAAGAAACAGCAAAACTAACAAAAACCACGAGATGCCTTACCTCATCACAGCAGTACCCGAATTAATTGCAAAATTCTTTAATGATAGCAGAGAAAAAGACTCGTGTCTAAAGAATATTACTGTGCCATTTATATTTGCCACGCCAGCCAATTGAGCTTGAAGATTGGCCCTACTTAATACAAATTCTCTGAGTGTTGGTTCAAACAAAATTTTGGGTATCAACAAATATCATGAAAACAGTGCAAATAAAAAGAAAAAAAAAGAGCATATTGAGAAAAAAATTTTGCAATTAGTTCAAGTTTTTTCAATCTCTTCTACTCATCTGCTGATGCATCTACATTCTAGTGCAACCTTGTATAGAAGCACAATAAGTGCTTTACGGTCTGCAACTTTAACAAGACATGAGATAGCATATTCTATCAATAAGCTCAATCAGTTTATGGAAAAACAAAAACAGGCACACTGGCAAAGTTGCAAATTTATTCTTAAATACTTAAAAGAACACCAGAACATGAATAGTTAACTTTAACAGCGGAAGGAAAACCAGAGTTGGTAGCTTCACTAGTCCGCATCAGACATAGATGACAGGAGATCAATCAGCGGAAATTGTGTCATCTTGGGAGGAAATCCTTAGACTTGGTGTAAACTCCTACACCCACTGGTCGAACGAAAGCCACCGCATGCTTTAATTCATCTTCACACCATTCTTTGTTTATATAAGTCAAGAAACTAAAATATATCTTGTATAAACAAATAAGTATCCAGATTCTCGACTTTACATTTATGTTGACAATGTCATTTTCCAAATTTAAATGAGTTTGCCATCTTTTCCAATATTCTGGGAGGTCATAGTTTAATAAGTTACACAATCTGTTTTTTAATCAAATAAGATTAGCCGACAGAATATGAGAGGCATTGGCTTCTGTAGGTCAATGGATCTGATTTGGTTAGACTTAATAAACAAAGTGAACCTGCTTGGTGATGTCATATAGCTAGCTACATTTTCCAAACAGAAAGCATCTGAAAACCACGCAATTTCAGCTGTACATTGGCAAGTTGGGTCTGATCAAAGCATATTTTTAAATAAATCAAGTACTAAATCTGATTCCTGATTATATTTTTTACTGACAAAATGGACACATGAGAGCAGCTACACAGGCTGCCTATCCCGTGTTCCACAGAACAAAGCATATGGAAATCGGTGTGCACTTTATGACAGAAAATAGCGAATAAGGAGTTGGACATTAAATATGTTCCGAAAAATGAACAAGCGGCTGAGATTTTTACTAAACCACTGACAAGAAAGGGGTTTAACCATCTTAGATGCTAGATCAATGTCTTCACCAGGTAATATCGCTTACGGTAGCATGTCGGAAAAAATGGTTATGCAGATGCAAAAGATGATAACAAGGATGCTAGTGGTAAAGCTAAAAAGAAACTGAGATGGTGTGGTGCAAGTCTATTCATGAACAATCAAACTTAGCAGAGTGATCTACATGTTCGGTTATGCAGAGGATATAATCAAATTATTATGGAATGAATCAAACTCTTCGAGTCATATCACAACCTTGTAAACTATAGATCATGCTTCTAATTTAGATCTATGATAATCAGTAATACTTTCAGCATACTCCAATCCTTCCATTATTAGCAGAGCATTGGTGTGCTTGTTTGCTCTTTTAGCATTTCTGACACAGAAAACGATATAAAAATGAACTAATAAGAAAACTGAAATTTTCAAGTTTTCTCTCCATTACTCTCCAGTTGTTTTCTATTTTCCTTTACTTTCTCACTCTTTCCTATCAATCAAACACACCTATACAAATATACAATCAGTAAGAGAACAGTATGAATAATTCATAAAATCACACTGATTAATTACCAACATCATTATGCTAATCATCATAGAGCACATTGTGATGCAATGCAAGGATGGGCTAGATACGAAATTTTGAATAGCAGGAAAACTTGAAATAACGAAATAAACTAAATTTCCGTTGATTCCACATAATACAATGAATTTAGCACCTTAAAGCAAAAAAAGACTATATTTATACTAACTATTTACTTGTTGAAGCTAAGATTAAAGGTAGATCAGGAAAAACAACTCTACTCACTACTAAACTATTAATTATAAAAAAAATCCAAATACAAAAAATATTTTAAGATAAATTCAATTAAGAAAAAGATAATCCGGAATTGTTATATACTAAAACAAAAACAAAAGAAAAAAAATCATCACAAATTATTACATCTAAATCCATCGATGGGGAAAGTTAATCAAACTTACTACTAAAAACATATAAGGCAAAACAGATATGGGAATTATGCAGATAGCACCAGTGAGCCAAAGCATGATACTTTCAGGAAAATTTGTGCCCATGAGTGACAAGAAGCCACAAGCAGTAACAATACTTCCTGCAACTGTCAGCAGTTGATCGGCCAGTTCACCTCTGCGCCTATGCTGTAAAGTATAACCACCCAAACAAAGAGAAAATCCGGCAACACTGTAAAGCTCAGCCAAGGAGAAGAGAAAGCTGGCATTTTCCGACAAAGGCTTGCTGGAAGTAAACCGAATTGCTGAAGAAGCAAGACCCACTTCACTACTTGTAAAGAGGAATGCCTTGGCCACTTCGGCGAGATTGAGTTGTATTCCTTCCTTCGCTGGTTCAGTTTGAGAAGAAGCCTCTCCGCGCTCCATATCAGATAGTGATCTATAAGGCGGTGGCTGTTCATCACCGTCACTGTTATTTCCCGGCAGAGCATATGCAATTGCATTCTGATCAGAAGCTGATGATGTATTGTTCAATGCTGGTGAGACCAGGTCAATTGGATAAGCAGAGTCATCGCAATCAGCTTGATCAACTGCGAGTAGCTCTCAGAACTAAACTGCCGTTCAAAGAGCTCTCCCGTCCATGGGGGCGGTTTCTAAAAGCATTTGCAGCTACATCAAATGGGTAGAAATGTTGCATCTGTTGAAGAAAATCAAGGGAGATTGATTTGTATTCCTTCCTTTGCAGGTTCAGTCCAAGAAGATGTTGAATATAGGGTACTGGGTACTAGTACTTTGTTGTTGGGTGTATGGAAATTTAAAAGTTGGTGGTCTAACTTTGAAATTATGTTTTGTGACTTTAAATGATGAAGGGATGTTCACGACACATTGGTTGGACATGAGTTGTCTATAATTTGTACTTCATTTGTTCATCACTTCTCAATTTCTTAACTTTCTAATTTGCGAGTTTTCTATAATTGTACTCTTTTTGTATTTATAGAGAAGTTGTAATCACATTCTTATAGTGAATTATTCTACTTTATCCGTGATTTTTCATTCTAATTAATTTAAGATTTTTCACATAAATTTATGTGTTTTTTATTTTCATCTTTATTATTTATTATTTATTATTGTGATCATATAGAAGGCAAAGTCTCATATTTTATTTATTGTGCTTATACGGTAGATAAAGCCATCTATATTTATATGGAAGACAAAACCTCTTATTTTTATAACAACTGTATGTGAATTTTATTGTAAGTTGCAGATAAAAAGTCCCGAATATCTTAACAAGTGGTATCAAAGCTCCAGATAGTTGCAACTCGTTCACAGAGGTACTATTCAAGTGCGGGGTCACTGTTCACATATATGATATTGTTCACGTATATATTACTATTTATGTATATGGTACTATTCACATATATGGTACTGTTCACGGTGTAATAGTGGGAGTAAGTTCAAGTAAAGATCGGAATTATGGTAGCAAAGTTTGAAATTCAGAAATTCAATGGGAGCAATTTCTCATTGTGGAAGATGAAAATGAAGACGATCTTGAGAAAAGATAAGTGTTTGGCAGCTATAGAAGATAGATAGGTGAGTATCACAGATGAGAACAAATAGAATGAAATGAATGAAGATGCAATGGCTGATCTCTACTTGGAATTAACTGATGAGGTATTATCGAGCATTGAAGAGAAAAAGACAACAAAGGAGATATAAGATGCCCTTACAAAATTGTATAAGGAAAAAACACTTCACAATAAGATTTTCCTCAAGAGAAGGTTCTTTACCCTTTGAATGTTGAAATCAACAACAGTGACAAAGCACATCAACACTCTAAAAATTTTATTTTTGCAACTCATATCGTTGGACCATAAAATAGAGGAAAATGAATGTGCAAAGCTTTTACTTCAAAGTCTACTAAACTCGTATGATCAACTCATTATCAACTTGACAACTCAAGGTACCTGCTTCGATAACCTAGTTTTTTATTATATAACAGCGACTGTATTGGAAAAAGAAAACAGGCGTAAAAATAAGGAAGACAGGTTAGCAAATTCATATCAAGCGGAGGCTCTATTGGTAATGAAAGGGAGATCAACGAAATGTGACTCTAATGGGAGTCAAGATCATGGTAGATTAAAATCAAGAGGTAAGAAGAAAGTCAAATGCTAAAGTTGTGGTAAGGTCGGGCACGTGAAAAAAAAGTGTTTGAGAAATAAGAAGAATGTAGAAACAAGTTCTCAAGGAAATATGGCAAGTACTTCAGGGAGTGGAGAAATCCTATATAGCGAGGCGACAATAATCACTAAAGGTAGAAAGAAATTTGTTGATGTATGGCTCATAGATTCAGTAGCAACATGGCATATAACCTCTTGGATACAAACCTATCTCAGGAGGATTTGTGTTCATGGGAGATGATCATGCCTTAGAAATTGTTAGTATTGGGATTGTCAAATTAAGCATGTATAATGGCACAACTTGCATCATTTAAGAGGTATGACATGTGAAAGGCCTTAAGAAGAATCTATTGTTTTTAGGACAATTCGATGGGATTGGGTGTAAAACTCAGATTGAGAACGGGATCATGAAAATTGCAAAAGAAGTGCTTGTAGTAATGAAGGCGAAAAATGTAGCTGCAAACTTGTACATATTGCAAGGAGAAATATTGCAGGAAGCAGAGGCATTAGTCTTATCTTCAAATTGTAGAGAAGAATTAACGATGATATGGCATCGAAAGCTCAAACATATGTTAGAATGAAGTTTGAAGATTCTCTCAGAATAGAAGTTACTTCTTGGACTTAAAATGGTGTCTCTACCATTTTGTGAACAATGTGTTATTAGTAAACAGCACAAATTTAAGTTTAGCACATCCAATTCTAAAAGTAGAGGTATTCTAGAGTTAATTCACTCGGATGTTTGGCAAGCACTTATGTTTATATGGAAGGCAAAGCCTCCTATTTTTATAACAATTTTGTGTGAATTTCATTGTAAGTTGCAAATAAATGGTCCCCAAGCATATTAACAGAAAAGGCCTTTCGAGCTTCATATCAGATAGTGATCTATCAGCGGTGGCTGTTCATATTGAAGATAACAAGTCCATTGAAGATGTTGGAACAAATTAGTGGGCATTGATGGATTATTTATGTTAAGCCATTTAGAAAAGCCCATAAACTCAAATCAATTATAGGAAAAACTAGTTGCTAGAAGACAAAATAACAACTAGTTTATTTGACATTTAAGATGTATGTTTTAGATTGTTGTACTTAGCTATTTGGTGCATATAAGGGATTGTACCTAACTGTTGAGTGCATATAAAGGGTTGTACCTAACTGTTTGAAACTTGTCTATATAAAGGCAAGTTCTCTATTTGTTTTGCACAACAAAAACATAATTCAATTCTCAAGTCTCAAGTCTCAAGTCTCTCATTTTTCTCTCTAGCCAATCTATCTCTCTTATTTCTCTTCTTTTATTTTTGCTTACATCTTATTGTTTTGATAGGTGTTTAAATAACATCTTCTTTTATTCTTTTATATTTTTCAACATGATATCAGAGTAAGGTTGCTAAGCATTTAAGCTTAAACCTTTTTTTTTTCCATTCTTGTCAAGGTGTAATTTAAAGACACATTTACGACACCTTTGATAATGGCTCAAGGTGCAATTCAAGGAGAGTCTTCTAGCAACACCAAGACAAGAAAGAGGGCTTTGAGGGGTGTAGATACTGATGGAAATACTACACTCAAGCTCACCTCCATTTTGTTAAATGAAAAGAATTATTCCACTTGGAAGAATACCGCCATGAGAGCTCTTAGTGCAAGGAGAACACTTTGCCACGTCAATGGGAAGAAAGAAGCTCCAATAGACATCTCTAGTGATGAGTATGAAGATTGGGCTTACAATGACAAACTATTATTCTCATAGATTCTAAACTCGAGTGAGGAAATTGTTGATGCATTTTGCAATGCTGAGAACTTTAATATCTTGTGGGATTTAATTACTCTACAATATGGTAGTGAAAGCAATGTGATGCGAATCGACGAGTTGAAGCATTTCATCAACCATTTAACTCTCAGAAATAATAATCCCATGACGCATAACACCAAAATGAAGGGTGCTTTTGATGAGCTTCGGTCTTTAAGGTTATATACAATTGATCCTTTAGAGCTTCAAACAAGGGCAAATGATGATATGGTATATTCCTACCTAATGAGCCTTGGAAGTTTTTATGATGATTTACAGAATCATATTTTAAGAAATGATAAGCTACCAAAGTTTAAGCAAGTGGTTGGCATGGTAAATAAAAAGTATGCACAAAGAAAAATGGCCAAGGAAAATTCAACTAAAGTAGAAAAAAGTTATGTAGTTGAAGAAAATGAGAAAGAAAGTGGTTTAAGCGCTTAAGAAGGCAAGCTGAGTCAAGAAAGGGAAAGATGCAAAAATGCAACAAATTTCACCATCTTAAGGAGAAGTGTAAGAAATGTGAGCATTGCAACCTATTCGGCCATGAAAAAGAAAGGTGTTGGACTTTGTATCCTCATCTCAAGATCAACACCAAGCCAAAGTATGGAGCATCTCAACCGAAAGCTCAAAATGCAACTGTGAGCAACGGACAATCAACTCTTCTTGATGGTTTGACAAAGCTTCTTCATTCTCACTTGCAAAATACTTTCCATGGTATGTTATCCAATTCTTGTGATGATTCATGGATTATTGATTTCGGTGCATCAAATCATATATTTAGAACTAGAAATAAAGCATTTATAATACATGAAACATCTAGTTCTAGAAGTGTTAAAATAGCAAATGGGAAAGAAATATCAAATAGAGGAATAGGTGAACTTAAAATTTTGTCTAAAAACACTAAAGGTATGTACATGCCTAGTTTTTCATCAAACCTACTTTCGGTTGGTAAACTCACACAAGAAATGAATTGTCGTGTTATATTTAAACCTAATAAAGTATTTTTTCAGGAGATTACAACCGGGAAGAAAATTGGTAAAGGCAACTTTAGAAGCGGCCTATATTTTTTGGATGATACCAATCAAGCTTTCAAAGTAGATTCGGAACATAATCTAGAAGACACTTGGCATAGAAGATTAGGTTACCCACCTAGTGATATCTTGTGTAAAGTAGTTCCGAAATTAAAGTTTAGTGACTTTAAATTATGTAAAGCATGTAATCTTGGAAAATACACTAAACTTTCTTTTGTAAATTTGGAAACCATTTACAATAAATCTTTGAGTTAATTCATTCCGATTTATGGTCTTCACCTCTTGAATGTCACAAAGTATTTATAGCCATTATAAGATAGTGTTGAATTCACTAGTAATGAGTTTGAATCATATCTCATTAATAAAGGAATAACCCACCATACCTCTTGTTCTTACACACCCTAACAAAATGGTGTTGCAGAAAGAAAGAATAGGCACATTTTAGATGTAGCTAGGATAATGATGTTTCATGCAAATGTTCCTAAGGTTTTTTGGAATGAATTCATTCTAACTTCCATTTATTCAATTAATCAAGTTCCATCTAGAATCCTAGGGCACAAATCACCATTTGAGATCTTGTACAATCGAAAACCTAACTTAGATCGTTTAAAAACCTTTAGGTGTGTTTGCTATGTTCACTTGCCAAGTCAAACTAGGGACAAGCTTAGTCATAGAAGTGTCAAGTGTATGTTTCTAGAATATAGTCCAAATAAGAAAGCTTACAAATGTATTAATCCTTTCACAGATGAAAGATACTTTCTAGGAACACTACATTTGTGGAACATGAGTGTTATTTTGATGAAATTAGAAGTAAAGAGGAGAATCTTGAGGAGTCCCTACCTATGTTTGTGATAGGTAAAAGATTAGATAAATTTACTCATCAAGGTATAGAAAAATTAAGTGAGGATCATAATCATGCGAATACACCCTTAGGTGAAGAGAGTACTCAACCATCTTCAATTGAACCAACAAGTAAGTCTCCTACAATGCACTTAAATGCACAATGTGACAATTCTAGTGATCTTGTCTACCAAGATGATGAAATCCAAGATGCTCCACAAGTTGATCAAGTTGCTCAAGATTCGTTACATGTTCCAGATGGACCTATTACAAGGTCACTTGCAAATAAAATCAAAGAAGCAATGAATGCATTTGTTCAAAAGACCATGACTGAAACCATACTTGGAAGACAATTAATGGACTTTGAATCATGGAAGATAAGCTTACAAGATGAAGAGCCAGCCTTGATGCATGTCCTACAAGCCATTGAAGCCCAAGTCCAAGAGTGAAGGCATGAAATGCGGCCATATTATATTCTACTTGTGGGCTTGATATAATTTTGTTTAATTACTTTAGTCTATATTATTGTTATGTAAATAGGCTGGTACAATTAATTAAATAACTCATAGTTGTCTTAATTGTTTGTTTTAGCTTGTTTTGGACTTCCTAATGTTTAAAGGAAACAAAGCCTCAATTTATGTAGGGTTGCTACATTACCCGAATTATGGTTTGCTAAAGTATCGCATATTAGGGTTTGCTATAGTAGCCATGGATTGTGGTTTGTTACAGTACCCCCATTGACTAAATTTAGTATTTAAAGACCTTTAACTTGTTATTTTGGACAATTATTGATGAAATGAAAAGACTGCTAGAATTGTGACATAGGTTCTCGAGACAAGTTCCTCAACGAGTCTAGGATTTCATAATCTGATTATATTGGCTTTCCAAGTTATGATTCACTTATTCGTGGGTTTTTAGGCTACTTTGCCTACAGGTTCACATCATTTAGTATCAGAGCTTGATTTCAAGATCATGTTATTTTATCATTTATGTTTAGCTATTTGTTCATCTAGTTAAATAATATATATATATATATATATAAAGATTTGATATATTCAACCTTAATGCACTAACGTTCTAGGGTTTGAATGTATTGTTCTTAACTTATCTTACTTGTTAAATCATTAAACAAAAAGAAAAACAAAAAAATTCAGTTATGTGATTTTTTTTCTTCTCTTTTAATCATCTTGTTTATTGCATGTTTTTCTTGTTTCTTACATGTTCTTGTGTCTTTCTAGGTGTTTCTTTTTTGCTCTTGTGTTTTTGAGTTCTTGATCTTGTGTTCTTGAGTTCGGAGCTACAGTACTTTTAATCTAAACAGTACATGTGGCTACAGTGCGTTTGATCTAAACAGTATATGTTGCTATAGTGCTTTTGATATAAATAGTACATGTTTGCTACAGTGCGTTTGATCTAAACAGTACATGTTTGCTACAGTATACAATTCAAAATTTTGATTGAAATTTCTGGTTTCCTTGTTGCATTCTAATTCATTGCTTGGACTAAGAAAACAAAAATCAAATACGACAAGCAACACAAGGATAAATTCAAAAATTTTATTGAATTTGGTGATTGAATTTATGCAATCTTTTCCTTTTTTTCATTTTTTTTATTGAGTCTAGAGTCTAATCTTTCTTTATTTTAGTCTATTCTTATTCCATGCTTGTTTCTTAAATTTAATTACTTGAGGGGACAAAACTTAGGATTCTTATCTATGATTGAGTTTTTAGTTCTTAAAGAACTCAAAAGATGAATTTTGAGTGGTAAAAGGCAAGAGTATATGAGCATAGTATCAAAAAAAGCCTAATTAAGTGTAAAAACGAGTAGAGTGACATCGCTAATGCAAATACGTGAGGCTAAAAGTTTATTCACAATGTTTAAAAAAGTTTTTGTAACATACAGTACTAACGAATCAACTCATAACAAAGAGATCTCCAAGTTTACAATGCATGCTATATTTAAGCGGTTTAAGCGGTTGGATATTATGTTTGGGAAAATAAATGATAACATGAAGAAAAAAATAGTGGATATTATGCATAGGATGGATAGACATGAGAGAACATTGGCTAATGTACATAAGGGGCAGCATAATCAAGTGTAAAATTTGAATTCACAAGCTAGGCGTAAACCGTTACCTTTAGATGAGTGTGAAGCCAAAAATGAGTGGGATGATGATGGTGATTTTGATGAGTATGGACTTGGACCATCTATGGGCAAATTTCGACCAAGGGTTTAGAAACATGATAGGGGAGTTCATAGAGGTTTTAAAGAGAGAGATAAAGACAATGAGAACTTGAGTAAGAGAGTCATAATGATGAGGGACGATGCTGAAGTGGTGACCGCAAGTGAAGGTGAAAAGGTTGAGATGCCGAAGTTGGAGGATGTAAATGAAACTCTTGTTGTTCGGCGTGAATTAACTGCACAAGTTAAAATAGATGATATAGAGCAGCAAAAGAAAAACATATTTTATACTCGTTGCTTCATTAACAATAAGGTATGTAATATGATCATTGATAGTGAGAGTTGTTCCAATGTGGTGAGTACTAATTTAGTGGAGAAGTTAGGGTTACCCTTGTTTTAAACATAATAAACCCTATGGATTACATTGGTTGAATAATTGTGGGGAGATTAATGTAACAAAGCATGCATTGTTTACTTTTTTTTATGGGAAAGCTCAATGACGAGGTGTTATGCAACGTAGTTCTTATGCATGCTAGTCACTTGTTGTTGGGGAGACCATGGCAATTTGATCAAAATGTAACTCATGATGGTCATACGAATCGGTATAGCTTTATTAAGAATGGAAAGAATGTGATTTTCGTACCCTTATCTCCGAAATAAGTGTTTGATGATCAAGTAAAATTGAAGAATGGAGCCGAAAATTTCAAGAGGAATAAGGGAAATAAGGTTAAGAGTTCCAATAGGAATAAGGGAAGTAAGGCCGAGAGTTCTAAGGAGAATAAGAGAATTGAGGCCGAGTGTTCCAAGGAAAATAAAGGATGTGATGTCGAGAGTTCTAAAGGGAAAATAGGAGTGAAACTAAAAAACCCATTAGCACAAAGAGTAGAGAAACCATGAATGAAAAAAGAACGAGTGAAGAGAGAGTGAAATCTACTTTCTTTGCCAGAATTGGGGAAGTGATGGGAGAATTCAAAGAATAAAAGCTTATGATCCTACTTGTTTATAAGGAGTCATTCCTTCACATTAAAGAAGCTAACACTAACTCTTCTTTTCCTAGTGCTTTTGTGTGTTTGTTGTAGAAGTATGATAACTTATTGGTCGAAGACATACCTAGTGGTTTACCACCCATTCGAGGTATTGAGCGCCAAATTGACTTTATTTTAGAGCCATCATTCCAAATAACCGGCGTATCGAAGTAATCCCGATGAGACGAAGAAGCTTTAACGGCAAGTCGAAGAATTGATGAGTAAAGGTTATATGAGGGAGAGCATGAGTCCTTGTGCCGTTCCAATACTTTTAATACCTAAGAAAGATGGAACATGAAGGATATGCGTTTATTGTCGTGTCATCAACAATATAACGGTAAAGTATCACCATCTCATTCCTAGATTAGATAATATGCTTGATGAGTTGCATGGTGCCACATTGTTTTCGAAAATTGATTTAAAGAGTGGATATCATCAAATTTGCATGAAAGCGAGAGATGAGTGGAAAACTGCTTTTAAAACCAAGTATGGGTTATATAAGTAGTTAGTTATACATTTTGGACTTACTAATGCACCTAGTACTTTTATGAGATTAATGAACTATGTTTTGCGTGCGTTTTTAGGTAAATTTGTGGATGTATATTTTGATGACATTTTAATATATAGCAAGAGTTTAGATGATCACGTAGAGCATTTAAAGTGTGTGCTTAATGTTTTGCGAAAAGAGAAGTTGTATGCTAATTTTAAGAAGTGTACATTTTGCGTGGAGTGAATTATGTTTCTTGGGTATGTAATTAGTGAAAAAGGTATTGAGGTTGATGAGGATAAAGTTAAGGCTATCAAGGAGTGACTAACTCTTAAGAGTGTAATTAAGGTTCGTAATTTTCATGGTTTAACTAGTTTTTATAGACATTTTGTGAGGGATTTTAGTACCATTACCGCACCACTCACCAAGGTTGTTAAAAAGCATGTTAATTTTCATTGAGGGAAAGAGCAATAAAATGTGTTTCAGATGCTTAAGGGTAGATTATATTCTACTTCGATTTTAGCATTACCTGACTTTGATAAAATGTTTGAGCTTGAGTGTGATGCTTCAGGAATAAGCATTTGAGCTGTTTAATGTAGGAGAAACGACCAATTGCTTACTTTAGTGAGAAATTGAGTGGAGCATCGTTGCAATATCCTACCTATGACAAAGAGTTTTACGCACTTATTAGAGCATTAGAGACTTTACAACATTACATAGGGCCAAAAGAGTTTGTGATTCACACCGATTATGATCATTGAAGCACATCAAGAGCCAAAGGAAATTAAGCAAACGTCATGCGAGGTGGATTGAGTTCGTCAAGAGTTTTCCTTATGTGATCCGTTATAAGTAAGGTAAGGAAAATATTGTCGCTGATGCATTGTCGCGTTGGTATGTACTTCTTGCCTCTTTGAGTTCAAAATTACTTGGTTTTGAGTTTGTCAAAGAATTGTATACCACTGATTCTAATTTTATTGATATATATTTGGCATGTGATACGAGTACATATGATAAGTTTTATAAGCATGATGGATATTTGTTTAGAAAAACTATATTGTGTGTGCCGAATTGTTCTATGAGAGAGTTATTTGTGCAAAAAGCACATTATGGTGGTTTAATGGGACATTTCGATGTTAAAAAGACCTTAGACATGTTGCATGAACATTTTTATTAGCTTGGGATGAAAAATGATGTGATTCATATATGTGACCGTTGCATTGCATGTAGAAATGCCAAATCTAGGGTTTTACCTCAAGGATTGTATATTCTGTTGCCAATTCCTATGATACCTTGGGTTGACATATCTATAAACTTTGTGTTGGGTTTGCCGAGAACTAAAAGGGGTAGAGATTCTATTTTTGTGATCGTAGATAGGTTTAGCAAAATGACGCATTTTATTGCATGCCATAAGACTGACGATGCTAGAAACATTGCTGATCTATTCTTTAAGGAGATTGTGGGACTACATGGAGTGCTTAAGACTATCGTTTCGAATAGAGATGTTAAGTTCCTTAGTTACTTTTGGAAAGTATTGTTAGGTAAGTTAGATACTAAACTTTTATTTTCAACTACTTGTCATTCACAAACTAATGGTCAAACGAAGGCAGTTAATAGGACTTTATCTCAACTTTTGCATACTATTATTAATAAGAATTTAAAGTCTTGGGAAAATTGTTTGTCATTCATTGAATTTGCATATAATAGGAGCATTTATTCTACTACTTCATTTTCTCCTTTTGAGATTGTTTATGAATTTTACCCACTAACACTTTTGGATTTGATTCCTTTACCAATTGATGAACATGCTAGATTAGATGGGAAAAAGAAAGCCGAACTTGTGAAATCCATTCATAAGAAAGCACGGCTTCATATTGAAAAGAGGAATGAGTATTATGCATCTCAAGCTAATAAAGGAAGGCGTCGTGTGACATTTGAGCCAAGAGATTATGTTTGGGTACACATGCGCAAGGAGCGATTTTTGAATCATAGGAAATCCAAGTTGATGCAAAGAGGAGATGAACCATTTCAAATACTTGAAAAGATTAATGACAATGCCTACAAAGTGGATCTTCCAAGTGAGTATAATGTTTATGCTACTTTCAATGTTTCTGACTTAACTTTATTTGATGCAAATTTAAAGACGAATCCTTTTGAGAAGTGGGGAAATGATGAAATCCAAGATGCTCTACAAGTTGATCAAGTTGCTCAAAGTTCGTTGCATGTTCCGGATGGACCTATTACTAGATCACATGCAAATAAAATCAAAGAAGCAATGAATGCGCTTGTTCAAAAGATCATGATCGAAACCATACTTGGACGACAGTCAAAGGGCTTTGAATAATTGAAGATAGGCTTACGAGATGAAAAACTAGCCTTGGTGTATGTCCTACAAGTAATTAAAGCCCAAGTCCAAGAGTGAAGGCATGGAGGCATATGCGGCCACATTGTATTCTACATGTGAGCTTGATAAAATTTTGTTTAATTACTTCAGTCTATATTATTGTTATGTAAATGGGCTAGTACAATTAATTAAATAGCTCATGGTTATCTTAATTGTTTGTTTTAGCTTGTTTTGGGCTTCCTAGTGTTTAAAGGAAATAAACCTTCAATTTATGTGGGTTTGCTACAGCACCCTAATTAGGGTTTGTTACAATACCGCAGATTAGGGTTTGCTACAGTAGCCACGAATTAGGGTTGGCTATAGTACCCCGTGGATTAGATTTAGTATTTAAAGACTTTTAACTTGTTATTTTGGATAACTATTGATGAGATGAAAATACTGCTAGAATTGTGAGCAATTCTTCTTGTGTTCTTGAATGAACTTAAGCTTATCAAAGCTTTTACAAAACTTTGTGGCGTCATCACTTTGAAACTTAGGTTTTTGAGACACATTACTCAACGGATCTAGGGTTTCATAATCTGATCATATTGGTTTTTTGGGTTAAGATTCACTTGTTTGTGAATTTTTAGACTACTTTGCCTATTGGTTCACATCACAAGAGAACAGTAAGAGATGATCTACTTTTGAACCACAAAATGAAGGTCCTTCTTTAAAGAGATCTTTGAGGCTTTGACAACCGTCATACAAGTGAATGGAAGATAGGATATATTACTATAGAAATTGTGTAACCACCTATCCTATCAAAAATTATTATACCCTTGACAATGTCAAAAACAATTGTAAGGCTTTTATAGCCAAAATTAATGACATTAGGGAACCATCTAATTACCTTGAGGCTAAAGATATTTTCATTTGGAAAAAGGTCATGAGAGAGGAGTTAGATACACTAGAAAGAAACAAAACTTGGAAATTAATCTCACTTCCTTAAGGGAAGAAAATTGTGGGGTGCAAATGGGTCTACAAAACTAAATTTAAGAGTGATGGCTCCGTTGATAAACACAAGGCTAGACTTATAGCAAAAGACTTTATTTAAACTTATGAAATGGATTACACCGAAATATTTGCTCCTGTAGCTAAGATGAATGCAATTAGAATAGTGTTATCTTTAGCTACAGATTATGAGTGGAACTTTTACTAAATGGATGTGAAAAATCTTTCCTCCAAGAAAATTTGGAAGAGGAAGTATATATGGACATTCCTCAAGGGTATATTTCAGATGCACCCAAAAGCCATGTGTGTAAACTTAAGAAAGCTATTTATGACTTAAAACATTCTCCTCGAACATGGTACTCTAGGTTGCACAATGCACTTAAATCTCAAAACTTTGGTGTAAGTAATGCTGATCATTCTTTATTCATTAAGCATACAAATCATGGCATTATTGTTATTATTGTTTATGTGGATGATATTATTCTGACTAGAAATGATAGCATCGGAATTGAGCATGTTAAATCTTTTTTAAAATTCACATTTGATATAAAATATTTAGGTGAATTGAAATACTTCCTTGGAATTAAATTAGCTAGGTCTAGTAAATGAATTTATTTATGTCAAAGAAAGTATGCACTTGATCTTTTGAAAGGTATAAGTAAGCTTGGTGGAAAAATTACAACAACACCAATTCAAGGCCACCTACGAATGAAAAATGACAAACTGGATGATGATGAACCTCCTTTTAAAGATATGAAGCAATATCAAAGAATTGTGGGTAAGTTAATTTATTTGATGATTACTAGGCCTGACATTTCTTTTGCAATGAATCAAGTAAGTAAATTCATGTCAAATCTAAAGCAAAGACATGAATATGGTGGATCAAATCTTGAGATACCTCATAGGCACACCTGGGCAAGGAATATTCATGAGAAAGAATAGTCATCACAAGATCCTAGCCTACACTGATGTTGATTGGGCTGGAAGCGTTGAAGATAGGAAGTCCACAACCGGAAATGTTTTGTGACAACACTTTGGCAATGCATATAGTTAGAAATTCGATTTTTCATGAGAGAACCAAACACATTAAAGTGGATTGCCATTATATGAAAAACAAACATCTGACAAAACAATATCTTTGGTAAGCGTTAAAAACGAGAACCAACTTGCGGACAATTTGACAAAACCGCCAAGCTTCCAGCAACTCTTCAATTTTGTGGACAAATTGACAAATTGAACTTGATCAATTTGTACGAGCCTAAACTTGAGGGGAGTATTGAAGATAACAAGCTCATTGAAGATGTTGGAACAAATTAGTGGGCATTGATGGATTATTTATGTTAAGTCATTTAGAGAAGCTTAAAAGCCCAAATCAATTATAGAAAAAACTAGTTGCTAGAAAATAAAATAATAACTAGTTTATTGACATTTAAGATGTATATTTTAAATTGTTGTGCTTAACTGTTGGGTGCATATAAAAGCTTGTACCTAACCATTTGAAGCTTGTTTATATAAAAGAAAAACTTTCTATTTGTTTTACACAATAAACATAATTCAATTCTCAAGCCTCTCATTTTTTTTCTCTAGGCAATCTACTTCTCTTATTTCTCTTATTTTAGTTTTACTTATATCTTATTATTTTGATAGGTGTTTAAACAACCTTTTCTCAACATTCTTTTAGTCTTTTATTTTTTTTATATTTTTCAACAGTTCATCACCAGCCTTGTTATTTTTCGGCAGAGCATATGCATTTACGTTCCGGTCAGAAGCAGGTGATGTATTGTTCAATGCTGGTGAGGCCAGGTCAATTGGATAAGCAGAGTCATCGCGATCAGCTTGATCAACTGCTAGTAGGTCTAAGCTGCCGCTCTGCGAGCTCTCCCGTCCATGTGGGCGGTTTCTAAAAGCATTTGCAGCAACATCTAGCAGGTTGAAGTGTGTTTGTCGAACAAATCCTCTATCAAGTGGGAAATGGTTAACCCTTTCCGGAGAAAGCGACTCGTTCTTCAGAATATAGACATTTCTATTGCAAAAAAGTACTGTTGACACTGATTTTGGGATAACAAGTACCATAGTTTCCGAAAACAGTGTCTAAAGAAGAAACCAGTTGCATTTTCAAACAGCACCCAGCGTTTCATCTTCTTACGAGGAGAGATATCTACAGCAAAAACCTCAGAAGCACGAGTTTTGATAAATTGCGCGATGGTCCAGTATTGTGACCATAATTTTTGTGCCACTTTTTAAGCTTGAAAGGCTAAAAATCCCCGAGAATTCAGCAAAGAATTAACATAATCAATGGGAGATTAACGTTCTGCCGCAGCTATTAGATCATCGCTAATTGCCTTCTTGATATCATGATCTTCAATATAAATGCAATGGAGAAGTTGTGAGCGTATAGCTTGGAACAGTGTAGTCGCTCAACGTATTTCCCGGGCGATTTGCAACTGCAGATGCTAATGAATCATGTGACAATATAGAATGAACATAATATTTTTTCAACTCAGGATGCTATTTAATTTCTAATTCAGCTTCCTCTCGAATTCTCGACCATAAATCTTCCTCACGAAGAAGGATTGAGTACCTGGGTTTGTATCGCTCGGCTGTTTCGCTTCCCTCGTAACCTTTTCCTATCAAATTTCAAATTATATGGACGTATGGAACATTTCTTGGGTAAAGCAATATGTTTCATTTTTTATGCAAATTTCTCGTCAACCACACAATCAGAACCTTAAGAGTTAGGAAAATATTTTAAGCCGAAGTTTAAATATTCCTTTGAAACACGAACCTGCTTGCCAGAACCTGTAATTGCTGGATCAGAATTACTAGAATTAGGATACAAGTAACGGCTTTTGCAGTAACCCATCGGCCTTGGCAGAGATCGCAAATCATCTTCCACAGTACTGTTTTCAACAAAATCTGCCATTGATTGATCAGAATCATGTATGACGTGTAGGAGCAGATAATGAATTTGTTCTCAAAATTACATGGAGGAAAAAACTAGAGAAATATATATCCAGTTTCAATGAGTAAACATTGAAATATCCTCCTGGATTCCAATTCATTGGAAACAACTAAATGTTCTTTTCGGTCATATTCACGGGAACCAACTAAATCCCCATATTTTCAAGAAACGAAGATTAAACTCTCTGTTTATCTCTCTCCAATTCCGTCCACAAAGCAACTTCAATTTCTGCATAATAAAAAACGAAGCTTGAAAATCAGAAAATGGTGTCTGAAATACTTGTGAATCAGAATAACCCTTCTTGCAACTCTTCAGAGATTGCTTCAAGCCAAGAATCCAAAAATCAGTTACTAATTTCCATTTTGGTTTCCTCCCCTTTAAGCGGTTTACTTACATTGCATATTCATCATCAAGACGTCGATGGAAATGCTGGTCAGACTTTCATTTTTTCGACACACCCCTCTTTGTTTAACGCCATTGTGATCGCCGTCATGCTCTCCTTCGCCGGAGCATTTAGCGGATTGTTGATCGGAAACAATTCCCGGCATTAATTGTTTAAGAATTAATTAAATTTGTATATTATCTATTCTATTTTTTTAATATAAAAATTAAATTAAATTTTAATTTCTTAATGTAAAAATTAAATTAAATTCTAACTTTCTAATACAAAAATTAAATTTAATTCTAATTTCCTAATATAAAAATTAAATTCAATTCCAACTTCCTAATACAAAAATAATTAAATTCAATAACTAACAAATTTTAAATATGAATAATTCTAATTAAATTAAAATAAAATAAATAATAATAAAAATAACTAACAACAATAATTAATTAATAACTAATAAACTTTATTTAAAATTAGTAACTAACAACAATAACAAATAAGTAAGTAACTAACAAAATTAAAATTATAACAAACAAAAATTAGCAATTAAAAACTAAAATTTTACAATTAATTAAATAGTGACAAAAATTTTAAAATTAATAACAAAATTAAATACTAATCAAAAATTTTAAATTATTAATTAAACTAAATACTAACTAAAATAGCTAAATTAAATACTAACTAAAATTTAAAGTTAATAAATAAATTAAATACTAACAAAATTCAATTAATAACTAACAAAATTTAACAATTAACAACTAAATTTTAATAATTAATTAAATATTAACTCTAATTTTTATATTAATAACAAAATTAAATTATTAATCTCAATAATTTTAAATTATTAACTAAAGTAAATACTAACAAAAATAACTAAATTATTTTCTAAGTTCTAACTAAATTTTTACCATTAATTACAAAATTTAAAAATTAATTATAAAATTAAATATTAATCAAAATTTTTAATTTATTAATTAAATTAAATACTAACTAAAATAGCTAAATTAAATACTAACTAAAATTTTAAAGTTAATAAATAAATTAAACACGAAATTAAATACTGACAAAATTAAATTAATAATTAACAAAATTTAGCAATTAAAAACTTAAATTTATAATTAATTAAATACTAATTCTAATTTTTATATTATATTGATAATAAAATTATATTATTAATCTTAATAATTTTAAAATTATTAACTAAAGTAAATAATAACAAAAATAACTAAGTTATTTTTTAAGTTTTAATTAAAATTTTACAATTAATTAAATAGTAACAAAATTTTAAAAATTATTAATAAAATTAAATACTAATCAAAAATTTTAATTTATTAGTTAAACTAAATATTAACTAAAATTTTAAAATTAATAACTTAATTAAATACAAAATTAAATATACTAATACAATTATTAACTTCGTACTGTCAAAATTTGTAGTGTTTGTATTGATTATGAAGAAAATTGAGTTGAGAAAAAATGAATTGAAAGGAAAAGAAATAATTTGAAAATAAAAATGAATGATTATTTATAAATATATATATATATATATAAAATATAAAAAAAATAAACTAACGTCTATTCCAATTTGCAACGTTCAGCAGCCTGCATGCTGCACTGCATGCTTTTTGTTTTATTGGTGTTGAACCGCCGATCCATTCACCTAAGAAATAATCACAGTGATTTCTTAAAGCAGGGGCAAAGAACTGCATTCACCAAACAACTTGAAATCAACTACCATCCTCTATCACACATTTAAACACACTTGAAAAACTTTCGTTTGATAAATGCAGAGGTTTGGTATTGCCACCATTATCAAGTTTATATAATTTAGTAGATCTAGGATTAAGGGACTGTGAAATAAGAGAAGTTCCTCATGATATCGGCTGTCTATCCACGTTGAATTCGTTAGATCCAAGGGAGAATTTTCCTTCCGAGTATCAAGCAACTTTCTCGGCTGAGAAACCTTCTGTTGAACGACTGCAATATGCTTCAATCGTTACCAAAGTTGCCTCTATCATTGGAGCTTTTATCTGCAATCAATTGCAAGCAGCTCAAATCTTTGCAGAGCTTCCGGAATGCACACAAATATTAGATTCACCCATACTGGAAACACTATCCAAACCCTCCGACATTCCGTGGAGAATAATAGAGTTCAAATTTAGTATGTGCCCGTAACTAAATGAAAAGGTAAACATCATATTGGCAGATTCACAACTGAGAATTCAGCATATGGCAATTACATTGCTGAAACTATTCTATTTATACGAAGAAGTGTTAGGATGTTCGAGACTATTTATCTACAACTTACAATGAAACTCACAATCGATTGTTACGAAAACAAGAAGCTTTACCTTCCATACAAATATAGGTGGTCTTGTCTAGCATATAAGCACAACAATAAAGTAAGAGACTTTACATTTCACATAATTACAATAATAAATAATGAATATAAAAATAATTATATACAGATCTACATGAAAAATTCTAAATTAATTGGAATAAAAAAAATATGAACAAAGTAAAAGAATTCACTATAAAAATGTGATTACAACTTTTCTCTAATTACAAGGAGAGTATAATTGCAGAATATTCTCTCGAAGTTGAGAAGTTAAGGGATTGAAAAAATTTGAGAAGGGATGATAATGAATGAAATGAAGTCTTAGGAAAATTACATTCATTATTTATAATAAAATAATAATAATATTATTATTATTATTATTATTATTTTATATTATAATATAATATAATATAATATAAAATATATTTTTCTTACTTCCACTTCACATTCCTACTTTCAATGCAGCACTTCACATTTTCCCATCATTATTTTCAATACCCATTATTACCTCTAGCACTCATCATTACACTCATGTGCAACATTATCATTTTCATATTCAATATTCTCCCATTTGGAGATTTGATGGAGAATCAATCACATTTCCACACCACTCTTTCTACCTTGACATTCTATGCTGCTTACGTTTTTGCTAGGCCACAAGAGGATTGACTCCATTCAAACTTGTCAATACTGATTGGCTTAGTGAAAACATCTGCTAGGTTATCCTTAGTGTGTATATTCTGCATGTCTACACTTTTATTCTCCACCACTTCTCAAACAAAATAATATTGTTCACCTATGTGTTTTCTTCTGGAATGAAAAACTGGATTCCTTGCGATATGCAAGGCACTCTAACTGTCACAAAACAAATACATCTTTTCTTGTTTGTGCTTGAGTTCCTCCATGAATCTTCTAATCCAGATTGTTTCCTTACATGCTTGTGTAGCTGCCATATATTCTGCTTCTGTAGTAGATAACATTACCACACTTTGCAGTTTTGAAACCTAGCTCACAATTCCTCCTGCAAAAGTAAACACATAACCAATAGTGGATTTTCTGTTATCAAGGTTACCTGCATAATCCGAATCTACGTAGCCTCTAACAATGTATTCTGATCCTCCATCACATAAAACAACATCTAAAGTTCCCTTTAGGATCCTCTTCACTGCATTTCAATGCTCTCTGCCAGGATTCGCCATAAACCGACTGACCACTCCCACTGCTTGAGCAATATCCAGTCTTGTATATACCATGGCGAACATTAAGCTTTCCATTGCAGATGCATATGGTACTTAAGACATTTTCATCCTCTTCGCTTTATTACTTAGACACATTACAGAGGATTATTTGTAATTCACAAGAAGATGGGTAGAAATTGGCTTACAATCTTACACATTGAATCGCCGCAAGATTTTCTTTAAATAATTTTTCTTGGAAAGCCAAAGTTTCCTGTCTTTTCTATCACAGTCAATCTACATCCCTAGAATCTTGTTTACTGGTCCCAAATCCTTCATATCAAACTTCCTAGCTAACTATGCCTTCAATTCTTAGACTCAATCTTTGTTAGGGCCTACTACCAACATGTCGTCCACATATAACAGCAATATAATGAAGTCATTATTTCCAAACCTCTTGTAGTATGTATAATGGTCTGAACTGAGTCTGTTGTAACCAAGGCAAATCACGAAGGAATCAAATCTCTTTGTACCAACATCTCAGCGCCTGTTTGAGACCATACAGAGATATATTGAACTTGCAAACCAAGTTCCTTTTATATTTTTGCTGGAGCATATAAATTTCTTCATCAATTTCTCTATGAAGAAATGCAGTTTTTACATTTAATTGGTCTAAATGTAGATCAAACATAACACACATAGCCAGGACCACTCTGATTGTAGTAAGTCGTACCATAGGTGAAAATATCTCATAAAAATCAATACATTCTTTCTGAGCATACCCTTTAACTATCAATCTTATACAATACCGCTCCACCTGATCATCGCTATTCCACTTGACCTTGAAGACCCATTTGTTTCCAATGGCCTTCCTTCCATGTGGTAGTGGCACAAGATCCCAAGTCTTGTTCTTATGAAGAGTTTCAATTTCTTCTTGCATTACTGCTATCTATAGATATGCATCCGAGCTACTCGCCGCCTTTTGGAAAGTTGATGACTCTCCATCTTCTGTTAAAAGACAGTATGCAACATTGCCCTCCATAATGTATTCTATTTCCCAAGATGGTGTTTTTCTCTTACGAATTGATCGTCAAACTTCTGAAACTTCAAACTCAACTGATACTTCTTCGTGCTCCTGTATTACTTCAGAAGAATCTTCTTGTTCTGATTTTTTCTCCACCTGAACTGTAGTAGTCTCTGGTCTATCCTCTCCAGTGCTATCTCATTGCAGCTTATCTTCTACAAATATAACATCCATGCTAATGATACGCTTATGGATAGTAGGGTCCCACAAGCAATACCCTTTTACTCCATCAGCATACCACAAGAATACACATTTCTTGAATTTTGGATTCAGCTTCATTGTTTCTTGGGAATTGTACATTACGTATACAGGACTTCTAAATGTATAGAGGTTGGAGTAGTCAGTTGGTTTTCCAGTCCACATCACCATCGGTGTCTTTAACTCAATCGTCATTAATGGTGACTGATCTATCAGGTAACAAGCGGTATTAACAGCTTTAACCCAATAAACCTTGGGTAATTTTGTTGTTCTCAATATTTTCCTTATCTTTTCCAACAAGGTTCTGTTCATCCGCTCTGCTACTCCGTTCTGCTGAAGAGTGTATACCATAGTGAACTGCCTTTTAATCCCTCCTTGCTGACACAATGCATCAAATGCATCATTGGCAAATTCTCATCCATCATTCATCCTAAGGCACTTAATCCTTTTTCCGGATTCAAGTTTCACCCGTGCTTTGAAGACTTTGAATACTTCAAACACATCTCCCTTCCTCTTAATTGTATACACCCAATATCTACTAGAATAGTCATCAATGAGTGACACAAAGTACTTTGCTCCTCTTAAGGACGTAACCGATGCTTGCTAAACATCCGAGTGAATTAACTCCAGAATACCTTTGCTTTTAGAACTGGATATGCTGAACTTCAATCTATGCTGCTTACTAATAACACATTGTTCATAAAATGGTAGAGACACCATTTTGAGTCCAGGAAGTAACTTCTATTCTAAGAGAATCTTCAAACCTCGTTCTGACATATGTCCGAACTTTCAATGACACATTATCTTTGATTCTTATCTGCAACTTGAAGGTTCTGCTTCCTACAATGTTTTCCCTTGCACCATGTACAAGTTTGCAGCTACCTTTTTTGCCTTCATTACAAGCGCTCCTTTTGCAATTTTATGATCCCATTCTCAATCCTCGTTTTACATTCAATTCCATCCAATTGTCTTAAGAATAATAGATTCTTCTTAAGGCCCTTCACATGTCATACCTTCTAAATGATGAGAGTCGTGTCGTCATATATGATTAACCTGATAGTCCCAATACCGATAATCTCCAAGGCATGATCATCTCCCATGAACACAAATCCTCCCAAGGTCATGTGCCATGTTGCTGCTGAATCCATGAGCCATACATCAGCAGATTTATGTCTGCCTTTAATGACTATTGTCGCCTCACTATACATGATTTCTCCTCCATTTCTTGAGGTACTTGCCATGTTTCCTTTGTCGTCTCCATTCCACTTGTTTCCATCTGTGATACTTGCCGGTCTATCTTCTATAGCCGCCAAACACTTATCTTTTCTCAAGATCACCTTTATTTTCATCTTCCACAATGAGAAATTACTCCCATTGAATTTTTGAACTTTAAACTTTTTGTTGCCATAGTCCCGATCTTTACTTGAACTCACTCCCACTAGTTCACCGTGAACAAACTGTATATGTGAACAGTGTCGTATTTATGAACAATAACATATACGTGAACAATAACCGTACTTGAACAGTATATCCTTGAACGAGATTCAACAACCTGGAGCTTACTCGACCTCACTCCAACTGTTTCACCATGAACAATACTATATTTGTGAACAATGTCATATATATAAATAGTAGCGTATACGTAAATAGTGACTGGTACTTAAACAATATCTCCTTGAAAGAGTTTCAGCAACCTAGAGTTTACTTGATCTCACTCCCACTATTTCACCATGAACAATACTGTATTGTGAACAGTACCATATACGTGAACAGTAGCGTATACGTAAATAGTGACTAGTACTTAAACAATACCTCCTTGAACGAGTTTCAGCAACCTAGAGCTTTGATACCACTTGTTATGATGCTCGGGACTATTTATCTGCAACTTACAATGAAACTCACAACCAATTGTTATGAAAATATGAGGTTTTGTCTTCCATACAAATATAAGTGGCTTTACCTATCATATAAGTACAATAATAAAGTAGAAGATTTTGTCTTCCATATAATTACAATAATAAATAATAAAGATAAAAAAAATAACACATAGATTTACGTAAAAAATCTCAAATTAATTGGAATAAAAAACCACGAGCAAAGTAAAAGAATTTATTATAAAAATGTGATTACAACTTCTCTCTAACTATAAAGATAGTACAATTGTAGAATATTATTTCAAGTTGAGAAGTTAATAGATTGAGAGGATTTGAGAATAAATGATAACGAATGAATGAAATGAAATCTTTTATTTATTGAAAAAATTTATTTAGTATTTATAATAAAAAAATAATATTTTTATTTTTATTTTATTATATATATTATATTAATATAATATAATATATATTTTTTCTACTTTCACGCTTCACATTCTCCCGTCGTTACTTCCAACACCCACCGTTACCTATATCACTCATCACCAACTTGCAACATTATCATTCTCATATTCAACAAGAGGTACGTATACGTAGTTCACTTCCCCTCTCTACTCCCGTTCTCTCCTCCTCACATCAGAAATCACGATTTTCGTTTCTCAGGAATTTGATAAACCAGCAGGAATCTACATTTATTTACCTGGAAGTGGAATTCCAGAGTGCTTCAGCAATCGATCTGCAGGATCTTCAGTAACTATTCAACTGCCACAACATTGTTGTAACAGAAACTTCACGGGTTTTGCTCTTTGTGCTGTTTTCGAGCGCACTTATATGGTAGATGAGGAAGATGCACATGTCAATTATAGCAACCGTTTTGAAATAAAAACTTCCTCTAAAACGGAATATTTTGAAAGAGATTGGAGTTTGAGTTATGGCAAATACAATAACTCAGATCATGTCTTTCTTGGTTTTGATCCCTGTTGGAATGTTATGCTGCCCGATGGTGACCACCGTTCAACTGTCTCATTTGAATTCTCCATTGGCAAGCCTTTATGTAATTACGGAATTGATGACGTGGATTACGAATTTGGTAATTACAAGGTGAAATGTTTTAGGGTGTGTCCAGTACATGCACTTGTCAACAAGACTCAACCCAACACTTCTACTGTAAATATGGTGCCACCAACTGAAGGAGAATACACTCAAATTTGGAATTTACATAATGACTTTGATGATAAGGCAAACACGAGTGGAACATCTGGAAGTATTAGCAGATCTGACGAGAGGGAAATGGAACCAACTTGCAGAGAAGAGCAAATCAACGCACCTCAAAAACGAAGTTCCTTTTTTTTCTCAAATTTTTCGAAATAGAGTTGGCGTATTCGCTAAAGGCAAGATACTCTGTTTCGACTACAACCAATTATGAGTTGCAGATTTATCGGCCTTTACTAATTTCCTTATTCTGTTTTAAATAATTTTGGGGGTTTTATGTCTCTGTATTGAGGTTTTGTGTGTGAATGTTGATTTGTTTTAACTCCTTATTGAATTCACTAGCCATCCGCTATTAATAATCTTACTTAAATTTTGACCGTGGAACTCAGAGAAATACAAAAAGTAGCTAACGGCTATGTTCTTTCTTTGGTTTCTCATATTTTTTGCAATATAGGTTGATTATTGACTTTTCTTATTCAATTCTAATGCTTTAATTAATTCATGTTTCAACCTTTTAACTAAGAGTCATGATTAAATGAAATAAATATAATATTAATTAGGATAATTAATATATTTTATTTTTAAATTTATTTCCTCTTTTTATTAATAACCATAATTAATATATTTTAACCATTATTTCATTAGAACACTGCAAGTCATGTCTCATATATATATATATATATATAGACATTTAATAAATTGTTAATAATTTTCAAGTGTAAATCTGGCCTTATCTTTAATCAACATCAAGGCTGAGTCCAGGCATTTTCGCCATTTCTATTCTCACCGTATAGGTGGACTTGTGGTGGGTTTAAGCTCACAACCCTAGTATTTTTAGTGGCTTTTTATGTTATTCAATAATCATAAACCCTCATAACATTTCTTTTCACACATTTAGTCACGGTTGCGGTGGCTAGTTATACGTAAGATGAATTTAGGAAATGGTAAATAAATCTTGAGATCATGCAATAGTGATATATATTAAACAACAATGAGTGGGTACTGGTTAGTTTAATTAATAAAAGTCTTCTTGAAATAGTGCAATATAATAAATCTGTGATTAGACAGGGGTTGTTTTACATAAAATAAATTTGTATTTGTATTTGTATTTGAAATTATAATAAGCCTTGGCTCAATTTAATAAACCTTCGAACTGGGCTAAGACCGGCTCATGATTACCGGGCGAAACTGACTTTTGTGGGTTAGGCTCCAAACCCAAATACTTTTATTTGGCCCTGCCAATTAATGATACGTGACGACTAACAATTAGTGCGTGTTGAAGTAATAAGAACTTGTTATATTATAAATGGTTGGTTTGTGATTTAAATTCCACTTAAATTAGATTAAGGATAAAATTTATTTATTTATAATATATAAAAAAATGCTAATATTGGTTTATATATATTCAAAATTTATAAACCTGTATAAGGATAAAATAATTATTTTTTTTATATTTTTTGTAATTTGGACAAAGAAAGATTTTTGATTCTATTACCCAAGTGGGTGATTTTTGCAAAATTTTTATCCCACATGAAAGAATTTGAAAAGTATGTCTTCTTATTAATTTTTGGGCTAATAATTAATTTAATGATATTATTATTAGGAGAACTTGTGCCTTTTTACATCTGAAAATTGTACATACTTTGGTGCATACACGGCATTATCAATACGAGGTTAGAAGCAATACAATGATATTTCCATTTTAAATGACCAAAATCATATATAGATTGGCTAGTGTGGGTAAAGTCCACAATCCAAATATGATAAGTGATTTAGTATTCAAACGTACAATAATTATAATTGTGTATTTTAAAAGAGTAAATCTAAACATGCTAAATAATTATATTAAATTATATTTTATTAAAAATAACTAACAATTTCATAACTAGGAGATTTAGTAATTATTTTACTTGTATTTCAAATAATGATGTGACAATTGGATGATGAAATTATATATTTATAAAATGAAAAATTATCCCATTTTAGTATCTAATATATAATAACTATATCATCACTTAAGAATATTACTCATTTCTCATTTAAAAAAATGTTTGAAATACTATTCAATGAATTAAAAAATTATATTAATTTCAATTAATATAAAACATTTGGAAGTTTCTAGATGAACTTTTTGTGAAAAGAATTCGAACTAGATTGATATTTGATAACATAATTTATGTATATGCATTTCCTTTTCCATTTTTTTTTTGTTCACATATTTAATCATGTTTTGTATGTCTAGTTTTACATTAGAGTTGAATATTTTTGTACTCTTGTATGACCGTTTTGTTATACATTGTTTAAATATTAAAAAGTTTTGATAGATAAAGATAAGAACAATAGACTAAGAATAATAAATTTCAGAACGTTTTAGATATCACTTTACTATATTCTTTTATTATGGCACCTAAGTAAATTCGAAAAATTCCTTAATAAATAACACAACAAATAAAATAATTTTTAAGTGCAACATAGTTGAGGTAATTGATTATAAATTTTGCGTAATTTTATTGATAAAAGTTTAGTGAGGTTTAGTAATTGGGAGATAATTGTTTATAAGGTTTTAAAGAGTACCAAAAATCTCCTTCGTTGTAAATTGAGTTTTGAGATTTCATGACTTATTTATAATGAAATATTTAAGTGAAGTTTGAAAAAGTGGATGTAGACAAAATTATGTCAAATCACTATAAATTTAAGATATTTAATCTCTCTTCTTACTCTCTTTATTTTTAAAATTTATATTTAAATGTGTGGTTAAATTAAAACAAATTATAAATTTGTCAAATTAAATTTAAAAACTCAATTCACTTCCCCTCTTGAATTATATATCCGTATTTCATATAATTCATAATAAACTTACAATATTAGGATATATTTGAAATTGAAGTGTTATATTTTTAGAGTCACAATAAAATAGAATCACTATATAAGTAAGAAAGTGAATAATAAAGATTAATTTGTAATAAAAATGAGTGTTTAATCAATAATTTAGTTATTATACATTCGAAAGTAAATAAAAACAAAACAATTTCAAACATGATTTGGTATATTTGCCTGCAAGCTACCAATATAGTCTATTGTTGTTGACCATAGAATTGTACGTGGAGTCTTTGCATTCACCCCGTTATATTTTGATTCCTAGGGAGAATTGTGTATGCTGCTTTTAACTTTAATATTATTTTCGCATTAACGTAGTATTGGCTTTACATTTTAGTAAGTCTCAAATTGTCATTTCCACAACCAACAAGAAATTTCATAAAAGTTAATTAAAAAATTGATAGGAAGCAGCATAATAGTGGTTAAAATTAAGTAAGCATGACTCTAAACTCTCATTTTTAGATCTTTTAACTCTCTAAATAATTTTTAAAATATTTTTATAAATAAATAAAATAAATCTTAAAATTTGAGAATATTTTCTCTGTGCGCTATTCACATGGGCTTTGCAGATTAGAAATCAAATTTTAGTTTGTGCATCCGACCGATATATATTTTTCGCTTAGGAAGTTTACTATTGACAGTTATAATATATATATATATATATATATATATGTATTTATTGTAAGACGCAAAGAGAGTGCAGGGTATCAAAGCAGTCAAAAATTAATTAAAGACTTAAAAAAAGCAAGGATTGAAGTAGCTCAGTGTCAATAAATAAATTAAGGGGAGTGATTTGTCAAAAGAACATTGATTGAGATTCCCTTGTGGGAAAATCACATGAAATTTTCCAGGAATGTCTAAGAAAATAAATTGGAAATTTCCGGTGGGGTACTAACAAGAAAGTTCCCTGAAGTCTATCCTGAAAATTCAGAGACACATTGCTCTCTCTCTCTCTCTCTCTCTCTCTCTTCCAATCTGTAAAGAGATTTCCTCTTCTCATTCCATTCCTTTTTTCTTTCATTTTCTTTTCCCATCGTTTTCCCTATACTTTTTCTTATTTCAAATCAAATATATCCTAAGAATTTATTAAATTATACGCACAAATTGATTTAGTATCAAGGTCATTGATAGGAACAATAGTTAACAAGTTTTGTGCCATCAAAGCAAACGCACAAAAATCACTTGTTTTTCCTGTTTTTAACCCCATTTATTTGATGTTATATATATATATATATATATATGCATGCTTCTACGGGGATTGATCCTATACATTTTAAGTTATTTTATTTTTACTCAATCTTTAATTATTATTTTATTTAAAAGTAATAAGTCAATTGTCATAATATAAAGCAATCCAATAATATTAAATTTCAAGTGCAGGGAAACAAACAAAATAAGGTTGAGTGTGCAAGTGCAGTAAAAAATGGCCCAATTATTAATTAATTAAGAAAAGAAAAATTAATTTTTAGTAAAATTTCTCTTTATATTTATAATATATATATATATATATATATATTACGAACGTAAGAACGTGTGAAGTCTGTCTCTCCTGAATATCTATCTAGATTAACAGCAAACGCGTATTTTATTCAAACGTCCGAACATTGGTTACGGAGACAAAATTACACAATTAAATAGGGTAATATGGTAACTTTCTCGCGTGTTTTAGGATATTTGTGTAAATTGTTGATATAAACTGTTGACCTTTGTAGCATAATATCGCAAATCCCTCCGAAATGGAGAATGACGTATGATATGACGCATTTTCGTTTGAAAAATCTGCACCAAATTTGGGAGAAATTGAACCCAAAGCAACCTGATCTAACCCATTAAAGTTGAAAATTTAGGTATTGATAGTCAAACAAAAATATAATTTTATAATTTGTATATCATTGTTAGTTCAAAAGCGTGTCCTTCGTTAACTTTTTATTACGATTGACCAAATCATGGGTTGGATTGAATAAGAATAGTAAAAACAAAAATTCATAACGTCATCAAGAAAGTGTGTCGTTCGTTAATATTAATTAATTAATTATTTTAAAAAAGAATAAGGTAAAAGTATGATTTTGCCCACCAATAATTTTTTTTATGGGGTAAAATGACTTATTTATCTTTAATGTTTAGTGAAATCTTAAATAAATAAAATTGGTGAAGAAGGGATGAAAGTGAAATTGACTAACAGTTTGAAAATTTTTGTGATTAATACATGAATTAGGACCCCAAGGAATAAACGACAATTAGCTTCACATAGACGGTAGGACTCCGCCAACCACCCACTGCCACCTGGGCACCACCACACACTGTTATTGCCACCATGGATTAGGCTGCGTGGCCCACATAATTTTTTATCGCTGAGTTGAAATTATCCCGTAGATTCCTGACTCCCATATCAACGGGCGTGTATACACACACACACGCACACACACACACACTCTTAGAAACTATTACTTTTGAGAAATTATATAGTGCAACAATCACAGAGAACTGGACTTAGGATTAAAATTACAAAAAGAAAATGCTATAATTCAAGCGTTTTAAATAATTTTACTTCAACGATGTACCCAAAAGAAAAGAAGAGTACATTCAATCTGTATCACCATCAATTTCAATTTCTCTTCACTCTATTCAATTTAAATAAAATTACAAATGCCAAAGCTCACGCCATATCGAAATGATGCGTGAAATTAAACTAAGAAATTAACCTCCAAAATGTAACAGATTAAACTAAAGAAGAAACTAATTACTCTCAGGAGTATTTCTTCAATACAAGAGCACGAGTCCAGATTATGATCCGACTGATCCCTAAAATATAGTGCTCATCATCAAAATGAACCCAAATATGGTGAAGATTCCGCCGATGCCTGTTAGTAGAGCAGCCAGTTTAGCACTGCGTCTGGGGCCTAAGATATAACCACCAACGCACAAAAGAAATCCAGCTGTACTGCAAGCCATAGCTGAGGCCAAGAGAATTTTGTCATTCTCCGACAAAGAATTGCTGGTACTCAGGCGGCTTGTGACAATTGTGCCACCATTTGTAGCCGAAACCATCATAAATGTCTTGGCCAATAAAGTGATATTGAACCTGGGTTCTTCCTGTAAAATTATATCTTCAATCTGGGCATCCGGCGGTGGTATGCCTGGTGGTGGTTGTTGGTCGTTCTGATGAGCAGGTGGTATACCTGGCGGTGGTTGTTGGTTGCTCTGATGAGCGGCAACTGATGTATCATACGATGATGTTGAGGCCAGGGATATTGAAGGAGCAGACTCAACGGTACCACCGGCTCCAGAGCTCGCCCCCCCAGTTCCATCATTGATGGTACGGAACTCAACAGTACCACCAGGTCCAGAGCTCGCCCCGCCAGGACCGCTTCCAGTTCCATGGATTGTACGAAACTCAACAGTACCACTGTCTCCCGAGCTTGTCCCGCCGTGAACGTTTCCATCCACTGTGGCCGTGGACAGTTCTATTTTTTTTATTACTGCTTCCAACATCTGTAATTGATATTCAATTTTGAAAGCAAAAATAAGTACGAGTAAATTAATTGTGAAATGACCGAGAAATTTGTCCAAAGCTATATAACAGAACAGAACAAACCATAGAGAACATCATATATATACTTATAGTGAAACAAGAGTTGAGATTGTAAAATTTGATCATTTGTAGCTACCAACGAAAAAGAAAAACAAATATGTGGAAATTAACAGTTGTCCAAATTTCTTTTTTGATAAATTGATATTTGGAAAACATCATTTTATAAATAAATAAAAATGAACATTAGATGGTTAGATGGCTACTAATTTATATATATATATATATATATTTTCCACATAAATTAATTTCGTTTTCCAAGGCTATAACCTAGCTAAGCCCCCAACTAAATCTGCCCTTGCAATTTACATAAGATCATATTAATACATTTCAGCAACTGATTAATCCAGCAGTTAAACAACCTAAATGCACCAATAAATAGGATTCATAATTCAGAAAAGTTATGTCTTACATGGATATCACAAATTTGTTGTCGAGGGTTGGTTGGACTTTCCAGCCATGCAAGCCAGGGATCAATAGTAGAGGCATCCTCTTTGCATGGATTCACAAGCCTACAAATTCTCAAGTATAATTATCTCAAATTTTAATTGGAGCATAATCACAATTAGCAAAATAAAAGAAAATGGCTTCAAATTTTTCTAAATTTGAATTCCAACTTGACTTATATGATTACTTATTTTGATCATACAATATTTTTATTTTTAAAATTTTTTTAATTATAACTGGACAGTTTTAAAATATAACTAGTCAGTTTTCAGTTGATCTGTCTGTGTCCGAACACGAATAATTTAAATAAATATATATTTAATTAATTATATGAATCCAACGTGAGAGGAGAAGAATGATTCTATCTAATTATTCTACCAGTTAACATCATTTTTTGTTTTCAAATCAATTTTTTTAAAATAAAATAAAATAAATGAAAACAAAAAAGAGAGAAACTTAATTGAAAGAAGGTGGAATAGAATACCATTCAGCCTCAAGAACATATTCATGACGAGGATAAAAATGGAGTCTGAGATAATCTCTCCAGTTATGAACTTTCTCCTTCTTAACATTAAAACTAGTTGATAATTTAATTGTCTTCGATGGATTATCTGAATACAGCTTCGGCTTTTCCTCAACTGGCAACTGCAGTATGATATCTATTGTATGTTATTAATTACTTCAACTACTCTCTCAACAAATCAATTAATTTACGAATCCCTAGAACAAGAACAAACTACAGAAAATAAAAACAACAACATACGAACCTGGAAAAATCCATGACTCTTGCAGGCATCATTGATTTGTGGAACGATTAAGCTTCTGTCATCACTAGCAAGATCAATAACTGGAACGTTTACGCATTCAGAAACTTCCGACAGTTTCGGACGCTCCGATTCAGGCCTTACGTAACTTTCCGGCAAGTTCGAATACCGGATTCCGGACGACAACACTTTAGTATCCATATATATATATATATATGTTTTTGATCAAACTGATTAATTTTTTCTCAGAGGAAAGAAGAAGATAACGGAGGAAAGACGATAGAAGAAGTTGCTCAGATATTAAATGGGGTGGATTTAGTCAATGAATGAATTGCAATAATTTAAAAATTATGCGAGTATCCTTCCGTTCGTTGTTTACATAAATATCCTAAAAGTTTTACGAAAAGCCAAAAATATCCTCAAGGAACATATCAAATATATACTTCTCTCTTATAATATTTACAAATTCATTTTATCAAGTGTGTATGCTAATTTTTTTTTTTCCATTAGAAATTTTACTAGTTTTCATTAACTTGACCTCTTTTTATTATATAACATTTATGCAATTTTAATATCATATTTTGTAAGATCTTATATTACACAATCAATACATGATACAATTTATACTATAAGACCTACATGATTCAATTTTGTAATATGTGACTCATATTGTGTATAATGCGATTCAAAAATAACATAATAAATAAAAAAAATAAATTTATTGGACAAAATATTAATAAATCAATAAAAAAAAGTTACACCATGGAGTCTTGTATCACAAGACTACATGTATTATAAAATTACATATATAAAATCGGTCATATCATTGTTTGTTTAAATAGGGTAATATGGTAACTTTCTCATGTGTTTTAGGATAGTTGTGTTAACCATTATAGTCAAAGCATATTATTGCAATTGGGAGAAATTGAACCCAAAGCAGCCTGACTTAACCCATTATTAAATTATCAATAATTCTTTCCCCTCTTTCTATCTACATTCTCCATTTCTCCGTCCATCACAGAGCCAAAATTTTCTTCACTCTGCAAAACCAAAATGAATCCTGAGAAGAACAAAAAATTGGTGCGCGAAACCTATGTAGTCGAAATCGATGATGGTCGTCGCGCTTCTCCGATTTGTTCATGCCTAGAGTCCGAAACTCAGTCATCAATTTTCTATTTGATTTTCTCCCAATCAATTGGTATATTTCTCTTGCTTTGTCATGGAAATTTTGCAGCATACTTGTCTTTGATTCGCGCCGCTGTGATATTCATCTCGTCGTCTTTCGTCGGAGCATCTGTCTCGTTGTTGTTCATCGGACTCATGCCCCGGCATGTTACAATTCGGAGATGTTCTCTCAGAATTTCCTCTGCTTCCCTAGCTGCGGCTTTAGCGATATTGGCGTGTATCTTATTTATGGAAATTTTCAGGCTGGTTTACTTAGGAATCAAGTCTTGGCAGCTGAATGGGGAAGGAGGAGATTCTTTCTTTGTCTACTATGTATTTTAGGTATTCAGGAAGATCTGTGCTGCTTCGGAAGAACAACAAGTTTAGTTCCAAAATTAATTAGCTGTACTCTGTTTCTAGATCTATTAAGAATGTTTTCAATGATGTGATTGTTCATGTTTGATGACCACAGTGAAAGAGTTGTTACTTCTTAGATACGAGTCTTCTGTAGTTTATGCTTTTTAATCTTAGTGATTGTCTAACATTTGCAATTCTGTGCCTCGTAGAATTTATTCTACTTTAGTTTGTGTAATTCATGCATGTTCTGGGATTTAAGAGAATACAATGGCTTTCAAGATATGTATTTGTTATATGGACGGTATCCTTGTAACTAGAAATCTACGAAACAATCATTCTGAAGGCCTATAGGTAAAGGTTTAGGGCTATTTGTAACTCTGTGTGCTTCAACTTAATTTTAAAGAAACAGTCAATAAATATTTGCTAATCTATTGTAATACTGTATAAAGTTCGTCATTGAAATAATCAATGGCTTTCTGCTTTCTCCCATTCATGGCTTATATTGTATTTGTCAAAAATATTAATTTCCATAAAGATTTCAGATAAACAGCAAAATTTACTTTCAAATCTCAACTCTTTATTGCATCAGCTTTCCTCTTCAACAGTAAGTATTCTGATTACATTAAGCAGAATATAATCTTCTACTGTAATTTAATAAAGAACTAATCCCCATTATAAATTTCTTGGGATTACATTCTGGAGCTGTGTAGCTACAACAAAAATTTTGACCTTCAACCTCTCTAAATGATCCACCAGATTTCCATAGTATAACTGCTAATTGCTCAAACTATGTATTAGATCACAGGGAGGCTAAATCCATGATGATCCAACGTTAGGAGATAACGATGCTCTCACAGCACATCAACTACCATGAATTGATATCAGCCTGACTCCAACAAGCCATATTTGTTCATGAAGATTGTCCACTCATGAAACACTGCTGAGTATACTTAGTTCATTCCCCTGATTCAAGCTTGTGCAAAGGACTCGACTAGCCAAGGTCCGGCATATAAATGATTTATGCCGCCCTTCTGTATTAGGAACATTAGGCCTCTGAATGTCTCTGATTTTTCTTCTTTAGTTTGTCTTGCTCCTTGTATCTGTCTCGCCGTTCTTCTCTTCGGCGCTTTCTTGTTAACTGCTCATCCTTAGCTCTCTCTGCCTCGAGTTCTTTTTTCTTCTGCTCTTCCTTAAGCTTTCGCTTCTTCATCTGCACAACAGCAATTGACATCGTGAAAATGAAAATTCTTAGCACCGATGGGAAGTTTTGTAATTGGAAGTGGCAGAAAGCAGCACATAAAGTGCAGAAACAGACTGTTGAATTTTGAACTCAACCTTTCAAGAAAATCTACTGAAATTCACTTTAACTCTGTTACTCGATCACACACAACTCAATCATGAATCAATCAAGCTCGAACAATGAAGATTAATGTAAAGAATATCAGAACTCGAACTCACAGAACAGAAAGGTATTTTCAAGAGAAGATCAAGTTCATTCAACTAAGATAAAAATCAATAAGCTTTACAAATTCTGAAACACAGCTATTTATAGTTACTAAACTTTCAATCAAAATGACTGTTTTGATTTCTCAAACTTAACTAACCAGGTGGCAAACTAACTAAACTTCATAACAGAAGAAAAAAAAAACTAACAAAACTGAACCGCTAACTCATCTCTTTCATCATCTGACTTTAGAATTTGAATCATAAATCATAAATCACAAATCTCCACCTTGATTCACATTCTAAAACTCTTGACTTCTCTTTCTCTTTTCCAACTACTCTGCTTCATGAATAAAAGCAACAGTATCAGGATCAAAAAACAGAACATGATCTCACTAGCTTCTCATGTTCATCAACTTCAAACAATGCTCGAACTTCTTAATTGGAGCTGACTTAGGAGGATATCTGCTGGATTCTCTGAAGTAAGAACTTTGAGCACTCTCACCTTTCCACTAGATACCACCTCTTTTATAAAATGCAGCCTAATATCAATGTGTTTAGTCCTCTCATGAAACACTTTATGTTTGAATAATTGGATTGCACCTTGACTGTCACAATGCAATTCAACTGATCCTTGTTCAACTTCCAATTCAACTGATCATTGTTCAACTTCCAATTCAACTGCTATGCCATTTAACCATATTGCTTCTTCAACTGCCCCTGTTAAGACTATATACTCAGCTTCAGTTGCAGACCAAGCTACTGCATGCTGAAGTGAGGATTTCAAGCTAACAACACAGTTGAAAGGAGTAAAAAAATAAAAAAAGTTAGTGACCTTCTCTAATCCAAGTCAGTTGCATAGATTGAATCCACAAAGTCTGCAATTCAAGCTTCTCTTTTTATATCTCAGTATCCATTTGACTGCGTTCCAATGGATACTTCCTGGATTGCCCGTGAACCTACTTATTATGCTTAATGAGGGAGCTAAGTCTGGTCTTGTACAGACCATTGCATATATAACACACCCTACTGCATTAGCATATGGCACTTTACTCATCAAGCTTTTCTCTTCTTCTATTGTTGAACAGTGATTTGATGACAAAGCAACACGTGCTGAAAAAGATAGCTTAGTAGCTTTTGCATCTAACATGTTAAACCTTTGAAGAACATTTTTTAGATAATCCTCTTGAGACAACTTCAGCAACCTTTCCTTTTTGTTTATGATGATTTAAATGCCAAGAATCTTCTTTACATTCCCCATATCCTTTATCTCAAATTCAGACCTCAAATGTTGCTTCAATTCCTCTATTCTTTCCGTGCTTCTTAAAGCAATTAAAAAGTCATCCACATAAACCAAAAGATATACCTTCCCTTCTGAGTTTTGTCTTCTAAAGTATATACAGTTGTCATATTGACTACTGATATATCCTTTACTAATCACAAAGCTATGAAACTTGAGATTCCATTGTCTTGGCGATTGCTTGAGTCCATATAAGAACTTTTTCAGCAAATACACTTTGTCTTCTTTTTCAAGTTAAGGAAAACCTTCATGCTGAGACATGTAAATTTCTTCATCCAGATTTCCATGAAGAAAAGTTGTCCTCACATCCATTTGCTCTAGTTATAGATCATTTACTGCAACTAAAGCAAGTAGGTCTCTTATTGAAACATGTCTTACCACAGGTGTAAACACTTCACTGAAGTCTAAACCTTCTTTTTGAGAAAATCCCTTTACCACCAATCTTGCTTTGAATCTGATAGCTCCACCGTCAGTTACATCTTCTTTCTTTTTATAAATCCACTTACAACCTAATATTTTCCTTCCATATCTTCAGTGATGGCTTGATGCCACTTATCTGCATCAGAACTGTTTATTGCCTCTGAGAATGAAGTTGTTCAGAACCAATAAATTCATCTGCTGTGTTTAGAGCATATGCAACGAGGTCTGCATATCCATATCTAGCAGGTGGTTTGATATTTCTTCTGACCCTGTCTCTTGCAAGTTCATAATCTTGAATATTTGTATAATGGACCAACCCTTCATCACAGCAATACTGAGCATAACTCAAACAGTGGATGCTTTAATAACAGGGCTAGATGTCTCAAAATAATCAATACCAGGGTTTTGATGAAATCCTTTTGCAACCAATCGGCTTTAAGTTTAGAAACTGATCCATCAGTACTGTGTTTGACTCAATAAACCCATTTGTTTCTAATCAATTTATAATCAGATGAAAAAGGAACTAAAACCCAAGTTTAGTTTTTCATAAGAGCCTTATATTCTTCTTGCATTGCAATCTTCCATTGTGGATCTCTCAAAGCTCGTGTAACACTGCCAGGTTCTGTTGCTACAATATGACTATTAAAGAAAACTTTTGGTTTAAAGATAACATGTTTGGCATGACTAAGCATGGGATGAGTGTTTGTAGAATGTAAGATAGGATGAGATTTAGGAGAAGAAGAGGGAATTGTACTTGAAGTTGCATCAGAATTTCTGCATGAAGAATGAGGATTAGAAGAAGAAGAAGAACCAGAAGAAGAAACGCTGATACAGGGATGCTATGCTGAGTGATAGTAAATGTGAAACTAATGGAATTGCTGAAGGTACAAGAGAGATAGAAATAGAAGACTTTGACCTTGATGGTTCAAGAGAGAAGAATGTTGAAGATGGAAATTCATACTCATTAAAGAGAACATGTCTAGATACATAGACTTTTCCAGAAGAATACAAACATTTGTACCCTTTGTGTAGTGAACTATAACTAAGAAAAATGCATTTGGAAGAATGAAAACAAGAACAACCAAAGACTTCTAAGAATGCATAATCATGTTTCAAGGAATGTAATTTTTCAAATGGTGATATTCAGCCTAGAATAGATGTGGGAAGTCTGTTTATTAAGAACACTGTTGTGTGGAAAGCATCCTACCAAAATTTAAGGTGCAAAGAGGCTTGAGGTAACAGTGTAAGACCAAGTTCAACAGTGTGTCTATGCTTCCTTTCTACAAAATCATTTTGATGATGATTGTAAGGACATGAGAACCTATAGGTAATGCCTTGTTGTTCGAGAAAAAGAACAAAAGAAAAAAATTCTCCTTCCCCATCAGACTGAAAAGTCTTAATGAATTTATAAAATTGTTTCTCAACTTGAAGCTTAAAAAACTGAAAACTTGGCAAAGCTTCAGATTTGGCCTTTAAAGGAAAAATCCAACAATATCTTGGACATGCATCTAAAAAACTAATATAGTATTTGTGTCCAAGTGTTGAAATAGTTGAGGAAGGGCCCCAAAGATCAGAATATATAAGCTTTAGAGGTGCTGTGGTTTTGATTTCAAAAGAAGGAGAGTGTAATTTGTGAAAATTTTCACACTTGCAAGCATCATAGAAATCAGGTTTTATTTATATGAACAAATACTTTACAAGTTTGAAGTACAGACTCCAAAACATGATTAATAGAATGACATAGTCTCTTATGTAAAACATTGATGAAACTTAAGGAGTTATTGGTTTTAAAATTTCAACAAAAGGAGTAACAAACACTGATTTATTACATTCAGAATTCAAATGATGCACTGAAACATCAAATGAGGAAAATGAAAACATAGACATAGATTTAGGTATAAGATCTTCTGTAACATGAGTTGAAGTAGTAGAATTAGAACTGAGAAGGAGTTTATAGAAACCCCTCACAGTCATGCCCCTCATTAGTATTGTGTTCTCCTTCTTGTCCTTGATTAAACAGAACATATCATGAAATTCAACAAACAAATTGTTATCAGTAGTCAATTTTGAGACACTAATTAGATTTTTTTTGTGATGTGTGGAACACAAAGCATATTGTTTAGGAAGATTTTCTGAGAATAAAGTGAAGAATTATGATGTTTAAAGATGAAAGTTGTATTGCCAACATGAGTAATCTGTAAACCTAAACCATTTCCAATAATCAACTTTTTTTCACCTGCCAACTCATAGGCATTGCTGAGGTTATTAATATTGTTTATTAGATTATGTGTAGCACCACTATCGGGGTACCATCCTTCATTTGTAACACCATCACCATCTGCCAAGAGTGATGCTTTGTTAGGTTGTACTTGACACTGTGCCGCTGGTGATGCTGAATTCTGGTTCTTTTGATAAGGCTGTGGATAATGCTGTTGATAAATTTGCTGTTGTGGTTGTTGTGGTATGTAATCTCTATTGAATCGATGATAACATATAACAGTAAAATGGCCAGGCTTAAAACATATTTGACACATAGGTCTATTATTTCCTTTAACTCTAGTTCCCATTCTTCTTCCTTGATTTGTTCTTCCACCATAATTGATTCTTCCTCTTCCATTTCCAAGAAAAATAGAATTAGAAAAATTATAGCCTTGATGAAAACCTCCTCTATTATCTCATTTCTTCTAAAACTGTCTGGCTTAAGAAAAATTGGCTGCATAATTTCCTTGCATGTCAATCATTCAAGAAAGACCTTGTTGCTCTAATCTACTCTCATGTGTAAATAACAACCAGTATACTTCATGAATATTCATATTATCTCCTCTTCCTATTACATGAACTACAATTGAATTATATTCTAGACCAAGACCAGGAAGAAGATGCAAATTAAAATCGTCATCTGAAATGAAATTTCCAGTTGCTGCAAGACTATCAGCAACGTTCTTTATCTTCAAGAAATATTCAATAATTGAGGAAGAATCCTTCTTAGTTGCTTGTAGTTGAAATCTGAGTTGAAGACCCTTTGCCTTTGATTGAGAACCAAATTGCTTTTCCAATGCTAGCCAGACTTCAAAGGCAGATTTTCATCCAATTACTAGACCAAGAACAGTCTCATTCATTGAACAGAGCAACCAACTGAGTAAAAACTGATCTTGCCTTCTCCAAACTACAAATTTTGGATTTTCTACAATCAGATTTTAACTTCCTCCAGATATAAACTTTTCAGAACTAGTTCTTGCACCATTGATGTAATCTTCTAAGCCATTACCTCTGATTGATGGTAAGATTTGTGATTTCTAAATTAGATAATTGGTTCCGTCGAGATTGATGGGAATTACAAAAGAAAATGAAGGTTGTGGTGGTGATTTGTGAACGAGAGATCTGCACTTGCAATTTCCATGGCTCTAATATCAAATCAAGATTTAAAAACTATTGAAATGAGTTGTTTGGTTATAAGGAAAATACAGAAAAAACGAAAGAAGGACGAAGGAAAATATTCTCAGACTTTGTTAAGCTATTTATGATTACAACCACCCTTTACAAGATTGAACTAATGATCTATTTATACACCAATGAAGAGTGATCTGGATAGCTCTAGAGAATCATAGTCGCTAACAGCTTGCTAACAACTTTATTAACAAACTATTCTAACTAACTTGTCAAACTGATAATTTAACCTAGCTTGCTTGAGTATTTTGCATCACAAACATTTGTGTTCTGTTTTCTTTCATTAGTCATTTGTACTCTGCTTCCTTTCATAAGTAACCTGAGTTTTGTTGATGAAAAATAATTCATGAATTTTATACCTGAGACCTTCAAACAATTTTTCAGTCTTTGTTTTCTATC
>JAXCLQ010000007.1:1577527-1713661 GCA_035584115.1 Cedrela odorata
CACTGGTGAAGCAAAATGCTCGATCTGCCTTATCAAGCTTTGCCAAGAGGCTAAGAAATAATGAAAAAAAATTAAAATAAAATAAAGAAGAAATACGTAGAGTGACTGTGACAAAAAATTAAAATAAAACTAATAAGAAACACATAGGGTGACTACTTCTAATAATTGGAAAAACTACTTCAATCGTACAGGGAACTTCAACAAGTATGATCACCTTTCTAAGACATCTCGTGTAGGATTTCCACTTCTGGTATAATCACAGGGGTCAATCACTGTCGCTGAAGGCTAGGAAAAACAATTTATAGAAAATAGAGTCAAAACTCAAATATAAAAACTTATAATGGAACTGAAATTCCATATGTACACCAACATAGGTCCATAGTTGTATATATATATATATACTCATAGTGAAACAAGAGTTGAAATTGTAAAATTTGATCATCTGTAGCTACCAATAGAAGAGAAAAATAAATATATGTGGAAATTAACCTAAATTTGTACAGAGCTACATAACAGAACCAACCTCGTCAGTGGTGAAAGCTTGACCCGGGGTAACCGAGATGGCCAAAGGCTTCCTTAAAGCCATGCTCTATCACGCAGCAAGAAATCATTCAAAAATAGGTAACAAAGTATCAGTACTGTTAAAGAAATTATCCCCAATATATCATGACTTCAAAGACAAGCAGAAAACAGAACAGTCTTCATGTGGACTTTTATACTTGTATATATATATATACTTACCTTTTTTTCATAATTAAGAAGATCATCTCTTGAATAATCAAATAAAGACATCATCCTGTGGATAGATTCAAAGGAAATCAAGATTTGGCAAAAAATGTATAAGAAACTGGGTAGTATCAAGTATGAACAATTTGACTAACCTGCCAAACCAATTGCTTGGTGTTGAAGGACGGTTCGAACTTTGCAGTTTACTTTGTGAGTTTTTGATCAAACTGATTAATTTTTTATCAGAGGAAGAAGAAGGTGACGGAGGAAAGAGGATGGAAGAGCTTGCTGAGATATTAAATCTGAGAGAGAGTGGAATTAGTTTGCAGCATAAATATCCCTCAATAATTTAAAATTATGTAAGTATCCTTCCATTCGTACTTTTATATAAATATACTAAAAGTTTCACGAAAAGTCAAAAATATCCTCAAGGTTCATAGCAAATATACAGTTCTCTACATTTCTCTTCCCTTGGTATTTACAAATTCATTTTATTAGTTTTCATTACCTTGACCTCCTTTTTAATATAACATCTACGCAATTTTAATATCATATTTTGTAAGATCTTAAATTTTACAATCAATACATGATCTGATCTCATATTACAAGACCTACATGACCCAATTTTGTAAATTATGACTCATTGTGTATTACACAATAAGAGAATAGTATAATAAATTAAAAAAAAAAAATTACCCGACAAAATTAAGTTTTATATCAAATACTAGACAACATCTTAATAAATCAATAAAAATATATATTACACCACCAAATATTGTATCACAAGATTACATGACCAAACATGTATTATAAGACGATATCATATAATATAAAATCGATCATATAGGTCATGCACATTGTTGTATTTGTTTAAATAGGGTAATATGGTAACTTTCGCGTGTGTTTTAGGATAGTTGTGAATCCATTATAGCCAAAGCATATTAATATAAATTGTGAACATTGCTAGCATATTATTGCAAACCCTTGGTAATGGAGAATGACGTATGACATGACGCATTTTGGGAGAAATTGAACCAAAAGCAACCTGACCTAACCCATTATTAAATTATCAACAGTTATTTCCTCTTTCCCTTTGTTTCTAGTTTCTCCAAAATTTTCTTCGCTCTGCAAAACCAAAATGAATCCTGAGAAGAACAAATTGGTGTGCGAAAACTATGAAGTCGAAATCTATCTTCCTCGTGACGCTTCTCCGATTTCTTCATGCCAAGAATCCGAAACTCGGTCATCAATTTTCAATTTGTTTTTCTCCCAATCAATTGGTTTACTTCTCTTGCTTTATCGTGGAAATTTTACAGCATACGTGTCTTTGATTCGCGCCGCTGTGATATTCATCACGTCGTCTTTCGTCGGAGCATCTGTCTCGTTGTTGTTCATCGGACTCATGCCCCGGCATGTTACAATTCGGAGATGTTCGCTCAGAATTTCCTCTGCTTCCCTAGCTGCGGCTTTATCGCTATTGGCGTGTATCTTATTTATGGAAATTTTCAGGCTGGTTTACTCAGGAATCAAGTCGTGGCAGCTGAATGGGGAAGGAGGAGATTCATTCTTTGTCTACTATGTATTTTAAGTATTCAGGAAGATCTGTGCTGCTTCGTAAGAACAACAATTTTAGTTCCAAAATTAATTAGCTGTACTCTGTTTCTAGATCTATTAAGAATGTTTTCAATGCTGTGATTGTTCATGTTTGATGACCATAGTTAAAGAGTTGTTACTTCTTAGGTACGAATCTTCTATAGTTTATGCTTTTTAATCTTAGTGATAGTCTAATGGTTATGCTTTTTAAAGGTAGAATTTATTCTACTTTTTTTGTGTGTAATTCATGCATGTTTTGGGATTTAAGAGAATGCAATGGCTTTCAAGATAGGTATTTGTTATGCGCTATCCTTGCAACTTGAAATCTACCAAACAATCATTCTGAAGGCCAATAGGTTTAGGGCTATTTGTAACTCCATGTGCTTCAACTTAATTTTAAAGAAACAGTCAATAAATATTTGCTCATCTATTGTAATACTGTATAAAGTTCTTAATTGAAATAGTCAATGACTTTCTTCTTTCTCCCATTCATGGCTTATATTGTATTTGTCAAAAATTCTAATTTCTGTAAGTCTTGTATAAAGATTTCAGATAAACAGCAAAATTTACTTTCAAATCCCAACTCTGTATTGCATCAGCTTTCCTCTTCAACAGCATTTTGATTACATGAAGCTGAATATAATCTTCTACTGTAATTTAACAAAGAACTAATCCCCATTATGAATTTCTTGGGATTACATTCTGGAGTTGTGTAGCTACAACAAAAATTTTGACCTTCAACCTCTCTAAATGACCCACCAGATTTCCATAGTATAACTGGTAATTGATCAAACTATGTATTGGATGGATCAGGGAGGCTGAATCCATGATGATCCAACGTTAGGAGATAACGATGCTATCACAGCACATCAACTACCACAAATTGATTGTTCATGAAGATTGTCCACTCATGAAACACTGCTAAGTATGCTTAGTTCACTCCCATGATTCATGCTTCTGCAAAGGACTCGACTAGCCAGGGTCCGGCATATAAACGATTTATGCCGCCCTTCTGTATTAGGACCATCAGGCCCCTGAATGTCTCCAAATTTTCTTCTTTAGTTTGTCTTGCTCCTTGTATCTCTCTCGCCGTTCTTCTCTTTGGCGCTTTCTTGTTAACTGCTCACCCTTTGCTCTCTCTGCCTCGAGTTCTTTTTTCTTCTGCTCTTCCTTAAGCTTTCGCTTCTTCATCTGCACAACCGCAATTGACAATGTGAATATAGAAATTCTTAGCACTGATGGGAAGTTTTGTGACTGGAAATGGCAGAAAGCAGCACATAAAGTGCAGAAACAATCTGTTGAATTTTGATCTCAACCTTTCAAGAAAATCTACTGAAATTCACTTTAACTCTCTTACTCGATCACACACAACTCAATCATGAATCAATCAAGCTCGAACAATGAAGATTAATGTAAAGAATATCAGAACTCGAACTCATAGAATAGAAAGGTATTTTCAAGAGAAGATCAACTTCATTCAGCTAAGAAAGATAACAATCGATAAGCTTTACAAATTCTGAAACACAGCTATTTATAGTTACTAAGCTTTCAATCAAAATGACTGTTTTGGTTTCTCGAACTTAACCAACTGGCAAACTAACTAACTAACTTCATAACAGAAAAAACTAACAAAAATGAACTGCTAACTCATCTCTTTCATCATCTGAATTTAGAATTTAAATCATAAATCACAAATCTCCACCTTGATTCACATTCTAAAACTCTTGACTTCTCTTTCTCTTTTCCAACTACTCTGCTTTATGAATACAAGCAACAGTATCAGGATCAAAAAACAGAACATGATCTCACTAGCTTCTTATGTTCATCAACTTCAAACAAAGCTTGAACTTCTTAATTGGAGCTGACTTAGTGAGGATAACTGCCGGATTCTGAGAAGTGTGAACTTTGAACACTCACCTTTCCACTAGATACCACCTCTCTTATAAAATGCAACGTAACGTCAGTGTGTTTAGTCCTCTCATGAATTTTTTTTTTACTGTCACAATGCAATTCAACTGATCCTTGTTCAATTCCCAATTCAACTGCTATGCCATTTAACCATATTGCTTCTTTAACAGCCTTTGTTAAGGCTATATACTCAGCTTCAGTTGTAGACAAAGCTACTACATGCTGAGGATTTCAATCTAACAACTCAGTTGTAAGGAGTAAAAACAAAACAAGTTAGTGACCTTCTCTTATCCAAGTCTGTTGCATAGTCTGAATCTACAAAGTCTGCAATTTAAGCTTCCCTTTATATATCTCAGTATCCATTTGACTGCATTCCAATGGATACTATCAGGATGGCCCACGAACCTACTTATGATGCTTAATGAGTGAGCCAAGTCTGGTCTTGTGCAGACCATTGCATATATAACACACCCTACTGCATCAGCATATGGCACTTTACTCATCAAGCTTTTCTCTTCTTTTGTTGTTGAACAGTGATCTGATGACAAAGCAAAATGTGCTGCAAAAGATAGCTTAGTAGGTTTTGCATCTAACATGTTAAACCTTAGAAGAACATTTTTTAGATAATCCTCTTGAGACAACTTCAGCAACCTTTCCTTTTTGTTTCTGATGATTTGAATGCCAAGAATCTTCTTTGCATTCACCATATCATTCATCTCAAATTCAGACCTCAACTGTTGCTTCAGTTCCTCTATTCTTTCCATGTTTCTTGAAGCAATTAAAATGTCATCCACATAAACCAAAAGATATACCTTCTCTTTTGAGTTTTGTCCTCCAAAGTATATCCAGTTGTCATATTGACTTCTGATATATCCTTTAATAATCACAAAGCTATGAAACCTGAGATTCCATTGTCTTGGAGATTGCTTGAGTCCATATAAGAACTTTTTCAGCAAACACACTTTGTCTTCTTTTCCAGGTTAAGCAAAACCTTCATGCTGAGACATGTAAATTTCTTCATCCAGATTTCCATGAAGAAAAGTTGTCCTCACATCCATTTGCTCTAGTTATAGATCATTTACTGCAACTAAAGCAAGTAGGACTCTAATTGAAACATGTCTTACCACAGGTGTAAACACTTCACTGAAGTCTAAACCTTCCTTTTGAGAGAACCCCTTTGCCACCAATCTTGCTTTGAATCTGATAGCTCCAAATTCAGTTACATCTTCTTTCTTTTTATAAATCCACTTACAACCTAATATTTTACTTCCATTTCTTCAGTCATGGCTTGATGCCATTTATCTACTTCAGAATTGTTCATTGCCTCTGAGAATGAAGTTGGTTTAGAACCAATAAATTCATCTGCTGTGTTTAGAGCATATGCAACGAGGTTTGATATTTCTTATGACCCTGTCCCTTGCAAGTTCATAATCTTGAATATTTGATTCATGATCATCATAGTTTCAGCGGGTAATTCTTCCTTCCTATTCTGTTCATCACTTCCATCACACTCCACCTCAACTTCTGGTGTGTTTCTACTGGAGTCTTGAGAGGTTACTTCCATTTCAGATGCATCTTCCTTTCTCAACATTTCTTCTTCATGAAACACCACATCTCTGCTTATAGGGATGGTAGCGGACCTAGTTTGGGACGGATACCTCCAAACCTGTATCTGCATCCACTAAAAAAATTCAATACCAAATCCGTAGCAGATTTGACATTTTATTACTAAACTCGCTTAAACATATATTTAATATTTATCAAACTAGTGCAGATATTCGCGAATTTTTTAACAAATTCTTTATATTTTCATCTATACTTGTACTATTACTAAATATCAAATTTAAACTTATAAATTATCTAATTAAAACTATAAATTTTCAGTATTAATTCAAAATAAAATACATTACTTACATAAAATATTAAGAACATTCAACGTAAAATAAAATTAATCACAACAATTTCATAAAAAAAAAAAAATTGATCACAATAATTCCATAAAAGATATATATATTTTACAAATTCATTCAAAATAAAAATTTACAAACTCACAAGTCCAAACAATAGTTACAAATTTTGCGTTTTTATTTTTCTCAATTGTAGCTAACACTCACCCAACTTAATTCCTACAATAATGAATAACAATATATAAGTTAATGAAGTCGTTTTAATAATTTTATAAATATATATTTAAAAAAATTAAATATTTGCGGGTACTCCTTACGGGTATCCACGGATATTTATATGTACTGTATTTATCCTAAACCCGCTATGGATTTTTATTATTTTTTCCTAAACCCGCTAAGAGGCATATCAAACCCAGGTTTGTAGATTAAATTGTCATCCCTATCTGCTTATTATGCACTTACTATTCTTCCCATCACTACATCACAATTTGTATCCCTTGATGCCCTTTGGATATTCTCCTTTGATAGCTCTGGGGCTAAGCTTTCCTTGTCTTGTGTGTGCATAAGTTATACATCCAAAAATCTTCAAATTGTTCAGATTTGGAGGATGACCTAACCAGACCTCTTTTGATGTTTTGAAATTCAATGTTGTTGTGGGACTTCTATTTATCAGATAGGCTGCAGTAGTCACTGCCTCAGCCCAAAACAACTTGGATAGACCTTCAATAATGAGCATACATCTTACCTTCTCCATGAGAGTTCTGTTTAACCTCTCAGCCACCCTATTTTGTTGGGGAGTGTATTTGACTGTTCTATGCCTCAGAATTCCATGATCCTTATAGAAATCAAAGGTGGTGCTGCAAAATTCCATGCCATAGTCTGTTTTCAATGTCATCACTTTCTTGTTTGTTTGGTTCTCAATCATTTTCATCAAATGCTAAAACCTTCCAAACACTAGATCCTTATTTTTTAAGAAGAAGATTCATACATTCCTAGAATAATCATTAATTATAGAAAGAAAATATCTAGCTCCACTAAAAGAAACAACTTGTGCAGGCCCCCAAAGATTAGAGTGTAAATAGTCTAAGATGCCCTTAGTGTTGTGTACCCCAGAGCCAAATATCACCTTGTGATGCTTTCCAAGAACACAACAGTCACAAAATCTAAGTGATCTAAGCGAGTCATTTCCAAAACATCCTTGTTTCTTTAATTCATCCCACCCTTTCTCACCTAAATGACCTAATCTTAAGTGCCACAATATTTACATGTGAGTATCTTTGCTACTGATATTGCCTACTTCACTCAATACAGCCTTTCCTTGTAGTACATAAAGTCCATTCTTCTTGGCACCTTTCATGAGAATTAAAGATCCTTTAGAGACCTTTAGTACTCCATTTTCTGCCTTAAAACACATCCTTCCTCATCTAGCATTCCCGAAGATAACAAATTTCTTTTTAGATCCGATACAAACCTTACTTTCTCTATGTTCCTACAAGTTCCATCATGAAGTCTAAGTCTAATGGTACCAATACCCTTTACCATGCAAGCCATATTATTTCCCATTAGAACTTTACCTCCATTTATCAAACTTAAGGATACAAATAATGCTTCATTTGGACACATATGACATGTACAACCAGAGTCCATAATCCACTCACCTTTTGACTTGGCATTTAATGCAATCAGCATGAATGCATTCTTGAAATATTTCTCAATTACCACTCCAATGCTTGCTTGCCTGTTTGAAGATCCTTCACTACTTTGATTTCTTCTTTCTGGACAATCTCTTCAAAAATGTCCTTTATGGCAAAAGAAACATTTTAGTTTCTTTCCCTTAGAGCTCGATCTTCCATTATTGTTGCTATTGAAATCTCTTTTATCTTGTCTTCCCCTTGCATTTAAGCATTTAGCTACACCAGGATCTCAATGTTCAGTCTTCTTACTAAGTTCTTTAGAACTTAAAGCAGACTTTACATTATCCATGGTTACAGTATCTCTTCCATAAAGCAATGTTTCCACAAAATGTTCATAACTAGGAGGAAATAAAGTTAGAACCATTAAAGATTGATCCTCATCTTCAAATTTGATGTCTATGGTTTCAAGATCTAGGATAATCTTGTTAAAGCTATCAAGATGATCCTTTATTGAACCACCTTATTCAAGACTAAAAGCATAAAGCTTTTTCTTCAAATACAGCCTGTGTGCTAGGGATTTCTTCATTAACCTTGTCTCGAGCTTATTCCACAGCCCAAATGTAGTGTTCTCTTTGGATACTTCTCTCAAAACACCATCTCCAAGTGATAATACCGAGCACTCTGTGCTTTCTTCAAGATTCCTTTTTTCTCAGCATCCTCTAACTTTGCAGACAAATCTTCTCCTCTTCAACAAGAGTATCCTCCAAGCCTTCATAAACAAGAAAGGCTTTCATCTTCATTTTCCACAAGTTAAAATCATTCTCTCCAGTAAATTTTTCGATGGTAAACTTTGAGCATACCATTTTTCTTGATTAGCTTTGATACCAATTGTCGAATTTTGATCTCAACCTTTCAAGAAAATCTACTGAAATTCACTTTAACTCGCTTACTTGATCACACACAACTCAATCATGAATCAATCAAGCTCAAACAATGAAGATTAATGTAAAGAATATCAGAACTCAAACTCAAAGAACATAAAGGTATTTTCGAGAGAAGATCAATTTCATTTTGATTTCTCAAACTTAACTAACCAGCAAACAAACTTAACCAGCAAGCAAACTAACTAACTAACTTCATAACAGAAAAAACTAACTGAACTGAACTGCTAACTCATCTCTTTCATCATCTAACTTTAGAAAACAAATAGTACAGTGAAACAAGATTGATATCAAATGTAAAGTTTGATGCTCAACAGATTTCACCACTAATTCTAACATGCATGTCAGTAGCTTCAAATATGTCAAGTAATTGTTACAAAAACAAAAATTGGTCTAGATAAGCATACCTTCTCATGTCTAATTAATTGAAGATGTTGAACAAGAGCATGAACTTTTCTTTCATGGGGCTCCACGACTACAGCTCTTCTGTTTTCGAGAAGTGGCCGTTTCCTGCTAGGAATATCTTTCAGCTTTGATTCAAATGGGAGAGCTGCTTGTAACAACTTGGGAATCACCAATGGGTTGAACTTCCTTGGTTTTCTTTGAATTGGCTGTCAATAAATAAATAAATGATTAGAAATTACAACAAAAGCTAAACCAACCAGCATTTTTTTGGCGGGGAAAAAATTTGCATGTCTCACATCACAAATTACCTTGTAGAGTGAATCCTTCTTAACAGGAACAGGAACATTATGTTCTCTTTGCAACTCGGCTACAGTTTTCATTCCTTGCCAGGTTTTATCATGAGGCTGCAAGGCTATGGTCGTAAAAGCGAGGAATTTCAGCATCAGCCCATCCACGCATGAAAATAATGTCACTTGTCAGAATTCTGTCCTCAAAGGTGCACCTGGCAATCCCTTCTCTAGATTGCCCTCCCTTCTTTTTAGGATGGTTACCAATCTCTTCTTTTGCAGCCTGGCACAGTAAAAAACTTACAAGATACTATGATCAGCCTTCACTGGTAGAAACAGAAAACATTAATGAGCCAACATCAAATGACAATCAAGGATTCTGTCCATTCAAGGAGTTGTGATCAACATCAGATTAATGGAAAGAAGAAATTTAGAGAAGAAAATCAGCCTTTTGAGTATGAACTGACATGCAAATGCAACGAGCAAACAAAAAGACAACATAAGAATCGCAAATATTGATATAAACTTCTCATTGAACGCATACCATTTTCACCAGCCCTCCAATTCCACTGACGGTACAAACCTCTTTACCTTCACCTTGAGCCACCTCAAGATCTGAAGTAAGCATATCTTTAATAAGAGCTGTGAATATCTTGTAGGGATAACCAACTAGTTTGTTTTTCTCCTTTATCTTTGCTTCATGGCTGAACTCAAGTGTAACTGCAGTTGCGGTAATTCTAAATGCAACATGACAAGCTAACTGAAAGATGCTTGGTTGATTTGTAAAATTAAATAAAATAAAACAAAGATAAAGAAGAAGAAAAGATGTGAGGTGAAAATATACTGTTAAACATGAAAAGTGCGTAGATTCTGCCCTTTCTAAATCCAGAATTTTTTTTTTTTTGACAAGTCACTAGCAAAAAGAACAAAAGGCCGACCTGATTGTTGGATAAATTCCAGACTGCCACTACCCCAGTCTGTGGAGGGGTAAGAGGACCCCAGAACATGGCAAGACAATGCATGTGTTCCGGAGAGTACTTCAGCATGAGATGCCACCCATTGTGGTCCTCAATGGCATAAACAGTTATAGTTTGGAAAAGCCTCCTTCCTATAGAAACAATTATGGGATCTCTAGTCTTAAGTACCTTCTTGCGCCATCTGTGCCACTTTAACCTAGCCTGAAAGGAAAGCAACAAAATATATCGTAACATGGAGATGTGTGAAACACGATGAAGATATTACCTATCAGAATCACAATCAAAACGTAAATCTGGTTATTTTACTCCATTCCATCGGATTCAACTTTAGCTGTAAACTTGGAAGCCACCATTTTTATTATATTGAAAAAGATCAAATCTTATTAAAGAAAAAGGAACTTAGAAAAATATATTGTGACCCAGCAGTCCACTCATTACATCTCCATACAGCAAATAAAAACAAAAATACAAGACCATACAAATGATACTAAGGCTTTGTTTGGGGTTGTTTGCTGCTACTGTGAATTGAAGCTTAAAGTGGGGAGTAAACACCAATTTTTAGTTGGGACCACTCACTTTTCCACTAATAATTGACATCTAGTGATTTCATCACACAGCAGTTGTAGTTTCAAATCCACAACACATCATCCCAAACAAAGCCTAAAACAGCTTCAAATCACTAAGAATGAAGAACAAAGTATATCCTGAGATGTATTGGGAATGAGAACCATGAAGATACCAAAAATGAACTTTGTCCCAGAAGATATCTGCATATGGTTTCAACCATCAGAGAAACTTCATTAAATGAAAAAGACAAAAAAAAAAATTATTTATTAATTCATGAGCAAGTTTTCTTTTCCCATAAGATTGAGTCTGTTGTTTGACTACAGCAGTCAGAAGAAGTATTTTAAGACCAAAAGAGAAGACGACCTAAATGGCAGGAGAAGTGGGAAAATATACATCACAACAGCATGTTAAAAGATTATTCAAGTCTTCTTACCTGCATGTATCCAACGTTTTTCTCACCAAGATCTATTCCTCCAACCAAAACAGGATGGCAGGGATCAAAATACTCGACCATCTCAAAAGAAACATCATGTATCTCCAATCGTAGATATGCCCCCGTCCGAAAGCCCTCTATCTCTAACCGAGTGACCTCATCAAGATCATTGAGTTCAGCCATATTCACTTGCTTGTGAAGTTCAATCCTCCTTCTTCTATAAGAACCAAACATGAGTTAGCACTCAAAACCTAACACCAGCACACTGAACACTTTATTACAGGCCACAAAGTCTACCTTGTCAACCAGTCCAATGTCATTAGGTTGGCCCTAACTAACTTTGAACCATGTCTTTCATCCATTTCCTCCATGGGCGATTCAGATTCATCATATGTAAATCAAAGTTAAGGATATCAAACCCAATTTACATCACTTCCGTGTATATAAGACTGCAGATTCTACTAAAAAAACCGAAATGTAATTACTCCAATGTAACTCATGACACTATGCACCATCCAATAAGAAAATGTAAAACGACAACCAACAAATTCGCCAATGGTTTAATAAGCAGCAAACTACCAACAGCAGAGGGATGCATCATCTCACCACAACTGCACCCAAATTAATTTTTTCTAAGAATCCATCAACAAGAGATGGGGAAGCAGGCAGGAGGAGATGCATGTCTAATGAAAATAAATGTAAGTCAAAAGAACAAAGGATATTGTGAATCGAATTTAGCACGCAGAGCAAGCTTTTTCAATCTCCACTCCTCAACTGCTGATTCATCTTCATTCTGGATTGCATTACTGCCAGAATTATCCATATGATGGCCATCACAATTCTCACCTGTTTCTAGATCTTCAAAGCACCCTAGACAGCATCATCCCTGTCATCATCATCTCCAGAGTTAGCCTCTGAAACTTGATTTCTCGGAGCAGCTTTTGACCAATCACCTGTAACAAAATGATCACGAATGCTTTCGTATACTTCTTTCTCTTTCCAGCTTTTGAGATCTTCATAACTTTTAAATTTGGAACAGTCATCAGTATTGACATTTCCACTATCCAATCCTTCTCTCGAATTCTGCAATAAATGAACAGGAATTAGAGAGCATGCAACAAAATTGCACCTAGTTAAGATCAAGTATGTAAATCAATGTTAAGACTGACAACATATCTAAAGATATTATAAGGAAAACAACCAAGGACATAACCATACAAATAACATCAAGACAAACCTTATTCCCTTCTCCCTTTGGCTTAAAAAACTCATCATCATCAGTTTCTTTGCCCTCGCTATCCTGCACTTCTTTGGACGAAATTGCTGATGTTGATGTGGACTTCCCATATACAAGCTACATGAGATTTGTATTTTGTCTCAAGACAGTCCTTTCCTACAAGGGCTCTATCCACTTTGATATGTTTCCCATGCCATATTCAAGTAGAGCAACAAGTAAGACGAGTCCAGAAGCAGAAAAGAAAATTCCACGCAGAAACAGATCATAATAAAGAAACTACCCATTTAAATAATTCAATACTTATGGAGACAAATATTCTACAGAAAAATCATATTTCATTTCATCATTCAAATACCGTCTCTGCCCAACTTTAAATGACCCATGTCAGCTACATATAAAGCATGGTTACAAATAATGGATTCCTTGAAGGCCAACAAGAAAACCTACAACAAAATAACAGTAAGTGTGAAAAAGGTACATCTATTTTCTCATCCTCTTCCTCCGCTGAAAAATTTGAACCAGATAAGACTGATTATCTACATCTTTGTCATCATCATCTTGACCCTCCTCGTCATTCTCATCGTCTTCAACTGAATCCCACAATGAAGTAAGAACGTGGTTAGTGGAAATCAAGATATAGCTTGATGTTGCATGTGAACTAATTTGTAAGAAGTCATTTTCACGTTAATAAAAAGTGGGAAAAAAAAGAATAGATCCTAAAAGCCCAATTCTTAGAGCTTGCTCCGCAAAGAACAGTCCCTTAAATTAAGAATTGGCATGTAAAATACAGAGTACCAGAACCAAGGAAACGTAGAAATTTACAAAACAAAAGAAGATTAAAAAAAGTTTTCCTCTATGAGTTGCATAAGTTCTAGCATATTAATCTAGTATAGCAATATTATCAACACATTCAAGAATTTATAACGGTCATACTTGCATTCAGTTTTGACAAGTGAGAGGTGTCTACATAGTCTTCAAAGAACACTTGCGTTGAGTTCAATGACTACCAGAAATATCAACAAATTATGGAAATATAGACCAATATCTATATCATAACAAAATTAAGAATATGGCTCCATGAAACTCCACAATGGTTCTTTTGATAAACGAAAACAGCAACAGCCATCATTAAGTACCTTCAGGTCATCATGATCAACGATCTTCAGCCACCATTAAGTATAATTTCCAAAGATAGTATTTCACCGTAGTCGTCCATCATTAAATTCAACACGTTCTGCCAATTTATCTTCATAAGAATCACTTCCACTTTTCATTACCGGGAAAGCTCTACTGAGTCGAGTCCCGATTGGAGTCGCGGGAATCGCTGGAATCAGAGTCGTCACTCGGTCGGGGAAAGAACTTATTGGGACGGCGATTGGAGTCTACGCGCATTGTGTCGCCACTTCCATTTACCTTGGCTTGTCCGGTTAGCGGATTAAGCCTTCATTTTTATTTATTAGTTTTCAATTAATTGTTGCATGTGCTACAGATTTCAATGTGGACAGGACACTTAGTCAAAACTATATGATGTCTGTAAGAAGAACAATTCTTTTAGCTAGTATATGATATCTAAGTGGGATGTTAGTAATTGTTGTCACAAGTAACTTAGGATGTGTTTGAAAGTGTTGTTGTGAAAATTGCTTTTGTTTGTATTGCTTTCTGTTTCACGTACGAGAAGCATTTCAATTCCTTGTTTGGTTCAAAAGATGCTTTAGCACAATTTTAACTATCTAAGTCTTGACTTCGGAAATTCAAAAGTGATTTTGATTGTACTCTAGTCGATCATTTTATCATTTATCGTATGTACAAGTGCTTATTTTGTTGATGAACTTTCTAGGCAAGAGATTTATGATCATACCACGAGTTTTGGTGGTTATGTTTAGAACGAGACTAAATTTTCATGTGTTTTATAAGTTGATGTAGATGCCGATGAGTTAAGGTGGACTTAGCATGAAATTTGGCAAAAATCATACCACAAGTCAAGGAACTAGAAGTAGAAGACAAGGGTAATAAAATCAGTTAAATTGAGTTTTAAGTTTAAATCATAAATTTGAATTGAACTTTAATAAAGAAAAAAAAATTAAACTAAATTTATATAAAAATATTTAGAATGATAAACAATAATGAATCGAGAAGAATTATATATCGAATCAAGTTTTAATTGAAAAAAATTATAAATTGAGCCGATTTAAATTGACAAAAATTACAAAAATGAACCCATATTAAACCAAATAGAACAATAAACTTGAACCGATATTGAGCAAAAAAAATTATAAATCGAACCGATTGTGAACCGAAAAAAATATATTAAATCGAAGTAATTTTGAACCGAAAAAATTACAAGTCAAATTGATATTGAGTAGAGAGAAATTATAAAATCGAACTTAACTTGAATTGAATAGATTAATATAACTAAATAGATATTGAAATGAGAAAAACTATAAATCGAACCAATTGTTAATCAAAAAGTATTATAAAATTGAATTGAAAAAAATTATAAATTGAACCAAATTTAGAACCGAGAGAAATATAAAACAAAATCAACCATAAACGGAATAAAATAATAAAATAAAATTGAAATTGGACCGATGAAAACTCTAAATTAAAAGTTTATCAATCAAAGAGATATATAAAATCAAACTGAACTGAGAAAATATCTATAAACTGAACTAATTTTGAACTAAAAAAAATTATAAATCCAATAACAACTTGGACCAAAGATGAATATAAAATTGAACTAATTTTAACCAAAGAGAACTATAAAACCGAACCGATTACGAAAACCAAGAATAATTATAAATGCAAATCCATCTTGACCGAATTGGACCATAAAATCGAACTTATTTGTAACCAATTAGAATTATAACATCAAATTGATATTGAACTAAAAGGAGCTATAAAACTGAATCTAAATTGAAAACCAACGAGAACTATTAAAATGAACTGACCTTAAAGAAAAAAAATTATAAAACAAACAAAAATCAAATAATCGTCTATCAAACAAATGAACTAATTCAACTAGTTCTCTTAAACTTTATGTTAAGAATTTTATATAAAGAAATATCTATATAAGCACAATTATATGGCCAACATATAGAAAAAAATTATTATTTTGTCTCAAAGAATTCACTTAGCAAATATATTAAGTACGTTCTAATTTTGTAATAATTAATGAAAAGACTTGTATAAAAAAAAAATAGGCTATTAATAGTATGAAATACATATACTATAAAAAAGACTTGATATTTCAAAATTTCATACCAATCCAAAAATACTTTAAATTTGATGTAAAAGATTTATAGACAAAGTAGGCACGAAAGTGTATTATTAGAAGCCCTTTGTGCGTTAACAAATTGGATAAGATATCCAAACCTATTCCTTCTTGATTGAAATGAATTCTTGTAGCTCCAACAAACAACAAAAGTATGACTAATACAACCATAGCAAATAACATAAAATTGTTTGATTCATGAGAATAATAATAATAATAATAATAATAATAAATCTTTATAGGGCATAAGAGAACTAACCAGATGTTGGGAATTTTAGGTCCCGCCCAAGATTTTCTAAAACAAATATATCAAACAAATAATAAACAAAAATATAGATGGAAAAAAATAACAATCATACAATACAAATATTTACGTGGAAGCAACTTTCTTCTTTAACAAATTTGACACCAACTTTTTTATCAAGCAAGCTAACTGCATCTTCTTCATTAGCTATCACCAGCTCAAAATATGACAAGTTAACATTCCTAACAGATCAACATGCATCAAGCTTCTACTTCATCCTTTATCTACTACATGGAGTTGACACCTGGAACTATGCTCTACTGGAGCTAAAACCTTATCTTTCTTAGCTGAAATATAATTTGTATTGCTTGATGCATATTGTAAACCATGTTCTTTGAACATAAGGGTAAAATAATTATTTAATGACATGTATTATCACATGTATATGATCCAATATAAATTGATACATTAACGAGGCTTAGTCGAGCTTAAGTCAGCCCGTGATATGAGTGTAATGAGTGAAATTAGTGAAATGTGTCAGTATATTACCCTATGCTGACATATTAGGCGGTCTCGCTAACTGGTTAGCAGCGGGGTCAAAGAGCAGCACCCTTACAGGAGATTGGGGGCAGAGCCTCTAAAAGATAAGCAGAATTAATAAATGGAATTGATAAAGGTAACCAGATCTATACATAAGGAGAAAGTATCGATACCCTCATTAAAGATATTGATATATTGTGTCGAAGGAAATTCCAGAATCGAATTTTTATAAATGGATCGATACCAAGTTAAAAGGTATTGACCCCATCAATGAAAGTATTGATACTTTATTAAAAGAATCGATTCGATTGGCCGACATAATGTAAAATTTGATCGATAATTAGGGAATTTCCAAGATTTCTTAAGGGCAAACTAGTATTTTTGCACAATTATATAAATACCTATGGAGGGATTCATTTTCCCATTTTTTCTTCATTCGATTATTTTCTTTTCTCTCTTTAAATACCTCGGTAGCTGGGACTGGAGACTTTAGAGATTCGAGGGACAAATTCCTACTCAATGGGCCCATGAGAGACATTAGGCTATAGCGATTAGTCCGGTAGCTGGGGTGGGTAACCCTAGGGCTGGGGCTGTTACACATGTTGAGAATGATGTTTATCCTTAACATCCCCTCTAAAGCTAAAAGGTGTGGGAAAAACATTCAGCTTGGTTATGAAGTAATTGAATTGAAGAGAAGATAAGAGCTTAATGAAAACATCTGTAATTAGCTTACTACTAGGAACATATTCGATTTCAAGCAATTTACTAAGCACACAATCCCTGGCATAATGAACATCAAGTTTAATATGTTTAGTTCAAGAATGAAATATTAGATTTTGTGTAAGAGATGATGCACTCAAGTTATCACACCAGAGGATAGGAGCTAAGACATGTAACATGTGAATTTCTTGTTGCAGAGAGTGAAGCCAAGCTAGTTTAGTTGAGGCAGCAGCCAAGGCATGATACTCTGATTTAGTACTAGATCGAGCAACCACATGTTGTTTCTTAGAAGACCACGAAATCATATTGTCACCAAGGTAAACATAATAGGCTTTTATTGACCTTCTGTCATCCAAGTCACACCCTCAATCAGCATTAGAGAATGCAATAACTACATGCCTACCTGATTTGAAAAATTGAAGACCATAAGCACTAAAATGTTGAAGATATAGGGTAACCTTTTACAAGCCAACCAATATACCTTAGTAGGACAAGATATGAATTGATTGAGCCTATTTACTGCATACGAAATGTCAGGCTTGTTGGAGATATTCCTTAGAACCAATCGTGTAATATGGTTTAGGGATATCATTCTTTGTATACAAATATTTCTATATAATTAACTGTAAATTGTTTACGATTAATAAAATAGCAATTATATAATTTTCGCATTTATGGTTGTTCAATTAAATAAATAATGCAAAATGAGATCTCATGTTGTATTATGATGTCAAGACTCTATCTGCAAGGAGTTGTAGATATGAGTACAGAATTTTGATTTGAATACATCCAAATTGGTTCCCGGTTGAGGTGATATCATATGAGACTATGACGTTGCATGACTAGCATGTTTGATACTGTCAATGATTAGTATTGGATGCTAATAGTTAGGTGACGAGTCTCATGTCACAAGAGCATAAATATGGGTGATGCATTGGAGAATGTATTACTAAACGTGACGAATCAAACGGGTGATTATCCACAGTTAATGATATGTCACACAACTGTACTAGTGTACTATTAGTCCTTTGACTTGAGGTGTCACGGCTGCCATTTGCAATGAGGCATATCATTCGCTTGTATATATCGTACCGGGCTAGCCACGCCTGGTGAAAGAAGTTTGCTGGCAATGTGTTCTTGGTGTATGAGGACATGTGATGTCCAAGGTGAAATCTGCTCACTCAGATATTTGAGCTTGAGATCCTATGTAGGGATGTTATATATGGGAAATGAAATCTTTGACCAGAGTACGTGTTTTCAAAAATGAGTTTTCGGATACACGATTCATGTATATGATTTGAGATCATGTTCCTATGATTGAGTTAGGGGTTTGACAATTTCATGACCCGCACACGATCGGGAGTCGACAGCAGAGAGACTTTACTACATGCACGTACGACTATATGAGTTTATCCAAAATATTGATTTTTAAGTGTCTGGGAGTTGTGGCATATTGCTAGAGGTTATGTATGATCATTGGGAACTTCGAATACAAGGAGTTGTACCGAAGTGATGCGAAGGAGTTCGTATATGCTCATGTCCAGTTCACGGTAGACCCAGGCAGTCACACACACACATCGGTTACTTGATGATAATGGTTATTACCATATACAATATTCATTAAGTTAGTTAATAATATTGTTACGATACTTGATTGGATGACAATTTAATTCTTTATTGTAAAGAATTAATTTCCTGGCCAAGACGTGCTAGCACACGTGTGTGTAGAAAATATTTCGGTAATAATTCGGATTATGTAAATATAATTTACGGAAATATAGAAATTAAGAAAAGATATTTTGTCATAAGGATAGTAATAAATAAATGATTTATTTGTTAATAATTAAATAATTGTTATTTGATCAAATTGATCATTGTTTGACATGTGGCACCATGTGATGTTACTAAGTATATTTTTATGATTAATGTTTAAATATTAAACATTATAAGTAACGATTTCATTTAATTATATATGATATAATATTAAAATGAAATCATTATATTTTATTTATATTGTATAAATAAAATAATATACACTATCTTTCTTACCATATAAATACAAATGCATACAATATATATTAATATTATTAATATTATAATATGCAAGATATTTATGTTGCATTAATTGGAATAATGCAAATTGGATTGGATTTAGAATCCATCCATAAATGCTTACCATGTGTAACTCACTTACTTTGTTTTGAACAAAGAGCTTGGGCAAGATAAGGACACGTTGGTTTTGTTTTTGGGAAAAGTGAAAATTGGTTTTCACAACTCAATATTCTTGGCTTCTTCAATTTGAGAAATTGAGAGAAAATCAGCACTGTTCATCTTCTTCTCCCTTGCCGTATGCTCTATTAGTGAATGGGTAAGATTTTGTTTTGAACAAAATCAAGAAAGGAGAGAAAGAAGAGGATAGAGAGAGAAAGAGGAAAGAGTGAAAGAAGTTTCACAAGCTTTCTTCTTTTTCACAAAGAACTCAAAGATTTTTTAGGGTAGAAAATCTTGTTCTTCAGTTTTCATACATGAATCTGGGAAACAAAAACTTGTCGCCATCAACCCAATGTATGTGACACATCCACAAGCTAACAAGTAGCTTATTTCGGAGATCGACATTTGAGGTATGCGTACCTTTACTTGTTGATCTATTGTGTAAATGGTTTAAATTTATAATACACATACATACACGTCTTGGTCTTTAGGTGAGCTATTCCGCACTTGCCGTCTGATGGCAGTGGCTTCCCTCTCATTTAGTTTGGCGGAAGCGCACCCGAGAATCAACCCCGTGCGTCGCGCTCTAGCTAGTCCGCAATCCTTCAAGGCTGAGTAATTGTCACAAGTTGTAAGTTGCCAATTAAACTCAAGGGCTGACATTAAGCCAAACATTGGAGTTTTACTTCCTTTACAATCATTCATATTTGCTTTATAAAGAAGATTATAAATGAATTTAGTTTAAGATAACTGCAATCCTTTCGCAATTTTAGTAACCTCAATGCCTAGTAAATAACTGAAGCAGCCTAAGTCTTTAAGAGTAAAGGTAACATTAAGTTGCATGATGAAAACCTCAATCAGTTGAAAGCTTGAACCTGTGACTAAGATGTTATCAACATACACTAATACTAGGTAAACATCAGTTGATGAAGTTTTAAAAAATAAAGAAGTGTCAACCCTTGAGTTGGAAAATCCCCAGGAAAGCAAAGAATGTCTGAGTTTATCATATCATGTCCTAAGTACCTGTTTGAGGCCATATAAGCTTTATTAAGCTTACAAACAAAAGTAGGAATAGTTGAGTTAATAAACCCCTCAGGTTGATGCATATACGCAGTTTTCGTTAAATTCTCATTTAGGAAAGTATTATTTATGTTTATTTGTCTAATAGACTATCTTCTCATGACAATAACACTTAAGATAATTTTAACTGTAGATACTTTGATTATTAGACTAAAAGTGTCAGAGAAATCAATACTTAGAATCTGACAAAAACCCTTGGCTATCAATCTTGCTTTATACTTAGAAACTGGTCAATCAATATTGTACTTGATCCTAAATACCCACTTGCAGCATACTACCTTGATCTCAAGTGAAAAGGGAACTAAAGTCCATGTTTTATTCCTTTGCAAGGCTTCAAATTCAGTTTGCATTGCTACAATCCAATGTGAAATGAGCAATGTTTATTTTCTTTTCTTATAAAAGTCAAATTTCACCTTGAATAAGTAAATCTTACAAGGATACTATTTAATCCCTAAAATGAGAATTCTCCTAAAACAAGAAAACTACTAAGAATAAATAGATTATGAAACCCCTGCATATTTGAAATATAAATCATTCTTAAAAAAGAAGTCGCACTAAGCTGTCCAATAATTTGCCTTCCCCTATAAAAGATGGTCAAATTTTGAGTAGGCCCACCAATAAATTTAGACAACATGACCCATCCTAATTTAATGGTGAACATTCAAAGACTCCATAACATTGTATTCAAATTTTATAAACATATGAATGTCTACACCAAGAAGTTATTACCTTAAACTATAAATTTCAAATAATGTTATTTCCGTTGTAGATATTTTAAAATATTAATTTATTTTATAATATATTGTTACTTTTTGACATTAGATATTGCCAAATAATTTAACAATTACTCCTCAAAAAGTTAATTAATGCTCATTACGACTAAATTTAGAGAAGATTCCAAAAATAATCTTTTTAGACTCACTGTTTACGATTTTTGTTAACCCCGTCCTTTAGATAAATGGGTAATTTCGGTTATTTCTTTCTTTTGGAATTTAAATTTATGAAGATAGATTTTCAAGAAAATTAAAGTGTTTTAAATTGAATAAAGGAACCAAGTAAAAGAAAATTTAAATAATTAATTTTGGACTTAATTGTAAATATTTTAAATTATTAAAATTTATTTTAGAATTTTTAAAAAGGGATTAAAATGAATATTTTTCAAAATTTTAGGCTATTTTTAAAATTTTAAAAAGATTAGGGGTCTGATTGAAATTTTACAAACCAAAATAAAACAATTTTGCCACTCTTTCTTCCCTAACCCTGTGCCCATTCTTCTTAGTTTCTAGTAACCATTTTCCCCCAATTCTCACTCAAAGTTTGGCTAAAGTACTTCAAATTCGGTCAATATTCTTTTAAATTTCAGTTACCGATAAGTTATTTAACGCATTAGAAACTTAAATTTTATCTTTTAAGCATAAATTAAAGATTTAGTTACTATTTATTTAAGAAATTTACGCTTAATTTTGCATAATAAAGGTTATACTATGTTGAATTGGAAAATGTAGTATTATGTTAAATTTGTATTGATTGAGGTGTTTGTAGGAAGAAATTAAAGTATTTTTCTCTCGGGTGAATAGTAATTTTGAAATTAAATGTGCTACATTAACATTGATCTAAATAATAACTATTTGCATAGTACTTTTAATATGTACAGTAACTATTATTACAGTAAATCTGATTTGAACAGTACTTTTAGCTACAATACTCCTATATGAACAGTATATACTATAGTACTCCGACATAAACAATATTTTGCTACAGTTTTTAGAGCAAAATCGTATTTATTTATTTAGGCGAAAATGTGTAAATTTATAGTAGTCGAAAATGAGAATTAGAATAAATTACTACAAAAATTCATTGTTGAAAATTGGAAAAAATTGTTTTAGTTAGTTAAACTTAATGAAATATATTAAAGTAAGGAATTTTAGACGCGTTATTCCACAAGAATTGCATTTAGTGTCATTCTATTGATTATTTAAATAATATAATTCATAAGTTATATATTTTGGTATTAGGCCACGAGAATCCAAAAGAAGTACTAAGTTAGACGCAATGATTGTTAGTGGGAGTAATTACCCTTACCTTACTGTGAGTGAATTATTTTTATTCTTTTAATAATGTTTTTATAAAACTTATTGTTTTATGAATTAAGAAATAGTTTATTTATTGATGTTTTATAATATACACTGATGGCCTGGGGATTGAATTGATATGTGATTGGCCATGAGGCCAGATTTGATATTGAAAATGCATACTTTATATAATTGTTAAAAATGAAATGATTATAAATGCTCATATACATGGATTTACTTTTGGCTTTGTATTGGTGATATGGCCGGGAGGGCCAAGATTGTATGTAATTGTAGCTACAGGGTAGTAGCCTAGGGACGGACCTAAAGAGGCCGCCTAGGTGAGTAGGTGAGTGCTTCGCAGATGGGACAGTTATATGAGTGGATGATGATATGAAGTTGTCCATTTGCGAGATTGTCAATGACAGTCATGAGTATCACAACATGACTACTCAAGGCCAACGTCAGTAGTGGGCTAGTTTTAAAAGATAGCATACATTTTTTATCTTAAAAGTATTTTTTATTAAATCAGCATCGTTTTCTCTGTATAAAACCCATTGACGGTCTCAAGGTTACCCACGACTAAGTTAATCATCGAGAAAGGGAGCCAGCCCAATAATTTTCATATAACAAGCCATGTTTTATTTAAAACAAATTGTTTTACATGCATTTATAAATGTTTTTCTAAAAATATATTTTTATCCACTCACGGAGTATATCCCTGTATACTCACCCCCCTCATCTCACAGTTTCAAGAACCTAAACATATAAAGAAGCGTTCCCAGATGGTGATGATTAATGCAAGGATATAAACCCTCAGGTATCGATTTTGTCCTCGACTCACCAGTTATATAAGTAGTTCACTAGAGTTGATTTTGAGAAACTTTTGTATGCTATTAATTAATAATTGAAAATAATGTATTTGATTATGTACCCTGTATGTATTTTAATTAAGTATACTTTTATTTATATGATGATTTGAAAATGTATCGGAGAGACAAGTTTATGTAAATAAATATATAGGGGACAGGTACCCGAGCAGCCTTACAGGCCTGAGGAACATATTTAAGAATTAAGAACGTGTCTCAATGGTCTGTGGCGGTTGTCACGTGTAGACCCCAGGGGTGGGGACGTGACAATTTTAGTGGTATCAAAGCATATGGTTTGAAAATGATTTTCAAAGGTTTTGGAAACAATTTTACTTGATTTTAATTGAAATTTGAAAAATAACCCAATGGACAATGTGTGAGTCGAGACTTAGGGATTAATCACCACCAAGATACATAGGTTTTGACCTTGTAAAATCTTTTGAAGAAATTAATACCATTGCGATCTAGTAGAGGAAAGGGTAGACCACAGAGAAAAACTGTTTCCTATACGGAACAAGGGCTTCTTGGCAATAATTCAGTAAGATCATTCAAATTATAAGACCTTATTTATTTTCTTATAGATATACAATGTGATTTTGATGTATATTGAGAAATGATGTGTTAATTTGATTAAGTTTGAATATCGGCAAAAATCGAACTAGTTTTAATTTTGGGTAGGCCGAGTTTGTGTGAAGAGATTGGAAGTGCTTACATTTTACTTCTATAGTTATTTCTTTAAAAAATAATGTTGTTCTGAGATAGAGTAAGAAATGATGAGATACCGCTAAGTGCGGGGTTAGGTTAAAGGGTGGCTACACCCCTTATAGAACAATTTCACTTGGCTTATTGGACAACTCGAGATTTAATTCTAGAGCTGAAATGAGATTTTGAGGATTCTTAAAAGATGTACAGGGGAAATGAAAGAGAAAAGTATATATTAATAGGTTGTCTGTCTTAGTTGGTTCAATAGTGAATGAGAATGTTGTTATTTTAAAAGCAACAAATATAGATAAACTGCGTAATGCGGATATAGTCCTGCAATTTTGAATGTACTTTTCCTGCATTTGACAATCTTTTTGTGATTAGTTATAGTTTTTTTAAATTGGTGGAGTAGTGAATTTGAAGTCATATTGTGGGATTAATGTTATGAATTACAAAGTGCAATATTTGAAATTTCTTAGTAACCGTTAACCTCAATTGGTAGGCTAATTGCTATTTTTTTATAAGTGGTCATGTTTAGGATAAATAATGCTTTATAACGTAATATAGTGACTGAAACATAGAAGCAATTAAGTTATTAATTAGAGGAATTTGGGTATTGTTAAGAATATATGTGTGTCACTAGTTCATGATTAATAGCATGAGTTCAAAGGAAAATGTACAATGTGGATGAGAAACTGAATATGATATAAGAATAATGGTAAATTGATGTAGGTTTTCAAATTTCAAGAGTTAGGAATGTAGACTATACTTTTAATAATTGGTGTTTTCGTTTGAGAGGAAAATATAAGGCTTCAAAAATGGTGATTATCAAATAAAATATCTTTTCTAAAATCTAAGCCTAAATTTTTGGATAATAGTGAAATTTAACATAAAACCCCATTTGTGAGTAGAGTTACTTTATTCTGAATATTTTGATTTTAGGGTAAATGACATATGGGTAGATGGATAGAAAAATATCGATGAAGGAAAGGTTTTCTTGTTGATGAAGTGATAGTATGGACACAAGTAATCTTCAATGTGATGAAATCTCAAGTTTGATAGCTTCATGATCAATAAAAGATATATCAAAAGTTAACCATTGGGTAGAAAAGTTGATAGGGAAAAGAGAGACAAAAGTAGACCTCCAGAAGAGAAGGAATCTAAATTCCTTGATAGGCCGGTTATCAAATAAGAGCCGCAGCAGTGGTTCATCAAGCGATACTTCTGTCACTAATTTTCCTATTTTCACATTAATTCTCTAAATTTGGATTTAGACAAGGATCTGATGTTTTGAGGTTTACTTCGAGTTCTTAACAAGCGCAAGGAGTTAGTAGATGCCCTTATTGTAATAAGCCTCACAATGGCGCTTGTGGTATTCCACTGGAGTGCTTCTATTATGGGCAGATAAGTCATATCGAAAAAAATTGCCCAAAATTAGGACGACCTGAGTTAACCATGCATTTTACTCAAAAGTGTACCAAGGAACCAGCCTAGAGTATAAACTAGAATATTGCTTGGAACTAGGAAACAGGCTCAAGCAAATTCCGATGTAATCACAAGTATTGTGTTGATCTTTAGACAGCTCACATACATTCTTATAGACCTTAGATCTAATAGATCTTTCATTAATATATATATATATATATTATTGGAGCAAAGATTGCTCATCAAAAACTGTATTTAGACATTTTGAGGTTATAGTGGGAGATACTATCTTATAGGCAAATAATATTATTCTGAAGATCTAAGAATTTGATACTATGTTAAGAATGGAATTGTTATTGTAAAAGTTGGGTTATGGTGGTCATGTTATTTGAGAGGAATCAGCTAGAGTATACCTCAATTGTAAATGAGTTCTATATGTATTTTCAATTACTTGCCTAGAATATTCTTGGAACGAGATTTTGATTATTGGTATAGATTTTAAGTTTAGAAATAATTCAATCTCTATGCTTATATAAAGTATGGCTCCTACAGAACTTAGGAAGCTCAATGTTTAGTTGTAAGAATTGATTAACCATGGTTTAATTAAATCCATTGATTCATCATGCAGCACAATCATTTGTTGTGAAAAAGAAAGACGGTACCTTGAGATTATTATGTAATTTAAGCGTACAGTAAAAAAACCCAAAAAAATTGTAAACAATAAAAATTAATTACAAAAGTGGAAACAAAAAATTAACATAAAAAATTAATAATATAAATTTTATTAAATAAAAAATAAAACTTATGTTAAAAATAAATAAATATATAAACTTTTACTTAAAATTAACATACTAATATTTTTATAAATTTTAATTTGTATTTTAATTTTTGTAAGTTAAAAAAATAAAAAAGTGAATAAATAGAAAAATGAATGCATAAAAAATTAACAAGAAAAAATTAATTATTTAAATTTTATTAAATTAAAAAAAATGAAACTTTTATTAAAAATAAATTTTAAAATAAATAAAATAATATATAAATTTTTAAAAAATAAATTAAAAATAATAAAAAGTGGGTAGGGCACGTGCTAGGGTCCTGCACCCCAGCTCGGGCCCCAATTTTTTTAAATTATATTTTATTTATTTTTTAAAATTATTGAGCGTTTTTTATTTCTTTTGTTTAATTTTATTTTAATTTTTTTAATTTGGCCCAATTTTAATTTTGTAAAAATAAAATAATTTAAAAAATATTAAATTCATTTATATAAATTTTATTAATTTAAATAATAAAACTGAAATTAAAAATTAATAAATTAAATTAGAAATAAATAAATTAATTAATTAATTAATTAAAAGTAGTTAGGACATGTGTTGGAGTCCTACACCCTAACTCAGGCCTATTTTGAAATCGTACACCCCAATTTAGCCTATGCTGATGTGCTGGCCCCAACATGGGCCTCACTTTTTTATTTATTTTTAATTAATTTATTAAAATTATTTAATTTTTATTTTATTAATTTTATTTAATTTTAATTTATTTTATTTTTAAAAAATACAACAATTTAAAAATATTAAATTTATTTATATAATTTGCATTAATATAAAAAATTAAACTAAAATTAAAAAAATATTAAATTTAAAATAAAATAAATAAATAATAGAGTAAGTCCGTAACGAGATTCTACACTACAGGAAAGGCCTGTGCCTGGGTGCAACCTCCAAAGACTAACCCCACTCTAATAAAATTAGTCACCAAAGTAAAACAAAAGAAATTAGTTATTAAAGTGGTCTCAATTCCTTTTCCCCTACTCTACCTTCCCTCGTTGTCATGTCCTTTTGGAACAAAAGACAAAATTTTTGAACTAAGAAATGAACTCGTGTCAAAATTTTTGAACTAAGGAATGAACATGCATCAAAATTTTGATACAAAAAGTCAATAGAGTGGGTCCTTGCTAGTGTCTTGTACTCCAGTTCAAACCTGTGCGGTGCTGCCCTACACGAGTCCCACTTTATTTTTTATTTATTTTTTAATTATTTATTTTTTATTTATTTCTTTTGTTTAATTTTAATTTATTTTTTTAATTTAACCTAATTTTAATTTTATAAAAATACAACAATTTAAAAATATTAAATTTAAATTATTTATTTTTAAAATTATATATTATTTTATTTATTTATTAATTTATTTTTAATATAAATTTTATTTTTTTAATTTAATAAAATTTAAATAAATAATTTTTTCCTGTTAATTTTTTATTTATTCATTTTATTTATTTATTTACATTTTTATTTATTTTTTAACTTACAAAAATTAAAATTTTAAAAAAATTAAAAAAATATATGTATATTAATTTTAAATAATAGTTTATATTTATTTATTTTTAAATTTATTTTTAAATTTATTTTTAATATAAGTTTTATTTTTATTTAATAAATTTTTATTATTAATTTTTTATGTTAATTTTTTGTTTTTCATTTTTGTAATTAATTTTTATTGTTTACAGATTTTTTTAGTTTTTTATTGTACTCTTAAATTCTTTAATTTTAAATTATTAAAATACTTTCTTTTTTTTTTAAATTTACATAATAAATAATAATTGATGAAAATAATTACTTTTATTTTTTAAAATTTACATCTTTATGTAAATTTAATTATTGTAAATTTAATTTAACGAATTATTATTTATTATGTAAATTTTGTGCAAATAATTAAATTAAAAATTAAAAAAAAATATATACACGGGTACTATAGTTTTAAGATTTATTATTTTATATTTTAGGGTTTATATGATCATACACTGTAGCACGTACTGTAACGAGAATATTATATCGTATAGTTAGTTATAAGAGTAAAATTGTTCAAATTATTTGAAATTGGACTATTTGATAAAAATGAATTAAGATTAATAAAGATTATTTTCGAAATTTTTCCCTAAATTTACTATAAGTATCCATAAGATTGAGTTACGAGATAATTATCTATGTACGATAGAATCCCATGATTTTAAAAAATCTATTTAGTATTTTATTCTAACCTATTGAATGAGATTCTCTTATATTAATTTCGATCATTCATTATACATATATTTAATTATAAATAGAGGATGTCTGTTTGATTAAAGCATCTAACCAATTTATTCTCAAAGTATTGTGCGATCTATTTTTCTCTCTCTTTTGAGTTTCTAGTATTTGTGAGTTTGGGTAAGGATGACTTACCGCTAACATTTTTGAACTTCAACGTCTAAGGCGGCCGCACAGAAAAATACAATTGTCATAGGCCAAGCACTTCCAATCAATTCAAAAGACTAGATTTTATGTTGGCAAATGCAGCGCAAATATTTGGCAAAATGCCCGAGGCGTAATTGATTATATATGTATGTAAAAAATTTAACTTAGAAATTTTGAATAAAAATAAGAGAGACATTTAAAATTTGAAATAATTTTTTATATTTAGATTTTTTAATAAAAAAATATCATTTACATATAAAAAATTTAAATATTTATTTATAAATTAATTATTAAATTTGTAGAATTCAATTAATTCATGCTTATAAATAAAATTTGAAGTTAATCTAAATTTATTTAATCACCAAATATGTAAATTATTATATTTAAGTAAAAGGATGTTTTTTTCCCAAACAAAGTATAATAGATTATATTCCCTCGATTATTCAATCCATTAATCAAACACAAAAATGAGATTTCTCCTCTCATTCCATTCCATTCTTCCATCAGACAGCAATGATAGTTGAACTTAGCATTAAAATTACATATTGAAAAAAATATATATATATAATTCTAAATTTAAACGATTGGGGTTTTTTTTTTTTTAAATGTTCACATTACAATACATATATTGAGTGAAAAATCTACTAAGACCAACATTAAGTTAATTTATCACGACGCAGCTCAAATATTCATATACAAAGACATTACAATACATATATTAAGTGAAAGATCTAATGAGATTAATCTTAAATTAATTTATTACGGCAAAGCCCAAATATTTAGATACATATATTGAGTGAAAGATTTAGAAAAATTTATTGAGGCTAGTGATACAAAAATATTAAAATACATATATTGAGTGAAACATCTAATAAGACTAATCTTAAATTAGTTTATAACCACCAAGCCTAAATGTTTAGATACAAATAACTCAACATGACATTATAGGAATGTATTAAATGTGTCAAAATTCTTGCATTTCTGTTGTACAATCAAAATCTAAACGGATTAAACTACAGAAGAAACTAATTACTCAGGAGTATTTCTTAAATAAAAGAGCACGAATCCATTTGCAATTGAGTTTTTTTTTTTGGTTAAAATAGACTGCTCATCATCAAAATGAACCCACATATGGCGGCAACTGCGCCGATGCCTGTAAGTAGTAGAGCAGCCAGTTTAGCTCTGCCGCTGTTGTCTAAGATATAACCACCAAAGCACAAAAGAAATCCAGCTGCACTGCAAATCATAGCAGAGGCCAAAAGAATTCTGTCAATCTCCGACAAAGAATTGCGGGCACTCAGCCGGGTTGTGACAATTGTGCCACAATCTGCAGTCGTAACTACCATAAATATCTTGGCCAAGCCAGAGATATTGAACTTGGGTTCTTCCAGTGAAGTTCCATCTCCAATCTGGATGCCGGACGGTGGTGAACTTGGCGGTTGTTGTTGGTCGTTGCTCTGATGAGAAGCAACTGATGCATTGTTAGATGATGTTAGTGAATACTGCTGGATTGAAGCAGACTCACGATCACCTTCTCCTTCCTCAATACGGATGGTATGGAACTCACAACTACCACCGTCTCCAGAGCTTCCCCCGCCGTGACCACTTCCAATTGCAGGTGATGCATTAACAAGAATTTCGTTATGGAATCTCCCACCAACATCTACCCCAGGTGATGCCAACTTCTGACCTTCAGAACAACTTTCTGAATTAATCTCTTTGAATGAACGTGCCTTGTAACTGCAATTTCTACCCATTACGATCATGGGGAAATCTCTAGCCAGCTCCCTTACTGCTTTCCTTGTCTGTAATTAATATTTGATTTTGAAAGCAAAAATAAATACGAGAAATTTAACTGTGAAATGACCAAGAAATTTGTACTAGAGCTATACAACAGAACAGACCTCGTTAGTCATGAAAGATGGCTCATCAACCACAGGACTCAGGGTGCCGTCATAATCGAGGAAAAGAGCAATCTTCTTCCCTTTTGGAGCATTAACTACATCCTCAGATTTACTCAACGTCATCAAACGATCAGGAGCCTTTTCAAAAGTAAATAACAAAGTATCACCAATATATCATAACTTCAAGTCGAGTAGAGACCATACTATAGTTGTATGTGTGTGTGTGTGTGTATATATATATATATATATATATATATTTACAGTAAAAACAGAGTTGGAATTGAAAACTTTCTGAATTAATCTCTTTGAATGAACGTGCCTTGTAACTGCGCATCCTAGCCAGCACCCTTTCTGATAGCCTCATCTGTAATTAATATTTGATTTTGAAAGCAAAAATAAATACGAAGAAATTTAAATGTGAAATGACCAAGAAATTTGTACAAGAGCTATATAACAAAACAGACCTCGTTAGTCGTGAAAGATGGGTAATCAACCATAGGAATCATGGTGCCGTCATAATCGAGGAAAAGAGCAATCTCCTTCCCTTTTGGAGCATTCACTATATCCTCAGATTTACTCAACGGCATCAAATGATCAGGAGCCTTTTCAAAAGTAAATAACAAAGTATCACCAATATATCATAACTTCAAGTCGAGTCGAGACCATAGTATAGTTGTGTGTATATATATATATATATATATATATTTACAGTGAAAACAGAGTTGGAATTGAAAACTTTCTTCTTCTGTACTTACAGATGGAAAATGAAAACAAGTATCAGTAACAACAATTTGATTCTGAAAGCAAAAATAAATAGAAATGAGGAAATTAACTGAAATTTGTACAGAGCTATATAAAATAACAAACCTCGTTAGTCGTGAAAGCTCGTGCCGGGTAATCAACCACAGGAGTCAGGGTGCCATCATAATACAAAGCCATCTTCTCAACCACAAGGGATCCGACTTTTTTAAAAATAAATAACAAGTATCAGTAAGGCTACAGAAATTATCATCCATAATTTAGAACTTCAAGAGAGTAGAGAACAGAACAATCTTCATGTTGAGTTGTACAGTTGTATATATACACTTACAATCTCCCTTTTCTTTTATCAAATTCTTTTTTAAAAAATCAAACCTTTCATCATGATCTGTGATTTACTGGAATCAAGATAGGCAAATTAGGTTTATACATAATTTGAGAAACTGGGTAGTATGAATAATTTCACTAACCTGCGAAATCGAATTGCTTGATGTTGAAGTACAGTTTCAACTGTGAAAAAAAAAAAAAAAAAAAGCGATAATCCGGATACAGTTTCACTTGTCTGTGAGTTTTTGATCTCACTGATTAATTCTTGATCAGAATCAGAGCCTTTAAGAACAAGATCCACGAATTTTACTCGGAAGGAAAGGAGATGGAAAGAATTTGAAGAGAGGAGTTAGTCAATGAATGAATTGCAGCTTAAATACACCTACATAATAATAATAATAATAATAATAATAATAATATTATTATTATTATTATTATTATTATTATTATGGGGAGTTTATTGTTATGATTGTTTAAAAATTTACACCAAACTTCCGGAAAAAATTAAACCGTCGCCACCAACCCTCCCTTCGTATTGGCGTTTAAAAAATTTAGAGCAAATTTGAGACCTCTTTACCTACACCCTTCGTAGTGGAGAATAACGTACGACATGACACATTTTTGTTCAATAAATTTAAGAAATTTTTTTTAAAATAACCTTATTTAGAGGTCATTTACTTTACATTAAGCATCAACCTTAAAATTTCTTTATCAAATTAATCAATTTTAAATAATTTTAGTCATTATTTTATATTTAAATAATATTAAATATTAATATTTTATTTTATTTATTTTAAATATACAATATTAATATATTATTTATTTACTATTTTATTTATTTTAAATATATAATATTAATATATTATTTATTAAATTTTTTAAATAAATAAATTAAATTTATTTATAATAAAATTTTTATAAAATTATTAAAAAATTAAAATAAAATATAGTTAGTGGGTGGGTGGGTGGGTACTGGATTTCACGAGCATGTTCTTTTGTTAAATGAAATATAATTATTCAAATTTTATAAAATGAATTAATTTAATAAAATATTTTAAAATTTTTATTTATATAAAAAAGGTTTAAAATAAAATTATTTTAAGAATTTTACCTAAAACTTTGCAACAAATTTGGGAGAAATTCAACCCAACCAACCTTACCAAATCCCTTCGTAAATTAAACCCAAAGCAACCAACCCATTATTCATTATCAATAAAATTATTTCCTCTTACTAATTTCCCCATGTTTATGTCCATCACAGAACCAAAATTATCTTCACTCTGCAAAACCAAAATGAATCCTGAGAAGTACAAATTGTTGTCCGAAACCCATGCCGTCGAAATCCGTCTTTCTTGTTACTCTTTCCCGACTTCTTCATGCAAAGGATCCGAAACTCGGTCATCGATTTTCAATTTGTTTTTCTCCCAATTAATTGGTTTACTTCTCTTGCTTTCTCGTGGAAATCTTGTTCCGGCTTACAATTATGCAGCACACGCGTCTTTGGTTCGCGACGTTGAGGTGATATTAGTTACGTCGTCTTTCGTCGGAGCATCTGTCTCGTTGTTGTTGATCGGACTCATGCCCCGTCATGTTACAATTCGGAGATGTTCTCTCAGAATTTCCTTTGCTTCCCTAGTTGCGGCTGTATCGATATTGGCGTATATCTTATTTATGGAAATTTTCAGGCGGGTTTCCTCGGGAATCAAGTCGGGGCAGCTGAATGAGGAAGGAGGAGATTCTCTCTACTACAGCTATGTTTTTCTGGTATTCAGGAAGATCTGTTCTGCTTCGGAAGAACAACAATGAATATCTTCAATTTTAGTTCCAAAATTAATTAGTTGTACTCTGTTTCTTGATCTATTAAGAATATGTACACTACTGTTGTTGTTCATGTTTGATGATCAAGTGACCATAGTTGAAAAGAGTTATTGCTTCTTATATATGGGTCTTCTGTAGTTTATGCTTTTTTATCAAGTGATTTTCTAACATTTGCAATTCTGCGCAGCGTTTCTGCAATTCATGCATGTTTTGGGATTTAATTCCAATATTTCTGAAAAGAATACAATATTTTTCAAGATATATATTTTTAATACAGTATCCTTGCGACTTAAAATCTACGAAACAATCATTTTGAAGGACAACAGGTTTAGGGCTACTTGTAACTCTGTGTGCTTCAACTTAATTTTAAAAGAACAATCAATAAATATTTACTAATCTAAGGTAATAAACTGTATAAAGTTCTTAATTGAAATAATCAATGGCTTTCTACTTTCTCCCGTTCATAGCATATTTGCATTTGTCAAAATACTAATTTCTAAAGGATTTCTGATGAACAGCAAAATTTACTTCCAAATCTCAACTCTGTATTGCATCAGCTTTCCTCTTCAACAGTAAGCATTCTGATTACAAGAAGCAGAATATAATCTTCTACTGTAATTTAACAAAGAACTAATCCCCATTATAAATTTCTTGGTATTACATTCCGGAGATGTGTAGCTACGACAAAAATTTTGACCTTCAACCTCTCTAAATGACCCATCAGATTTCCATAAACTGTTAATTGCTCAAACTGTGTATTAGATCACAGGGAGGCTAAATTGATATCAGCCTGACTCCATCAAGCCAGATTTGTTCATGAAGATTGTCCACCAATGAAGCCCTGCTGTGTATACTTAGTTGACTCCCACGATTCAAGCTAGTGCAAAGGACTCCACAAGCCAGGGTCCGGCGTAAAAATGATTTATGCCGCCCTTCTGTATTAGGACCATCAGGCCTCTGAATGTCTCCGAATTTTCTTCTTTAGTTATGTCTGGCTCCCTGTATCTCTCTCGCCGTTCTTCTCTTTGGCGCTTTCTTGTTAACTGCTCATCCTTAGCTCTGTCTGCCTCGAGTTCTTTTTTCTTCTTCTCTTCTTTAAGCTTTCGCTTCTTCATCTGCACAACCGCAATTGACAATGTGAATATGGAAATTCTTAGCACTGATGGGAAGTTTCGAAACTGGAAATGGCGGAAAGCAGCTTATAAAGTGCAGAAACAAACAAATAGCACAGCGAAACAAGATTGATATCAAATGTGAAGATTGATAGTGCAAAACAGATTTCACCACTAATTCTGACATGCGTGCCAGTAGCTTCAAATATGCTAAGTAAATGTTAAAAAAACAAAAAATTGGTCTAGATAAGCATACCTTCTCATGTCTAATTAATTGAAGATGTTGAACAAGAGCATGAACTTTTCTTTCATGAGGCTCCATGACTACAGCTCTTCTATTTTCGAGAAGTGGCCGTTTACGGCTAGGAATATCTTTGGGCTTTGATTCAAATTGGAGAGCCGCTTGTAATGACTTGGGAATCACCAATGGGTTGAACTTTCTTGGTTTTCTTTCAATTGGCTGTCAATAAATAAATAAATAAATGATTAAAAATTACCACAAAAGCCGAACCAACCAGCATTTTTTGGGAGGGGAAAATATTAATTACATGCCTCACATCACGAATTACCTTGTAGAGTGAATCCTTCTTAACAGGAACAGGAAGATTATGTTCTCTTCGCAACTTGGCTACAGTTTTCATTCCTAGCCAGGTCTTATCACGAGGCTGCAAGGCCGTGGTCAGTGGGTTGTAAAAGCGAGGAATATCAACATCAGCCCATCCACACATGAAAACAATGTCACTCATCAGAATTCTGTCCTCAAGGTGCACCTGGCAATCCCTTCTCTAGATTGTCCTCCCTTCTTTTTGGGTTGGTTACCAATCTCTTCTTTTGCAGCCTGGCACGATAAAAAAATTATTATAAGATACTATGATCAGCCTTCACTGGAACATTAATGAGCCAACATCAAATGACAATCAAGGATTCTGTCCATTCAAGGAGTTGTGATCAACGTCAGATTTAATGGAAAGAAGAAATTTAGAGAAGAAAAACAGCCTTTTAAGCAAGTACTGACATCCAAATGCAACGAGCAAACAGAAAAGACAAAATAAGAACTGCAAATATAAATTGCTCATTGAACCCATACCTTTTTCACCTGCGCCCGGATTCCACTGACGGTACGAACCTCTTTACCTTCACATTGAGCCACCTCAAGATCTGAAGTGAACATATCTTTGATAAGAGCTGTTTTTTGGAATATCTTGCAGAGATAACCAACTAGTTTGATTTTCTTCTTTATCTTCGCTTCATGGTTGAACTCAAGCATAACTGAAGTTGCTGTAATCCTCAATGCAGCCTGACAAGCCAAATGAAAGATGCTTGGTTGATTCAAAGAAATGAAAATATACTGTTAAAGATGAATAGTGCATAGATTTTGCTCTTTCTATATCCAGAAATTTTTATTTTGACTAGTCACTGGCAACAAGAACAAAAGGCTGACCTGATTGTTGGATAAATTCTGGACAGCCACTACCCCGGTCTGTGGAGGGGCAAGAGGACCCCAGAACATGGCAAGACAATGCATGTGTTCTGGAGTGTACTTCAGCATGCGATGCCTCCCATTATGGTCCTCGATGGCATAAACAGGTATAGTTTGGAAACGCCTCCATCCAATAGAAACAATTATGGGATCTCTAGTCTTCAGTACCTTCTTGTGCCATCTGTGCCGGCTTTAACCTAGCCTGAAAGGAAAGCAACAAAACATATCATAACATGGAGATTTGTGAAAAATAATGAAGATATTACCTATCAGAATTACAATCAAAGAGTAAATCTGGCTATTTTACCCCATTCCATCAGATGCAACTTTAGCTGTAAACTTGTAAGCCACCATTTTTATTATAATAAAGAAGATCAAATCTTATTAATGGAAAAAGACCTAACAAAAATATATTGTAACCAGCAATCCATAGGGACGGCAAAAATACCTGGCCTGGGCGGGCTTGAGCCCAATACGCATAAAATAAATTAAGTTTATGCTTTAATTTTCAAGCTCATACTATTTCAGGTCAAAATTTGGTATGATTATTAATATTCGAATATGATCCGATTTGAATTAAAAAAAATAAATTTATTTATTTATATTATTTTAAATTTATTTTTAGATGGTGTAATTCTTGAAAAAAAAATGATGTTTTAAATTATTTATATTTAATTTTATGACTATGCTATTGTATTTTTATGCTTATAATTGATTGAAAATATATATTAGATATTTAGACTTTTAATATGTATTTAAACTTATGTAGTTGTATTATATGTTAATAATTTAATATAAGTAATGTTAATTTTTAGAATTTTTAATGTATTTTAATAATATTTTTTTAACTTTAAATAAATTATAAAAATTTTGAATTTTGATTTGTTGAGGAAGATTTTATTTTATTTTAAAAAAAATTTTAAAAAATTGAAAAAATTGAAAAAAACTTGAGCCTGTCAAAAGTCCAATTCGGCTCAGGTCCAAACTTGATCTGGGCCATGTCTCATTTGAACCCAAGCTTTGGCAGTGTTAAGAACATCTCGAAACAAGTTTGAGCAAAAATATCCAGTTGTACTGAGGTTAGTTTCTCTTTGATTCTATTCAGTGCCTACATGTACGATAAAGATGTTACGACTATGAAAAAAAATATCATTTTACGATGTCTTTAGCTTCCTGCTTACGCCCATTATTATATATGACCATATTATAAAGTAAACACAAAAAGTATCATAGAGGGAAAAACCAAAATGACAAAATTTATAAAATAAAATCCTTCAATGAATTTCATTGAGGAATATATGACTATCGTCGAGGGATCTAGTCATACATCCCTCGATGAATTTTTAGATGCAAAAATATGTAAAATGAAAATCCCTCAATGAATTTCATCGAGGGATGTAAGACTATCGTTGAGGGATTCAGTCATATCTTGATGAATTTTTAAATGCAAAAATATGTAAAATGAAAATCTCTCGACGAATTTCATCGAGAAATGTATGACTATTGTCGAGGAATCCAGTCATACACTACTCGATAAATTTTTTATATGTAAAAATATGTAAAATAAAAATCTCTCGATGAATTACATTAAGGGATATATGATTATCATCAAGAGATCTAGTCATACACCCCTTGATGAATTTTTAAATGCAAAAATATGTAAAATGAAAATCTCTAGACGAAATTCATCGAGGGATGTATGGCTATCGTCCAGGGATCCTGTAATACATTCTTCAATGAATTTTTTAGATGCACAAAATATGTAAAATGAAAGTCCCTCGACGAATTTCATCACGGGATGTATGATTATCGTCGAGGGATCCAATCATACACCCCTCGATGAATTTTTAGATGTAAAATATGTAAAATGAAAGTCCCTCAACGAATTTCATCACGAGATGTATGATTATCGTCAAGGGATCCAATCATACACCCCTCGATGAATTTTTAGATGTAAAAATATGTAAAATGAAATCCCTCGACGAATTTCATCGAGGGATGTATGACTATCGTAGAGGAATCCAATCATACACCCCTCAATGAATTTTTTAGATGTACAAAATATATAAAATGAAAATTCCTCGACGAATTTCATCAAGAGATGTATAACTATCGTAAAGGGAACCAATTATACACTTAGTCATACATCCCTCGATAAATTTTTTAGATGCAAAAATATGTAAAATGAAAATCCTTTAACGAATTTCATTAAGGGATGTATGACTATCGTCAAGTGATCCAGTTATACACTCTTCGATGAATTTTTTAAATGCATAAAATATATAAAATAAAATCCCTTGACGATATTCATCGAGAAATATATAACTATCGTCGAGGGATCCAGTCATACACCATCGATGAATTTAAATCATCGATAGATGTATGACTGGATCCCTCAACGAAAGTCATACATTCCTCAATGAAATTTGTATTTCGTCGAGGGAATTTCCACACATATTAAACGTCTTCTTGACTGAAATCAAAAATCCATCGATGATTTTAGTCAATGATTTTAATTTCAAAATTTTAAAATCAACCAATGCAGATATACATAACTAAAATAAATAATTTGTCAATATATTTACCTTGTTTCTAAGCCTAAGTTATGCATTGCTTACGCCTTAAATAAAGAAAATGGTAAGTTTATTTCTTTGTTCTACATTCAAGAATGCTGATTATATTGTTTATGGATGAGTCGTTTTTGTTCTTGCTTTTATCGTTGTTGAGAGGTACTCGATGTCGTTTGTTTTGCCTAATAGTTTGTGTGGGAAAAAGAAGAAGAAGAGTTTGTAGTAATATTTTAGAATGTTATAATTTTTATGGAGAAACCAAGAGTGAAGAGTATTTTTATTCGAAATCGTTATAATTGACTCTCAATATAACATATTTGGAAGTTAAGTTACAAACATAAATAGAGAGTATTTTTTAGCTATATAGGTCAAAAATTCCTAAATTAGGGGCAGATCTTGACTATGACTCTAGAGGGAAGTTAGTTTTATATATATATATATAAAATATATTATTTTTCGTAAAAAAAATCATTTATGGGCAAATTCTAACCAGATCCATATTGTTTTAATAAATATCAAATAATCCCTATAGTTTATGTATCTTTACACTATACACCCACGCCATGTCGAATAATATATTAAAGATATAACTCTGGTTAAATTTAAAATCTACATAAAATAAATACATATTTTTTATAATTATATCAACAAATTATGAATTGTACTGTATATTTACCAAATGGTAATGCTACCCATCCCAAAAATTATTTTAAAGTTTTCTCCTAAATAATATACTATTTGTATAACAAATAATTAATTTTTTATCAATCGTCACTACTTATATAAACAATAATGTTGTGACAAATTCTTATATAAGTTTTGTTTAACACGAGTTGATATAATAATAAAAATGTCATCCTATTTGAAATAAAAGATTTACTTAATTTTTTTTAAATAAATAGCTTTAGCCTTTACTAAATGTCTACTTACAACTTTTTTTTTTTATACTTGTTGTAAAAATCATCTTAAAGTTTTTATCTTAGACAAAAATGGACGTTTGATGTGGTATTATCATATTATTCACATCATGAATGTAGCGTATTTTAAAGATGAATAATATTACTTTGCATTATAAATACTACTTAACGATGTAATAATAAAATCAACATAAAAATTATTAATAAATATTTTATTTGTTAGTATATAAACAGTATTAATCAAAGGGTAAAATAAGTGTGTAAGATTGTTGTAGGACGTAGTATTCTTTTGACTGAAAATTGGTATCCCAAGAAAAATGAGATAATTACTACTTAACAAAAGAAAATGACTCGTTTTTTTTTTTCAAACTACTCATTTTTATTTTTTAAAATAATATCATTCAAGTTAGTATATTTATTTATTATTTTTAAAAATGAATTTGTAAAATACTAATTACAAAATATGTCCTAAAAATTTAAGTGCCGTTGTTTAAGGCAAGAGAAAATAATAACGATTCTCAATTACTCAGCTAATATAATAATATTTATTATACAACATTATAATTAATACATAATTTGGAAACTCCAACACTAAAATTGATATCCTAATTTAAAATTTTACTCAAAATTAAATCTTAAAATTTGAAATATATAATACGAAAATTTGATAATATAGTAGCGAATTTATTTGAAATTTTGATGGGATAATAGTTAATTTTCTATATAATAATGATAATAATAATAAAATTCATTCATTCTCAATTTTGAAAATATTCTTCAAATTCATGTTATATTTAGAAATGTTTGAATTTGGAAGGAAATAAAACAAAAACAACATTTAAAAATTTAACAATTAATTCCTCAAATTACAATATTTAACTGATTAAATTTAATTTCCATGTCTTATGGGCTTGATTGAAAACGGTAAGAGAAGGAAAGCAAATGCATGGTCGTCTTTACACAACAGCTACAACAACAGTAAGCATGAGGAACAACAGCGCAAACGCCAACGATATTAATCACCGCAACAAAGAAGAAGACGATAATCAGCCAAAGAAGGAATCTAGTTCTCCCTCAACCCTCGATTCCAGATTCAATCAAACCCTCAAGAATGTTCAAGGGTACGTTGTCTTTCCCATTTTTCATGTCTCTCAAATTTCTGTTTCTTTCATCGGATTTGATGATCCATTTGGGAAATATTGATAGATCTTTAAATCGTAGTTTTAGTTTAGATTTTATGACCCATTTGGGTGATAATGTCAGATCTCTGAAATTATACTTGGTGATCCAGAATTTGAGTTTTTTTTTTTGGTTAGATTTTTAATTTTGCTATTTGAAAAATCATGATGCAGTTGGGAAATTTGATGTGGGTTTGGTTGATTTTGATGAAAAACTCTGAGTGACAGTTGTGTGATTATTGCAAGTTTGACAAATTCATTGCTTCCGGAGAAAATATAATGAGAGAGAAGGATTTATTTGGATCTGAAATATTACTGAATCCTATTTATTTCTTAAGCTCGGTATTATATGTTGTGCGGCGCTTGGTATGATTCTTGCTTTGACATCTACGAAAGCATGCTTACATGTTTTAAATTTGATTATATGCTAACATGGACTACAGTGTTTGATAAGTTTGCACATTTCTCTATGTGCATGATCAAATGTAACTTAAAATTTGGTGTGAGGTTTCTTTTTTGGTCAAAGTCAGTGCTACATATAATAGATGTTACTGTTTTGTTGTCGAAATGCGCTTGGTTTTTCTTTCAATATATCTGCTTTCATAATGATAACATAAACTTTGCTTTAGATTGTTTGTAGCTTGTAATAATTGGACTAGTTGTTGCTTTGCTTCTATTGCCTGATGTATAGTTCTATGAATTTCTAGCATCTTAAATACTAATTGACAATAAGAGGGTGGTGTTGGTATTGTCTGTGTTGAGCAATTTTATCATATATTTTTGAGTAGTTCACCTAATGATGCCTCTTGTAGCAGCATTTCATTGTTTTTGTTTTTCATATTTCAAATTTACATGCATATTATTATCTTCCAGTCTATAAATTGCAGTAATTTATAAACTTCTTGTTGTATCTTTGCTTGTGATCTAGGTTGCTTAAAGGTCGCAGTATTCCCGGTAAAGTACTGCTGACCAGGAGAGCTGATCCAATAGATGACCTGAGCATGCAAGAACGGTCCCCGAGTTTTGGAAGGAGCTTCTCACATAATGATGCTGGCACAAGTGACCGCATGCACGATTCCATGGAGGTATATTGATGATATTTTTATTTTTGTTTTGAATTATTGAAATTTAAGCATCACTTGAATCGTAATGTTTAACGGGTTAAGGAGTTATATCACTTATAATGCAGGTAGAAGACCAGAGTATAAGCAAGCCAAATAATGGAAGTACTAATAAGTTAAAGTCAACAACTTCAAATACAGAGAATACATCCAAAGAAGCTCAAAAGTCCACCATGGGCGCTAGAGCTACAGATTCTGCAAGGGTTATGAAATTCAATAAGGAGCTCTCTGGACCAACAGCAATTTTAGGTGTCATGACTGTATAATTTTTCACTTATTTAAATAATTTGTATCTTTTAGTGATTTATGTGTGATGACTTCTTAGTTATGGATTTGCTTTTGAAATTTTTAGATGCTAAAGAATAAGTTCAAATGTTATTAGTGGGGACTGTTTTTTTCTGCATCTATGACCACTCTCTCTCTTACCTGTGTTCACAGACAAACACACAAGTTCTAAATTCTATTGGTCATTTTTCATGTGTCAGGAAATTTAATTTTAGCTATTCTTATATTTAAATCAGTTTAAAGAACACTGTGATTCCTTTCATAAGTAGTTTTTGAACATAAATTGCTCTATTCAAGCTGGCATGCTGGAATTTTTTGTGTCTCAAGTTGTGTACTCATTAAAACTTTTTCCCTTTCTTATTGTTCATTCACTTTTATCTGTCAAAAAAATTAAGAAATGAATGCTATATGGTCTTGGTGTGACATTTTCATTTCTTCATTTTGCTAACTAGTGCCATTCTAACTAGTTTAATATCATCTAATTTTTTCTTTTTGTACCATGATCATTTTTAGTTTAGTTTAAGCAATTCTTGTTGATAACTTTAAGCTTTTCACTGCAGTGGGATTTTGCCCGGAATTCTTTCCATTTGTAAATATAAATTTTTTACACAATTTCCAATCAAGAAGAAAAAAGAATTTACCTGGAATTTGTTTGGCTTTTATTGAGGTTGGAATCCTATTTTATGTCTATAAGCTTACCAAGGTTATTATAATTTCTTTTTTACCCCATCATGCAGAAAGATTACGTGAGTTAGCTTGGAGTGGTGTACCACCATACATGCGCCCCACTGTATGGAGGCTTCTTTTGGTAAGCTTGATGCTCTAATTCTTTGGGATCAACTTTAGCATACATAAGTGAGTTGAAAATTTTGATGGGGTAGTATTATAGGTTAATTAGTGTTACAGGTCAACTTGTGTTAATTAGAAATTGCCGTGTAATGGTATTTTCTTGAGATTTTCTGAATATTATTGATTTCGCATGTTAATATTATCATTCATAAAATGGAACCCTCTTCGAAATAGTGTTAATATGGCGATTGATTATGTTCTTTTTCTTTTTATAATGATAGCTGTGTGTGATTTTGCTGGGGTTAGATAGTTTATTATGTTGTTGTTGCTGGTAAAAAAATTTCTCCTCTCTGGTAGGTTCTTAAGTGAAGTTCGTAATAAATTGTAAAATTAATCAATCCATTGATGAACAAACACTTGCACATGTTGAAGGAAAGAGAGTTTTTTTTTTCTTATAAATTTTTGTGATCCCAAAACTGTTGGTGCGTGCTAACTTCAGTGAAAGGAATCAACTGAATGATGTGGAAGCCGGTTGCTACTCTTCTTAGTGTAACATATATTTTTTGCAAGCGTTGCCTCCTTTTTTTTTTTTTTTTCACTGTGGTGAATTTTAAGCTGGAAGAGTTGCTTATGCATCTGTTTCTATGCATGAAATTTCTGTTTTCCTTTTATTTGAGTAGTTCTCTGTTCCAAATGTTTAATACTAAAGGTTTCATTTTATAAATCATGCAATCAATGGATATCACCATCTGAATATTGGAAATTATGTAATCTGGCCTTTTATTACTACGTATTATATTTATTGAGTATAGTTTTGTTGTTTGAAATTTAATTATGAACTGACAACAGGGATATGCACCACCTAATTCAGATAGAAGGGAGGGAGTCCTAAGAAGGAAGCGTCTTGAGTATCTTGACTGTGTTGCTCAGTTTTATGACATACCTGATACTGAACGGTCAGATGATGAAATCAGCATGCTTCGCCAGGTATTTTCAATGGAACTGAATACCCATCTCAATCTTTCTTGATCTTTTCTTATGATACTAATAGTGTTCTTTTTTTTTTTTTGTTATTAGATTGCTGTTGATTGTCCAAGAACTGTGCCTGATTTTACTTTCTTTCAGCAAACACAAGTTCAGAAATCCTTGGAGCGAATTCTTTATACATGGTTAGATACTACTGTTGTCCTTTTATACTCTGTTACCTATGGTTAGAAATCATGTTCTAGTTGCAGGAAGTTTATATGATTGCATTTGCTCTAAGTTAATGTAGAAGGAAGAGCTTTTGACTTAGTAGTGTATATTTTATTAATCAATTAAATCCTGAATTTGCAAACGAATTATTGCTTTAGGTTTGGTTTTACTTACTACACTTTGAATTATATGTAGGCTAGTTTCATTCAAAGTGTATTCATCTAATAGGGTATAACTTTTGTAAAAGAGAAGGGTTAATGAATTTATATGTGTATATATTTACATGGGCAGGTTCTGCAGCGCCTCTTTTTCTAGACAAGTTTTGACATAAAATCTTAGCTAGTAGATCATAACTCTTTCAATGGTTAGGATGAGACATGACATTGGCATTTATTTTCAAAATAATATTAATTACCAAGGGTCTCATCATATAGAATAATGACTTTTTCACCTCTCTATCTATCTCGTGGGTCTTATATTCTCGACCTTCTCTCCTCTCCTCTTTAAAATAATTTTACTCTCTTTTCATCCCTCTCATATCATATTTGGTTCTTTTGGTTGATCAATTCTTTGGTTATGATTTAGTGCTTGATTTTTTTGGTTTAATTGTTTATTATAGAAACTGTAGCATGGTTTTTCTGGTCCAGTTGATGATAACATATAAGACTAAGTGATGAATATTACTAAAGTTGATCGATTTACGTATTGCTTTATTTTTTGTCAGCACCATTGCTCAACTTGTGTAAAAGCCTGGTTGCTATCAATGGAGAAGTCATAATGAAATATGAGTTCGTTCACTTTTAGACAGATAATCTGGAATAAATTTCTGTATAAGGCTACATATTAATAAAAGTGGATCTATATAAATATATAACTAGGACAAATCTAAATGGTTGCAAATACTCATTCTCTTAATTTAAAAGCTTCAGGATAGATGTGGTTTGTCTAGCCTAATATTGGGCTTCAAGGATTGGTACATCAAATTCATGCTACAATGGTCACGCTGTAAGGTCTAATTAATATGTGATAGTAGAATTTGAAAATTTTGTCCACAAAGGTGTCAAACAGCTCCCAAACATGAGTGGAAAAGAAAAAATTCGAGAAAATTACAATTTTATAGGTTGAAGACAGCAATGTGACCAATGTTAACTGCTTGTTCCTTTGGAAGAGCGTCTAAGATGTTGACTGTTTAGAGTGCACTTGGTAGAAGTCAATGAAAGCATCTATGGTATATATTGAATGATGTTAAGATGACTAAAATTTTTGTTGAGGACAATTTGGCAAAAATGTGCTCCTTAGACAGTTGAAGGAGAATGATTTTGATATAAGTGTCTATGGTATAATTGTCATTTACAACAAGATATATAAAAGGTTTTAGTGGTAATATCTTTCAGAGCTTGTGGAAGATGATAGAAGAGTGAAGAGATAATACGAGAGGAATGGGATAACAATAAAATTTGTTTGAAGAGAAGATAGAGAATGTGTAGAAAAAGAGGGGTCGCTGAACCTGTCCTATATATGTATATATAGGATTACGATCGAGACTTCTCTTTTTCTACACAAATTCTTAATAAGTTTTAGACCATTAAATCAATATGTATCTAGGTTGAGATTAAATCTCAAATCTCAACTGTTGAAAGTATATTGATCCAACAATTTAAAATTTGTGTAAGAACTTGTGTAAAAATTGTGGTATTATGGATGTTGCTCTATGGGGCAGGTCTAGCAGCCCCCTTTTTTTGAATTGATATACATAAATATTCCATTGGATATGGATGACAGGTCTTCCAAGTTCCCTGATAGTTTATCTAGATATTGCAATTAAGTTCTGTCAATGTTTAAAGTGACCAAAATTTAAGGTTTTGTAGCCCACTTTGATAGGATATATACCAGAATTATTTTACTGCATGATGAGGAGAGTTGTGCTATTATTAATCGATTTTGAAACTATGACACTTGCTAGATGAATCAATTTTCCCTGCACTAGTTCACTATGCAAATCTTCATTAATAGGATTGATCTTCTCCATGATATCCTTGCACTGGTTCAATATGCAAATCTGCATTAATAATGATTGATCCTTTTCATGATATTTGCTTCTTTGGTGATGAGTGATTCTTATTTCTCTATGGTTTAAGGGAATTAAAAAAATATCTGGTTAAGATGTGTATTATACAAATCTGTACCATAGTGACCTAATAGCCTTCTGGACTTTTCGTGTCGGAAGCTGGTTATGATGCAATATATATGTTCATAAAAATTCTCTGTGGTGTATCTCCTGGCGTTATTTTACTCGCTGTTGCTACTTTGTCTTCTTATGTTTCCATTTTCTTTCCAGGGCCATTCGGCACCCTGCAAGTGGATATGTACAGGGGATAAATGATCTTGTTACCCCCTTTCTCGTTGTTTTCCTGTCGGAATATTTAGAAGGGAGTGTGGAAAATTGGTCAGTCTCTGATCTTCCACTGGAGAAAATCTCCGACATAGAGGCTGATTGCTACTGGTGCCTATCGAAATTGCTTGATGGTATGCAAGATCATTACACATTTGCTCAACCAGGAATCCAGAGGCTTGTATTTAAGCTAAAGGAATTGGTTCGGCGGATTGATGGTAAACCCATTTTCTAGCCTTTAATTCCTCTTATTAGTATTCTCCACTTCTCATGAATTAAGTTGCTTTTTAGTTTTGCAAGTAAATTTAAGTCTGCTAATTAGTTCTCAGATTTTCTAATGTGATAATGAATTATTTAGTGATCATACGAAACTTCATGATGAATCCTATGGTGACTCCTAAGAAAATTTAAAACAAATTTTATTATTGCTTTTAAAATAGTTTCCTTGGTCTTTTCCCTTTAGGGTTTTAGAATAGTTCAGCATTACATGTTCCTCAAAATTTATATGCCCAGCTGTATTTAATATTATCTGGCTTGCATTGGATGCATATGTATGTGTACCATTGGTTGTTTCTGTTTAATTTTTTCTTTGAATAGAGTTTTATGCCCTATTAACTAGTCTGTTCTTTTAACCAGAACCTGTTTCAAAACACATTGAAGAGCAGGGACTTGAATTTCTTCAATTTGCTTTCCGCTGGTTCAATTGTCTTTTAATACGTGAGGTATGTTTTCCGCATGTATTAATAATGTCCTGTACTACTGTAATTTACTTCAATTTCTAATTTTTGTTTCCTTAAATAAAGTGGCCCAAACCTCTAGTCTCTATGGCCTCTTACGTGGCAACTGAGGAGATCAATATGAGAGTCACGTCCTTTCCTTATTGTATTAAATTGTGAGGCTGATGGCGTTGTTTCATCAGATCCCGTTTCATCTTGTTACACGATTGTGGGACACATATCTTGCTGAAGGAGATGCATTGCCGGACTTCCTTGTGTACATATTTGCCAGTTTTCTTTTAACGGTGAGAAACTCTTCTTTTGCACTGGTATAATTTGCTTTGTTATGCTTGCAAATCAGTTACTGTTCTGGTAAGGATATATATGTTAATGTCAAGTAACATTTTTTTTTAAAACAAATCAAATACTGGTTGCTAAATGACCAGAAAAGTGGAAACAAGCATGTTTCACAGTTTTCTTTGTAAGGATAAGAGCTCGTATTTACTGCAGCCTTAATTGATTAATTAAACTTCCCATAGGCTTTCTTGTCTTTGGATTTATGGCATTTAAAATGTTTTGAGGGAGAAAAATATACCATTTGCAGGAAACAGATTAAAATGAATTCTAACACTGTGCTAATTGTGACGCTTTGAACTTGATAGTTGGTGTACTTTCATGGTTTTCGATACTAGTTAATCACAAGCTCCTTGCTTGTATATGGCTTTACCGATAGATCCGAGGACTTACACCTGATAATTCACGTCTAGAATTTAAGAAGAGTTTTGGTGTAACTTTTAGAAGGCTCAGCGGTGTATGTGATTCACCTCCTAGGAATGACATGCACAAATACATGACATATTAACGGGATAGTGGACGTATAAGGGGCAAAGTTGCCTAAGTTTAGTACTTTTTAAGTTTTCTCCTTTGTATGTTGAAGTTTTCATAGGTAGCTTAGGCATTAATTGTTCTTAAAACCAATTTTCTTTTCTATAATTGATTCGCTCCCTTTTTGCTCTATATCTGTGTAAATTTTTGAGCACTTAGCTGACAAACACGAGCTAACACTTTCTCCCATATTGATTTCAAACATCGATCACCTAAACATTTTCTTTCATTTCAGTGGTCAGATAAGCTCCAGAAGCTTGATTTCCAAGAAATGGTAATGTTCCTTCAACACCTTCCAACACACAACTGGACGCACCAAGAGCTCGAGATGGTACTATCTAGAGCATACATGTGGCACAGTATGTTCAACAGCTCTCCAAGCCACTTAGCCAGCTGAAGAGGACCTAGTAAGAAATAGACTAAATCAGTTCCCTCTTTCATTTTTGTTTTGTTTTTTGTTTTTGTTCTCCATTTGTCGGTTTCTCGAAATTGTTTGTTATCTGTAATTGTTTTGTCTAATTTTAACAGAAGAGGGAGACCAACCCATCATCTTTGTATTTGCATTGTCAAGTATGGCATGTAATATATGTATTGTCAGGTATTCCTTTGTATATTTACCATATCAAAGAAAAGAAAAGGATTACTTTTGTCTTTTTATATAACAAGTACCAAGTTCCACAAATAGAATTGAGGGAAAACAGTATTTGCCCACTTCATACCAACTCCTTTATCTATCTTTTGGACACATTTCATTTTATTTTATTCTTTTTTTTCTTAATCAACTTCTTTTGGGTGCCTGAACACTAATGGCTTCTGGGTTCATTTACATTTTGGTTGAACCTGCTTTAGATCAGGGTAGTAGTTTGTTCTCTATGCTGCTTGTCGGTTCCAATGGCATCTCTACTGGTTGAAAAAGTTTCTTTAATGTCAAAAGTATTTTGATTTTTTTTTCTGTGATTTTATTAAATTATTGAAGATTTAAAAAGTAAATTTTATTTATATTAGGAATGGGAGAGGCTAAAATTCTGGACTTTTGGGGTGAGGGGTATTTTTTTTTTTTTATAGCTTTTAAGGCTTAAATTATTATTATTTTTTTAAAACTTTTTACCATCTCAAATGGTATGTCATTTTTCAAAAGTGATGATTTTTTTATTATATTATTTTACCACCTAATTAATGAATACCGTATTAATTTTTACGATAAAAATTTGAGATAATATTTAAAAGGAAATAATATTTAAGTTTCGTTTGGAAGAATTGTAAGGAAAAAGAGTTAAAATGCATAAGATATTTTTTCTTAAAATTTATTAAAATATTTAGTGTTATCATAAAGCATTTTAAGTGCTATTTTTTCAATTAGTATATTATTATATATTAATTTAAAAATTAATTTTCATATTAATTAAATTTAATAAATATTTTTAGAATAATAAATATATAAATAAATATACATGTTTAATATCATCCCGGAGGCTTGTAATAATTTAATTTTATAATAAATTTAGTAAAAAATCACTATAACTTCTACTCTAACAATAAGTTGGTTAATTAAAAAGATAAATATACTCTCAATTTATTTATTTATCTTTTTAGAAGAAAGATTTAAATTCTGCTGTACTCGTATATAAAATTAATTAATTTGAATCTTGATTTAAACTGCTACTAACAGTTTCCATTCAGACAGCGATTAGTAAATCTAAGACCTTAACTCAAATCTAGTTTTGCTTAATAGTAATATCTAACAAAGAGTTAGCTTGCTACAAAGACACAAAGAGAGACAAAACCCTTCTGATCTGTACCATAAATACTTCCAACAAAACTTACGGTTTTACATGACGAACTGCTTCCCAGAATTTCTTACTCCAGCTCCAACAGAAGTTTCATTGGCTTCGAAGAGAGCTTGGGAGAAGGCCAAGACGTTTTGGAAGCTCGTAACTATAAACTATAACCAGCAACATGTTTGCCTTCATGCAATGGAAGTCTTCAAATAAAATCCACGACTCTCTTTCTCTGTGATATTAGGAGCAAAGGTCAAATACTTCAATAAGCTAAAATTCCATGCAAGCAAACAAAACTTCTTTTCCGTTAGGCTCCATTTGGTATTATTGCTGTGAATTATGAAGTAAAATCACTAGTAATGTAAGTGTGTGAGTGAGTGATAAATAAGTGGGTGTTTAAACATTTTCAAAGTTAAGCAAAAGCACGATAGTCTCAAAGTAAGTCTTAATCAACTTCTTTCCATTAGAGAAATGCTTCTCACAATTTTTACTTCATCCTAAATTTTTCCCTAAAAGAAAATGTTCCATCATATGAATCTAAAAGAGTAACTGCAAGCAATAATTTCTTCAACAAAAGCCATGCAGGCATGGACTCTTCCCCTATTTCAGCCATGTAAATGAGAATCTTACGAAAACAATAACGCAAGCTACCATAGAAGGAGTAGAAGTCTTACATTTTTCTGATCAACTTCTACAAGGAATTTCTCAGGATATTCCACATATCGGGCACATTCTTTCCTCACTCTGGTTGCAAGCTCTTCTTCTCCAGCATTATCAAGGTTCCTGATCAAAATTGTTAAGGTTAATTTATGTGGAGTGCAACCTGATACTTTCATTGTTTCGTAAGTATCCATTGCCTCGTTGATCATGCTCACTTGCAGATAGGCTCCAATCATCTCAGTATAGGCCCTCGTGTCCGGTTCCAAACCTTCTTTCTTGAGTTCACAGAAAAATTCTTCAGCCATTGTAATTTGTTTGTTCTTTCCCAACATTAGAATCATGTCACAATACAAGGACAGATCTGGCTTATACCACACTTCCTTTCGCACAAAATCGAAGACCTAGAACCTGATTTCGTTTCAGGTAGAATATAAAATAGAAGAGAGAAGCATCCTGAACTTATAAACGAATGAAAAAATTAAGGAAAAGAATCAGATAAAGTACGATAAAAATATATAACACTAGTTCCCTATCAGTAGACCTGAAATTTTGTAGATGGAAAACTTGCTGGCCAAACTGGTATACCTAAGAACCAATTGCATCTTCTAGGTCAAAATCACTCTGAAAGCAAGAAGTGAGAACAACGAAACTTGTACTACACTTCTTATCACTTTTTGAAAAGGTTTAAGCTTGAAATCACAACAGAGGTCGCATTGAAACCATTACACCCACAACATCATCAGAAGCTACTTGTTTTTTTTTTCATAATTTATTCAAATCAAAAAGAAAAGAGCACTGGTAGATGTATAATCGAAAGAAATAATCAAATCCAACTCCGAAGAGCAAACACATCTTTTAGTTTGCTCAGAAACAAAAGATGAATATATTACTAACAGAAGATGAACAGAGGGGAGTGACCAAAACTCTACAAAGACAAGGACGAGAAGTCTTTAAGGCAAAATGCTGAAAAAAACTCCCCAAAAATTACACAGCCAATTGACTCCAAATCCTTACCTACCCTCGTATGTGTTCATCACCCAAGAAAACAGTGCAAGCAAATAGCTTTATCTCCCAATTTGCTCATTTTTACACTTGCATATCCATTCTTTTATTCTAAAATCTGAATCAAAATATTTATTTCATAAGCAGAAATTATCATTACATACGGATAAATCTATAAGTTGATCATGATGAATTTGTAAGAGCTTCATATTCTAAAGACTAAAGATGATCAAAACAATAAATTTTGGCAATACATATATCATTAACAATGCAATCAACAAGAGAAATAGGCTTCACTACTATATTAGATGTTCCAATTTTTCTGTTAGAATTTTCAAGTTAGGGTTTCAACTTTTAGGTTTTAGGTTTCAAGTTTAGTGTTGCGGCTGTAACATTACATGGGATGCGTGTAACATAGCCAAGTCCAAGAGAAATTTGAATCTCTCAAGATCTCAATTCTTTTTATACTCTAAAAAACGCTCAAATCCCCCAAATGTGAACAGAAAATTGGGTGAATTGACAGTCTAAAATCCCTTCTTTCAAAAGAAACAACATCTCAAGCAATTTGATGAAAACAAACACAACCCAAGACATATATATATATATTTTTTTTCTTTTTCTTATTTTTTTTAAATGCAAATTTATAGAGCAAATATAAGATAGATATATATATACCTTGAGGGCTAAGTCCAATTCATTTTGTCTTCTCAACTCAGTCAAAGTGTCCAACAAGTCATCTTTGAGAAGCCTGCAAACTCTGCCATGGAAAACCTCTTCAAGCTTGGAGCTTGATTTGGCTAATTTCATGGCATGGACTGCCTGTATGGCTTCTGAAGACAACACCCTCGACTTCCACATCGGCATTCTGGATGCATCTCTTAGCCCACATGTTACAGCCAAAGTTCCAGTTTTTCTGCCGAAGGGAATTGAAATTTGAGGTTTTTGGAGGAATCCCATTTGAGAAATATGGAGTTTGAGAAAAGCCATTGGAGCAGATTTCGTGGCGGAGGCGAGATATACCGAGAAAGAAGAGTAGTGAAATTTAGAAGAGTTTGAGATTTTTCGTAAATTATCATTGATATCCCTATAGTTTTTCAAATTACCAAACATTATTTATTTATATTTTCTTCTTACTTGTATTTTTTTTAAAAAAATCCTACTTATAATTAATAAATATGTTGACCATCTAAATTTAAATTTTTCTTCTTATTCTTAATTAAAAAAATATTGTCAAAACTCTCACTAAAATTTCAAAAAATTATTAAAATCATCTCTTTAAATTAATAAAAAAACATTTAAAAAATTTATAAAAAACATTATAATTTTTTTTCTTTTTATATAAAATTTTGAATAAGGTAGAATTGTGTTTACAAGACCACCCTTAAGAGAGAATAAAAAATTTTCATAGTTCTTTCGATGCATAGAAACCCTACAAATAAGAAGAAGAAGAATTAGTAATTTTTTAATATTATTTTTATTCATTCATACATTATTAATATGTAGTTAAATAAATACAAAATATTATAAATTTATAATAAAATATAAATTAATAGATAACATTGTTCACATTATAACGAATGTTACAAAGTATTGCCGAGGTGATAAATAATTTTTACTTTATTCATTAGACGTTATAAAATTATGTTACATATTTTTCATAAAATGAGTGCTATTACTCACGAAAATTCATATATATATATATATAAGAGTTATTTAATTTTTATATCTATGTAATATTAAAAATAAACAAACAAACTTTTAAACAAAATGTAGCTTACACGAAGAGCGATTTGGTTTTTATATTTACGTCAAGTGACGTGCACCAATAGAATCCACATAAAAAAAAATTCAGAAAAAGGCCAAGGTCAGCATATCCATCATGGGATTATTAGGTTCAAAGTGACTCAATACATCACTCGCCAACACATCCGAGTTTGACTGTTATTACAACATTTTTTTTCGTAATGATAGCAATATAACAGTAAGTAGTAGAATGAAAATTTTGAGGATTCAAGGGGTTAACTTGTTAACTCATGATGAATTTAATACACACACGCGCACACATATATATATATACACACACACACACATATATATATATATACACACACACACATATATATATATATATATATACATATACACATATGTATATATATATATATATATATGTAAATGATGATATATTTGGGATTTTGTTTAAGAATAATACTAGTCCATATTGATACAAATAGCTCATAACAATAATAATAATACAAGCCCAATTCAAGGTAAGTATACAAGCCCACAAAAAAAAATAAAAATTCAAGCCCAAATTGAGTTATGGCTGGCCCATACCTATATGTTTAAACAAACCATTTTTCTTTTCTTTGCTTCATTTTGTTCTCACCTCTTTGACTTAGCAAAAATTGAGAAAGATAGAGAAGAAAGAAAAGCAAACCCATGACAGAGGAAAGGGGACGAGAGAATATAGAGAGAAGCAAACCCGTAAAGGAAGAAGGGTGTTTGGCCGAGAGAAAGAGTGAAGAAAGGAAAAGAAAGAATAGGAAGAGAGCTTGGCCAATCAAGAGTGAGAGAGTAAGAGGAAGAGGACTTGGTTGGTTGAGAGAGAGAGAAGAAGACATGGGAAAGGAGGAAGTGCTATACAAAATGGGACTTGGCCAAATGGTGGAGAAATAGAGGAACGCGTGAAGGCAAGGAGAAGGAAAAGAAGAAGAAAATAAGAAGAAGAAGAAAACCTAATTTTCCAGCAAGATAGGTGAGTATACATGTGTTTGTTTATAATTTTGAACTATGAATTGTGTTTTGTGTAAATCATTTGTGAGATTGTGTATTGTTGTAACTTGATGATAATGGAAGCATGTTGATAATACTAGATTTACATCTAGGGCAATGTTGTGGTTGTTTTGATGTATGAAAGATGAAAATTTTAAGTGTGATTATATAATGTCACCGTGGCTAGGTTAAGCGAAATGTAGGGTGGTAAGGTTGCGAGTAAAAATGGGTGAGCACTAATTGCTAGAATCCCTGAATAAGGTTCGAAAAAATGAAAATTGAGCAAATTTCGAATCTCGAATTAACGAGCTGCAAAATTCTATGAAAATCAGACATAAAAATGGATAATTGTCACGCTGACCCTAGGGTTACACATTTAGGGAAATGGGGTGGGGTTAAGTTCCCCATCCCCATCCCCGTCCCCGTCCCCATCCTCACTTCCACTTCCCTTAATCTCCCTCATCCCCACCCCCATTCCCATTTGAGGGAAAATGAGGATGGAGGATTTTAAGGGGAGGTATCCCCAACCCCAATTCCTCATTTTCCTCATTTCCCCAACCTCAATTCTCGATTTTCTTGTTTCCCTATTTTTTTCGTTTTTTTTTATTTATATATTTTACTAAAAAATTTAAATAAATATAATATTTTATTATAATATAATATAATTAAATTTTTAAATAATAAAAAAATTAAAAAAATATATTTTTTTGAGTAAATTGGATGTTTTAGGGGGGAAATGGGGATGGGGTGAGGTCCTCATCCCTATTTCAATTTAGGGATGATTTTTACCTCATTTCCACTCCATTTTTTCATTTTTTTTTCAAAATTTTCTCCCAAATAGGGATGGGAGAGTGGAGAAACGGAGCCTCAGGGAAAAATGTGCAACCTTAGCCGACCCTAGGGTCCTCCTGTGACAATCGTCACAGACCCTCATGACACACCCTCTTTATTCATGATGTACCACAAAAGCCTGTAAGGCTATCAAACATTTTACTCAACACCTGAAAAAAAAGTTATCAAAATAAATTCCCCTCTATGAAATTATATCAAAGAATTGATTTCCGTGATCAATTCATCCACAACATGTAAAATTTATATAAAAATATCAAATCAAAGATATTAAACATGGGTTGAACAAAATAATAAGTTTCTTTCAAAGTCTTCAGAGTTCACAATTTCTTTTCATAATCTAAAACCAAATCCATATCCTAGGAAAAATACATTCATTAAAAATAATACAAATCCAGAAAATATTATAATTTCAGTGGACTCCAATAACACAAGTGAATCAAGAGAGGAATAACCTACCAAGTACGTCGAGTGTACTCTACTGCCACTACCAGTCCAGCTAGGACTAATACTCCTAGCCTAAAAGGTGAAATGGTGAAATACGAGTATACAACTATATTAAGTGAGTAAATACATACATATCGATATATATACATTCACACACATTTCCAAAAACAGATATTGAGATTTATTTCACAATGTATTCAAAATACATATACATATGTCCATATAAATCAATGATCACAATGCATTCCATTGGTCTGCAATAGTTCTAAAACACAATCAATCGAGCTAGCCATACATTTTCGATACGCTACCTTGGTCAGGACAAAATTCGTAACCATCAGTGGGTTTTACATGCATAAACCATATGCAATAAAAATTTATTGACTAGAAAATCATTCTCATGCTTTATAAAAATCCTTTATTTCTTAGAAAGCATGCATTTATAAAAACAAGCCCGCCTCACTAATGTTGGTTCTGAGTAGTTACTTGATGATATGAGTGACTGTCCTCGTAATCCGTCAAATCCATGATATCCCTATTAAGCCGCCAGGACTTTTCATAGGTTCTCTAAAATCGCACATACGTGCATGGCATACAATGGACTTGCCATGGCCTCTCTCCCTTATATTAGCTCTACTGCGGCTTCACTCACCTATACGGCCTCTCAACAGTTCTGCCCATAAGCTACTTCCCTGTATATACAGTCAATAACATGGCATACTGGCCAATAAGCAATAACTGGCCTTACTGGCCTCATCACTAATATACATGCATTTATAAATCATTTCAAAATAATGATTATACATCATATAAATCAAACCTTGGCCTCCCCGGCCTTAACATTTATATAAATCATTTTCAACAATGATTTTAAATCATTTAACAAATTATGCCTCCCTGGCCATCTCAGCATGTATACATAACAAAATATTTTTAATAAGCAGACCAAATATACAAAACCTCCCAATTTCATATAAAACACATTTCATTTCAATTATAAAGGACTTGTTTAGCACACAAGCATACATATAAATATCACATGCATTTTATTTACATAAGATGTATGTATAAATTTACTCACTACAAATGGGAGGGTAACCACTCCTACTACTGATCTTCACTCTCAATCGGTACTTCACGCGGATTCTCTGAATCTGATGCCACACATGCATACATATAATAAATTCCACGACTTCAAATTACTTAATGTATATGCATTAAATACAATGCTAGTGGAAAACATAACTACGATCTCTTAGTTGACAAATGACATATGACACATCACGAGATTTATTAATTGATGCCACTTAACCGATTTCTATTAATGAAATCCCATGGCAGTAAAGATTTCTATTCCACATTTTTGTCTAAAACGGATTACTCATTCCAAAACAATACCTATCATGTATATCATCATCATATACTTTCATTTGTCCCCAAAGCAACACAAATCTACATTTCTTATATGAAATATAAATAAATTTTGCATGAATAGTAAGCCTTAGATTTGCAATATACTCACATTCTTAAAATATATCTTATAACGGGTTAATAGACCTACCTTTAGCCTGTAGAAATCCTTAGAAACTCAACATTGTCATTTAAATGCAAAACTCTCAAGTTCTCATCGAACCATAACTTTTCCTCACTGTTTCCAGTCTGAAATCGGTACCAAATCGATGTGGGAGGAATGAGCAATCACTTAGTAAACAAATTTAAAAGAATGCTAAGGGATTTGTCGAAACGTATGAAGAAGTCAGAAAGAAAACGAAAGAGATAGGTGTTTTAGAGAGAGAGAGGGAAATGAACGAATGAATAACACTCTGGGGTTGAATCCACCTCTTGGGTATTTATAAAAATTGGCGAAGTTTCAATGCTTTTAACTTAAGTATCGATCTGTTTCGTAAAAGTATCGATACTTTGAACTTATGTATCGATACATTCCTTTAGTCTCGATTCTAGAATGATTTTGGATTCCCAAGTATCGATACATTTGCCCAATGTATCGATCATTTTTCTTTAATGCATCGATACCCTTAAGAAAGGTACCGATCTGGTTTACCTCGTAATTATTTTTCAACTCTCTATTTTTTCGTGTATCGATACCTTTGATAAAAGTATCGATCTGGTCCAACTTGTAATTAATTTCAAATTTTTTGTCTGACCATGTATCGATACTTTTAATGAAGATATCGATCTGGTCAACTCTCTGTTTCGTAAGGTATCAATACTTTCTCTATAAGTATCAATCCGTTCAGTGGGTGTCGACCTGCATTCTTCATGTATCGATAACCTTGGCCTCAGGTATCGATATTACTTATCCAATGATCTATTTTCTCACAAAAGTTTAAAATAAAAATTTTTCCTAGGAGCTTTGCCCCCCTGACTCTTGCAAGGGCACTACTCTTTGACCATACTCGCTAATCTATTAGCGAGATTGCCGATTGCTTCAGCGTAGGGCAATATGCGAAAAACCAATACATATTAAATTCAACTCATAACATCAATTTCATTATGTTCATATCATTTAGCTCAATTTAAATCCGCCTAAGCCTCGATTCTATGTCACTTTACCATGTGTAATAAATGTATGAGAATGATAATCATCCAATGACTAGTTTATCCTTATGTTTGAAAAATAGGGTTTAACAATAATACAGTAGAAAACCAGGTCAAGATGCTCAACGATAAACTCTTAGAAAAATTTGAAATGGGCTTGCCCCGTCGTAGTGCCACACCCTATTTTATTACGTCGTGTGTCGAAAATTGTTTATAATTTAAGCATTTGGATTCAAATTCGAATCCGTAAATGCGGTAGAAAACTAGACTTATAATAAAGCAAAATAAAAAATTTAGATTGTGATATGTTGCCAATTTAGTACATCGCGAGTTTAAAGTCGTACTCTGTTAAGTGAGAATCACTTAGGACAATCGGCAATGTTTAATGTAATATATGGTAATGAGTATTTTGTGCATATGGTAATGTGTATTGTTGTCCTAAGGTAGTAAATAATTCACATACAAATGGTAGTGAACATTCTAAATATATATGGCCATGTTTTGGGATGCAAATGTGATACATGTATATATATGTGTATATATATATATATATATAATGAGTGATGTGCTTAGTGTTTATGGGGAAAATGGTTGCAACATTTAATCTTGATATGTGGGTAGTGAGTGTAGTGTGTATGTAGTGAAATTTCATGTATGGTGATTAAGTGCGATTTTGACAATGTATAAGTTCGATATATGGTTTTGATTTATGTATAGAGTAGTATATGTTATGTATATGGCAGTGTTTGAGGCATCGTTATGGTGAAATTAAAATAAAAATATACATGGTAATGGTAGTTAAGTTATGTTACTGCATGGTGATAGTGCTGTCTAACAGGCCAGGTTGGCCCATGAACCAGCCCGACTCAGCTCGTTAAAATTCGGGTTGAATCGGCTTGGGTTACTATTCACACAGGTCAGGCCAATTCCAGGTTCAAATTTTGGGCTAGTCTGGTTCATCTTATTTGGAATCGGAGACTTGGGTCATAACAGGCCCAAAACCGTTCGGACATGTTACACAATTGAACCAATGGGTTGAACTGGTATGCCAGTTTGGTTCAACCCGCTTATTACAAGATGGGTTAAACTGGTGAGCCGGTCCGATTCAACCCGCCAGTTAATAAAAAAAAATAAGCATTTTGCAACTGCTGCAGGAATCCCTGCAAAATTGCAGACTGTATAGTGAATCAATTGGAAAATTGGAAAATTCAATTTGATTTTGATTGGCCTATGCTGTGCATTACCATTTCATTAATTCAATTCATTCACCATCATCACCATTTCATTAATTCAATTCATTCACTATCATCATTTGCCTTTGGAATTTTGGATTGGCTAGTAGTGGCCGACCCGACCCGACCATTGCAGGCTTGTAGAGCAGTAGGAGCAGGGAATGCAAAAATTAAACTGTTACAATTGCAACGTTGCAATTGTCAAAAATTAAACTGTTGCAATTGTTTTTAATTTTATTTTTCATTTCATCAATTCATCTATAAATACTCATTTATTTTCACTCTAAATTAATTCTTTCTCTTATTCAATATCTCTCAATTTAATTTTCTTTAAAAGCAATTAAATTTAATTGAAGTAAATTACCAATATTACAAATTTTGACAGTCTAAGATTAGTAATTGTATTAATATATTTAATTTCGTATTTAATTTATTTATTAACTTTAAAATTTTAGTTAGTATTAGGAAGTTAGAATTGAATTTAATTTTTACATTAGAAAGTTAGAATTAGATTTAATTTAGCTATTTTAGTTAGTATTTAGTTAATTAATAATAAATTAAAAAATTTAGTTGGTATTTATTTTCGTTATTAATTTTAAATTGATTGTCATAATTTAATTAATTGTAAAATTTTAATTAGAACTTAGAAAGTAATTTAGTTATTTTTGTTAGTACATACTTTAGTTAAAAAAATTTAAAATTATTGAGATTAATAATTTAATTTTGTTATTAATATAAAAATTAGAATTAGAATTGAATTAATTAAAAATTTTAGTTGTTAATTTCTAAATTGTATTAGTTATTAATTTAATTTTGTATTGAGTTTAATTAATAAATTAAAAATTTTAGTTGGTATTTATTTTCTTTATTAATTTTAAATTTGTTGTCACGATTAAATTAATTGTAAAATTTTAGTTAGAACTTCGAAAGTAATTTACTTATTTTTATTAGTACACACTTTAGTTAAAAAATTTAAAATTATTGAGATTAATAATTTAATTTCGTTATTAATATAAAAATTAGAGTTAGAATTGAATTAATTGGAAATTTTAGTGGTTAATTACTAAAGTGTATTAGTTATTAATTTAATTTTGTTAGTACTTAATTTCGTATTGAGTTTAATTAATAAATTAAAAATTTTAGTTGTATTTATTTTTGTTATTAATTTTAAATTTGTTGTCACTATTTAATAAATTGTAAAATTTCAATTAGAAATTGGTAAATTTTGTTAGTTATTAATTTATTTTTGTTGTTAATTATTTTTATTGTTATTTATTTTACTTTTTTTTAATTAGAATTATTTATATTTGAATTTTGTTAGTTATTGAATTTAATTTTTGCATTAGAAAGTTAGAATTTAATTTAATTTTTGCATTAGGAAGTTAAAACTCATATACAAATTTAATTGAAATTAATTGTTAAACAATTAAATCAAAATGACACACCATTTGTTACAAGAATCGCATGGATTTCCTTATGATATAAATGAATTAATACCTCCATTTGAACAATACTCAAATGTTCCAGAAGAACAATCTCACAGTATAAGAAACCCAACAAAAGTACATCAGCTGGTAGTAGCTAGAGTAGACAACCTAGGTCTGAAATGTGACAAATTTTTGAAAAAAAAACATTGAACTTAGCAAAGCAAGATATAAACTTTGTGGTGTGATGTACGTACACAAAAGAGGGGATAGGTTAGGCACTCTTAAAAGACATATAGATAAAAAACATTATGACAACATAAATCAAAACAACAAGTGGGTATTAAGTGTTAATTTTCGTTATGACCCTACCATGTCAAAAGTCACAGTCTGTCAATAGTTGATCATAAATGATCAACCATTTACACAAACTGAATTCTCACATTTCGTTGAAATGATGCAACAACATCAACCTGCTTTTAAGAAAATACCTAGGATAACAACACGAACATTTGCACTTAAAAAATTTAATGAAATGAGATTAACTTTAATCACCATTCTTAAATCAAGTAACAGTACATTTTCATTGACAACTGACAATTGGAAAGATGTCAATGATTTGTATTATATTTGTGTTACTTGTCATTGTATTGTCAAAAAGTAACAATTAAATAAAAGAATCATATGATTTAGACCATTTGATTTTTCACACAACGCAAGGGCTATTGAGTTATTGAGAAAGTTATTAAGAGTGTTACACGAGAGTTTAGGATTGCTGATAAAATTCTTTGCATTTCATTCAATAATGCATCGAATAACATAGTTGCAATTCTTCTTCTTAAAGATGCACTAAACTTATGTTTAGGCAGAAAAATTTTTCACAATAGGTGTGCTTGCCACTTAGTAAACTTATGTGTGCAAGATGGTTATCAAATGATGTAGCCAACAATTGATGGAATTAGGAGTGTTGTGCTTCATTTAAAATCGACTCCAGTTAAAGCCCAAGCATTTAAGGAATTATGTCTTCAACAAGGATTGAGGCCTAAAAATATTAATTCTAGACATGCCAATGAGGTGGAACTCCACCTATGACATGCTCAAACATGTTTTACCTTACAAAATTCCAATAATAAAATTTTAGAATATGAAAATGAACGATTATAAATTAATCGATGATCATTTTCAAGCTGCAGAAATTATCTTGCAATGAAAGAAGACACAAAACTTTTATTTTGGCAGTATTATCCAACAACACATCACGTAATTCCTATGTTATGTAGCGTTGCATATGTCTTTAAACAATACATGAAACATTCAACATTCGCCTTAGTAATGTTAGTCATGAAAGATAAATTTAGAAATTATTATGATGACATGCCTCTTTTATATTGCATTGAACTATGTTTAGAACCTAAGATGAAGGTTTTTGGTTGTGAAACCTTTATAGAACAATTTTACAAATTCTTATATCAAAGTGATTCCGATCATTTTAGTCACAAAATCGAAATACTTATTCAACAATGTAAGGAAAAGTTGTCATCGAATCTTTCAAGTATTTTTTACTTATACGAGATTGTGTATTTTGCAGGTTTGTCTACATCTATTGGTCGTGAAGACTCTTCTTCTTCTTCCTCTGCTCCGATTATTTTAAGCAACGGTTAGAATCTGTACGCGAAAATCAATAAGAGATCAAGAAGAACGTCATTGTCATTCAATGAGCTCTCATACTACATGCAGGGCCCAATTATTCAACCAGAGAAAAATTTTGACATCCTAAAGTGGTGGAAGAAAAATTACAAGTTTTATTATATTTTAGCAAGAATGACATAAGACTTTTTCACACCATCAGTGTCTACGATTTTATCAGAGAGTGCATTCAGTTTGAGTGGTCGAACATTGAACTCACGTAGAAGTACAATAGCCCCGGAGGTTTTGGAGATGTGAATGGGCTTCAGGGATTGGGTCAACAAAGAAAGGAGACTACAACAAGTTCAGCAACAATCAGCTCATGCAGCCGAGTTTAACTATGAATAGGATGAGGAAGAGAAAAATAAAGAGGAAGACGAAGAATGACTACAATCAACTATCAATTATATTTAATTAATATTTAGATTTAATAATTTTTAATGAGATAAGGTTCAATGTCCCCCTCTTTGTAATATTTTTTTAATTAATTTGTTTTATTTTTTTATTTATTATTGTAAAGTATAATTGAATGTAAAAAAATTTATGAGGTTCAGGCTAAAATGTCCCCCTCATTGTATTTTTTAATTAATTAATAAAAATTAATATTGTCGGAAGTATTTTTTTATAATTTATTTAAAAAAATTTACTTTTAATTAAATTGATAAAAAAAAAAAGTTTAATCTGACAGACAGACCCGTTCCATTAACTGGAATCAAACTGTATAATGAATCGCACTAAAACAGGTCCGGAATTGGAATAGAAATCGGAATCGGAATCGGAACAGGAACCGGTCCGGAACCAAAACCGAAATCGAAATCGAACCGAAACCTGCTTGACCTGTTACCTATTCCATCACCGATTCTGATTCGGTTCCATCACCTTTGAACAGTGGAATCGGCTCGTCATATTTTTTAGTTTGGGCTAGTTCCATAGTCTCCAGTTTCTCGACCCGGCCCGAATTGACCCGAAACCATCGATTCAGGCCCGTTAGATAGCACTACATGGTGAAGCATGGAAATGGTGAATGGGTAGATTGTAGCGAATGTGTAAATGTTTAAGTATGGCAATGAATGATTTATATAAATGACAAAGTTTTAAGTGTATTCATACATGAGAAATATGGAAATAAAGTGTTAATGATGCATGTAAATTGGTTACTAAGTTGTAAACCTGAAATTGGTAAGACATGAGGGGTGATGATTGTTGCTAGAATTTCTGACTTAGGCATAGTATTTTATTTATAAAATGAAATATAGATCTCCAATTTATAAAATATAAAATTCTAGAAAACTAGACACAATTACGACCAATATAGTCGAAAATTAGAATTTTTTATGAAATGACGAGTTCCCAGTAAATTTTAGAAGTGGCTGATCTATGTTGCATTTTAGTTTGTCAAAAATGATGAGCAGTGGACAAAAAACCCAAAACAGAACAATGTTCTCGATATCCAAATTTAGCACCGTAAAATTTTATGAAAACTAAATACGTAGGGGAACAACATATAAAAAAATTAGATCGTTTCATGTAGGGATGAATTCTCAGTAAAAGTCAGAAGTAGTTGCCTTTATTTCAGCATTGCATACTGCCCAGTGTCTGCACAGTGTGCACTAAATTACTAATAACTCAGATATAAGAAATTGGAATCAAGATCCATAGGGCTACAAAAACTAGATGTAATCAAGAATGACGTGATTAAAAATTAGATTTTTTTGTTAAGAAAATAATTTCCAAAAAAATCAAAAAAAACCCATTGCTCTGTTGCTAAAAAAAAAAAAATTGGGTTGGAACAATGTCTATTCATGTAAGTATAAGTTGATCTATAGAAGTCCAAATAAAGTATCATAAAAGACTATATAAACTAGACTCTTAAAGGATGAACATATTAAAATTTTGGCTTAAAATTCATTGCCAATTTATCCCAGAAAAAATGCGAAGTTGCCCCTATTTAGCGAAGGATTACCTAAAGAAATCGAAAAAATGAATTTCGATCATTTGATTTGAGTAACTTCGACCTAAACTTCATAGTATTATAAAACACTTTAATTTTTTCAGAGTGTAGTATTTATGCATAGTATATTTGTTCATATATAAATTTTAATGGGAGATATGTATTTACAGATCGTTGATCGAACCGACCATTAACGGTATCACGGCTGGATTGGTTAAGCGTAAATCTGTGAGTGAATTTTACATATTTTATTCTTTTACACTAGATTATTAAAATTATTGTTTTTATGCACTAAAAAATAGTGTTATTATTCAAAATATTAATACTTTGAAAAGTAATAGAATTGTTTATCCATGATTGATGAGAATTCCTTGTGAATTAATAGACGCATGAGTAATTTGATATGTTTTAAGTGCGTTAATGTTCATTGGAAATCGATATGAACTTCTTTGGAATTCATGGTTTAAGACTTAGATCTTTGGAAGCAAATTTTAATCCATATGCATGGATTTTGTAAAGCTATTTTGGATGATGATTTTGATACACGATGATGCATTTGTTTTAAAGCATGATTTTGAAAATTTGAAAATTTTCTAAAAGAGTTTTGCCCTACGGGGCAAGAGATGTATCTAGGAGGAAAGTAATACGTAACACCCTTAGATACCAAAGTTATAGATTTGAGGCTCTTGCAACCCTTTATCTCATAGATGTATTCTGACTGTCTGTGACACTGCGGGTCAGGATATGAGATATAGATTTGGGGCCCTTGCGATCCCTTATCTCAAAGATGTATTCTGGCTATCTGTGATACTGCAGGCTGAGATACCAGAGTATAGATTCAGAGCCTTCATGAGCCCTTATCTCAGAGAAATATTTTGGTCGTTTGTGATACCGCGGACCAAGATATCAGAGTTTACATTTTACAAATTTCAGATGACACAATTTTCAAAATGATTTTATTATAGTTAATTATATTTATGTTGATATTCTTTCAAAGTTGATTTTTATCATAGCAAAAAAGTTTAAGCATGACGTGTTTTCAGTTATATAACGATACCGATATTAAAGTGATTTTATTATAGCAGATTGTGAATATAATTTTGATTTTAAATTCTGAGATAAATTTATTACAGTAGAATTTAGTTTTTCTACTTTATATATTTTATTATATTACGATATCCACTCACTAGGTCCTTAGGACTCCCTCTCTACCTCCCCCTTCATAATTCTAGTTTTGTCGGTTAAAAAGTCAGTTAGAAATAGAGGAATGTTACCGTAGAGATGAGCCACTTACGGAGGCAATGATATGCACCACAATCATTAGGGCACATGAGACCAATATGCATAAAGTATTATAATTAAAGCTAGGCATGTATTTCAGTATAAATGACGTGGTGCCAAATATTGTATAACGTTAATGTGTTATGTTTATGTTCCATAGTCGGGCATACTATTCTTATACAATATATGCATGGTCTATTAGGTTATAATGAGTTTATAAGAGTTATTCATGCACTCAAATAGACAGAGATAGAGGCTCAGGGTGATAGGGGATTCCGTCATTTGCCAGTAGCATATCCGAATTTTGGGGATGTTACATCAACTCAGCCTGCAATCATTGCCTTTCTCTGAGTCAACACGCATTTAATGGTGTCCTCCCTTACCAGTTCTTAACCTCCTACGATCACATCCACCACTAACTCCTCTCCTTCCCACACTCACCTCCTCTTATCCTCAAGGGGGTTTCGCTCCCTCCGACTCAGTCCTAGGTCGACTCAACTCTCAAGAAAGTGATTCAGTGCTGTCACCAACACGAAGACGAGAAATTGGGTGTTATTGGCTCAACTTGGTTTAAGAAATGAGGAGTGGTGTTATACGCGGATGCTGTTGTGAGTAATGCTTGGAAAGTTCTACTATGTCGTGTTCGAGAATTGCTGGAATTGAAGTTGTAACTTGGTTTGGGAAAGAACTTATTGGGACGATTTTGGAGTCTACGTACTTGGTGTTGCTGTTAGAAAATGGCAGCAGCAATGCAGTGAAATAGCAATAACATAACAGCAAGACAACAAGAAATACCAATACAAGAAGAAAAAACCAACAGTAACATTGTGAAACAGCAGCAGCACAATAAGAAAGAGCAATAGTAGAGCAAGAAACAACAGCAGTACATCAAGAAATAGCAGCAGCAATGCAATGAAATAGTAGTAATACAACAAGAAATAGCAGCAACATAGTGAAACAATAGTAACAATGCAATGAAACAACAACAATAAAGTAACATAGCGAAACAGAAAACAAGAAAAATATCAAAGCGTGTATTCACTGTCCTAAAGAACAGAATTTCGCCCCTCTAGGATAATATCCCAGTGCAATAAAGATGTTAGATGTGCGATCTATACTCCAGGATTCAATAACTATATTATTGTAAGGGTGCACTTCCAAATGTAATAATTTTAAAACAACAACAATAAGAACCAATCAAGCAAAGAAAGTATAGAGGAATTTGAAGATTTTTTTCTCTTTTTTCTATCTCTAACTTATGTCCAAAGACCCCCTTTTTATAGTTTCAAGAATATGGTTGTTACAAAACTATTAATGTAAAAATAATTGCCTAAATTCAAAAATTATGAAATTGTCAAAATTGAATATTTGTAACTCTCAAAATGAATGAAATTTTTGTAACACTCATTTTTGTAACTCATGTCATCAATTCTAATTTAAATTCATGTAACCATATGAGATAGTATATTTTGGAATATACTACCCAAAATATAAACCCTGTTCTTTGAACACAGGGATAAAATGGTCATTTAAGGATACTTAGTATCACACGTGCAATATTCAAGATTTATTTGATACATTAACGAAACTTAGGAGAACTTAAGTTGACTTAATAAAATGATTACTATGAATTTATAAATATTTTTCAAAATTTGAAAAGGGACTAAATTGAAAGATTTTTAGGGACCAAATTCCAAAATTTTCAAACAATGAAAAATGAATACTGTAGCAGTATTGTAGCGTTCACTGTAGGAAGTTACTGTAACAAAGTCGAAAACAGTCGACCGAATTCGAAAAATGGTTAACCGAAAATATCGTCGTTGGTGAACAGTACCAATCCGATCTACCGAATTGGAAAACGATCTACCGGAAGTAAGGTTGTTCGACAATACTGTTCATATACTATAGCACAATGTTTATGTACTGTTCACTATACTGTTCATCCTAAAATTCAGTTTTTTTCGAGATTTTTCAAGATTTTTAATGGTATTTTGGACTTTTCATACTTTATTTATATATATCCAAGCTTAAATAGTGTCTTAAAGCCTTCTCTCATTCTTAAACAAGGCCAAATTATTTCTTTCTCTCTCAAAAACGTTTTTCTCACTTCTTTCTACAATTTCTCCAATTTCTTTCGATTAAATTTGAAGTTTCGCTATCAAATGATTCATCGTCACCTCTTCTTTGATTTGATACTGATATTAGGCTAGAAAATGCGAGAAATTACGAAGAAGAAAAATGGATTTCGGGGGAAATTTGGGGTTTTTGCATGTAAGCGACAAATTAAAGTTTTTACGGACTTGAGCAAGTTACCGATAAGTCAAATAACTCATTATAAGCATGATTTTGAGATTTAGAACAAATTGTAGCTTAGAATTTACTGTTCATATAGAAATTTAAGTTTGATTTTGTATAAGAAATGTAAAATGTTGATATATATCAATAATTGGAAGTATAGGATATAGAGTATGCGTTGAATTATCATTGGAATAGTTATATTGGCAATTGTCGAAAATGCGAATTTTTGTTGAATTGTGATAAAGGGTGATTTACTATGATATATGTATATATATATATACACGTGTTGAACGTTATCGAGAATAGGCGTGGTTGTCTTAGACGTAAAAGTAAGAATTTGAAATAATTATAGCCATGGGATTCCATTATTGGGAATCGGACAAATGGCCTTGATAGTTAAGCCTCGAAAAATAATGTGCGTCAAATTACGAAACCCTAAACATATTATTCATAAACATCGCATGTAGAGCATGTTATATTTATGCGGAATATCGAGTTCATAACATTACATATATATATATATATATATGTGTATGTGTGTGTGTGTGTGTGTGTGTATTAGAGACGCCGAACACCCGAAAGAGGAACATATTAGGCGCGAGGAGTAGTGTTGGGAGTGAATACCTCCCCCGTTACTGTGAGTGGATCTAAACACATTTTGCTTTGAAACTATTTTATGAAACTTACAGTTTTATGTTTTAAGAAATAAATGTATTACTGTTGTTTTTACGATATATGCAAATGGCCTGTATTATTAAAGTTTTATGTAAATGGCCAGGAGGCCAAGTTTGATGTTGAAATTGCATGTCTATATTGTGATTGGAAATGAAATTGATTTGAATATATACATATTTGTGGCTTTGAATTTGGTGATGGTCAGGAGGGCCAAGTATGTATGAGACTGTAGCTACAAGGTAGTAGCCTAGGGACGGATCTATGAGAGGCCGCCTAGGTGAGTACGCCGCAGGTGGGGCAGTTATATGACTGGATATGATAATATGGAGTTGCCCACCTACGAGATTGTCGAAGACAGTAATGAGTATCACCACATAACTACTCGAGGCGAACGTCAGTGGTGGGCAAATTTGAAAATATGCATATTTTTCTTTAATTAAAAAGAATATGATTTATGAAATGAGCATCGTTTTATATGCATAATGCCCACTAACGGTCTCGGGATTATCACAACCAAGGTAATCACCGAGAACATGAGCTAGCCTAGTGTTTTTACTAGCAGACCATGTTTTATCAACATAAAATTGTTTTTAGTGCATTTACAAATGATTTTCTTAAACTATATTTTTATCCACTCATGAGTATATCCCCATATACTCACCCCCACACCTCCAAGTTACAAGAAATCGAGATTTAGAAGTGTATTGTATAGGTGGTGGTGGCAATCAGAACAAAGGTGTAACGCCCTCAGGTTCAGGTGTAGTTAACATTCCAAACTCACAGACTTGTACAGATTAGTCCACTGAGTATCTTTTGATAAACTATATTATGTATATATTTATAAGTTGAAATGATGTAATTTGATAAGTATTTAACATATATCTTGATTTGAAAACGGTCTCAAGAAGACATGTTTATGTGAATATGTTTATCAACTTATTTTTGATATGCATGTAAATGAGTAAACAGGGTACAGGCACCCAAGTAGCCTTACAAGCTTGAGGGACATGTTCAGGGATAAGAATGTGTCTCGAGAGTCTATGACGGTTGTCACATGTGGACTCCACGGGGGGGAGGGGGGGGGGGGTGTGGCGTGACACAATATTTATTAAAATCCCCCACATGTTCCAAAATATACAACATTTCTTCACTTGAATTTAATGTAAGTATACTTGTGCTTTTCAAGCTATGAACCAGCCACTGAACATCTAATCGTGATTAACAAGAACTTGGTGAAACTTTATCGTTTCAATGAACCAATGCTTTTTTGGTGCAAAACAGACTATAAGATGTTCACATTAAATTCTCACATCAACATTGTTGTTCTGCGATTTGACACTTTAATGGCTTTGTGCCATCCTAGTTTTCATGAGTGCTTTAGAGAAGCATGTCTAGCTCTTATCAGAATCAACCCAATTCCACACTTATATAGGTGAATCTCCATCAAGTGCATCCTTTAGTTAAATACAACACTAAATAAGGCTATGGAATTCATTAAGAGTATTTTCCTCAACCTTAAAACACTACAGTAGACACTATCTTGTCATAGGGAAGACTCTTATATTGAAGTGATAGTGTTATAAGACAACAAGTGACTTGTTCTTACCCTTATGAACCTATTTCATTGTATCTTCAATTACATAGGTAGAGTTTCCATCACTCTTGTCTTATATTCTAGGTAAAAGTTCTATCTCCCTCGACATCTTTTTCACTAACCTCATATTTAGTGGTTTTGTTAGAGGATCGGTCAAATTAAACTTTGACCTTAGAAAATCTAGGCTCACTATCCCAAATTCGAGCAGCTGCTTTATAATACCTCGTCTCAAACGAATATGTCTGCTTTTCCCATTATATATTTTACTTCTGACTTTAGCTATAGTAACCTAACAATCACAATGTATAGCTACAAAAGTAGGAGGGTGAGATGTTATGGGAAGATATGTTAAAAAATCTATTAACCATTCAGCCTCAGAACATGCCTTTTCTAAGGCTATTAGCTCAAACTCTATGGTAGACTGAGTTATACAAGTCTGCTTGGTAGATTTTCAAGACACTGTACCTCCATCAAGAGTAAACATATAACCACTAGTGGATTTGATATCATCGGATTCTAAAATCCAATTTGCATCATTGTACCCTTCTAGTACATATGTAGATGATCTATATTTAAGCCCATAATCTATGGTGCCTTTTAAATATCTTGTAACTCTTATTAAAGCAGTCCAATAATCCATACTTGAATTTTGAGTATATCTACTCAATCTGCTGACTGCATAGCTCTGTCAGGTCAAGTATTATTTACTAAAAACATTAGGCTACCTATAATTTGGGCATATTTATTTTGATTCACAATATGTTTTAAATATTTCTTAAGATAAAAATTAGAATCATAAAAAATAGAAACAGACTTATAATCATAAAATTCAAATTTCTTAAGAAAATTTTCAACATAATGATCTTGCGATAACATGACACTATAATTTATTTTGATAATTTTAATACCCAGAATAAGGCTTGCTTCTTCCATATCTTTCTTGTCAAAATTGGAAGCAAACATTCTTTTAGTCTCATTTATCATTTGCATGCTTGAACTAAAAATGAGCATGTCGTCAACATAAAGACATATGATCACATATATGTTAGTATTGAAGTAAACACATTTATTTGAATCATTACTCAGATATCCACAAGATATTAAGACTTGATCAAATTTTTCAGCCACTATTTTGGTGCTTATTTTAAGTCATATAATGACTTAATTAATTTAAGTACTTTATGCTCATTTCCTGGAACAATACAACCTTCTGGTTGTTATATATAAATTTCTTTATCTATATCTCCATTTAAGAATGCAGTCTTTACATTCATTTGATGGATATGTAAATCATGTATTGCAACTAATGCGATAAGAACTCTAATAGATGCAATTCTTGATGCTAGAACATAAGTATCAAAATAATTTATGCCTTTTTTCTGAGTATATCATTTGACAACTAATCTTACCTTATACTTATCAATAAACCCATTAGCTTTAAACTTCTTTTTGAAAATCTATTTACATCCAATGGGTTTTGTACCTCTTAGTAAATCAACTAATACCTAAACGTGATTGCTCATAATTGAATCTAGTTCACTGTTTACTGCTTCTTCCCAAAGTGATGCATTTCGAGAAGTCATTACTTCTTCAAAAGGTTGTGGATCATTTTTTATAAAAAAGACATAAAAATCTTCACCAAAACTAGCAGTAATTCTTTTCTTTTTACTTCTCTTTGGTTCAAAATTTGAATTCTCTAGAGGATTACTTACTGAAACCTTTAATGATTGAGGCTCTTTTATTAACCTTCTTTGGAAAAATAATTTCAAAAAATTCAGCGTTTTTAGATTCTATAATTGTATTAGCATTATACAAATTACTTCCAATTGGAAGAATTAAGAATCTATAAGTTGCACTGTTTTGAGCATAACCTATAAACATAGCGTTTATAGTCTTAGTTCCTTACTTACTCCTCTTAGGACTAGGTATTAAAACTTTTGCAAAACACCCCCACACTTTAAAGTATAATAGATTAGGCTTATAGTCTTTCTACAACTTAGAAGGTGTATTTCCAGTCTTTTTGTGAGGAACTCTATTTTAAATGTAACATGCAGATAAAATAATTTTCTCCTACAAATTTAACGATGCTTTAGAACTTATCAACATGATATTTACCATATTTTTTAATGTTCTATTTTTCCTTTCAGCTACATCATTTGATTCAGATGAATAAGGTGAGGTTATTTCATGGATAATACCATGATCTTTATAACAACTATCAAACTCACTAGAATCATATTCACATTTTCGATCTATAAATCAAGAACTTTTCAAAAGCCTCATTTTTATTTCTCAAAAGATACATTTTTGTGTATCTTGAAAACTCATTAATAAAGGTAATATAATACATTTTTCCTCCTCTTGTTATGGTTTGTTTAAGATCACCAAGATTACTATGGATCAAACTGAGAAGCTCATTCTCTATTTTCAAAATAATCTTGTTGGATTTCTTTGTAGATTTATATTTTACATAAACTTCACATCTATGTTCACTTGTCAAATTTAAGTTTAACAACAAACCACATTTTTTCATTTTCTTATTATAAGAAAATTTTACATGGCCCAATCAACCATGCCATAAATCAATAGAATCAACAATATAAGCAGAAGAAGAAGCATGTTTATTCATGATAACATTAAGTACATTAAGTTTAAATAGTTCACAAGAACTATAACCTTTCCCAACAAAGATCCAATTTTTGGTCATTACAATTTTATCACTCTCAAATAATATTTTCAACCTCACTTTTCCAATTATAAATACAAAAATTAAATTATATCGAATATTTGAAACATGCAATACATTGCTAAGAGAAAGAGTTTATTTAGATGTGAGCTTGAGAAGAACTTTCCTTTTCCCTAAAACTACGTGGATCGAGGATTTCCAAGATAGATAAACTCTTCTCCTTCTTTTATTGGTGCATAATCATGAAACATATTTCTGTCACCACATATATGTTTAGTAGCTTTAGAATCAATAACTCAATCTTTGTTTTCATGAGAAACCATTTGCCTTGGAGACCACAACCGCAGCTATAATCTCATCATCTCCCTCAGTCAAATTAGCTCTAGGAGGATTTCTGTCTCCCTTCTGAACTTTATGCCTACATTGTTTAACATCAAGCCTAGGTTTTCCACAAACATAACACTGTGCGTTCTTTTTAAAGTTGTGGTTTTTATTAAAAAAAATCTATTTTTGTTCAAAAATTGCTTCTTTTTCACGTGAAGAGGCTCTTTCTCAACAACATTTGCCTTGGAATTAAATTCCTTAGTTCTTTCAACTTCATCTCTAAGCCTGTTCTTCTCCTTAATTCTTATGTGTACAATTAAATCATTGAGGCTTATATGTTTCCTCTTATGTTTTATGTTATTTTTAAAATCTCTTCATAACTTCAGAAGTTTTTCAATTAAACAACCAGCTATAAAAGATTCTTGAAGATTAATATCTTCATTTTTCAAATCATTTATTAATAAATGGCAGTCATGAATTTGAGAGGAAACATAATTACCATCGTTCATTTTAAAATTTTAAAAGTTACCTCTGGTATACTTTTGAGATCCAACATTTTCAGCAATATACTTTTTTTTCGTTAATTTTCAAATTTCAAAAGTAGATATATACTTGCAGTAGATGTCATAAAGTTTAGTCAAAAGCGTATTGAGGATGGTGTGTCGGTATACCTTATTTTTTACGATCCATTTCTTCATCTCTTAGGCATAATTAGGAGTATATTCCGTTGGTGGTCCTATTTTTAGGCAGTCCAACAGATTGTAGACATTTAATGTATCAAATAATTTACCCTACCAACGCTTGAAATGTTCACCATCAAAAGTTTCTATCTTAGAGATGTCGGATAAAGACTTGGCTGTGATCATTGCAACTTTCGTGATGAAGTGAATATAAACATGGTATTGTTCTTTAGATTGTTAGAAAATGGTAGTAGCAATGCAGTGAAACGGTAGCAGCACAACAAGAAACAATAGAATACAACAAGAAATAACAGTAATACAGCAACAACACAGTGAAACAGCAGAAATACAGTAAGAAACAGTAGCAATACAGTAAACAACAGCAGCAATGCAGTGAAACAACAACAATACAGCAAGAAACAGCAATAGTAAGGCAACACAGCAAAACAAAAAACAAGAAGAATGTCAAGGCGTGTATTTACTGTTTTAAAGAACAAAATTTCGCCCCTCTAAGATAATATTTCAGTGTAATAAGGATGTTAGATGTGCAGTCTGTACTGTAGGATACAGTGGCTATATTATTATAATGTTGCACTCCCAAATACAATAATTTCATAACAACAACAATAAGAACTAAGCAAGCTAAAAAAGTAAAGAGGAATATGAAGATTTTTTCTCTTTTTTTCTATCTCTAACTTTTGTCTAAGAACCCCTTTTTTATAGTTGCAAGAATATAGTTGTTACAAAACTATTAATGTAAAAATAATGAATTAATTTCAAATATTATAAAACTGTCAAAATTGAATTTTTGTAACTCTCAAAATAAATGAAATTTTTGTAACACTCATTTTTGTCACTTATTTCATCAATTTTAATTTAAATTCATTAGAATAGTATATTTTAGAATATACTATCCAATATTTACTACAGTAACCACTTCCATTTACCTTGGATTGTCCAAGTCGTGGATTAAGCCCTTATTTTTATTTTTCTATAAATTTCAAATTTTTATTTTCTTTATTTGTATATATGCCTGTAATAACAATGCTCTAGATTTCAATGCGGATAGGATGTTAGAGATAGTTATGACCATTAAGTTGGGATGCGTTTGGAAGTGTTTTTGTGAAAAATACTTTTATTCGTAGAGCTTTTGGTCTCATCTACAAGAAGCACTTCAATTGCTTCTTTGGTTCAAAAGATGCTTTTGCTTAGTTTTAAAGATCTAGCTGTGATTCCGGAGTTTCTAAAGTAATTTTGATCGTATTCTAGGCTATTATATCATCATTTTTCATCCTAGTAGATGTCATATCCATAAGCGCTTCCAAGATCAAGCAACATGGTCTAGCATGCTTGTGTCCAGAAGCATCAAGATGTCAATGTATGCTGTATCAGATTCTGCTTAAAGAAGTTAATTTCTCACCTCACTCGTAACTAACTTCAAAACCAGATTACAAATGGTTTATATTTATCGCCCAACCAATGAATTCTCCATCCCTACTTGAAATAGTACTCGTATAACAATGAATAATTCGTTCACTTTTATTATTTTCAGACAAAGTTATAAGGCTTGCTTCTAACTTGAAAAACATTATTTTTATTCTTTAAAATATACCATTATACAACATTACCCGACTTTAAAATATATTTATTTATAAAATAATACCAAATACACCCTACATATTACAAGTATCATTTATAACATAATACCAAACACAGCCTGGGAATAGCAAGACATAACTAGGTTGCATAGCAACAAGAATAAGAATGCAGTGGCATCTTAAAAGAAATCAAAATGCCTATTTGTAAAGATATTCCTACACTAGCAGCGTACACTTATGCTATGTTTTCGATTTTTTACTAGCAACTAATACTTATCACCCATTCACACTACTGCTACGTAAACTTACCATTTTCCAGTTTTACCACTATATTGTTCAAATATAGTGTAACCATCACAGAAATCATGTGACACGAGAAAGAAATGCTGAAAAAATTCAAATCTAGAGTTAAACTGATATCATAAAAAAGTACTTAGGATACCAGTTGTTTAACTTGGCAGCATCAAACTAATAACACAACAAACTAAACAAAAATATTCCACTGCAATCCATCGAGTGCAAGTAAAAAAAACATAAAACAAGAAAGCATTTAGAAAAGAGATGTTCCCTTTCCCTTCTTGTCTCCTCCAATTTCGAAGTGCTTACACCTCTGCAAAAATTCAGCACAAACAAATGTTAAGAAATGGTGCACAAGTACAACGCTAACTCAAATAACATAAAGAAAATGTTTAAAAGTATTAACCTTGATTGGGTGTTGAGACACATGCTTGCAGCCCTGGCACTGCAGCCTCAAGACAATCTTCTTGGTGGTCTTAGCCTGTTAAGCAAAAACAGCAAACATTTTTTGACAGATATGACAATTATAAAAAATACAGTGTTAAATTCTTTTCACACAGAATTCATGTTTCCTGAATATTTGAAAGTCAAACAAAATTTATACCTTCTTGTGGAAGACGGGTTTGGTCTGACCACCATAACCTGACTGCTTCCGATCATAACGGCGTTTTCCTTGAGCAGCAAGACTGTCCTTCCCCTTTTTGTACTGGGTCACCTTGTGCAAGGTGTGCTTTCTGCACTCCTTGTTCTTACAGTAAGTTTTCTTTGTTTTGGGAACGTTCACCTATAGCACGCAAATTATAATTGAGCTTAAACCACCATGAAACTAACATCATCTACAGGGAAAAAAATTATGCATACCTTGAACAAACATCAAAACCCACAAAAGTATAGAAAAACACTAGGAAAATCCCTCTGATTGCACCAATTGATACCACATTCAGAGTTTATGCCTATATTCTATTCCCAAACCTGACTGTTCCAATTTTTACTTCAGTATAGACTCCAGAAAAACTAACTGCCCAAAAATAAAAAGAGCCAACCAAGATGCTTCTTACTTATAAAAGATAATCAATCAAATCCATGTTCAATATTCAATGCAAGTAAAGAGAACATATACATAGGTGCAAAAGTTTAAAAAAAATCAATGAAGGAAACCTAATATAAAACTCAAATTATCTTCACCGAAAAAACAGATAGAATTATTCCCTGCTACAATTCAGAAAACAAAAAAAAAATTCAAACTTTCAGAGACCCTTTAAAAGTTTGGTTTTCCCAAGCTTTCAAGACTATGAATCAAACTTGTTCTTACAAAGATATAGCAAGCTATGGCGCTCAATCCGTTCACTTTGAACTAAGATTCATCATAAACAGTTCATTTCATAAACCAATAACAGCAACAAAATTTCATCAATAACAAGTACAAAACTACATTCATTTGTTTCACGTCGTCTGAAACCTAATAATTTTTCTCAATCCTACTATGTATAAAATCCACTAAAAATAGCAGCACAAGAACTAAAATTTCCAAACCCTAAATTTTTTTAACGCAAGTAGCAAATCCAATAATAAAACTCTCCATTTTGAATCTCGAAAAAAAAATAATCAGTAAATTTACTGAGTGGAAACCCCAAAATCTAAACCCAATATAAGCTAATAATCGAACAGACGAAATCAAACAAACGAGCAAACACGAATTCGTTTCAATAAGAAAGCTAGCGACAGAGAGAGACAGAAACTATACCATGGTTGCAAGAGGATGGAGACGACGAAAGCCCTGTGCTACTACAAAACCCTAAGGAGAACTAGACGCAGCATGTAAACAAATGAGCTATTTAAATAAAAGAGACAGAATTAGGGTTAGCACAATTTTAACGGGCTCGTTTGGTTGCAAGTTTAGTGGAATCGGATCTTGGCTGGCTCGGCGCAAGGCAAATTTAAAACCCAGTCTCATCTCTCTCTGGAGTAGTATTAGTAATAGCATTATTTTACGGCATGTTTGGTTGCAACCTCCATGTAATGATACCCACGTAGGATTAATTTTCAGTTAGTTAAAAAAAAATTTATGGTCTAAAATTGAGCCAAATAAACTCTATATTACAATAACTTATAATTTTTTTAGATTAGGATTAAAATAATTTGTTTTCACATGATAATAATTATTTGTATATTATAAAAAATATATGTTATATTATATTAAAAAAATAAAAATATTAAAATAAAATATTTTTAAAGTTTTTGGAAAAATAAAATTACTATATTTTTAAAATTACGAGTATGTAATAACTCGCTAGAATGAACAACTTTTGTTAAAACCAAAATATTTCTAATTTCTTAAGCATATTTAGAATTTCTTAGTACAATTTTTATTTTTATTTTTTGTATTTTCGAACTATCATCCTCAAGATTATTTTCTTCATTAATATCCATTCAATTATAATAGTGAAATTGTTGAATTGGATCGCTTAATTATATAATGACTCTTTGATTCTTATCATCTATTTCACTTAAAAATTACAGTTTATTGACATTAAGAGAAAATCATTAAAGAGAATGCAAATGTTTAGACTTTTTCAGATAACTTTGCATATTCTTAATACTACATAGATACATATGTTGATGCAGCAAAAATCATTACGAGAACTTAGTGCATCAACCTCAACTGTCTTTCTTGATTTGTATGTCGTATAATTTGAAATCACAACAAAAACAACAGAGGTGAAAAGATAAAAGTCTAGTGAAAATCCTTCGATGCTTAAATTAGAGTTTTGCTCGTTGATTTTTTGAGAGAAAGAAACAACAAGAGAATTTCATGAAATTTGAAAATAATAATCCATTCGTATTTGGATTCCGAAAATCATGAAATTTCACTTTATAAGCATCGATTTTTTGAAATTCGTAAAATTTCGAACTATTCTTACAAAATGTGTCTACCAAACTATGGATCCTTATTATAGAATGAGCACTATTTGTAGAATACATCTACACTAATGATCCTTTATAATCCGAAAAGAAATTGAAAGGAGAATGAGTTATTCGTAAATATGTAATTGTCGAGAGGTCTCGGAAGTCATTATTTAAGACTTCTTTATTCAATTGATAAGAATTTGAGACCTCTATCAAGCTACTCCCGAGACCTCCATAAATGGGATAGGTCTCGGAGTTAATACCCAAACCTGATGCCTTTTAACCGATCTCGAGAGATCTTGATCCCCATTGTACCTGAGATCCTTATTATTCCTCTGATAATCTCTCTGAGATCGAACTAAGTCTAAGGCTTTTCTTCTATCTGATGATGGATATCACTATCCTTCGTGAGATTGTTTTTGGACCCACAATCTATTGGGCTTTCTTTATGTCTCATATTGAATCTCATACATCATGTACTAGTGTTTTGAAATTTTATTTATCTCTTTTATAAATGTCTATACATTATAACATACTCTATTAATTAATTATTAATATAGTGCATACTTTACTATATGGCTTGCACTAATGGTAATATAAGCCAAAATAATAATCTTTATAATTACACTTCTATTAAATTATAACATTCTTATTGTAATAAAATTAGTTTTGTTATAATATTATGACCGTAAAAAAGTTTTACTAGACTAGTAATAGCCCCTTTTACCGGTTGTTTGGTTGCAAGTTTAGTCGATAGGTCCAAGCCCAGCTTTAGTAACCAGCTCACTACTATCGGGTATCAACTTATTTAACTATACAATTTTTTGAAAATGATTTTTATCAATTTTTCAGTTTCATTGATAAATTTGGACAGTGATTAGGGAATTGTTAACTATTTTTTTTCAGCTTAATTTGGAAGCGAAGAAATTAAAATATTTGATTATTTTATACTCAATTTTTTTTTTATCTTCTATATTTTTTAATTATTAATTTTATTCTTACCAAAAAATTCAATTGTTGTGTCTTCATAGTTAACTACTTAAAAATGAGTGTTTGCCAAATACTTTAACGATTGTTTTCACAATTAAACAGAAGTAGAATGATCCTACATATAATCGAAGCTGAGAAATGAATTTTTTTGAAAGAAAAAACTTTTTTGTTACAATAATAGGAGAAACAATGAATTAATGTTAGTATACAATGCAATTTACTCACATTATGGATCTCTTTTTCCATATTGTCTCTCTAAGAGAGAAAAACTGAGAATATTTCTTTATACATAAATATAAAAACACTTACTCTTCATCGGATTCAAGACCTGGTATATATTCCAAACTCACGTCGAAAATCACCGGACTGTTTGCAGCCACCCTCGGCCTTCCTGGAGCCGAAATGAGGCCTTTAGGAAATGCCAGCTGAACACAAGAAATAAAGACATGAAAGCAGAAAAAATGTGTTAGATGTGTAAAACATAGTAACATAACTTTTTCAAATATGGCAATGTTAAATAGATGAAATTCATTTAACTAATTTTTTTACTTTTTCTCATTCAACAGTAAGCAGGGTTTTGGAAATTACCGGTCCGGGAACATAAAGTCGACGCTTTCCTCCGACTTTCATAGTCAAGATCCCTTCATCAAGCCCCTTGACCACCTAAATAGGCAGTTAAATGGTCGATCAGCAATGCTTAAGAAAAATTCACGATGAACATGAACTTTCTTTTCTGTAAAGAAAATGAGTCTACTTCCTAATTTCTTACAATGTAAACCGGTTGCCAACTTTATGATGATACTGAAAGCATATGAAACAGGAGTAGAGTTTGAAATACAAATAACCAAGAATATCAAACTTGAGCAAATGGTAAGACAGAATGAGCATGACATTATGCCATTTAATAAAATTTGAACATGAATTTCTCAATTAACTGTGAGAAATCGATCATGGTATAAAAATTGGTCAAGATAAATAGACTTACCTGGCCAGAGCCAACGCGAAAAATATAAGGCAAACCTTTCTCCAATGAACTGTAAAATGAAAAAACAGAAGGTTTGAAGTAAGAATCAGCATAATTGTCTCATGAGATGCCAAGTAAAGTTTTTCATGCTGACAAGTAGCACATGCTCGCAAAAGATCAATAAGAAATGAACCTTCAATACGAGATTTTTTATGTAAAAATATGCCAAGATTGAATCCTCTAACACATCAACTCCTTCTCCACTTCTTTTGTCATGGAAACACACATGCCACTAAACAGCTGAAATGAGGATGTTGATGTGGATATGTGGAAATACCAGAGAGGATGAGGTAAGAAATGGGATTAAATCCACGGAAAGTAGAGGTGGTACCTACAAAGGATAAGTTAAAGGAAGACCGATTAAGAAGGTTTGGCCAAGTCCAACCTTGATTTGTATGTATGCTGCTGTAAATAGAGTACTTCCTTCCAGGTATTACTGACGAAACAGAGAAGGGTAGAACAAATATTACAGTTTTATAGGTGTCCTGGTATAAGGTGGAGTGGAAGAAGGGAATTCATGCAACTGACTGAAACAATGGAATTTGCAAACAACTGATTTGGAAAGTCAATATATTCTGTGACCACATATGACTGTTGTCGTGCATATACTTTGACTAGACTCGGTTATAGTTAATCCAGAATTTCTACTAGTATGCTAAATTTAAAATGGATGGTCAGTGCTTATACGAGTTTGGGTAGTCAAATGCAAAATAATTCATGGATAAACAAATTATCTATATGTAATGAAATTAGTTCCAGTTTTAAAATGTTAGCATTGACTCATATTCATGAAAATTGACATACTTACCTATCAAATATTTGTCCAGATGGAATCATGGCAACATAATTAGCAGCCACCTGCACATAATAGTTGCATTGATATGAGGTCTAGTCGGTAATAAATGAAGCAACAGCAGAAATTCTCAACCAATATATGGCAGACTTTTCTTCCAGTTTATTATAACCATAACCGCATTAACCATTCTATTTAAAATGAGAACAAATTTAACTGCTATTTGTGCAACTATGATTGCAATGTCTATGAGCTACATAACTTTGAAATTCCCTTTTTCTCTCTCGCTACATAATGTAATTCAATCTAGCAAATTATCATCAAATAAAGGTCTACTTTTAACTACATAATTTGGTCTAGTTTGGTAGTCCATCCAGCAAATCCACCTCTCAAATTTTCTATCCCTCTGTCTGCTAAGCTATGATGTTGGTGCTAAATACATTTAGTTTTCAGTAATGTCCAACTGTTTCAAAGATCAATCATCGTGATTTGGAAACCGTAACGGTCTTTTTGAACATATAATATTGCTTGACAAGTTAAAGTTAAATTTAAACTAGCCTAACTTTTGATTCTGTGATGCAAACAGCCACCTACATAGGTTGATAAAGGATAAGGACTGAAGGCTTGGTTGAACTGCATGGAGCTAGGAAAAGAAAATTGGTAATGCAACTACCTTCAGGTCTTCATTTGTTAGAACCTAAACGATACTAAAATTGTTATTCATCAGCTCAATTTTGACATGTACCTATTGACCCATCAACCAAACGCTGCAGTTTCTCAAGGGTGATATATTCGGGGTCAACATCACCATTTTGATAAAATGCATAGAAACCAATAATTTACCCCAAAAAAAAAAAAAAAACACAGTAACTTGCAGACCTGAAAACCAACTGGAGGACTAGGGCCTTGACCAACTTTGATATCCTTGTACTGCAAACCGGACTCTGTAGTCACCATAGGTACCTTCATTACAGAAAATGGTTTCTAGTACTTAGTGCTAAGAAATAATCTGCAAAATTAATAATAAATATGAATAAGAAGTTATTTTCAACTTGATGCTTAATCACTCATCATTTTTAAGTAGAAAATATCCCACCCCAAATCTGATCATGATGGTGAAAACGTCATTTTTATAACCATATCAAATTTCATGTCGAATTTGAATACTATGGACTCGATCCAAAAGAACACAATAGTTTTAAGAGGCATTGTATATGGTGAAGCTTAAATTAGTACAAAACAAAAATTACACGAAGAGGGTCTTGTCATTAGTGCAGGTGATAAAAATGATGAAACCTTAACTAGAATGAGAAGGAGGGTAAGAATAGAGTCTCAGGATCATCTGTGATGGATTAATGTTATACTATGGAAGAGTTGAAAGCAGATAAAGGAGAAGGGGAAAAAAATCTGCAAACAATTGTCTAAAATGTGTTGGACAAACCATGGTGATGGTTTAGAAATATGCGGAATTTAACATTGGAAACATTGTGACGGCAAACAAATTGTTATGGATCATGTAGACTGGGAAGGGGAGGCATAAATGCATGAAGAATTTGAAAGATAAAAGATGAAATACTGTATTGCACTAGGTACTGGAATGCTACATGAGAGAATTTTAGTTTTAACATATCTGGAACTTAATGACAACGTTATGTTCCTAAGATTTGAGGTGTGTTGCAAACCCTTATATTTGAGAAGATACTATAAACTAGTTTAAGGAAATTGAACCGGTAAGGATAAAGGAAATGACAGATAAGGGGCAATGTAATCTCACCATACATTTTCAAGCTCTTTCTCACAGGCGTCATCACACAGTCTTGGTTTTTGCTCAGGAGGCAAGCCGGCTCCATTGGCGTCAAATGAGTCCAAAAAGAAGCTCGAAACTCCCAAAACCAACCCAATTAAATCTCTACGCTTGATTAAATTCATCTTATCCCCATGAATTGTCCTTGAAGCTCTAACTCCAAGTTTCAAGTTCGAGCATTTCACAAACAGACCTCGAACCTTGTCAGATGAAATGCATTGAGAATTGGTAGACAGAGGTTTGGCAGACGCAGAACCTAACACAAATAATCAGTTAACTTAGATTTAAAAGCAAAACAGCAAGAGCAAGAGGTCAAGGATCAATCACCTTCACACCAACCTTAAGGGGATCCAGTTTAATTTGTGTTTACGCATGAGATTGGGTGTGTGGTTAAAAAACAATGCATCAAATCTTAGAAATAGCAAACTATGCTATAATTATGGAAAATCAATCCTTCAATTCTCATTCAGACAACGAAAAAGTAACAAATGCAATAAGAAAATGTCCCCCAAATATTGTACAGGCAGCCCTTTTCAAGAAACTTGTTTCTCCAAACGTTTATTGGTCTATTTGTTGTTAAAGCATTTCCCAGCTGAAAATTTGTTCAGAGGGTATTTGCTTAGAAAAATGTATCAGATTGTGCCAGACTAACAACATTTCTGAAGTAAATTTTCTGCAAATTTAAACAAAAGAAAAGGAAGAGTAAGCAATTCGTAGCACAGTAACCACTCATTTTTGGGATCATTTTGTCAAGGTCATTATGGAAAATATCTCCATCACCTTCGTTTTTCAGAGGAATTGAACCTGAAGGAAATCATTCTATATCATATTGGAAACGATAGACTTTTGCTTTGTTTCTTAGATATCTACAAACAAGACCTAGACCTTTCCCAAAGCCAAACTTTTGCATCACACATTACATGGTCAAAACATCTTATTTCAAAGCATTTCTTGTCTTGTGAATGCCGGTTGGTTCAACTAGTAAAACCTCTTGGTGTGGTATAAGAGGCTTGAGGTTCAAATCCTGCTCACATTGGGATTAGGAAAGGGTTTTGTTAACATTTACTGTATATATTTGACAAAGCATTACTTGTGAAACTAATAAAATTTGAAAATAAATTTCATTCATAATTAAACTTCATGAGATAAACTGACGGATTGTTAACTTGCTGAATGGACAGGTAATCACTCCATTGCAAATCACCTAAGCATTTTAACAAATAATTTGACTTTAAATAGTTAAAACCCTCTCCAAAAATTATCTCACTTTAACAGAAGTGAATCAATTTGACCAAAAATGAGTGCAAATAACAAAACTTCAACATTATACTAAGTCATGCTCAATAATCAAACTTGCAACTGAAACAAAATATGAAAAAAAAGTGTAAATCTGATTAGAATTCTAAAATTTCTTCTCTATAAACTGGTCTTACTATTACATAGCAACGTAAAATATTCCATCCAAAACGAAGAAATTCAGTGAAAAGCAATGAATGACAGTGGCTTTATACACACAGAATTTGTAGCTTGTGAAAACAGAAGTAAAGTCAGAATAAGCATTGACCCATAAAGAGAGAAAGATTGAAAATGCAGGAAAAGAAAAACAGGGAAGCTTACCAAGAGGAAGAAGCAGATAAGAAGCCATTTCTTTTGTCTGCTGAAACTGAGGAGATTGTAACGTTGAAACAGGATAACGAAATCTCCGTGTGTTTCGTATTTTACTTGCTGACCTGGTATTATAGTATTTATTTTTCTTTTGGATCCCTGTATTTTTACATTTTTTTAAATTACAACATAGTTACTCCATTAATATCAAATAAATCCTTAAAATCTTTAGAGGGCAAAAATAATCCGGACTGGATACGGGTTTTTTACGAATATGTGATGACGTGTGACGTGTAGTTTAATCTCATTGGCGGAGTATCGAGATTCCTCACCGCCAGGTAACTTAATCATTCTCTAAAGCTTTTTCAAGTTCACATTCGTTATTTATTCTCCTTCGTGCAATCGGGCTACCATTATTCCGTCGTCTTCACAGAGGCAGAAGCAGAAGCGTCAAAAACCCTAAACCCAGGTTTGCTCTTTGTCTTCTTAATCTTTTCAGCTACTGATAAACTGAAATGTTTTGACAGAGTTCAGCTTCAATAATTAAGTTTATATCAATACGGGAAAGTTTTGTCTTTTTTTTTCTTTTTCGTTTGGGTTTTCTTGTTAAGTCTCTGCTTAGTTCTTAAGAATTGAAGGGAAAGGAAAACAGTGTAGAAACAGAGAACTTTAGTGGGGGCTTGAATTTAGTACTTATTCTAAAAGCACTTCAAGTGCTTCCAGAAAAGCTCCTTTAAGTGCTTTCAGGTGAAATACTGTTAGGTTTTTTTTTTTTGTAATTCCACTAATATTTTGCTCTGTTTCAGCAAGCACTGAAATATTAGTATAATAATGCTTCTAACTATTTGAGAGTACTTTTTGCGGTCCTAAAAGTGCCTCCATATGCACCATTATTGTTCTTTCTATTTTTGATTTACAGTTCCTGTTGCAAGTTTGAAAGGGTACTGTTTATATTTTAATAGTCCTGTATGTGTTGTTCAGTTCTTTCTTTTGTGGATTACATTGTTGTATTTGTATTGCCAAGTCATGTAGTTTCTTTCAGGGATTTTACTTTGCTGTAACAATGTCGAATATAGTGCTTTTTGAGGATATTTTTGTGGTTGATCGGCTTGACCCAGATGGCAAAAAGTTTGACAAGGGTATGATTTTGAATTCTCTTTTACTCTTTTTCTTAATTAGCTTTTCTTGTTCAGTGCATTGTTTGACAATATCAAAGGCTAAAATTTTATTTTGCATGATTGTATTGTAGACATGGATGCATAAGTTATGCTATCACTCGTCCACTGAAAATATCTAGTCATTGACCTATAGCATGAGATATTGAAAATAATCAATTTTTTCACTTGCAGGGAATTTAACTTTGCAATCATAATCTTACTAAGCAGAGAAAAAGGATAATATAGAAGAATACAACTGCCCTTAGATTACAGTCAGCTGCTTTGCATTTTTTTTAATGTTAATTTTAATCTTTTTTCACTTTCTACCTACCTTCTCTCGAGTGTTTCCTTGTAGATGATGAATTTGAGGTTCGACATTTGGGGAGTTGTTGGAAGGACCTGATTTTGAAGCATTTATAATTAAATAGAAATTGTCTATAGCATCCATTTCAGAAAGATATTTAGCTTTTGTTGAACTTATCTAAATAAAGAGGATACATAAAGGCTGCAGGTTTAAGGTTTACTTGATCTGTATTTTAATAGTTTGTATATATGAAGTTATTTTGATTAAGACTTCTTTTTCCTTTGTAGTATAGCCTTTTGTACTGACTTCTTATATTGCATTTTATTTTGGAGTAAATTATCCCTCAAAATTACCTACATTTACTGTCACACACCTTTTAGTTTTTTTTTTTCTGGCAGGTTACATCAGGTGTTTAATGAACTGTTGAACTTTTAGTTCATTTTTAATTTCTTTTTTGGGCATCTGAAGCTTACTTTTGATATGGTTATATAGTTTGCCGCATTGATGCAAGAAGTCAGAACTGTGACATGCATATGCTACTGGATGTGAACACAGAGATATATCCAATGCGTGTAGGTGACAAGTTCACAATGGCGTTAGCTCACACGCTAAATTTGGATGGAACACCAGACACCGGCTATTACACACAGGTAGGCTCGCTCCTTGTGGTTTTCTCATCAGCTATGAAGTAGGTAATATATGTAGTGTTGAGTTCTTTATTGTAAAATTGTTTGTGCTTACAGGTATCAAACTAAATTTGGCAACAATTTGTTTGCTATTGATAGGAAATATCATGTTTATGCAAAATATTTGATTTCTTATTTTATTTGGTCATCATAGATAGGCAACATCATTTATGTGGAAAGTGATATTATGCATGTCTTTCCACTTCTGACATGAGCATCATTCGAGTTCACCAGAGATCTCTAGCCATGTTGTTTCTCATTTGAATTTGCAATGTTTTTATTTATTTTTTTTGGGCATAAGCAATCAATAGTTTTCATCCAAATTAAATTGTTGTTTGGTTGAGGAATTATTATTTAGTCCAGAGAGATGATTGGCCATAGAGCTAATATGCTGATGTGGTATAGAAGGTGGGCATGAAAAAAGCTATAGTAAATTAAGAGGATGTTTTAAATGGGAATTAAGATTGATGGTAACTAATACAACAAAATCAGAATTTGTGACAAATGCATCCATGAGAAACATGCACTGATTTAAATTTAAAGAGTGTGCTGCTAGATAACCCTTGGACCATAGTACTAACAAAATGCAAATGGTATCTTAAAAACAACTTAAATTGAATAGCGTTAATGTGTTTTTGACTCTGTTTCCTGTCCTCTGTCTATTCTTAGTTGTTGTTGCTATTATTCTCCCTGTATAATGATTTTTACTCGTATTATTCCAGGGTGGAAGGAAGTCACTTGCTGATAAGTATGAATACATCATGCACGGGAAGCTATACAAGATGTCGGATGAAGGTTCTGGGAAATCACTGAAAGCGTATGAACCAATACCCAAAACATTCATTTTTGTGTTTTAGGAGCATTTGTACTACATCTATTCATCAGTTACCGGCGCACACTTGATATGCGATCTTTTAATTGTAAAAGAACTAAGAAGCATGCTTAAGTGGCTTTGTGTGTTTTTTCCTTATTCAATGATGTAAGTTCATTTTCCTGTTTTTCTTTTCTTCAGGGAGATATATATTTCATACGGGGGGCTACTAACGATGCTGAAGGGTGACCCGACTTATGTCTCGCAGTTTGAGCTAGATCAGAGGCTGTTTCTCCTGATGAGGAAGTTGTAAACCCCTAATATAGCAAAATCTAAAATGCCTCTTTTAACCTGCAAAACTTCCTGTTGTTTGTTGTAATGATATTGTGAAACTCATCTCTAAATGCGTGCTTAGAATAAACTAAACTTGTGTGCTATATGTATTTTCGTTGGGTAAAAAGTGTAGAAAAACTTGGTATTGAGAAGTCTTGTGCTTGCTTGTCGCTCTCTCTCTCAGATGAACAAACTATGATTGATTCTTATTGATAATTTAGATTGTTGTTTTTCTTTGTTTATGCAATTTACTTGGAATTACGGTGGATTGAATATGTTCTGATTTACCACTGGAACAGGGTTAGAGTGGTACAAGAGATTTGAGATTCAAATTTTACTCGTATCATCTTTGATCTATGATCAATCTCATTTAAAATGTTCCTTTTTTGAGTATCATCCAGCAATTGGGTTCTACACAAGTGTGATGGTGCAGTACAGAAATGAAAGTTCTTTCTGTTTCATAGAGAATCTATATTTTATTGGTGAGTTGAACAAAAATAAAACACTGAGCATTTCCAATCCCACCTCTCTTGTCGAACCTACCTCCACCACTAGCGCCGCCTGCCACTTCCGCCTCCATTCCCTCACGATTTACATGCTCTTCACCGTGTCAATCCCAACAAAGTTGGCATCAAGTACGGCGAGTCTAAATTCACCGTCATGTACCGCGAGATTCTATTAGGTAAAGCTTCCATTCTCAAATTCTACCAAGAGGCTAACACTGTAAGAAATGTGGAGGCCACCGTCGCTATCGATTGGTCTAATTTGATGCAGGCTGATGCTGCTAATTTGATCCAAGACGTTCGTTAAGATTTGCTTTGTTTTAATTTAGAATTTTTTTTAAATTTATTTTAAAATAAATAAAATTAAAAAAAATAATAAAATTAAACAAGTAACGCGTTTCCCATCATCAACCTACAATTACAAAATTTAAACCCTTTCTACAAATTTTGTTGAAATAAATCAATATAAGAATCATGTTTGATATGGCTCCTGATATTTTCAAACAAAATGATTTTTTTTTTTTATAAACATAAATAAGAACCAAGTTTTAAAATACGTAGGAACTTTTTGTATATTTATGAGACCTATATTATGATTTTTTTAAAAACCTTTGAGACGAAGATGTAATTTTACCAAACAAACATATCAATAAGCTTTATTTTATTATTATTATTATTATTTTTTTATGATGAATTGTGAAATTTATGTGTACTTTGCATGTGTTTAGTACAATCATTTGGAGAGTTTACCATTTTATATTTAGAAAACATAAGATAACAACATCCTGCTCTTTCACGATCATGACATGTTTTGATTAATTTTAGTGTTGTGATTGAGCTGAAAGAGATTGCTAAGCGTTGGATTGTTTGAAGTTAGGTGGTGGTGATGCAAAGGGAGATTTCAAGAAGAAGTTGAAGAAAACCTACAGGCGAGTATTAAAGAACACCCATAAACTAATTGAACAAATTTATTTAAGAATCTGTGTCAGAATTTGAATTTAATCGTTCTTAACGTAAAAATTAATTTATAACACAATTAATCATTTTAATAATAATATTATACTAATTTATTTATGATCTAATAAATTTATATTATATTTTTGTCATATATTAAAAATAATTTTGTTAAGAGTTAAGTAAAAATTATCATAAATTTATAGATAATATTTTAAAATATATTAAATAAGTAATATAATTATAATTTATTTAATATTTAATATTTTCATTCTTAACAAGATTAATAATCAATAATCAGTATTGATCAATTGACTTAAAATATTGTCATATTTTTGTTGACACGAAACACCAATTTAAATTGTCCCCCTACTTATATACTTATTGAAATGATTGAAGTATTATTTAGGATTGAGTTTTGTATTTTTATAATGTGATAATATTGGTCATTTTAATTGGGTTTATTGGGTCAGGGACCTATTTGATATAAAAGAACAAACTATGTTCTTATATGAGCACACATAACAAATTAAGGATTGGGATGTTATTACTACCTCTATAATTGACACTGAATTTAATAGGCTTACCCTAAAAACGGCAACTATAACCACAAAAAAAAAACGACACAGATTTATTAACACTAAACAAAGAAAGCATATTTTAACCTAAAGCATTACTGGTTTTAACTCTTACAAAACCTTAAATCCGTTTTGGAATTTGCTGCAGCCTTGTTCTGCCTCATCTTGGTAGGCCTTCTCTTAGTCTATTTCTGTGTTTGGTTTCCAAGAAAATCTGATTTTCTCTTGATTTTTATTCGATTCTTTGGTGATTATTATGTCTCTGCGGTCAAAGTAAATTAGGGTTTATTGAAGAGGATTTCTTACACCTTCGAAATAAATAAAACTATATATTTAGATCTATAAATAACACATAATTATTTGCAGGTTACGTTTGCAATTGAGGAACGATGCAAGAAACCTTCAGAGTTACCAAAATAGACCCAGATGGAAAAAAATTCGATTCAGGTTTGTTTTTCTTCTAGAAAATTTGAGATCTGCAAAAATAATAAGAAGAAAAAAGAAAAAAAAAGAGACGAGCTTTTGAATTTAACTGATTTGTTTCATACCGTACCGTAAATGAATTATTCATATCAAAGTTTGTCTTTATAAACTCATGCATTGAATTACGCATTGATCGAGGATGATCTCAATATTTTGAGTAATTTTTTTTTCTCCGAAGCTCAATTTAATAATTGGTACAGTTTCTTTAGGGTTGCAGTTTGGCTTTTATACTGTGAACTAGGATCTTCTAAACTTGTTGCGGCCTTCTTATTTATAATGTTAACGATAGATCATGTGACAAGTTAACTAAAATTGCTAGTGTCTCAAAGAATGCCAATGTCCATCACGATTCATATTTCTCACTCTTGTAACTTTTATTTATCCAACATTTCTATATGTTTATATGGACTTAAATGATCAATTGACTTGTACATATGCTTACTTTCGAAATATAATAATACTTTCTGTAATTTGTTTCAAGCTCACAGATTGTTATTGAATTGTGTAATTATATATGTATGTAGTAACTCGCATAGAAGCAGAGAGTGAGAGCTTGGAAATGCTCATGCAGCTTGATGTGAATACAGACGTTTATCCAATTAAAACAAATGAAAAATTTGTGCTTCTTTTAACTCCCACATTAAACAAAGATGGCTCAGCTGTCTCTGATTATTACACCCAGGTATTCTTGTTTCTTATTTCTTGTCTTTATTAATTTTAATTTTTATATAAAAATTAAAAAATACCTTAATATTGGGAAGAATGTAACAAGTTTTATCTCTCAAAAATGATCTTTAATACATAATGGTTTATTACTATTTTTGCTGTATGTATTGCCCATTTTTATGGTAAAATATTATTAACATTTTGTTGCATTACATCTTCATGTAGAGTGGGAGGGAGACAATAGCAGACAAATTTGAATACATAATGTATGGGAAAATATACAGGATCCTAGAGGAAGGTTCAGGAGCAAATGTTAAAGCGTAAGTACTTTTTATTTTCATTTTGTGGTTGTTTCTGCTCTCTTCCAATCAATTGATTTCCTTTTCATCCATTTTTAAGTAATTATTTATCTTAATTAAATTGGGATAAATTCTTAATACATTCATCTTCCTTGAATTTAATTTTTTTCGTATTAAATTATGATTTATCTCACATTTATCTTTTATTATTATATCATTTATATTTTAAAATAATACATATACAAACTCTTATACAAGTTTATCCATACAATATGATGAGTCAATAATTTTACTACATCATATTAGATGTATATATAAAGTTTGTATAAGAATTTATATCCCTAATAGTAATACAGATATATTTTTTAACCACTTGGTTACTGATTTCGAGTTTTTATGTTATTTTTGTTTTGATATTTAGGGAGATATATATTTCATTTGGTGGTCTTCTGATGATGCTGAAAGGAAATCCCTCGTATGTTTCAGAGTTTGAGCTTGATCAAAAATTATTTCTTTGTATGAGGAAGCTCTGAAGCTTTTGCTTTTGCAGTCTGCTTCTGCTTTTCGTTATTAAAGTCTCCAAACATTTTGATGTAAAATGCTTCTCTTATTCCGTCTTATTACTAGAAAAAAAAAGCATTACATAGGGAGAGATTAAACTTTATATTAGAAATTTATTTATTTTCTTTTTTGTACTAATCAAACCTCCAAAATTTATTCTGGCATTAATTATCTCGATGTTTATAACGTTATATTATTTGTTTTAACATCATGATAATATCTTCCAATTATTATTTTTTCATATTTGCGTAAACATTATTTGCAGTCATACATGTTTCAAAAATCATAAAAAGCTTGGGGTTTTTCTAAAATAGTATTTTTGAAGATTATACAAATAAAATTTTGAAAATAGCATTTTTAATAACAAAAAACATGTTAAGTAGTATTGTTAATAATAATGTTCTAAAATAAAATATTGAAAAACATTTTTTAAAATAGTGAAAAGCAATAAAAAAGTTGTTTTTCCCCTTTTTTAGTTAAATTTTAAAAACTATGTTTTCTTCTTTTGTAAATGAAAAATAGCTTTTTAAAACATAATGAAGCAACCACTTGTATTTTGATATTATTTTAGAAGAAATTACTTATGTTAATGTTAGAAACAAGTATTTACCCTAACATAATCACAAGGATAAACTCTTATGCATACAAATTGATGTAAAAGTATTGTCACATAAAGTTAAAAAATTATATGGCATATTTGTCAAAAATACACCACTAACACGTCAATATTTGTACAAGAGTATATTATTAGCATTATTATTATCATAATTATTTTCTTAAAAAAATAATTCCAATACATAGATGTAATCACACACAGAAGCCACATTTAATAAATTAATTTATTTCTTAACATTTTAATTCTAAACCGAGATTTATAGTTTTGGCTGCTCACACACTCGTATGGAAACTTCCCTTCACAGTCATAACAAAAACGAGTCCTTCATCAGAAAAAAAGAAAAAAGAAAAAAGAAAAAAGAAGAAAGAATTATGTTAGTTCACAAATCACAAACTAATTTCTTGAAAGATTTAATAATTTATAATCCTTTTCTATGGTGTCTTTGTTTGATTTTTGAAGCCAATGTGATGCAGAGGTAATTAATTAATTAATTAAAAATCATCTTATAGTGTGTATCTCTCAATTAATTGTAAAAAATTAAATCCTGCAATGAATATTACGGCAGCCATCCTTGCGCTGAACACAGAGGCCACAACCGGGAGAACTAGCCCAAGCCATCTTCTCCTGCATGTCACTTTCTTCACATCGGTATCCTACATGTCATGCCAACTTGCACTGAAAACAAATCCATGGCTTACAATCCGGGCACTGAACTTTCTTCACTTTTCCACGCTCGTTCACAATCAAAGCCGTGCAATTTCTGTTAGGGCAATAGCTTCTTTCAAACCCTCGAACATTATTATCACAGTTTAAAATCTGGATCAACATTAAAACACCCAGTTTGTTGCAACAAAAATAAGTTTCTAGAATAATGGCAATTTTATAAACCTAAACAATGAGCCCTTTGACATTCTTTTGGCAAAACATCTCCACACTTATTTCTAAATCTGAAATTCACAACTCAAACACAAAAACGAAAAATACAAGTGTAATGAATTAACACTTTGTTCTAAGTTAGAATCCACAATGAATGCATAAAAAGAATTATTGAAACAAGTACTGATAATAAACACACCCCCCCTAATAAATGACCCAATATATATCATCACAAAGCATGTCATTTAAAATGAAAAGTTACTGGTCCTTTTTATACTTCCTCTTACTACCACTCCCCTTAGTATATTACTTCTCCTAAGTGAATGATCAACATGTCATATGTCATTTTATAAACTATTCCTCCTTTTTGCCTAAAAGAGCCAAAGTAATAACTATAAGCACTAGAAGAAGAAATATACAACAATGAAGATGCATAGAAACAAAACCAAGTAGTAAACATGAAAATGCCCTAGGTAGCATTAAGAAAAATAATGCTTGAAATGAGAAACTACTCAATACGCATCAAAAGGAGTAAGTCACAACGCCATAAACCAAATCTAGGTAGTCAAAATAAAATCCCACAAAAAATTCAAGAATGAAAATGCCAAAATAAAAAATTTCAATAATCAAACATGCATAAACAAGAATTGGGCACAAAAGTTTACCAAATAATAGAAGAAAATCCAACATATAAACCAAAGTTAATATTATCCAAGAGGAAAACCTATCCAAAAATTCAAATATGTAAAAACTAACCTCACAAGAGATAAATTAACTAGCAGTTGCAATTAAAAATTAATTAGCAGTTGAAATTAAAAATTAACCTCACAAGAGATAAGTTATTCTAATGATGCCGCGATGAGCATCACTAGGTGTTGAAGAGGTTGTTTGTGCTTCTTTGAGGAGCGAAAAGGTAGATAAGCATTAGTATGATCATAAGGCTGTGAAACGAGAACTGAAATGTCAGAATCAATCATGACAGGTACAAGAACAATAACACAAGCATCAAGTGGTTGTGAAGTAAGCATTGAAATGTCATCATCTGTGGACTGTTCTGTTGTAAGCGGTTCAGGAGCATGTGCTGCTGGAATAGAAATAACAAGAGTCGAAAATGTAGAGATCTTTTGAAGCTCATTACGCACAAATTCTTGCCATGCAAGATCTATACCTATAAAAGTGTGAGGCGAGGAAGCAATTGAAGTGCGTTGTGGCTCCCTCTATATAAATCAGCACCTAACTGAGTTCTTGTAACATCGTTGTGTAGTGCAAAGTCAATGATCAATTTGAAATTGCAATTGAATAAAAAGTCAAAATAAAATGTGATCATCGAAAAGACTCGCAAATTAGATTTTGCCGGCTATAAAGTAACAGTACCCATAAGTTCAAAGTTTTCACTTCCAAGAATTTGTTAATCATAGTTGGGAAAAACTCAAACACATGGCCTCACACAAACACACAATGATAATGTGAAGAATCGGTTGAGCTAATTTTCACTAACAAATTTGCATAAAACTCATTCATAATAGATGCAACAAACTAGCCAACTGGTATAACACATCAAAGTAAGTTAGATTTCATCAACAACCAGCTATACCACAACTTCAAAATTGTTCTAACTGAATTACTCATTCACACATAAAATTTCTATAAGTCATGATAGAACACAAGTCTTAATTCTATGCAATATAGAAATAACGAGAGTAAGCATCAAAGACATCACAACTAGTGAGAAAGAGTATTAATTTTCCTTTGCGTTTCTGTGAAGTACAAGTTGATGAGTTTTATAGAATAGGTTCTGAAATGAGTTCCAGCTTTGCGTATGTAAGGAGAAATAGATGAAATTGACCAATGCCATGAAGCTCATATCGAAAAAATTAGGAGGTAGCGAGGTAGAGTCATCAGAGGTGGCTTGGGAAAACTTGGCATTATGAGTTTGCACCATTATTGTTCAACAAATAAGAAACCACGAAGAAAAATGGAAGTTAGATCAATTTCGAGCAAAATGCCCAAATTTAAATCAATTCTGAAAAATATCAATTGAACTCTTGCATACATTTTTGACTAATTCAATTAAGGCCCAAAAATATTTTTAAAACCTTCCAAAGACATACCATGGGAAAGAGTTCAAAATTCTCCATTTGGCCCAAATTTTTTGCTAAACAATGCAAACTAATCCATCAATTATAATTTTTTAAAATTCACGATTTATGCACAAAAATGTCAATTTTATGCAAAACACAAATATGGAAAATTAAAGTATTGCCCAAATCTGAAAATTTTGATCAATTAAATCCAAAATTCACACAAAATTTGAACAAATAAAATTAAAAATTTGAACTTCAAAGGTGAACGTTTCATATCAATATGATTTTTCAAGTTTTTAATTAATTCAAGATACATGAATAATAAATAATTGAACTCTAATACTTTGCACCATAACATCAAATAAACATATTTCTTAAATATTAATGTGTGTGTGTGTATGTGCAAAGATTAACTCAAAATTCTTCCTTAAATTAATCAATTTCAATAATCTGGAAAGAATATAGAATGAATGAGTCTAACTAACCTTATCATCTAATCTCAAACTCATCCAAAAAATAATGCACATATGATTTGCAGTACAAATTTATTTATTGTTACTGCTTTTTTTATTTATTATTCATTTATTTTTTTTTAAACAATCAGTAACTTTCATGCTATAATTGAGACAACCCTTTTCTCATAATAAATTGTCCTTTACATATTTGTGATACGTAGCCCCAAATTACTCATAGATAGCTTCACACAACAATGTAAGTAGCTTTTTCTGATTATTAAGCATGTATAATTTGATTATTTTGAGATAAGAATTTAGGTAAACAGTCATGGCTTAAACTAGCATTTTTCCTAAAATTATATCAATATAAAAATTAATTTTGAATTAAAAAATCTATCATGAAAGTGTATAAGAAAACATTAGCTCAAGATTTGTTTACTCTTAGTCTTGGTACATAGTGATCAAACTTAAATAATGAAGTTTACATACTAAATTGAAAATTTAAATCATGCAATACAACAATTCTCTTCAAGTTCAAAATAATGAATTTTGAGAATTACATGTAGCATATGCGTGGATTTTGCTCAAAAAGATAAATCTAGATGCATTAAGAGGTTTGGTGAAAATATCAGTAAATCATTTCTCGATTTCTTCATGCTCTAAAATGACAATTTTATTTTCTACCAAACCTCTAATGAAATGATGCCTATTGTTAATATGCTTTATCCTAGAATGTTGTATAGAGTTCTGAAAAATATTTATTGCACTCAAATTATCACAATAAATAGTTAAGAGATCTTGTACAATATCATAATTCTCAAGCATTTGTTTCATCCACAAAAATTGTGCATAACGACTTCCTATTATAAGATCATAGGGATTACTTCTTCATTTTGAAAAGTGGTTCTCTTATAATTTGATATGTGATGATGTAATATGATTGAGATGAGTCACTAAGTTGCATGCCTAATTCAGGTTTAAAATTTGTTTTATTTTGTTCTACAGTTTCAGTCGCAACAACTGAGAACCAAATTTTTTGCAATTTCCACCATCTTTATTTTTAGTCCGAATATAATCTTGACTCTTGTCAGTGATACTTGTGGCTTGTTCTTTTTGTGAATAATCTATTCCTCTTGTGCTTTTTACCTGAATATAACTCATGAGATCAATGTGAAATAATTGAAGTACCTTGGATATGACGATAAAATGAACTTCTTTGTGTTTATACTTGAACTGATTTTCAAGTTGACATGGATCACAAACTTCAAGTGGTTTTTTTTTTTAGTTTTAGAACATCACGAACATCACTTGTATTCACAAACTTGATTAGATTCTTACAGTTTAAATTCCTAAATTTTGATGCCATATTTTATGTTATCAAAATCTATTTTGTAACAAGTGAGTGAATGTGTCAAAATATAACAATTGTCAGATGATTTAGATCATTCCAAAGCATAATTCTCAATTTCTTCAAACACTTGACATTTTTCTTGTGTAAATTTTACACAAAAATTATCATTACAAGTTTGACTAATACTAATCAAATTCACCTTAAAATTTTCAACACGAAACACATTTTTCATCTTCGGAATCCTTCAACATCAAGTGTGTCTTTTTCTATTATTCATTCTTTAGCGTCATCACTAAATATCACATGTTCTTCAAAACACTTCTCATAATCCACCAAACTTTCACGGTTTCTCGTTATATGCTTAGAACATCTACAGTCAAAATGCCAAGAGTTAGTAGCACAATCTTTTAGAGATGTATAAGCAGCAAAACAATTAATTTCTGATTTCTTTACCCACATTTTTCTAATTATTTGAAAAGTCTTAGATTTTGATTTCATTTCCTTTTTCAAGAATTTCATAAATTTAAAGCAGTCAGTTCGTATGTGGTCTTTAATGTTGCAAAAATGATAAGTAGGAACAAGCCTTTTAGTCTTACCTTGTGCACCTTATGATTGATGATAAGAAACCTTACCCTTACTCATACTAGAAAGTCTGAAATCAGCAAGTGAAACCTTAACAAATACTATTTTGGAGTTAGAGGGGTTTTCACTATGATTGTATTACAAGCAAAATTTTGATTCTATTAAAATTAAAATCAACAATTGTTTAAATAAATTTTGATTGAAAAATAAATTATTTGAACATATGCTTTTAGGGAACATAGAAAAGAAATATAAAATATGGACTGACTTTTTAACTATTTAATTGATTATTTATTTATTTATTTATTTATTTTCAGATGCAAGACTATTTTGTTATGTCTGTGGGGGACTGCTTCCTTGGTGTGTACAGCAGAAAAGATCTATACATCGGTTTATTATGGATGTCTTTGTGAAATTTAACTTTTACTGCCTTTACTAAAATAACTTTTTACACATCTTATCGTTTAAAAAAAAATGTAATAAGTTGTAACCTTATTAAGTTCTAATTTTTAGTATTAAGTTATGGGGAAGATCGAAATCCCTTTAATTTTACACAATTTTTTACACTAATTTCTCAATCATTAAATTAATGCATTCTCAACTGTTAAAATTAAATTTAACACGTGTAATTAAGATATCATAATTAATACACATGTAAAATACAATTTCAATCATTCTATTAGGATTATTCTATTAGGATTAATCATAAGAAATTGTGTAACAATTATGAGTTATTGATCTAAACCTTGAATTATTATATAATTAAACTCATAAATAAATCAATCACCAAAATCATGGGAAATTAACTGCAATTACCAACAAGACAAAACTAGAAGTAGAAAAAGAAGGCGAGTTCACTTGCGAGATATGCACAGAAACAACATCAAACAGCAAGAAATTCAAGAACAAAAATCTCTGCAAACACCATTTCTATCTTGACTTCATAGCCAAATATGCACAAGTCAAGATCGAAGACGATGAAACTGCGGACATCAACTGCCTCGGATCGAACTGTAAACAGCTTCTAGATCATCTTTCTAGCCGGCCGATAATCGAACCAAATCTATTTGCAAATGATGTTATCTTCGCTTCGAAAATAATCTTCTAGGGTTTGGGAGAAGCTTTTCCCCTAATAGGAATTGCACGGCGTTGCGTGGAAAATTGAAGAAAGCTCAGTGTCCGACTTGTAAGAAATTGTTTTGTTTTCAGCGTAAGTTGGCATGGCATGTAGGGTACCGATGTTGAGAAAGTGATAAAGTCGGGGACCATAACGATATTTTGTTCATGTAGCTTATAGAGAAGATGACTTGGGCAGAGTACCACTGTATTGAGCGCAAAAATGGCTGGGTAGTATTCATTGTGGGTTTTAATTTATTTCCCCCCTCTTTTTTTAAAATATATTTTTTATGTGTTAAAATTTAGATTAATAATTATTATTTAAAAAAAATATAAGGTTTGATATAATAATAATTATTTTAAAAAATAGTATAAGTTTTGATATAATAATTATAACACTTTACATGGCCATAAATATAAATATATTAAGCACATTTTGTATGTCTCCTTAATACTATGCAAAATTAGGTTATAATTATTAAATGTTTGTAATTTTTCCTAATGATAATAATAATAAAATCAACAAATATATATGTCCAGTATTATTATCTGCCTTGTTAAAATAAAAATTTTAATCAACTTATTAATATAATAGTTATAAAGGTTAAGAAAGGACTGAGAAAATCTTAGTGGGACATTTCCAATAGCCAGTCCCAATAAAAATAGTCATGTCATATGTATTGAAATTTTTATGATTGATCAATTTTAAGTTAAATATACGTGTTGTAGGATTTTATTAAATGGGTGCACGCCACTTAAATTTTTTTTTCATTGTATGAAAAATTAAAATTAATTTATTAATCAAAATATTTGCTTCATAAATAAGTTTATATTTAAATAGCATTTGATTTATTTAAATCTAAGACAAATATGAATATATGAATTAATATAAATGATAGGTTTATTTTTTGTTTATAATAAATATTTGAAAATTACTTATTTGACATATTAAATCCTCATATATCAAATGATTATATGTTTGTTTGTTTTTCATTCATAATATATGAATCTAAACATCTGAAATTACGATTTGAGAATAAATAAAGTATAAAATAAATAAATTTATAATAGTTTTCTTAAAATTACTTTTAAATAATTTTTTTTATTCAGATATAATTATCTCAATAAGTTGAGAAACAAAAATATCTAAAATAAAATATGAATAATTAAAATTGAATCATATTAAGTGTCCTAACTTAAAAAATTATATTTTGTTAGTCTTTGGTCCAATTTTTTCTTGTAACTCTTATGATTAATTGTCTTCTTTAACACCTAATATATATATATATATATATATATAATTATGGTATTAAATTTGCATAAATATGTATGAAATTATATTGTTATGTAATGTTGTAAAATAAATGGATATAAAGTTTGTAGAGAATAGAATATGAGATGAGCATTATGTCCTTTTTATGTTACAATAAAAATTATTTGCAAACTTAATATAAATTCTATTTAGTATTTGGATATAAATTTCAGATTGGTGTTAGGATGATTAAAACATAATTTTGAGACTACTAAAATTATCCTACATCACGTTTACTTTCAAATTAATTATTTATAAGAATAATTAAAAATATAAAAAAAAAATTTAAGAGCATTTTCGATTTAGTGAGAGTTTAAAAAAATAATACAACCCTTCAAATTCAAATAATTAAGAAGATACAAGTATTACTTGAGAAATTTATAATTTAAAAAAAAAATTACCTAATTTTTTTAGGAGAAAGTCTGAGATAAAACAATTTTAATTGAAATATATAAAACCATCATTACCCTCCAATGTACAATAATATTTAAGTGGATGAGCATACATAATTCCATCTAAAACTTTCTTATTTATCCTGGGTTAAGATTACTAGTTAAGTTCTAATTCTTAGTATTTTGCGACGTTATCATATAAATGCAGTACTCAGAGATAAAGAAATCGCCAAAGGAAGAGTTTCAAAATCATGGGAAACTCACAGCACATACCTAGAAGAGAAAACCCAGAAGCAAAAGAAGAAGAAGACGAATTCACTTGCGAGATATGCACAGAAATAACATCAGAAAACAAGAAATTCCAGAACAAAAATCTCTGTACACACCCTTTCTGTCAAGACTGCATAGCAAAATACATAGAAGCCAAGGTCGAAGACGACAACACAGCAAAAGTCGAATGCCCTGGGCTAGAGTGTCCACAATTTTTAAACCCTATTTCTTGCAAACCGATCATCCCACAAAATCTTTTTGCAAAATGGTGTGATATTCTCCTTGAAAATTACCTTCTAGGATTTGAGAGAAGCTACTGCCCTAACAGGAATTGCATGGCTTTAGTGGTGAATGAGTGCGAAGGACCCCGTCGAAAAGTGAAGAAAGCTGAGTGTCCGAATTGTAAACAATGGTTTTGTTTTCAGTGTAAGTTGGCATGGCATAAAGGTTACCAATGTGAAGAAATTGAGAAAGTAAGGGACCAGAATGATATTTCGTTCGGACAACTTATGGAGAATATGACTTGGGCCAGGTGTCCTGGCTGCGGCCACTGTGTTCAGCGCAGCGATGGCTGTAGTACTATTCATTGCAGGTTATAATTTATTTCCTCTCATTCTCTGTTTCTTTAATTAATTTTTTAAAAATGTTTTAATGTCCAGTAATTAATTAGTAAAAAAATTATATAAATCTTAATATAAATATCAAATTTTGAGTATTAAATTAGAAATAACTACATTTAAAATAAAATTTAAATATTAAAAATTGAATAATACTAATTGTCTGACTCAAAACACATGTCAATACAATGTAAGCATATGTTAACGTAATGTTTTAATCTGAGTTTTAAAAGTTTTAAATGAGTTTTTAAAGTGTGACCTATCAAGTTTAATGTTAAATTTAAAAATTAACGGCAGATCTTATACTTGAAACTCTAATTTTGAGGCTATAACCTTATGCCCTGATTTGAATAATAATAATAATTTTAATATTAATTATAAAAAGTATAGAAAGTATGAAATTGACATGTGATAACTAATAATTTTTTGACTTTTGTTCAATTATTTATTCAGGTGCAACACTATATTTTGTTATTATTGTGAGAGGAAGACTCCATATTGTTCCTGCAACGAAAGAACTGACGGACGATTCAGTGCCATATTTCTTATTTTGCTGCTGCTTGGTCTTGGATTTATATATATATTCCGTTTACCATCCGATTCTGAAAATTTTCCAGGATATTAGAATTTATATGTTCGTGCAATCATTTACCATAATTTATTCATGTTGTTTTGTTTAACTGTTCTCATTCATTGTCTTTTTTAACACCTAACATAGTTTTTTTTTTTCCTATTAAATTATGGTATTTGTTTTTAAAATTGGCATAAATATGTTTAAAACTGCATTTGTTAAAGATGGGCAAAGTTAATAAAAGAAACATGGTCGTTTAAAATGTGTTCTTCTTCCCCATGTGCAGAAGATTAATTACTGCTTTTCTAGTAAGATGAAGTATTGTATGGAGATGTTCCTAACCCTGTCCAGATTAGGACTGTGAATGATGGGATTTATGGGGTTGTATAAGAAAATCATATATGTATACAATCAATTTAATTAATAAAAAAATAAACAAATAATTATAATTGATGAGACTATTCAACAAAATTATGTCACGTATACATTTACTTTGATCCAATGGGTAATAAGACACAATAATCACCTAAGAAAATTGTAACTTTTTAATTTAAAAAAAAAAGAAGATATTTTTTTATCATAAAATCTATTGAAACGTCCAATCTAATTATGGCACATGTATTAAAAATTCTCTATCATTATTATTCTTACTTTTATAATTGATTAATTTTAATTAAATAAATGTATATGTAACAAAATTTAATTGGATCGATGTACAATTTTCTTTTATAATAAAGAACATTCCTTATTAAGTTATACTAGTTAGAATATTGGAAAGATTTCAAATGCACACTTCATCCTTATTCAGACGAACAATTTACAATTTATACAGAGTTGCACTGAGATTGCATTCTGCCATCTGTCTACATACTACTAATTATTGTCAAAATTTGTTATGAAATGTGTTGGCGAATCTCTGTTGTTTGCTGTCAATAAAGGACTGTTGCACAGGTGTTGAATGATTGAGAAATGATGCTCTGGTAGCTGTCGTTAGCAGGTACGGAGAGGAATATTGTGCTGAAAAGGAATAATGGTGAGGTGGTTGTACTGGTATTATTCTTTGTTTCTTTTAACTGCCTCCCTCAAGTTTAGCTGTCAGGAATGACGTTGAATTTGTGTCAAAGCAAACGAAACCTTTCATTCGACAAAGGCTTCGTTAATATGTCTGCTAGCTGGTCCTTTGAAGGAATATATCTAAGTTTAAATTCTTCTCTTGCTAACCTTTCTCTGACAAAGTGCAGTCGATTTCGATGAGTTTTGATATGCCATGGAACACTGGATTTCCTGCTAATGAAATTGCACTCATGTTATCACACCACAAGACTGTCTTCTGCTCTATTTTCACTTGCAGTTCTGATAGAAGCGATTTTACCTAGGTTATTTTGGCTACTGCTGAAGCCAAACTTCTATATTCAGCTTTTGAACTTGATCTCAAAATTGTTGTTTGTTTCTTTGAACTCTAGGTTATCAGATTACTAGCCAAAAATATTGCGTATGCACTGATTGATTTACTGTCGTCTGCATCTCCAGCCCAGTCTACATCTGCAAATGCTACCATGTTCAGCTTGTCTCATTTTGAATAATACAGACCATGATTTTTAGTGCCTTGAAGATATCTTAAAATTCGTTTGCATCCTGTCTAGTGTTGTTGCTTCGGTGTTTGTTGAAACTGACATAATTTATTCACACTGTAGGCAATTTCTGGTCTGGTTAATGTCAAATATTGCAGAGCACCAACTAAACTCTGATATAAAGTTTTATCTTCAAAATCTTTTCCCACACGACATGTGAACCTTTCACTTGTGCTCATTGGAGTAAGCATGGTCTTGCAATTTTGCACCTCTGTTCTTTTGAGCAAGTCGTCTATATATTTTCTTTGATTGAGATAAATGCCTTGGCTGTCTCTTTTTACTTCTACTCCAAGAAAATAACTTAACGATCCAAGGATTTTTAGAGAAAATCTGTCATTCAATTTATCTATTATCTCCTGTATCTGGCTTGAGTTATTGCCTGTGATAAGGATATCATTCACATACATAAGCAGTATGGTGATTCCAAGCTTACCCGTAGACACGAAGAGCGATGAATCAGTTTTTAAGTTCATGAATCCCCATTTGATTAGTGCTGACTTGAGCTTTTCATACCAGGCTCTTGGAGCCTGCTTGAGCCCATACAATGCTTTATTCAACCTGTAGACATGTTCTGGTTTTTCCTTATCTTTGAAACATTCTAGCTGACTCATGTATATCTCTTCATTAAGCTTTTCATTCAAAAAGGCATTGTTCACGTCCATTTGCTTTATATCCCAATCAAAATGTACAGCTAAACTGATTACTACTCTCACTGTGGATGATCGAACTATAAGACTGAATGTCTCCAAGTAGTCCACTCATGTTGTCTGATGATAGCCCTTGGCAACTAGCCTTGCTTTGTGCCTTGCTATGCTTCCATCTGGGTCGAACTTCAGCTTGAATATCCATTTGTTTCCAATGACCTTAACCTTAGGTTTTGCAAGTACCAAATCCCATGTTTTATTTCTCACCAATGCTTTATACTCATCTTCCATTGCATCTCTCCACTTCCAGTTCTTCATGGCTTCTGCTGCTGTTTTCTGTATTTTCTGCTCTTGTGATTCAACATTCTTGGCAACATATAGTTTTGGTTTGAAAATTCCATCTTTGGACCTGGTGACCATGGGATGTGTATTCAAAGTTTGTGTTTCTTGATTTGTTTTTGTGGTAACATTTGTGTTTTCTGAGTTTTCTGGGATAGCTTCTTGAAGCTCTGAAGATTGTTTCTGAGGTTCAGCATCAGAGGTGGTTGCTGCTGTAGCTGTGCCTTCAGATGACATGTATGACCTCTCACTTCTGTTTGTCATGGTTTGTGGTACTAAAAACAATTGTGTATAGTTTTGAGAATTGATAATGGGCTGACAACATTTTCTTGACCTTTTGGAAACTCAGTTTTGAAAGGAAATTTCAATTCATTAAACCTTACATGTATGGCTATATACACTCTACCTGTTCTATCAAGACACTTGTATCCTTTGTGTTTTGTGCTGTATCCTATGAATGTGCATTTGGTTGTATGAAACTGTAATTTGTGGTGGTTGTAAGGTCTGAGATGTGGATAACATGCACATCCAAATGTCTTTAGAAAGCTATAATCAGGTTGTCTTTTGTGGATCATTTCATAGGGTGTTTTGAAGTTCAAAGTGGCTATAGGGAGTTTGTTTATAAGGTATACTGTGGTCTCAAATGCTTCCCACCAAAACTTGATAGGCATATTTGCCTGAGCTAATAATGTCAGACCAGTTTCGGTAATATGCCTATGTCTTCTCTCAACAATTCCATTTTGGATTGATGTGTAAGGGTAAGAGTGTTTTAGAGTTATTCCTAGGTGTTTAAGGGCAGTTTCTAAAGGCTTGAATTCCCCCCATGTCTGTTTGAAGTGTCACAATTTTCGTATTTAACTGTCTTTCAATTTGCATTGTGAAATCAAGAAAGGCTTGTGATGCTTGTGACTTGTTTTTTAATGGAAATATCCAAGTGAACCTACTGTGATCATCCACTATACTCATGTAATATCTGTATTCATTCTTTGAAACAAATGGTGCAGGTCCTTAAAGGTCAGCATACAGAATTTCTAATGGTCTTTGTGTTCTGTTTGTGCTGGATTTCAGGTGAGTTTTGTGATTTTTCCCATATTGGCATGCTTCACAAAAGATTGAGGAACGACTGTCATTGATTTTAAAAGCATTACAAGATGAGATAAATTTCATCAAGATATGATCATTTGGGTGTCCAAGTTTCCTATGAAGAATATTTAAGTTGCTGTCTTGACAAACTGAATTGACATTGACTCTCTTTGGAGAAATTTTCATTACATATTTTGAACTCTTTAGATTACTAACACTAATTGATGCAAAGAGAGAAGCAGCTATAGTATTCAACTCTAAATGATTTCTTATTCTTATGCTTTTGGGTTTCTTTTTATGCTTGAGGACATACAGGCCATCTTCAGGAACTCTTTGCAGCAGCAGTTTCTGATTCTGGTCCTTAACAAAACAACCATCACGATTAAATTTAACACATAGATTATTGTCATGGATGAGTTTTGAAATGGTGAAGAGGTTCTTGGTAATATGTGGAACATGTAATAGGTTTTTCAGTTTCAAAGTTTTGTTGTTCTTAATGTGCATGAGATTATGACCAATGTGCAAAATGTCCCGTCTTTTACCATTTTCAACTACAAGTTTATCCATACCTTTGTAGTAATTTTTGATGCTCAGGTTGCTTAGATCGTTGGTCACGTGATTTGAAGCCCCACTGTCTAGATACCAGCCTTCATCTCCTATTGGTTCCTGAGTTAAAATTAGTGCTGAAGACTGACCTTGGACGTTGGTGTTCTTTGGCTCAAAATCTTGATCAAACCTGTGCCAACATACTGATGTTGTATGGCCTCCTTTCCTGTAGATTTGACAGATGAGTTTTAACTGATTTCTGCCTTGATTTGTTTTACCTCTTTATCTGCCTCGAAAACCTCTTCTGAATCCTTGTGTGTTTTGACTCTTAGCTTCTGGATTATTTCTTTTTGATTGATTCATATTGTTGCTGTTGGCTGCTAGGTTTGCTTCCACTCTGATTCCTTCTGACATGTTGTTGTTTTCTAATCTGTTTTCGAAAATGAGCAGCTGGGCAAACACATCTTCCAGTGTCATATATTTGAGTCTTGAGGATATGTTAACTACTACGGCATCATATTCATTTCCCAGACTATTGAGTATGTGTTCTATCAGATCTTCTTCGCTGATTCTTTTTCCAGTGATGGCTAAAGCATCTGCAATACTTCTCATTTTTGAGAAGAAATCACTGATATTCTAACTTCCCTTCTTTGTGCTTTGCAGTTGGTTCTTGAGTTGTATAGTTCTGGCATGTGATTGAGATGAATGAAGTCTGCAAATTGCATCCCAAAGCTCCTTGGATGTCACACAGCTGGTGAAGGAGATGAGTGCATTCTCAGTTAGTGTTGACAAGAGCCAACTTAACAAGAGCTGATCCTGTTTCTTCCAACGCAGAAAATCTGGATTTTCTCCATGAACTTGGTTGCCTTCTTCATCCCTCGTGACAATGAATCTGTCTAGTATGTTTTTGGTCCCATCTATATAGCCTTCCAAATCGTTCCCTCTGATGATTGGGAGGACTTGAGTTTTCCAGATCAAGAAATTGTCTGTCGAGCTTGATAGGAGCAATGAAAGATAGGCTATTGTGTGTATGTTGAGACTGTTGAACAAGGGTTGAGTTTGGGCTGTTTTCGGCAGAGCTTGCCATTGTAATGGCTCTGATACCAAGTTAGAATATTAGAAGGATTTCAAATGCACACTTCATCCTTATTCAGACGAACCATTTATAATTTATACAAAGTTGCACTGAGTTTGCATTCTGCCATCTGTCTCCATACTATTAATTACTGTCAAAATTTGTTATGAAATGTGCTGACGAATCTCTGTTGTCTGTTGTCAATAAAGGACTGTTGCACAGGTGTCGAATGATTGAGAAATGATGCTCTGGTAGCTGTCGTTGAGAGGAATATTGTGCTGAAAAGGAATAATGGTGAGGTGGCTGTACTGGTATTATTCTTTGTTTCTTTTAACTATAGTTTCTAGTATTACATTATCATAAAATTGTAGGCAAAGATAAATAAAACTTTAGTTTGTTTACAAAATTGGCATAAATTGTTTTGATAATGGTTTTGTTTATATTAAATTATGGGATTTTGTTTTTGATATTGGCACAAGAGATCTGTTAAGTTGTGCTGCGAGACCAGTACCTCTGACGCCAGATTTAGGCGATTCTTGAGTTTGAAAGATTTACTATTTATTGTGTTTGTTGGAAAGATAGCCAGCACATACATATTATTCATTTGGAAGTTTGGTTACTAGTCAACAATGTGTTAACGTCATTAGTGATTATGTGCAGAATGTGTTTTTATGATTTTGCTTATGCATAGTTTTCTCATGAGCACGTATTGTCAATCATAAACAGGCAGTGAATCGTTCGGTTTTTACTTTTATTGTTTGGATATGTTCATTTCACCTTTCTACTATACAGAGTTAAACATTTTCCAGTTGTCAGTCAAAAGGTAACCTTTTTATTTGCCCTTTCTGGAATATTTTAGGCCCAGGTTGCACCTCTTCTTGCTAGGTCCAATTTGCTTATCACCAGGGATATTGAGTGGGCAAATCTTGTGCTTGGTTTTGAGCAGGTAATGTTTTTCCTCCTACTAATTCGTTCCCCTCTCACATCCACACTTAAGATGTAAAATGCCAAGTTGTTCTTTCAGAAATTGAAATGCTCCTTGTAAGAAGATTTGGTATGTTCTTGCATTGAAGCAACTGGTTGAAGATTGATTTTACATATCTATTAAATTTTATGTTATGTACAGTGTCAGGTCAGGTTCTAATTTTTTAGTGATGTCAAGAACCCATATGCTTGATCATATGGCTGGTAGGTGTGGTCAACTAGGTATAACTAGCCCTTGTTTTGATAAAGTGAATTTAAGACTATGGTTGGCTGATTCGTGCATGTTCTTGTATGTTGCTCATGTATGTTTCATTTTCGCCATCTGGATGGATGATCTTTGTGTTTGAGTTTTGGTCACGTTCTTTGGGCAGTTTGGGATTGCTTTTAGAATGATTAAAAATAAAAATTATTTTGACAAAATCATTTAATCATATTGCATATTCTGAAAAATAGAAAATCTTAAATATACTTTAATATCAACTTTCTAAACCTTATTATATATCATCTCCACATAGAGATTTCAAGACTTTTTAGCTCAGCACCAAAATGAAATCATTCCCTTGTATTTTTGGTGAGATGGAATGGAAGTAGAATGTAGATTCATCTAATTAATACTATAATTTCATCTGGGATTTACACTTTCTGATTTAAGTGATATTTTGGGAGAAGTTAAAAATATGGCAATATGGCTATTGCCATTGGTTACTAGCAAACAGTAGTCATCACTTCAAATCTAAGCTCCGAAAATGTCGCCATCTGCATATTATCTCTGTTACCTAACCTTTTTCCTATAGATCTCACTCTAATTCTCATTCTCTCTGTTTGTTTCCTGAGAAAGTGGATGTCAGTTTAGTTTGCATTGTTAAGATTCAGCATTTGAAGTAAATGATAAAATCATGAACCTGTAAAGGTTTCAATTATGAGTTCGTTGCCTCTTCAGTTAACTCAAAAGTATAATTTGATCCTGCCACGTTAGCATCAGAAAAGTTTTGGGCACTCTCATAGTTAGAGTGAGCTGATTCTGAATATCTTATTGATTAATTTCATATTAAAATAAAACTTCAATTAGCTGATATCTAGGAAGTGGTTGTGGATAATGGGATGGAATTATTCAACTGATTAAAGTTTAAATTATTTGTTATTGATTTTTGGGTAACGTGAAAGCTTTAAATGAGATTAAAGCATCGCTTAGTCTATGCATGGATTGGAGATGAATAAAGAGACTAATAGATAATAACTCGCCAAAAGAAGAGTCCGAAAATCATAGGAAATTTGCAGCAAATACATAGAAGAAGAAGAAGACAAATTCACTTGCGAGATATGCACAGAAATAACATAAGAAAAGACCAATTCAAGGACAAAAATCTCTGCAAACCCTCTTTTTGTGTAGACTGCATAGCCGAATATGCTGAAGTCGAGATCGAAGACGACGAAACTGCGAAAATCAAATGCCCTGGATTGGATTGTAAACAGCTTTTAGATCCTCTTTCATGCCGGACGATACTCGAACTAAGTCTTTTTGTGAAACCGTGTGATCTTCTCTTGGATCATTATGTTCTAGGGTATGATAGAATCCTTTGCCCTAACAGAAATTGCATGGCGTTGGTGGTTAACAAGTGCGGCGGCAGAAGCGGAGGCCGTGGAAGAGTGAAGAAAACTTAGTGTCGGGTTTGTAAGGAATGGTTTTTCTTTCGATGTAAGTTGGCATGGCATGCAGGGTCCCGATGTGAAGAAAGTGAGAAGGTGAGGGAACCTAATGATATTTTGTTTGAACATCTTATGCACAAAATGAATTGGGCTAGGTGTCCTGGCTGTGGCCACTGTGTTCAGCGCAAGTTTGGCTGAACTGCTATTTCTTGCTGGTTTTATTTTATTTCCTCTCTTCTCTTTCTTTAAATTTATTTATGTGCTAATCACCAAAAATTAGTTATAAAAGTAGGTTATAATTAGTATACAAATTATGAAATTGATATGTGAACTAATATTACTTTGCTTTTATTCATGGGATCCATAAGATTGTTTAATAAAATTATATAGATATACATTCACTTTAAATATAATCAGTCATAAAAAAATAATATGAATAACTATTTAATAAACATGTCATGTACACTTTCACTTTAAAATTAATAGATCATAACAACAATAAAATAAAAAATAAAATAAAGTCATAATACATGACATAATTCTATTAGAAAAATTCATAAGAGCATTTTCATTTCAACGGCAGTACTAAAAAATATAATACAACTTTGGTTAAAAAAGAAGATACAAGAAAAATTATTTCAATAGAATCATCTAGTTATATTAAATTGAATGGACGTAGAGATAATGTGATATGTTGTTCTCACCTAAAACTGTCTTTTCGTAGTTACTCAGTAAGGTTGAAATTTCTTATTAAGGTATGATTCCTATATTGAGTGTTCATTTTTTATTTTTGCTTATTTTAATTTTATTTTATAATTTTGTAAAAACAATGGATATGAGAGTTGCATAATCATAAAGTTAGCATATCTTATATTTATGGTACGTTTGAGATTAATTGTAAACCATGTTCTTCGAACCTAAAGGTAAGACGGTCATTTAGGAACACCCAATAGTACATGTGCATTGTACAAGATAAATTGACACATTAACGAAGCTAAAATGGATTTAAATTAGCTAGTGAAATGAATAAGTTTCATAAGTTGGATTACGGAATATTGTCCTACGCTGACGCATTCAGCGATCTCGCTATTAGGGAAAAAAATTATTTTCATGTTATTTTGAGAAATGGGAGAATGAGGCGTGTATATAGGCATTTTAAGGAAGAGGTCGACATTTTTTGGTTCAAAATGTTGACATTTTAAGGATAGAGGTCGACACTTTCAAAGGAAAGTGTCGACACTTTGTATGCAGTCGATACCTGGTAAAAGAGGTCAACACGTTTGGGAGAAGTGTCGACACTATAAAGGAAATTATTGATACCAAGTAAAGAGGTCGACACTTTCAAAGGAAAGTATCGACACTTTTGGCAAAGAGGTCGATGCATGGGAAGAAAGTATCGACACTTTTAATCGGAAAAAAATACAAGCATTCTGTTTTTCAAGGTATCAATATTTCCTAAGAAAGTATCGACACTTTCACCCAAAGTGTCAACACTTTAGGCAAAAATATCGACACTTTTGCCTAGGGAAAAACCAACACTTACTGACTTTGAAAAGTATCAATATTACACTGAAAGTGTCGACATTTTTAAAGAAAGTGTCGACACTTTAGCCTAAAATGTCGACCCTTTTGGTCGACAGTAAGCAAATTTGGGCAAAAATTTCAAGGGCAAACACGAGAATTTCAAGGTTTTCAAAGTACAAATCAGTCTTTATACTCATTTATATAAATACCCATGAGAAAAACCATAATTGATCATCATTTTTATTTCTTTCTTCACCCTTTCTCTCTCTCTCTAACTCGTTTTTCTCTCTCATTCTCACGATTTTTCGTAGATCTGATGTTTTCGTTTAAATTTGGCTACCAAATGATTACTTATCCTCTCCTTTACAACTTGATATCAAATTTGGGCTAGAAATTGCAAGTAATGACAAGGAAGAATTTGGGTTTCGAGTAGAATTTAGTGCTTTTCCAATTTATCAGTAATTTAAGGTTTCTCAAGGCTTCACCAAGTTATAGGTAAGCTCATTAAACTTTTATAAGTTTAATTTTATGTATTTGAGCATATTTGGATTCTAGGGTTTCCTGTTCACCGAGAAATTTCATTTAATTCCGCATAGGAAATGTAGACTTGTGTTAATTAACAATATTAGAAAGTATATAACATTAAATGAGTGTTAAATAACACTTGGAATGCATAACAAACTATTTGGAATGAAAATGCGAAAATTGAGATAACTACAGTCATGGGATTCCGTTATTGAAAATCGGCTAAATAGCCCTCATTAGAAAGCCTCGTGAAATTAAATGTGCCAAACTAAGAAAATTTAGACACGATGTCTACAACATTTGCATTTCATGCAAATACTAAGTAATTAGAAAATTCAAAAATTTATAATGTTGTACATGTATAATATAGGTACTGAACACCCGAAAGAAGAACACATTAGGCGCGAGGAGTAGTGTTGGGGAGTAAATACCCTCCATTTTACTGTGAGTAGATCTAATACACATTTGCTTTAAAACTATTTTATGAAACCTATTATTTTATGTTTTAAGAAATAGATTTATTATCGTTATTGTCTAATGTGAATGATAATGGTCTGTGATATTTAAAATTATATGTAAATGTCCAAGAGGCCAAGTTTGATACTGAAATTACATGTCTATATAGTGATTAGAAATTAAATTGATTTTAGATATATACATGTTTGTGACTTTGAAATTGGTGATGGCCGGAAGGGCTAAGTATGTATGTGACTGTAGCTATAGAGTAATAGCCTAAGGACGGACCTATGAGAGGCCGTCTAGGTGAGTGTGTCGTAGGTGGGCCAGTTATATGGATGGATATTGTGATGTTACCCATCTGCGAGATTGTCGAGGACAGTCATGAGTGTCACCACATGACTACTTGAGGCGAACGTCAGTGATGGATTATTTTTAAGAAATCATATGCATTCTTGATATTACAAATAAACGTTTTATTAAAGGAGCATTATTTTTGTGCATAAAACTCACTAATGGACTCGGGGTTATTACGGTCAAGGTAATCATCGAGAACAGGAGCCAGCCCAATGATTTGTGTGACATGCCATATTTTTATTAAATTAACCTTATTTTATGTGCATTTACAAATGGTTTTATTTAAACTATATTTTTGTCCACTCACGGAGTATATCCCCATATACTCACTCCCTCACATTCCAGTTTCAGTAAATCAATCGCAATTCAATAGAAAAAGCCCTTTTTACAGGTGGTAGTGATCAGTTAAGAGCATACGCCCTCAGGTATTGTAATCATTCCTGACTCTGACTCGAACAAACTAGTTCACTGGGTAGTGTTTGATAAACTATTTTTTGTATGTAATAATGAATATCAAATGATGTAATTTGATAAATACTCCCTATGTAGTTTTAATTTAAGTATAATTGCATTTGTGGAAAGATTTGTAAACTGTATCGGAGAGACAATATTTATGTGGATGTGTTTTATGAATTGTTTTAGAAATTATTTTGGAGATACATGTGAATATATACAAGGGACAGGTACCTGAGCGGTCTTACAGGTCCGAGAGACATATTCTGGGATTAAGAATGTGTCTCGAGAGTCTGTAGCGGTTATCACGTGTGTACTCCATGGGCGGGGACGTGACATTAATGTTAGGATAATTATAAATAATTATTTTAAATAATTAAAAATCAATTAATTTAAGAGATTATACAAACAATACAATAATAATACTATATCATTGTTACATATACTGATGTAATAATGTTATGTAATTGTTACGTGAACTAATGTGATAATATTATATATGTTATTACCACACATGTTACATTTTTACTGGAATTAAAAAAAATATGAATCATATATAACATGCAATAATGATATAAATATATAAAACATTGGTTTAACATAAATATGAATTCTTTAGTGTATTGGCCTGAAAATTTTCTAGGATAAATTAACATAAGATATTGGTGACTAGAATAAAAAAATTTTAAAGTTCGAGGGGCCAATACACTAATTTCTAACAAATAGAGGGAAGAAAAGAATTTGTTATTAATATGGAGCTATAGTACAAAAACCAAAAGAATGACTCAAGACTATTATCAAACCTAATATTGTTGAAAATAGGGTCGAAAATCAAGCTCAATCCAAGCCCCACATTATGGCAAGTATGAGGCCCAGTTCCAAGCCTAATTATGCATAAATTGTTTTTACCCATTTATAGTATTTTCTTCATAAAACTAGAAAAATCAAGAGAAGAAAGAGAAAAACAAGAGAAATGGGAGAGAGGAAAGAAAGGGACAAGAAAGAAGAGAAGAGAAAAAAGAAAGAAAAGAGAAGAAGAGAAGAAGGGAGAGAAATGAGAGGAGAAGAAGAAAGAAAAGAAGAAGAGGGAAGGAGAAGAAGGTGAAGTCGAGAAAAAAGAAAGAAGAGAAGAAAAGAGAGAAGGAAGAAAGGAAAAGAAAGAAAGAAAGGGGAAGGAAAGAAGAAGAAGAAAAGGGAAGGAGGAAAAGAGAAGGTGGCCGGGAGAGAAGAAGAGAAGAAAGGAGAAAGAAGGAAAATGAGGAAAAGAAAAGAAAAGAGAGGATGAAAGAAAGGGTGCTGAGAGAGAGGAAAAAGAAATGAAAATGAAGAAGAGAAAAGGAACAAAAAAGAGAAAAAGGAGGACACTAGCTGAGCAAGGAGAGGAAGGAAGAAGAAGAAAAGAAGAAAGAAAGAAGAAAGAGGAAAAAAAAAGAAGGGAAGAAAGGGGAGAAAGAAGGGAAGGGAAATTAACTTTCAAATGAGGTAAGAAATCCTTCAATTGTTTTAAATTTCTGGAAAAAGTTTGGATGAAATTGTGATGTGTATATATAATGAATTATATGTAGTTGTGATGCTGGCAAGTGTTAGTAGTGATTGATATATATATATATATATATATGGCAGTATTTATTGCATGAGTACTATATAACTAAAGTGATAATATGTATAGAAATGGTGGCTGAGTTGTGGTGTAGTATGGTGAAGCATGAAATTAGTGAATGGGGAAATTGTCGAAAATTAATGTTAAATGATTGAATATGATAGTGACTAAGTAGGCATAAGGAAGTGTTTTGATTATGTTTAATGCATGAGAAATATGAAAATTTAAGTGTTAATAATGCATGAAAATGGTGATTAAGTTGTAGAGCTGAAATTTTATAAACAGGGTGATGTTTTGTTTGTTGGAGTTTTTGACCTAGGCTCAGTTTTTTGTTTATAAAATGAATTACAAACCTTCGATTAATAAACCATAAAATTTTATGAAAACTAGATACGATAACAAGCAACATAGTAAAAAATAAGAATTTTGTTGTGATAGGATAAGTTCTTAGAAATTTTAGAATATTAGCTACCCTGTATTGCTTTTCTTTTTGTCGAAAATTCTAGGCAGTGCACAAAAATCCAAAAATAGAATAGTGTTCCTGATATCCGATGTTAGCGCCGTAAAATTATGTGAAAATTAAACACAACATGGGATAACATATCTAAAAACTAGATTGTTTTATGTAGGGATGGATTCCAAATAAAATTCAAAATTGGTTGCCCTGTTTCGACGCTGGGCATGGTCTCGCCCTACAAAGTATGTAATGATTTGAGTATAACTTGAGTGTTATGATTCGAAATCAGAATATGTAAAAGGTTACGTAAACTAAATTTATAGGGGATGAATATATTAAAAATTCATTTTAAAATGTGCTTCCAATTGGTTATAGTAAAGCTTTAAAGTCACTTCTATTTTGTAAAGACATTGTTTAGAATAGTTGAAATTGAAATGGTGATTTTCTGAATTAAGTAATGGGAGTCCGAGACATTCTAAACTTCCTACTGAGGATTATTGTCATATATAATATATTTATTTGTTTATATGGTAAGTACATGATATTATGAGTTTTAATGGAGAAATATGTATTTGTAGATCGTTGACAAGACCAACCACCAACGGTACCACGACTTGGATTTGGTCAAGTGTAAATCAATGAGTGAATGCTTTATTTTTCAAAATATTATTTATGCATAATGTTTGAATTATGAATGTTTTGAAAATCGATTTGTGAGGATAGTTTATTTCATTTTTTTAAAATATAATTTGGACAAAATGTTTGAAATATATATGTTTTGGAGACTAATTTGTATAGTTTAACTGTTTTTTGAATCTAGAATTCTGAATGCATTACAGGTATGAAAATAATATATATAAAGTTAGAGTAAGTTTAGAAAATGTGTTTAAATATTCATGAAATGTTTATGTGGATGAATAATTTATGATAAATAAGTTTTCTATTGATATTTGATGAAATTGATGAAAGATGATTTACATAAAATTTATGATTTGAGATTTTGGTGCAAGTGCTTGATATGAACGCATCTGTGCACATATGTTTCCGTCCTTATTAGAGAAAGGGGTAAGGGATATGATGCTTATTTTCGCATTTGCCATCTGATATGAGGTAAATGAGATGTTACATATTTTCACCCTTATTAGAGAAAGGGGTAAGAGAGATGTTATTTTCTCTTTTATCATTTGATATGAGGTAAATAAGAAGTTACTGTTGGATGAGTTGGTGTTTAGCACCGTACCCTTTATCTAGGCCAACGTTAACGAGTGAGTTTAATAATTTATATATATATTGATGTAAAAGAGAGGTTGTATATTTCTTCCCTTACTAGAGAAAGAAGTAAGGGAGAGGTTACTTATTTCCACATTTACCATCTGATATGAGGCAAATAAGAGGTTACTGTTGGATGAGTTAGTGTTTAACACCGCACCTTTTATCCAGGCTAACGTTAACGAGTGAGTTTAATGATTTATATATATATATATATATTGATGTAAAAATAACTTGTTAACGAGTTTCGAGATGCCTACCAGTAGCGCACCGAGAAATATTTCGGGGAATAGTTTCCTGGCAAGCCTATATATCTTTTAATTGATCATCCACAAATTTTATATATGAAAACTATTTTATATTGCTTGTTGATTTTAAGTGAAGGTCTTAAATTGCTGTGAAATGACTATACATTAAAATCTATACTCTTAATTCCCTTTTATATTTTCTTATTTTATAGTATCCACTCACTCAGTTCTTTAGGACTCACCTTTCTTACTTTTCAGTTTTACAGATTGGCACTTAGTGATGTTTCAATACAGTGGAAACACGAACAGAGAAAAATGATACACTCTGCAGTTACTATAGCAATATGAATCCATCATGTAGGGAGAGTCATACGTATTATAAATAGAGTTGTTATTTGAAGTCATACATAATTTCCATTATGAATTGTATTGTGTCAAATATTTTAAAATATAAATGTATTATTTCTATTTCACGGCAAGGCATATTGCCTTTATGCAATACCTGCATTGTGTTATATGTGTTGTGATGAGTTTATCAGAGTTATATATACATACAAACATAGAAAGAGGTTTAGGGTGATGGTGGATTCCGTCACCTACCCAGTAACATCTCCGAATTTGGATGTTATATTTAAGTTATAAAAAAGTAACTCAATCTTTTCAAAAATAACAATATTCTAATGAATTAAGACAATGGGACTGTTATTATGAAATTAATAACCAATTGAAGATGAGTCAGCTCATGTATTAATGTTACTAGAAAACTTTTCCAAAATTATGCATGGTATATTATTTGCTAAATTATACTCACATACAAAATATAACATAAATTTTATTTTATTTGTTTATTTTAGATCAATATAACTTTAATGATTGAGATTAAATTTGTATATACACACAACAATATATATTTGTATTACGATAATTCTAAAATACAATAAAATATGAGCATAATATATCAGTATGTGTAGATATTACATATAGGATTAAGAAATTAAATACTCTCTTTTACGATAATTAAAATAATAATAGTGCTAGAGAAGTAAACTTCCTGTATCAAATTGGAGCTCAAATTGATGTGGTATAATAATATTAGTTAAATAATAATAAAATAAATATAATTATGAAAATAAATAATGAGAATTATTTAATATTAATTATATATTTCCATTCAACCAATATTATTATAACATTTCAGTTTGTATTCCTTACATTATTTTTAAAAAAGAAAAAAAAATTGAGGATAAAATTTATGGCATGATTTTATTGTAAAGACCCATCAACGTGTTCCCAACTTTTTATATAAGACTTTCTTATTTAGTTATACTACTAAAACAATACTAATTTTAGTCAAATAAGTACACAGAAGCAAGTATTACCTAAGAAAACTACATCTTTCCAAACAAATTTACTTCTTTCTTAGCTACTGGTAAGCTTAAGATTCCTTACCAAATTCTAATTCCTACTACATAGTGAGTTGTTATATAAACGGACTGATAAATAAATAAACCGCCAAAAGAAGAATCCCTAAATCATGGGAAATTCACATCAAATACCAGGAGAAGAAAACCTAGAAGAAGAAGACAAATTCCCTTGCGAGATATGCACAGAAATAACATCAAAAAACGACCAATTCAAGAACAAAAATCTCTGCGAACACCCTTTTTGTGTAGACTGCATAGCCGAATATGCAGAAGTCAAGATCGAAGACGACGAAACTGCGGAAATCAAATGCCCTGGATTGGACTGTAAACAACTTTTAGATCCTCTTTCATGCCGGCCGATACTCGAACCAAGTCTTTTTGTAAAATGGTGTGATCTTCTCTTGGATCATTATGTTCTAGGGTTTGATAGAATCTTTTGCCCTAACAGAAATTGCATGGCTTTGGTCGTTAACGAGTGCGGCGGCAGAGGCGGAACCCGTGGAAGAGTGAAGAAAGCTCAGTGTCCGATTTGTAAGGAATGGTTTTGTTTCCGGTGTAAGTTGGCATGGCATGCAGGGTTCCGATGTAAAAAAAGTAAGAAACTGACGGATCCGAATGATATTTTGTTTGAACACCTTAAGCATAAGATGAATTGGGCTCGGTGTCCTGGGTGTGGCCACTGTGTTGAGCGCGAGGATGGATGTGGCAGTGTTATATGCAGGTTTTAATTTGTTTCTCCTCTTTATTTTCTTTAAAAACAATTATAAAAGTCTATAGCTATTAAAATTATTGAATTGTGAACTAACAATAATTTTATTTATTTATTTATGTATACAGATGCAAGACTGAATTTTGTTATTACTGCGGGAGAAAGTTTCCATGTTTCTGCAACAAACGCTCTATCGAATTCATCATCGAAATAGTTCTACTTTTTATTAGCTTAGTTTCAATTTATGCAATTGTTTTTAATATCTTTGTGCAAAGATACTAAGAGAATATTATACTTTGTTAGTCTTTGTTCATGTTCTTTTCCGTACAATTTTTCTCATTGATAGTCTTTTTAACATCGAAATAGTTCTACTTCTTATTAGCTTAGTTTCAATTTTTGAAATTGTTTTTAATATCTTTGTGCAAAGATACTAAGAGAATATTGTACTTTGTTAGTCTCTGTTCATGTTCTTTTCAGTACAATTTTTCTCATTGATAGTCTTTTCAACTCCTAAAACTAAAATAATGTAAATCAGGGTATATATTTGTAAAATTAGTTTAAATATGTCTTAAATTTTATGCAATCGGGGTATATATTTTTAAAATTAGTTTAAATTTGTCTTAAATTTTATTGCTAAATGACAACCACGACGAATTGTTAAAGTGTAGCTCGGCCCTGGGAGAGTTGCTAACTAAGGTGTGGTTCTTATGCAACCTAATATTGACCAAAATATGAAACTAATCTTAAATTTGAAACTCTAATTTTGAGTCAAATTTTGAGACTTCGGATTTTAGGTCAAAATTTAGGATTTCAGCCGATGTTGCTCAACATAATTTTTAGGAGAAAAAGGTTTGAGGTTGTTGTTTGGATGTTTCTTTTTTGAAGTACATGTTTGCATAGTCTAAATAATTATTTTAATTAATATTAATTAATTTAAGACTACTTTTATACTATACAAACTCTACTAATCTAGTAGAGTTATATCATATAATTATCACAAATTGAAATTGTACTCATATAACAATATTATATATTTATCACATGTTCAAACTAATATAATTATTAAATGTTTTAACTTTACTAATATGATATTATTAATTTATTATATAATTATTGCATATCTTATAATTGTAAAAGAAAAAAAATTATATAAAATATGTGACAACAATGTAACAATGTCATAGTAATTTGTATAAATAGACCTTACATCTCTAGTATTATTGTTAATTTATGAAAATTTAAAAATTACCTTTTATTACCAATCTAAAACATGAGAGATATTTTAAGTTTTAAATATGGGTGGAGTTCTCTTACTTTCAATTTTGACTGAAATTGAGACACAAACATTAATTTTGAACTTATTTATACAATCTAATAGTTGAAATTAAAAGTCAACTCAAAGCATATAATGCTACCAACTCAACATTCCTATATATTTTTTGATTGCATGAATCAATGGTACAAAAATTAATATTTTTATTTAAGTAAAAATAAATTAAAAAATGAAGCTAAGCAACCCATCTTTTAATACGTTAATATAAGTTTATTATAGTTATAAACATCGGAAAAAAATATAAATAATAATATATGTTTTTAGCCTTCATAACTTTTTTTTGTACACTCGACATAAAAGATGGATTTATATTGATGCAAGACCTTATTTCTAATTTAGTTGAAAAAAGTTCTTCAGAGTTAATATTTCTTTTTAAAACTTTAAGATAAATCATCGCACAGAAAATTCAAGATATTTTTTGTATTCCATAATTTAGATAAAACATCGTCGTACTAATCTCTCTTCATTGCCAAGAAATTATTTAAGATTTCAGAAATTAAACAATATTGATTTTGATTAGATTGACTGACTTAATGAATTAAGAAGATACAATAAAAATGAAATGAAGATTGTCATAATCAAATATCGTCTGTCAAACATAATAATCAAATTTTTGTACATGTTAAGATTTGGAAATATATTTTTCATATAAAAAAAATTATGTTTGGTTTCTTATATTTGATTATGACAAATTTTCATTTAATTCCTGTCATATCTTCTTTATTAATTCAGCTAATCTTATTAGGTTTAACCTAAATTAAATTCTTTAGGTTATTAGCAAAATAAATTCTTATACTATTAACAATTAATTGAAGATTGAGTCGATTTATGTATTATTGTCGTTAGAAAACTTTCTAAAGTGGTATATGATTTACTAAATTATAGGATCATATAAAATATAATATAATTATTTTTATTAGTATTAGATCAATACAACTTTAATGATTAAGATTAAATTTGTATATACAAACAAGCATACATGTGTGAGACAATAATTTTAAAATACAACAAATATATGAGTGTGACAATGATTTTGAAATACATTGAAGCTAAGACCAAATGCAGCATTATAGTACATGTAGCAACAAAAAAATAATACAAATTTTAGTTAAATAAGCAAACAGACACAAGTATTACTTAAGAAAAATACAACTTTCCAAACAAATTTACGTCTTTGTTGATTACTCGTAAGATTAGGATTTCTTATTCTGTTGTAATTCGTAGTATTGAGTTGTTATATAAATGGACTCGGAGATAAATAAATCTGCAAGAGAAAAGTCCCAAAATCATGAGTAATTCACAGCAAATACATAGAAAAGAAAACCCAGAAGCAGAAGAAGACGATGGATTCACTTGTGAGATATGCACAGAAACAACATCAAAAAACAAGAAATTCAAGAACAAAAATTTGTGCACACACCCTATCTGTCAAGACTGCATAGCAAAATACATAGAAGCCGAGGTTGAAGATCAAGACGACAACACAGCAGAAATCGAATGCCCTGCGCTTGATTGTCGACAAATTTTAGACCCGATTTCTTGCAAACCGATAGTCCCTCAAAATCTTTTTGAGAAATGGTGTGATCTTCTCTTTGAAAATTACCTTCTAGGGTTTGACAGAAGCTATTGCCCGAACAGGAATTGCATGGCTTTAGTGGGGAACGAGTGTGGCAAATATGGACGAGTGAAGAAAGTTCAGTGTCCGAATTGTATGCCATGGTTTTGTTTTCATTGTAAGTGCATGTTTGCGATTCCATAGCGAAATTATATTCGGTGAACTAACTCTTTACAGAAATCCGAAGTAGCTTCTTCTGTACAAATTATTTCACAATCTGATTTGGTAGGGTGTAATACCATAAATAGCTTTTATGAAAATATTAAAAATAGTTTTTTATAAATTAAATTAGTTAATTAACTATTTAAAATTTATTAATCATGTTTATTTATTTTAATTTTATGAACTGAATAATTAGAAATAAAATAAAATAAAAGTTGCTACGGTTGATCATTGGATGACTACATGGTACATCAGATTAGAAACTTATTAATCTTATGGTCAAAAACAACCATCAGATTTTATTGAACCTTTTTAAAATTTTAATGTGTGTTTTTAGGACACATCTGAAATACTTACATCTAATTACAAAATAGTAAGTAACAAATTTAATCTCATTGTATAAAAAGTTCCAATTAATTTATTAATCAAAATATTAAAGTTTATAATATTGTAATTTTCAAAATAATCACTAATACTTATGAAATTGTTGTAATTATTTCTAAAATAACTATACAAACTATTAATCTAACTTCTTTAAGATGGTGACCCGGTACAAACTATCTATACAAACTCATTTATACAAATTGATGAACAAACTATATATACAAACTCATTTATACAAACTATAATTTAATGGGTAAATATAAAATAATTAAGGCAATAAATGAGAATAAGTAATGTGACAATAACATTTATTTTTTTTGGTACATTTACTCGTCCTATTATATTATGCACATCAGTTTATTTCGATGATGAGTTTATATAAACAATTTGTATCTCTAATATTATTACGAAATAATACATATCTTGTCTATCATGTGTGAGTTAATAATAAATTTTCTTGTTTATTTTAAAAATATAATTATAAAATACTTATATTAATGACTGCTATTACGTCATTTATCACGTCAATTATAATAGATAATATTTCGTCTATAATCAATGTATAATAGGATATAACTAACTATATGGTAAGACGGGTGGACCAAACCCTTAGATTAGCCTATATATATATGTATATATTATGTATCTTTCCATGTGTAAACCATTCATTAATTATTAATGTGCAAAAGAATTCTCTTAAGCCTCTTTTATCAAATGAATTAAGTATGTTCACTGTATATTATTTATATATTAACTTTATATGTGTAAACCATATTACAAGGGTATTTTGGTTATTTTGATAAATTTAGAGACCTATTAATATAAATGAAGAAATTATATTCTTGTTTGTTAAAATATTAAAAGTTAGGGACCGGGATTTTATTGTCCATCTCTTTACTGTTAACTTTGAAGGCTTAGCGGGGTTCGATCCATTGAATATGGACCGAGCTTGAAAGCAGGCTAAAAGTTTTGGGCTTTTCGTTCAAAACGGTCCATTGATATCCGATTCGGTCTGGTTCATTCCTGTGGTATGTGAAGAAGAAACACTGCAAACGTGAGTGTCAATAAAATTTCTGGAAGTGATTTTTATTTTTCGTCTTCTATCCAGAAGAACTTTTGAAAACCAATCATTCTGTTTTCTGGCAAGAATTGAACTTCTTGGTTGCCCAAAATGGCTGCCAGGTCACAGATAATTACAGGTTTCGCTTTGCCGTTAAAACCTGCTTCATCTTCTTCCTCGAGCTCTGGTGACAGTCTCTGCATGGTGAAGAAACCCCTCACGACGTCGTTTTTTAATGGTGGAGGTGTGTTCTTTCATTTCTATCTCTATTTTTACTTTATTGGGCTATTTTCATTCTCTATTTTGTTGGGTATTTTTTTTTTCATTTCCGTTTTCTTCAATCCACACTCTGTTTAGTTGCTGAGAAAATGAAAGGAAATAAAAGGTAACTCTAGAAATGCTCAATTCTGGTGGTTAATGCATTAGCTAACTGAGTATTTTTTTATTGGGCCTCAAGTAATTTAAAATTTTATATTTAATCCTTTGTTGTCTTCAAAATTTCTTTGCATCAGTGAAATTTTAGTTATATATGTAGTTTTCGTTGCTATTAGAATTATTTTTGAATTTGATAGAATTGGCTGTGTTTCTTGAAATGTGCTCTCCGGGTGTGCTTATGATTAGTATAAACAAACTTCAAATTCAGAGGTAACATGTTGCATTCAGTGGTAACATGTTGCATTACTTTTAGTGTTTTCTTTTGAAACTGAAGACATATCAAGTAAGAATCAATTTTTTGTTGAATATTGAGTGATTAGTTTTCAACAAGTGAATGGCTATATCAAGAATAATTTGTAAGGGCTAGAGAGAAAAGTGTTGCTCTAGAATTGTCAGGTTGATTTGATTACAGATGAAAGTAGAGATGGAGAAGCAGATAGGGATAAGTGGTGAATGGGATTCTACTGTATTTTGTTGTCACATTAAAGTTCTCATGTGTTCATGTTTATAATGAAGGAACTCTAGAGGTTTTGGAACTGAGCAAAGGTAGTTTATGATCAAATGTGATATGCTTTAGAAATTTTAATAGCTTGTTCATACTCATTTCCACATTTTTATGATGTTGCTTTTTTCTTATAGTGGGAGCTCTAAAAGTTACAAGGATTAGTATTGCTCATTCCACTCGATCCCATTGTTATGGAGAAGGCGGAGGAGCACTTAATACACGAATGAACCTTTTTGACAGGTTTGGGAGAGTTGTCAAGGTGGGGTTATGAGAGTTGTTCATTGGCATTTATAGAATATAACTTGGTACTGAATATGAGTAAATTAAGGCTTATTTCTACTTTTGATGTCTTACACAAGTAATATGATTTTGCCTCAATCCTAACTGCAGTCATATGCAAATGCAATCCTAAGTTCCTTCGAAGATCCAGAGAAGATTTTAGAGCAAACAGTACTTGAAATGAACGATGACTTGGTAAAACTGCGCCAAGCCACAGCACAAGTAAGATGCATGCTTGAATTTCCTTGAGATTCCTCTTATTATCATTATTTTAAATTCCTTCTCTGCATTTCATTTTACCAATTTTATGCTTTCTTTTACTATTTCTTATTGCAAATATGAAGTAGAAGCTATATTCTGTTTGTTAAGGTGGCTATATTTATACTGTACATTATAATAGTTGGTAGCATGGTGAACCCTCACTAGAGATATAATTTTTGCCATTCTTCTCTCCATCTATAACATGAGAAAGTTGATTAATCTCTACCCTTTATCTTCTGCCTTTTTCTTATACATCTAAGACTTATGAGTTTCCATCCTCTGAAGGTGTTGGCATCCCAAAAGCAGTTGGGAAATAAATACAAAGTTGCAGAACAAGCTTCTGAAGACTGGTAATATTCCAATTTATTAATGAAATTGTTATTTAATTCTCCCAAGTACAGTGTTGGATAATTGATATCATTTTGCTTTGAGTTTTATGTAGGTATCGTAAGGCACAACTTGCTCTACAGAAAGGTGAAGAAGATCTTGCACGTGAAGCTCTCAAGCGACGTAAATCTTATGCTGTGAGCTGTCATCCTCCTAAAAGAGTTTTATTTTATTTTTGATAAAGGAATGTCTGCTAGTTTCTCATTATTGGTTCACATTTCACTTTCTAACTGATTATGTAGATTTGGTGCTATCAACTATCGATTATCGATTCATTACAATATTTCACAATTATGTCCCACATATATGAATTGTTACATTTTTATTTTGGAAAAGGCATGATTTATTTTGGTGCACGGGGATTGATTGGACCTAGTCCATGCATTATAACATTACATGTCATAGCTCATAATTAAAGTTCTCATTGCTTCAAAATGTTATAAACATGAAAAGAAGAGACATAATTTTAGTTTAGTATTGATTTATCAATATGATAAAGATGCAAGAAAAGTAGGAATGTATTTCCTTGTCTTTGGTGCAGCCATTGAGTTTTAATTTAAGTGGGTTTGGCAAACCTTAAAGAAAGACAATTCAGTGAATTTACATTGCATTTTTCATACAATCATATATTTGTTTGCCTTCATAAAAGCCAAAAGAATTTAAAAAGAGTACACGAGGAGAATCTTGGATGAATTTTGTTGCTCTGCATAGGAGCTACTTTGCATATTAAGCCTCTGATGATGTCCTTATTGGCAGAGTTTACTATCTACCCATTGGCAATTCAAAGAAAAAACTTCAACTAATTGTTATTTTCTGTTGGTTTGCTCGTGTGAGAGGATGCAATTGAAGCAATAAAACTATTTTTTGGCTAAGCATCATTTGGAAATGGATGGTACAAAGTAATAATTTTAATAATTTGCTGTTTTAATATTCTGTTTTTAAATTTTTTGCAGGATAATGCTAATTCTTTGAAAGCTCAACTTGATCAACAAAAGAATGTTGTTGATAATCTTGTTTCTAATACACGGGTAAGATGATTGTGATTCACCTGCATCACTCATGCCCTCACTGTTTTTTTGATTCAGTATGTCATTTGATATAATTATGCAATGGCATCTCCAAGAGCCATTTATTTATTTGTTAGTAAAAGGCATTCAAGATAAACTCAAAAGATACGTATTTTAATTTAAAATGGCTGACAGGAATAGAAAGGAAAACATTCTGCTAATTTTTCTTTTAGTTTTTTCAAATGCTTAAATATTTGTTATATATTAAAGTTGGTTTTAGTAAGAAACCTGAAGAGGTGGAGAGAAAAGCAGTGTATTGTGGTACTACCAATTATCAGTTATTTATCAATGGCATAAGATATGCTGAAGGTTGAGTTATTGTCAAAGGAAGAGTAAGAATCATTAATTCAGCAAGACGATTACCTTAAACAGGATTCTTAGTTCTGTTGCTTGCTTTAGAGAGAACCTTGGTATTGTTGAAACTTTAGGAATTTGTCTGTTGTCTGGGACTGATTGGTTGTCTTGGTCATAATGCTAGCTGCCTTTGCACATTTTTTCTTTTAATACTGACTTTCAGCTTTATTGATAATTGTAGTTTTGTATGTATTAATGAATTTATTATAGTTGCAACAAATTCCTTTTTGTGTAGCTTTTGGAGAGCAAGATACAGGAGGCAAAGTCAAAGAAAGATACACTGAAAGCACGGGCTCAGTCTGCAAAGTCTGTCTTCCCAGCCTAACTCTATTAATAATTTCCTGCTTTCTCTAATAGTTTTATACTCTTTAAGCGTTGCTAGTAATGTTTGCCTTTGCTTAGGACTGCAACCAAAGTGAGCGAGATGTTGGGGAATGTCAATACCAGCAGCGCTCTTTCAGCTTTTGAGAAAATGGAAGAAAAAGGTAAGATAATTGGTTTGGCCAAAAAAAGCAATATTTTTTCAATATTATTGATCATTGTTTGCAGTAATACCCTAATGAAAGGCAGTGAACTCTACTTATTACAAGGCTCGTCTTGATTGTTAGGCTTTATCATCTTTTTGTATTATGTAAGATGCTTTGGGCAACTTTATAGTGCGTTTTGAGATTTGTAATGCATGGGATGCCAATTCAGTTGTTTTAATGTGATTTTGAGGCACATTCGGACGCAAGCATGATTAGGTAGCTGGTGGAAAATTTTGTTTTATTTTTATATTATAAATTCTAAAGAAGTGTCTATTGTTAAGACTTTTCTTTAAATATCTATGTTGAGTGCTTACCTAATAGCTTAAGCTTTTAGTTCTAGTGGTTTATCTAACAAGGTATTAGAGCTAAGGTCTCATGTTCAAGCCCCTACATGCTCGCTTTATTCAGTTATTCTCTGTTCAATCCTAGCCCATTTTCAGGTTACTATTTCAGTCTCTTGGGATCCATGTAGCTTGAGAAGGCTTGTTAAGCTTGTCTCTGAATACTAATGTTTGGCCCCTACCTGACAACTTAAGCTTTTGAGCCTAGCGGATTCTCTAACATCTGTTATGTCTGTTTTCTTCATAGCATACGAGTTAATGACTTAAGAGTTGACAGGATTATGATTCACAAAAAGGAATGCACTATAAAAGCATGTTAAGATGGTAGTCCTACAATTTTCTGATTTGTGACCTTTATTTGGTCTTTGGGCCTATAATGTCATTTGCTCTTATGTTAGCATTTTTGAGCTTTCCCAAATGAAACGATTCACTGTTATTAAACTGGATGGGTGGATAATGTTAATTCATTTTGTAAATGTAGTTAATATTTACTTGTAAATGTTATACAATCCATTTCTTGCTTTAACGTCCTAGTTATTTTTCTATCTATGTTCTTCCATGTAACTCTGTGTATAATGTGGGTTAATGTCAGTTACCTCTCCTGTGTTTGATCAAAATTCAAGTTTTCCCATGTGGTTCCAAAATTTGTCTGAAATCTGACTTAAAAGTCGCTCTTTCTCCACAGGTAGGGGACTTCTCGAACAAATTTCTAAAATTCAGGGAGTTTTCTGACAAGTTAAGAATAATTTGGGTCCCCATGATTTTCAGCTAAAATACAATAGAGGCCAATATTATTATCCCATTCCTCATATTGCCTATATTGTCATAAAAGCCTTATTAATGGTTATATTCAGTTGACTTGAGGATAGGCATGGTTTTCTTGACCTCTTCAACTGGCAAACTCTGTCCTTTTCCCATTACTCTTGTCATTCTTAGTCTGAATAACACCAGTACCAATGCATCCTGCAGATCTTCGCCTTTGTTTGAGCAAACTATGTCAGCTGGCTTTACCCTGATTTGTGTTGAAAATTTGCATTCTCTGTTTTCTCAAATGCCTTCCAGTATCAGTTTCTATTCTTTCTGGCATTGCCACTTATCTCATGCCTGAAGTTGATTTTTTTAGTCGTCCGTCATTTTCTACCGTAATTGTTTTTGCTGATAATTATGACTAAAATTATCTTTTAGTTGCCTGAACTTCACTGTTTAACTATTTCTTCTTGTGTACCCTGTTAAATGTCTAGGAAGTGATTAAGCTGGATATTTTAGACTAAATCTTAATTCCATTTCTTTTGCACATGTTCATCTTGATAGTGATGGCAATGGAGTCCCAAGCAGATGCTCTTAACCAGTTAACTACTGATGATCTTGAAGGGAAGGTAGCAATTACTTCTTTTTTCCTCTGCTATATTCCTATTTAAATTTGTGCCTCTTGTTAGAAATGGAATATGTACCGAGTCTAACTTTGCTCATAGAATTGATTCTTCTACTGTGACTTCTGTTATTAATCCTTGGATCCTTATTGAATTCTAATTAGATTTTTTATCATGAGTTGTACTTGCATTTTGTACCTTCAAAATTGAGGGAGTTCAGCTTTCGTAAAATGTAAGATTTGAATGACGAGAATAATTTGGGATTATGCTGTAAATTTAATATATGGTTTTGAGCATGGGTTTAGCCTTCAGTGAAATCAACCCAATTGTTTATTACATTGATGTGAAGTATAGATTATTTTAATCTCAGGACGACCCCTCCCAAATCCCAAGAAAGGAAAAGGATTATACAGGATGACTCCATTTGAGGGATATTGCCTGAAAATTGACTTGTTCCTGGTTTGTATCTTTTCTATAAACCATAACTGTTCCATTTGCTGCAGTTTGCACTACTTGAGAGCTCGTCTGTTGACGATGATCTTGCAAACCTTAAAAAGGAACTATCAGGCAGCCCCAAGGTATGGCCTATAATCTAGTTTACAAAGCTTCAAAATGTTAGTATAAGAATTTTAAATGTTTTTACTTCTATTATGCTTTATTTGGTTCCTGACCAAGTTTCGGAAAGCAAACATACCCTGTTGTGTATAGAAAGTTTCATTCTTTTACATAAATTGTTTTCCAGTCCAATGCCGGGAAACCCAAGGGGAAAACTAAATATACTTGTTCTCAAGTTGTTAGATTCCTAACTTCCATCTTAACAATCTCGGACTTTTTTCTTTGAATTTACAAACAGAAAGGAGAGCTTCCACCTGGAAGGCCGGCTGCTAGCAGCTCAAACACGGCCTTCCCATTTCGAGATGCTGAAATTGAGAGGGAGCTGAATGAACTGAGGCAGAGGGCAAAAGATTTCTGAAGTTCTCACGACGCCTTGCAAATACCGGATAGATATTCGTATTTCGAGCTCAACATTGAACAAATTTTTGTTTGGCTTGCAAATTGACTTACTAAGCAAATTGACTTACTAAATCTACAAGGCCAAACAGATAAGAACATTGTATAGCCAGATGCCAAACTCAAATAATTAGTGAATTGTTTCTTCCAGTCTTTGAAATGCATATGATTTTTTTCACACCATGGTCACCTTGCAATGCTGATATACATGAATCTGCAGTATCTAACTATGACAGTCTGTTTATATTATAATTTGGATGATGATTACAGGACATAATTTTTTTCCTTCTAATACGAAGTACAAATAACAAGGGTTGTGCTATAGCACAGCCGGCTGTTCAGTACAGCTTCTAAGTCTTCCATTGTAATTCTCATGTTTTTTAAATGTAAATGCATAAGTTGGAAAATGTAACAGAAAATTTGAGATGTGTAACGAAAAATCTAAGAATTATAACGGAAGAGTGGAAGACTTGGGGAGTTGTGTAGGATTGAAATCTGAATTAAGTCTAAGTAGAGAAATTATTTGAGTTGAAAAACAAGAAGAGATTTTTATCACGCAAGGTTTTTGATATATAATACAAATTGAAAGTAGGTTTGAAGAGTAGGATACGTATGTGATTAAATGTGCTCTAGTCGTGACTCGTGAGTTTAATGTATCCTAGTCATAGTTGTTGATGCATGAAATTTTCCAATACTACAAACATCACAAATTACAGCTATATTTGAATCTGTTTTTTTATATCTTTTTTTTAAGAACTTGGCTATGTTATATTCAATATTATTGTTTGAATGTATTATGAGCTTGAGTAGAACATTACTAAATTGACACAATACGAGAGCTCAAATGAGTTCATATTTTAGGCATGATAGTTTAATAATTCGATAATGTAGGTTAGAATGAGAACATAAATAATTACTTAAATTTATAAAAATGATTTAAAAAATAAAAAAAATGTAAGCAATACTCTTTGTAAAAGTTGTACAAAAACCATATCGAATAATATTTTAGTAATTTAATTAATAAAAAAATGTGTTAAAAAATGTCTGAAATTTATTGGACTAACCTCTTAAAAATTGGGCACGAAATAAGTTTAAATACAAGCAAATTGGGCACGAAATGAATTTAGATATGAGCACGAATTAACTTAATTTTTTTTAAAATATATTTTTCATGACATAATACAATGAATTATTTAATAATATTATTATTATTTATTTAATAGTGGTATTATTAATTTTTCTTACTTCTTTGACATTTGATTTGAACAAATCTCAAAGGGTTTTAATGAAATTATTCCTATGTTGAATGTTTGAACATGGTATTCAACAACCTAAGGCCAATGTGATTTAATTTTTACTTAAGAAATAATATTAAAAAGCGTCAAATATGTGTCATTAGTGACAAGGAGGAATAAGAAATTTGTATTGGATGAGGACACAAGTGTGTAGACAAACACAATAAAAAAAAAAAAAATGGAGTAGTGGTTTACCATTTCAAGCAAATTTTATTAGTTGTTCCTTTTTACTTAACACACTACATCTACCAAGAATTTCAATATGACTAAATATTTTAAATAAAAATAAAAAAATAAAAAAAATTTCTCATTAATTTTGTTTCTCTCTAATTATTTTATTTTTTTAATTAGCGAAGAATTTATTTCTATTGATTATAAAAGATTTAAATCTCGAAAAGAAAATTATACAAAACATGTACCAACGACATAACATTGCACATTTGTTTATATTAATAAAATTTGTGTATTAAATATTATTATTTTAATAATTAACAATGCGATAAAAGTTTATATAATTTTAAAATTTCAAAATACAAGTGCATAATCCAAAATTTGGAATTACATTAATTTTAATTTTTGAAAACTTGATAATTTTCAATTACTAACACAAATCCTCTTCAAATTTTCTTATAAATTGGTATAGTTTCCAAGAAAGCTCAAGATTTTCAACAGCCCAAAACATGCGGAAAAGACTCCCGGATTTTATGGCGTTATTCAATATAAATGCCAACTCACATACCAATTGCCATTACAGCCTCTTGGCTTACACGATCTGCAATTGGAATAATAACATTTGAAACCATATTTCTCTACATTTGCACAAAAAAGAACATAATGTTTTCATTTATATCAAACAAGTCCATAATTATAATTGAAATAATTGAAAATTCCCTTTAGTATTAAGTTATACAATAATATTACACTTTTCAAGTTTTATCCTAGCCGTCTATTCCAAGTAGTGATGCGACTTTTTTTAGTTGGATAGTAAATTTTATAAATTTTAAAATAATTAATTATTCTATCTTCTCACTCTCCAATTGATAAAGATATTATCATTTGGCATAAAAATTAAAATACAATTTAAAAAGTAGAGTATTACTTTTAAGTTATATACTATGACACTTCGATGATACAAGCTTAGTTTGTGATTGAACTGTTGTGATTTTGAAGCTATAATTTTTATAAAATAAAATCATTATATTTAATAAAAAAAAGTGTTTACTCAACATTTTAACTACCAAGCTTTCAAAATAGAGTAAAGTATTGTAATCTCAAATTAAGCCTCTTTAGTTCTTTCGATTGGGACATATTTGGAATATATGAATAAATATATGCCTGTATTTATGAAAAATTAAGAAATAGGGACTTGAATGTTATTACCCCATTTCCAATTTCCTAGCACCGAATAGGTCCATTCAAAGCTAAGAACAGTCCTAGTTTGGTCAGTTCAAAATTTATCGACATTGGACTTCATTGAACATGCCAACCAACAATTTTCTAATCATATTATCATTTGTAATCACCATAATCAATCTTTCTAATTTTATGTTTAAATCATCTCATGAAGACGGTGATCTTAGTTATTACTAAAATTAAATATCAAGAAATCAGATACTATTAGATTAAAATATTAAATTATTTAAAATTGAATAGAATCGAATCTATTTATGAATATGTTTAGGATTATTATATTTAAATATTTAATATATTAATTATGAATTAAAATTCACAATACCTTAATTTTTATTTGTTTTATTTGATTAATTTAACAATTTAACATTTAATATGATTAATTACTTGGGAATTGACAATTTTTTTAATAAATTTGTTCAAATCAAACTAAATACTTATTTCTTAAGAAATTAAAAATACCATTAATTCATCTTAGAATTAATTTAAATTGGAAATCCAAGGTTGGAAATTGGGATAAATTACGGTGTATGGACTAGGAATTCTACAAACCAAAAAACATTAATCTATATATTATATTAAATTTGATTAGGTACAAAAAAACATTCTCTCTTTATCGGGCATAACTCCATTCCAAGTGAAAAGACATTCAATGGTAAAATAAAAAATAAAAAAAAAAATCAACCTTATTATATCACCCCCACTGACATATTCAAACTTATGCAAATGCATGGATGTTTCATCTTTCCAATGCAACAACACAAAATCTCCCTGGGTTTTCAGCCTGCAGCGCAAGCATGACTTATTCGAAACTCCTTAGTCAACACGTAAGCCATGAAAGCCCACCAAAACAAATATTGTTCAATATTCAAATTTATTCAAAGTAGTTTGCACGCTGAGACCAACTACACCCATACAATTATGAATAAACTCTTACACTTTTCCCCTATAAATAGCTTGAAGCACATCTATATTTTGTCACACACTCAAATTCAAACAAGCTAGCATCAAGAAATTAGCTAAAACATCCCAGTTCTGCCTGAATAGTTTGCGATTTACAGTTTCCGACAACTTCACGAGTATTTTCCGAGGATGAATTCTAGAAAAGTGAGCACCCTTTTGATCATTTTGGTCATATCATTGGCCATACTGAGCCACGTTGGAGTTGAGGCCACAAGGGTTATGCCGGAGGATTTTGCTAACGCAAATCACCTTGAAACTTATTCGTCGCCGCCGTCTGTCTTCGAGAAGGCGAAATTTACGATGTCGTGCTGGCTTGAACGGCTGCCATCGGGGCCTAGTCCCAGAGGCCGTGGCCATTAGAATGAATTTGTGAAGTGAAGATCTGGTTCTACGTGCATGGCGTGACAAATACAAGAAATTAAGCATAGTATTAGAAAAAAATATCACAAGTTTTTCATTTGTTTGTTTTTGTTTCTTATAGCATCAAGATAAAGTGAAACTTCTGCTATAGAAAGTTAAACAATACTACTGTAATTTGTAAATGTAAAAATAAATAAATAATGAAGAATAATATTCTTTTGTTTATGAATTGATCAGCTACTAACCATATAAAACTAGTGATTCTATGCTACTGATACATCTCTTTTCCAATGTCTCTTAGAATCCGGTTAAATTGCCGTCAGCTATTATCTCATATGTTCTGTGAGAATAAAAATGTCGCTGATAAGATGACTGATCTGGGTTTTCTTTGTGCTGATTTTTGTGGGTGGGATAGTTCTCCTTCTAAGATTCTTAGTCTGTTATCCAAGGTTTTCAATGATTATTCAAATTAGAAGCTGTTTGATCACGTTTATTATGCTCTTTTTAATCTTAGATTATTTTAGTACTATGCTTTTGTTAAGGGGTAAGACTCATTCTAACTGTTAAAATCACATATGGATACACACTTTTTACAACATCTTTATGCAGCCATCACATTCAGGCTTCAAGGTTTAGATGCATGTAATTTTGCACATTAAGTTTACGTATGCAGTTCAATGACAATAGCTCTTTTTGTCATTCCCAAGCTTTGCCAACTGCTGCTGCTATGTAATATGTGTGTGATTCGGTCCCACTATTGTTCAATTTGTGGTCCATTCTTCACCTTAGATTCCTTGGCTTTTCTTTTATTTCAATAACGGAATACGAGCGTCAATTAAGAGACAGACAAAATGCATAAATTGACGATTAGACAAATGAGGATGTCTCCTAATCATCTTTGATCTTTGATTTTAATAAATTTTTACATTTGACTTATATTTTGATATTTTTAATTGTATTATAAAATATAAAATTAATTTATAAATTTTATTAAAATATAATTTAAATTGATAATTATTAATTGTATTATATGCTAATATCTTTTTAAAAATTAAACGGATAAATTATATTATGAGAGGATTCTGATAGGAAGATAAAAAGGAAACATTATCCTCTGAATTTCAGCTG